>WNWU01000011.1:12568741-12652961 GCA_012654045.1 Ptyas mucosa | reverse complement strand
TAGAATAGAATAGAATAGAATAGAATAGAATAGAATAGAATAGAATTTTTTATTGGCCAAGTGTGATTGGACACACAAGGAATTTGTCTTGGTGCATATGCTCTCAGTGTACATAAAAGAAAAGATATGTTCATCAAAAATCATAAGATACAACACTTAATGATAGTCATAGGGTACAAATAAGCAATCAGGAAACAATATCAATATAAATCGTAAGGATACAAGCAACAAAATTACAGTCATACAGTCATAAGTGGAAGGAGATGGGTGGTGGGAACGATGAGAAGATTAATAGTAGTGCAGACTTAGTAAATAGTTTGACAGTGTTGAGGGAATTATTTGTTGAGCAGAGTGATGGCATTAATGAAGTACGGGCTTCATTAATCAGAATTTGGACAGTTGAAGTCTACACTCGTAAAGTCTTTGGAGTGAGCAACACTCAACTCTAACATAGCATAATGAGACCATAGATAATGTATACAAGTGAATGTATACTTTTTGATTATCGTAACTGGGGAAATGTTATGATGAAGACAATACCAAGTCTTCATACTGATCCACTGATCAGGGGACAATTAGATAACATTCAGACATATTGTATTCTATATGAAGATGCAAAGTTCTGTATTATCGTATGATGGCACCTGATTGTGGGCTGAATGCTAAAGAAAATCTTCTGTTCCTTAGTGTTACGTTCCTTCTACTTAAAGAAATCCATTCTGAAAAGTTATAGGCAGTATTAAAAACACTGCTTGACCCTATTGGCTGTTGAATGGACTGTTAATCTTTTTGCTACTCTGTACAATCAAAGTGCTGTCTAAATCAGCATCTTGTTCCCATAATGGCCAAGCAGGTACCAGCGGAAATCACTGGAACTGAATACTATTCTGCTGTAGTTACATTCCTAGTAATTTATGCTGAGAGACACATTTGCCTCTTTTACTTGAATTAATATAAGCCCATTTTACTAGTAACCTTTTACATCCTGTGAAAGTTTTGATACCTATTTAAAACTACTCATATGTTTTGTATTTTATAATACTCTAGAACTCAATAAAAAATGCTTACATTAAAAATACTCATATGAGTAACATTACTATTTTTTGAAGTAGGGCTTTCTATAGTTATTTTTTTTATCTATCTTGAATTCCTTTCCATTCATGTTCATCTAGCGATGCAAATGGTCACATGAATAAAAAAAGAAGCAAATTTAGATTTTCTGTCTACATTTTACTGCTTTAAGATTTATTCTCAGCATTTGAAACCCGTGCAAGTCACTATCTTTTTGAGTTTATCTATTTTATTTATTAAACACATTTATATGGCCACCCAACTCCCACACGTTTATTTATTAAACACATTTATATGGCCACCCAACTCACATTTTGCAACAAGCTTGATCTTTTTTTACTGCTCTAGGAAGAGAGAGATGATAAATTATTTTTCTACAAACTTTCCCATATCATCAAAATGCCACTTTTATAAAACCTTTGAATTTTTCATATACCACTTTTAATTAATTTCCATCCCAACTGTGCAATTAACAAATGCATAAACATTAAGATGATTAACACCCATTTGAAGTTTTAGCAGTATCATTAATGAGAGAGAATTATTATTAAATCTTTTTAGCTTTTCATGTCATTATTAGCACAATGCATGAACTGCTTAACAAAACAACATCTAATACATTTCTTCCCATGTGCTATAACCTTTGCAGTGTGATTTACTGAAGCATAGAAACATAATGGCTACATCAGTGTAATCAAAGGTCTATTTAATTTGGTCTTACGATAATCATTTATATTCCCCAGTAGGTAGATACTAGAAGAATTGTGGTACTACGGTTAAAATCTAATGTCTAACAAGCTGTGGATAAATTTTCATAATGCTTGATAGCCTTTTAGTTGTCTCTTTGGTGAGGATGGTTATTTAACAATCTTCTAAAATAATGCATGATTATTGAATTTCTTTTCAAGCATCAGTACAGAGAAATGCACTTTAAGTTTACTTTATGGTAACTTTAACAGATTCAAATACATAGCACTAGGCTTTATGTTACATGTTAAGTGGAATTGCTAATTCAGATTAAATGTATTCTGAAAAAAAGTTGACAGCTGAAGTCTGCACATTTGTACATGCATGACATTGCTCGTACCAGTGTAAATAATAAATTCCACTGGAATGACTTAAATTGTGGAATAATAATAATGCCCGGTTTTCAGCAATTATTCTGGCTTGTCCTACTGCTGACCTTGCCTCTTAGTCCTCTTTTTTTTTAAAGTTCATTGCTCCAAAGAGCCACCATTTTCATCATCATGGAGCCAACTGTAATTGCCATTTTAATTTCCAAAACTGACCTGAATGCATTGCAAAGCAAATGAGCATTGATTTGGATTGTCATGGAAAATCAAAATGGGAAACCTGAGAAATCCATTAATGTGTCTGCTGTTGGCTTACCACTCCTTTCAAATAAACAATCTGACTTGACCACTATTTGAGAAAGTCTCTAATTAAAGATTCCATTCAAAAATAGCCTTGCACTAAATAGAAGCTATGTCTTAGAGAGGCAAGTTAGTCTGTTTTGTTTTGTGTTGTGTTGTGTTGTGTTTTGTTTTGTTTTGTTTAAAATGGAAGTCTTAAAGCAGAGATCCTCAATCTCCTTTGAATCAAAGCAATCTGTCAGTCTGTCTCTCTGTCTGTCATCTATCTATATGTCTGTCTGTCTGTCCGTCCATTCTGTCTGTCTATCTATCATCTGTCTCTCTCTCTCTCTTCTGTCTCTCTCTCTCTTGTTGCTTAGGCTCCCCCACCATAAAAAGGAAAACAAAACTAAATTTAAATCTCCATTTTTAAAATAATCATTAGGATATTATTTTAAATATCCTCCCTTTACCACATCAACAGTTACAAAGGTTGATGGAAAGTTTTGTAGAGACTGCTGTGGAGGCTCCACTCAAACTTTAGAAAGGAAGGGTACTGCCCCTCCTGTGAAATCAACAAACCTGTATGCAAAAAAAACACCCCTATACATTTCTAGCCCTGAAGCTGATTTTGCATCTCTCAGGTTTCTTCTGAAATTGGTAAGAAATATCCCTTAGTACAAATCCTGGGAATCTATTGGTTAATGTCCATGACATCATTGGTGACTAGTAAACCAATGGTGTATTTAGCCTCATTGTTTTGAGTGAAAAGAAACTCAGATGTAAATTCTTCCTCGCTGGGTTTATCACTTTCCATCAGATTAACCTTACATCACAAAGTTGCTTTAAAGGTCAAATAGGAAAAGGAAGAACCATCAATAAATTTTCAGGAGTCAGGCGAAGAAATAAAGGAAGAGCTTTCAGCAGCGAGGAAAAATAAATCACTAATTCATAAGAAGTGTGTTAGTTTCTTCTTCACAAGAAGTATACTAAAGTTTCAAACTTTTTTGATGCAGTGTTGGAGTGATTTATGGTGGGCTGGTATTGGGGGGGGGGACAATTCTGATTTTGGGGGATGATTGGCCACCTCTGCTATATGTATTAACTATTTGTTACTTTTGTTGTTAGCTTATTTGTGGAACATTTTTAATTATGCCATCTATTTGATGAGGGAAAAGAAAGATAATACCGACAGAAAGTTACTCAGGGAAGTTTAATCCTGGTCACGCATCAATGAAATTAAGCACAATTAATTAACCCAGGTTTTAAGAGCAAATAACCCAATTTTTCAACTGTTGTTTCTGTAGCAGAAGTCACATTTTGATGTAGGAAAGGCGGGTTTAAGTATTTTCTAAACAAATTCAGCAACTAATCTACATTTGTCAGCTGCATATTGCTTCACAGTTTCTGAATTTAGTCTCATTAAGGTAATCACTTTAACTTCCATATCAGCATAATGTATTCATTATGAACTCTCAAACTTGGTTCATTGTGCTTAAATTAAGTTTGTTTGAATTAATGATGCTGTTCTTACTTCCTGCAAGGCCCTATTTAGTGCACTGTGAAGAGGGAGTCTTTATGCAATATTTGACAATGTTTTGAACCAGCAATCAATTTTTTTTTACTTGAGGGAGGAAGAGGCTAAGGCATCAGCCATCAGTTTGAAGACAATATAAAGCATTTCCACTTAATAAAAGCATGTTAACATTTTAACCTCTCTTACCAATGGAGAAAATACAAATAGGTTTAATGGTGTGTTAGGATTATTTTCTTTTTCTTTACCCTCTTCCTATGATTTTCTGTTTATGTTATTATGCATATGTTTTCAACTTTAGGCAGCAGATCAAATAAAGAAGCTATACAATCTTTTCCTACAAATTGATGCCACTCAGGTGGAGGTGAATCCCTTTGGTGAAACTCCAGAAGGACAAGGTATTTTTTTTCTTTTTTTTAAAAAAAAGGGTGGGGGTAGGGGGTTGAATATTGATCTAGCAAAGAAACACTTCCTCATATTCTCAGTATTAGACTGGTGCCTTAGAGAATTTGAATGTCTATAGATACAATGTCTTCCTTGCGTTTTCCTTGTCACAGGCAAAATCTGCCTTCTATTTAAGTATAAAGTTTATTATTATTGTACGTTTATACACAGTATACCCATACAACAAAATTCACATAACACCCAGAGACCAAGCCCAACACACATGACAATCCCCAAACACCCACCCACCCACCACAAATTCCCCACCCCTAAACCACCCAAACATCCACACAACAGACCAAGTAATGCTGTCCAACAGCTCACTGATGGTGGCCCTTTAGTTCATTGTTGAGTGCAATTATAGCTCTGGGATAAAAACTATTCAGAAAATGTGTGGTCCGAGTTTTAATTGTTCTGTATCTTCTGCCAGAAGACAACAGTCCAAAAAGATTGTAAGCAGGATGGGAAGAGTCTCTGAGAATGTTGTGCAACTTCCTCAAACAGTGAGATTCAAAGATGTCATCCAGGGCTGGTAGCTGGAGTCCGATGATATTCTGGGCAGTTTTAATAATTCTCTGTAGAGCTTTTATGTCCGCTACAGAGCTGCTCCCATACCATGCAAGAATGCCGTATGTCAGGACACTCTCAATGGCACTGCGATAGTAGGACAGAAGTAGATGCTGAGATAGATTTATCTTCCTGAGCATTCTCAGGAAGTACAGCCTCTTCTGTGCCTTTTTCACAAGCATGTTAACATTCATAGTCCATAAGAGGTCCTCCAAGATATAAATGCCCAGAAATTTAAAACCACCAACCCTCTCCACCTCCTCCTATTTATGGCTTAAACTTGTGTGTCACTGCAAATCAGGGAACATATGGATTTGTTGTTCAAAGATGGTTGCATAGCTGTTGCATTTATACTTCTGTGAATGTTAAAGTTCCTTGAATGTGCCTTGCCTTCCACCCGCCTCCCAATAGAAAGTCGGAACAAGCATATGGGATCAGTGGTGGTATTCAGCCGGTTCTATCCGGATCGGGAGAATCGGTAGCGGCAGCTGCCAGAGGCTCCACCTACCCTTTCGGACGTAATCACGTCCCGTTTTTGACACTCAGCACATGTGCGGAAGGCCCTGCGCATGCATAGAGATGGTGCGTGTGAGTGAAGCGGAGGTGGCGCGCTCACATTTGCGAACTGGTAGCAAAGGTAAGTGAATACCACCCCTGTATGGGATGTGTATCTCCACACAATACATAGTTGATATTTGGGAGGTATGCACATCGACCCATCTGCAACCATTGCAACCTATGCTTACCCATCAAACCCTTCGCTGCATCGCCCTTCGTTATGTGTTGATGTCTATGTGCAGTTGTGGGCAAGTCGAAATCAAGCTTTAGTGTAATTATGGTTTATCATTATATTCATCTTGACACTAGACATTCGTTCCCACAGGATTGCATTGGGAACTATGATTTAAAAATCATTGTAGATCTTCACGAGGCAGTTAGGGAGGCAGTTTATTTATTCTATGGAGTTAACAGGCATTTAATCTTTCCACAGAGGATCTTTTTCTTCCTTAGTGGTTATTTATTTATGGAAGACATGTATACACTATCCTACTTGAAACTAGAACAACTTTCATAGCTGCTCTCATGTCTCGGTTAATCAAGTTCCCCTTTCTCATTCCCTTTGGATGATATTTAGAGAGTTATTTTTTAGAAGCTCTGTTCTCCATTCACATGATGCAGCTTGGCAAGGCTCCAATAAACGCCTCCATTTTGTCTTCTTTGACATCATCACACAATCCTTTGACAGGGATCAAGCACCTCTGCTATATCTATATTAATCAGTTTTCCCGGTGACCATGTCTTCGTGTGAACATTGAAGGGATTTCATTCTTTGACATCTCAATGACCTCAGTTCTTTCTCACATCTCTTGAGGACCTCAGCACACATGGTCCATTCTATGCTTTATTCTCTCCTATCAAGAGTAGTTCTGTCTCCCCAATTCATCTGGAATAAATCTTCAATCCCATCTTGATTCCTTCAGCTTGGAGAATACAGCTTGATCCTACAGCTTGGAGAATACAGTTCCGTAACTGCTCAGGAATAAGATAGAAGGGATTATACTGCAGATAAATAGAAATCCTTTCCAGTATTTGGAAAAACAATTTGATATTTGGCAGTAACAAATCGACCCCCAAAGTTCCATTGCTAAAGAAGGAAGTTGTGATTTGTGTCCCGTTTTACAACCTTTTTTTGCCACAGTTGTTAAGCAAATCATTGCAGCTGTTAACTGAAACATGCGATTATTAAGCAAATTTGGTTTCTTCCCATTGACTTTACTTCTCAGAAGTCAGCTGGGGAGGTCACAAATGGGGATCACAGGAGCCTGGGACAGTGCAAGTGTCATAATCGCATGCCAGTTGCCAAGTGCCCAAATTTTGATCATGTGACCATGGGGATGCTACTACCATCAAGCAAAAACTGGTCATAAGTCATTTTTTTCACTTACAACTTGCCATTGGAACGTCAAATGTTCACTAAATGAATGGTTGTAACTCAAGGACTATCTGTATCAGATCAGTCCGCCTACTTTGGGCACTCAGTCAGAAAAATTTCCACTCATTATTGGCCTTTCATTTCCATTTAAAACAACTTTCTTCATTTTTCCATCACTGGGATACTTCCCTTTTTTCCTATCCACTGGAATCTCTACCAGTTCCCATCTGAAGCCTCTTTTTTTCTTCTTTCTGTGTTAATACTGACCCAGTGGTGGGGTTCAAATAATTTAACAACTGGTTCACCCAGGGTCAGGTTGGCTGTCGTGGGAGGGGTGGCCCATCCCCAACCTCCAGCTCCACCACACATACAGGACGAGCCTCCTGAGATGGCCAACTGACCCCTATGAACTCCTGACCATCCACTTCCCGTCACAGAGGAAAAGATTCTTGAATAGTTCCCAGGGTCAGAGCTATATGTCTTTAGAGCAAAGTTTCCCAAAACTTTTCATTCATTACTTGAAACTGCTTATCAGAAAGTCCTTATTGAAGTGTTCCTCTTATGATTGAGTAATGATTTTTTTTTTATGTTGTTACCCAAAGAAAAACTATTTTTACCCAGTGTGGGGTATTTTGCTCAGATTTAGGAAGAACTGCTTTAGAGAAATCCTCTTTTTCTTATTTTCCATATGAACAAAACATTTCTTTGCATGGATGCCACTTTCCTTCCAAAATTCTTTTTTCCCCATCAATTAAGACTTTAGACTCTCTCCATTTTTTCTCAGCCTCTCAAGTGTTTGTCTTGAACATGCTTTTACTTATAACTATACGGTCTTATTCTACGGAAACTATCATTTATTTCTGCCTTCCAGGGCCATCTTTATAGAGTAAGGGCTTATAGATGGATGCAACCATGAAGTTTTGTTGGAGGCTGGCTTCTGATATGTACTGTTTTAAAACAGGAATGGCCACATTGGCAGCTTGTCTTCTCAGGGATTCCCTTACTGGAATTCTGTCAGACAGCCACGTGTTCATCCTCCTGCCTTCATTCAGCATTCAGAGAGATGCAACATTTGGAGGGGTATCATAAAATCTTGGCTATCTTTTGACTTTTTTCCATGTTATAAGTTTACTACTTATACACATATATGTGTGTCTGAGAAACTATGAAGAAGACTTTGTTAAACTGCGGTTCTTCGAATAGTTCTCTGCGAACTTGCAACTTGCTCTCCTGCCTTCTTGATCAAGTGGTGCACTGCATTGATCTTAGGAACTAAAGAGGTCCAGTGAAAGCTGTCCTTCATTGCGTGAAGCGCAGGGCTTCTAGTGTTAGAAGATTCCATATGTTCTATGTCGTTCTATGCAGATCCATAATCTATGCATATATGAAGATGATGTTATCCGTCATCTCCGACTCCGACTCTTGGCGATTCTGTGGTCCAGGTCTGTGGGCGATTCTGTGAGCCACGTCTTTCAGTCTTGCACTATTTCTTTGAGGTTTTTCTATGCTCTGGCTGGTGTCCATGTATATGTATTAATAATCATATGAAGAACTACATATACAGATAAATAATTGGTGGGGTTTTTTAGTAATAGTTGATTGTAACAAAAAAACCAGCTCATGAGACACATGCATAATAAGGAACTTCAGTTTGCACATTTTGTGTGGTTGTGATTTATGAATGTAAAATATAAAATTTGATTTGTTAATCAAATTAACAAAAGTTTAATTATCCTTTTCCCAGCCAAATTCGTAACATCCAAATAAGAAAAGTTTAACTTGGTTCCTACGATAGGCTTCAGTATTTAACTAGAGGTATAGGTAAGTGGAGTATATAAATCTGAACTATATGAAAAATGACCCTAAATGAATCCTTAATGGCCGAATTGAATTCGCTTTTTCTTGTATCCTCTCAAAATGTCAAATATTGAGATCAGTTGTAGTTTGCACAATTGGGGAGCAAATAACATAATTTGCCCAGATTTTTTAATTATTATTTTATGGGTACAGCTAATAAACACCCTTTAGTAAATTAAGTAGACTAGTTTGGATTTTAAAATTATACTGTGTCTTATTTGACAACAATCTTAAAAGACACAGATCTTCAATAATGCAATCAAGATGTTCCTGCTATTTTAAGAAACCGTTCTTTTAGACAGCAGAATGAAACAAAGTTATTTTTAAAAAAGCAAATGGCATAAAATTATTTCAGAATAATTTAGTGCAAGAGAAGAGAATAATTTAAATAATTTAGTGTAATAGAATACAATAAGTCAAAAAATTGAAATGTGGCCATGATGAAGTGTACTTGTTTTATGACTATAATGTAAAATAGTCATGTTAAACTGATTTATTGGACAAATTATTAATGATAAAAATATATAAAATTTAACACTCCCCCTCCTCACCCTTTTCCAACTCTGAAAGCTCCCTATGGCATTTTGGATGTATATATAGAAGAAATAATTATGTTGGTTAGAATAACAGTAGAAGATATATTATTTGTGTATCATTATGCAGTGTCTTGCCACTGGATGCTGCTGATAAGATTATGCTGCTGATATAAATTGAGGATTAATTCCTTAATTTGGGGAGGAAGAAGAAATTGTGCATTTTAATGGCTCATTAGCCTACAATTAGTTCAACATTTTGAGGACCACACCTCTCAAAGATAATGAAATATACATTAATAAATTAAAAGTTAGCTTAGTATGTAGCACTTTTTTTCCTGCATGCTGCCAAGAGTCACCTGATCATACTGTTGTCGTTGTGTTTCCAACAAATGAACAAATTTTGCAATCCAGGCATAAGGCTAGAAACTGAAACATTTATGCATTGTCTGTGTTATTTTCATCCTGTAGGTTCTTAAAAAAATAATACTAATTTAAAGACATGGCTAAAACATATAAAGAACAGTTGCTGGAATTGGGTATGTCTAGTTTAATGAAAAGAAGGGGGAGACATGATAGCAGTGTTCCAATATCTCAGGGGCTGCCACAAAGAAGAGGGAGTCAAGCTATTCTCCAAAGCACCTGAGGGCAGGGCAAGAAGCAATGGGTGGAAACTAATCAAGGAGAGAAGCAACTTAGAACTAAGGAGAAATTTCCTGACAGTTAGAACAATTAACCAGTAGAACAACTTGCCTCCAGAAGTTGTGAATTCTCAAAACACTGGAAATTTTAAAGAAGAGATTGGACAACCATTTGTCTGAAATGTTATAGGGTTTCCTGCCTGAGCAGGGGGTTGGACTAGAAGACCTCCAAGGTCCCTTCCAACTCTGTTATTCTATTCTTATTCTATTTTATATACCTTCGTCATTAAGGGTAAATGGCAACTATAATCTGGATTTGGACTCTAGTGTTGAGAGTACAGATGACCTCACAAACTGAATGCATCCAGTTTTAGCTCTCCAATATCTTAGGAGCAGTCTCCCACAACAGCAGTCACAAAGTGATGTCAAAATGATGCCTTGTGTGATGATGTCACCTAGGTTCTGCTTTGTCTTCTTGCAGATGTGTGGGGATTTAGCTATCTGCCATGCTTTTTTTGAATAAATACCAAGTTAACATTAAATAAGGAAAGGGGAAGAAGGCATCAACAATGATACTTAGTTTGATATCAAACCTTTTTCCCTGATGTACCATGTATACGTGGTTCTTTACTTCCTGCCATCTTTCTTCAGTTCTTCTTCTGAACCCCTTCAGTTTGTTTATATTGTTCTTATAGCACACTAATCAGACTCATTTAGCCCTCTTGATGAGATCTGGATATTGCATAGTAAAGTTCCCCTCGCACATACCTGCAAATTGTTCCCGACTGTAGGGGGCGGTGCTCATCTCTGTTTCTAAGCCAAAGAGCCAGCGCTGTCCGAAGAGATCTCCATGGTCATGTGGCCGGCATGACTGAACACCAAAGGCGCACGGAACACTGTTACCGTCCCACCAAAGGTGGTTCCTATTTTTTCTACTTGCATATTGTACGTGCTTTCGAACTGCTGGATTGGCAGAAACTGGGACAAGTAACAGGAGTTCACCCTGTTACGTGGTGCTAGAGATTCGAACCGCTGAACTGCCGACCTTCTGATCGACAAACTCGGCATCTTAGCCACTGAGCCATTGCTTCTATTATTTGCTTCTTTTTTAAAAAAACTGTTGCTTTCTTAATTCTGTTTAATATTAGATTCCCTGCACCGGCATTTCAGATTGAATCATATAAGCAGTTGAGGATTCCTATTAAGAAATCTTTTGGGGCCAGTGGGCTACAGCCTCCTGCCAGAGAGGGGAAAGGGACTGACACCCCCACCAAAGAGTATTGCAGCCAGTGTAATTAACTCCATTACTTATCTCAAAGTAGGAAAGAGGAATGAAATAGTAATGCTCTAATTTTGTGCCAATACTAGACTACAGGCATGAACAAGGTGGACTTTTACGCAAACTGGGAATCTTTTCTTTGCTAGTAGAGATGTAAGAAGAAGCCTAGAAATGCTTGGCAACCCCCATATCTGCCAAGTCTCTGCTGAGCTTACTTCGCTCTATGGTTTTATTGTTGCTTCTTGGCTCTTTATCAATAAGAAAGACAAGAGGGACCAGAGACAGGAATTTGGCTTTCTTTTAAACTGAATTAGAAATGAAACACTGCTTGAAAATGAAACTTGTTTTGCTCTGCTGTGTTAATTAAAACAAAATTGCAGGAATGTTTTTGTTCGCTATGAGATGGATCAGAGCCTTTGTGAATCCACAAAGCCCTTGTGACAAAGCCATTATGTTATTTCAGTGTTAAGCCATTTCTCTGTTGTACTATTCCCCTGTTTCACCATTTCAGCTTCGCACTGAACCTGTAGTAGACGTAGATTTAATACAAGGAGAATGCTGCCAGTTGAGCAGTCTAGCATTATTTACAGTTCTGACAACCAGTGTACACCATTGTAGTTCTCTCTTTAGTGAGAGAACCAGGGAAAATCGGCAGGTAGGGCTCATGAGAAAGAAATGGAAAAGAAAGAACATGCCTACGTCAACCTGAATAGCATTAGTCAGATCCAGCCCTCTACTGATCTCCTGATTTCACCACTGACATAGTGGGCGGTGAGATGTAACACATCTTGCACCCATCATCTTAAAAGAGAAAACACTATTTTAATTTCAGTGAAGCTAAAGACAAGTTGAACCAATCCCGTTCATATACTGAGGCTGAAATGAAGGCAACATGGAGATTTCATAGAATTTTTTTTTCCTTTGACACCTAGTAGGTTTGTGGCAAATTGCTTTTTGATAACTGCTTTTGCAAGCCCCCAAAATCTGGGGTGGAATTCTAATTCTGTTTCCCTTTTCCATTTTATTTCCTTTTCCATTTAGTGGTATGCTTTGATGCCAAGATAAATTTTGATGACAATGCTGAGTTCAGACAAAAATCCATATTTGCCATGGATGACAAATCTGAGAATGAACCAATAGAAAATGAAGCTGCCCATTACGACTTAAAGTACATAGGTCTGGATGGAAACATTGCCTGTTTTGGTGAGTAAAATCATCCTATTGCTATATTTTCCTGGTCTGATCTGAAAAATTGCATGCCTAACATCACACATCTAAACAGAGTTTAGATCAAACCTATGTACAGGCACTTATTACAAATAGAAGCAGAGTTTTTCAAAGCATGAAAAAATACGATTTTTTCTAAGGAGAAAGACTTCCATGAAAATAAAATAACAATTCTGCTAAGGGCACTTGAGAACAGTCATGCCTAAAATTCCTGTTTGATTCCTAGCTCCCTCCATAATGGTTGGGCAAGGATTGAATTTAGAACTGCATAAAGAATTGTAGACTAGTATTTATAGATTGTAGACTAGCACATAGATTAATCTTACTGGTACGTTAGCTCTATGAACACCACAGCTTCCTTCCTTCTGTTGGAAGAAATATCCATCTGGGTTCAGTTCCAAGTGGGGAAAAAGACACTGGATTCATGGAAGTTGCTTGGAAATAGGATGACTAGGATCACATGGTTTGAGATCCTGGGCTAAAAGGGCAGAGATGCTGAGAGTGCCTGGATTTTATGCCCTCTGTTGGGTTTTGAATTTGAGCTTGTGTTCTGATTGGCTGTCAGACTCCCATGGGGCCATGCAGGGGTAACTTTGTAGGTTGTTTTTTGAGTCCCAAGCTTGGTTGACTCTTGCTGGGTGATGATGTAATGAAAGGGCTTTGGGCAATTCCTACTATGGCTCTGCCTGAAGGAGGTAGATCTTTGTTATGTAGAATAGACTGGCCCAGGCCTTAATGGCCCATTGACAAAGTGTGGGGGGAGGCTGAGCAATAACCTTGAGAGGTGAGTTGGGCTGAGAGTTGGGTGATTAGCCCAAAGTCACCCGACTGGCTTTGACGTTTAAAGCAGGACTAGAACTCATAGTCTCCTGGTTTCTAGACAGCACCTAAACTAATCAAGGAGAGAAGCAACCTAGGACTAAGGAGAAATTTCCTGACAGTTAGAACAATTAATCAGTGGAACAACTTGCCTCCAGAAGTTGCGAATGCTCCAACACTGGAAGTTTTTAAGAAGATGTTGGGTAACCATTTGTCTGAAGTGGTGTAAGGTTTCCTGCCTAGGCAGTGGGTTGGACTAGAAGACCTCCAAGGTCCCTTCCAACTCTGTTATTCTATTTCTATTACAAGTTCAGAAATACCATAAGGTTAGAAGCAGCTGTTTGGACCACTAAGTCCAAACCCTGGTTGAAATGTATCTGTCTCTCACCCGAAAAATTTAGCTATGCAACGAAGTTGATATTTTAATGGACTAAGCCATATTATTCTATCTCATTCATGAGCTAAGCATATTTGCAGTGAGACGAACCCTTAATGTATAGAACCGGGGACCCCAATCCGGAGCCATGTCCACTACTGGACCTTGGGCAGTTCAGAACTGGTCCGCAAAAGTGGTGGCTGAGCATGTGTGGACACACAGAGCCCCACTTACGCGAACAGCGGGCAAGCACGTACGCGCATGCTCCATTTACGTGAGCGGCGAGTACGTGTGCCTGCCGCTCACACAAACAGAGCTGCACAGGTGTGTGCATTTGCCCACTACTCATGCAGAACCATCCCCTCTCCCCCCCCCCCCCCCCTCCCCCCCCCCCCCCCCGCCAATCCACAAAGCCAGAAAGTTTGGGGGAACTCTGGTACATCGAACCCAACCGTTTTTAAAAGGGAAAATTAAGACATTTTCTAGTGTTGGTAAAACTAACTATTGGGAATTTGTTAAAAGGGCAACTTTTTACAACCTATTATTAGAAAGAATTTGTTGTTGTAACATTGTTTTGTGCAACGTTAATGAAATTAGGCACGGCCCATAAACCTGCAAAACTGACTAAAGGATCCGGGTAAGCGAAGGAATAAAATGAAGACATGAAATATGGAGTTTCTTCTGATTTTATAATTGGCTTTTGTTGCTACTTTTTTATTCCTCTGCTGTATTGAATGCAAGAAGAGGGGAGGAGGAATTAAATTCAGTAAAATGTTCTCCAGCTTTTTTATTATTATTATTATTATTTATTTATGTATTTTATTATTTACTTATTTACTTATTTACTTATTTACTGGTTCAATTTATATGCCACCCTTCTCTGGAGACTCAGGGAGGCTTACAATGCGTTAAGCAATAACCTTCCTACTTTTGTATATACCTGCTTAGTAGGGCTTTCGCTCCCCCCTCTCCCCAAGCGGTGTTCTTTTCTATACAAAGTCAGCTTATTGCCCCCACAATCCGGGTCCTCATTTTACCTACCTCGGAAGGATGGGAGGCTGAGTCAACCTTGAACCTGGTGAGATTTGAACTCGCAGTAATTGCAGGCAGCTGGCAGCTAAGTGCTATTTAACAGCGCTTTAGTCCGCTGCTCCACCAAGGCTCCTATATAGCACGCTCTCCTTCCTAGGTGCTCAGCTACCTCCTCTTCTCCCATATCTTTCCAGAGGTTCCACCAGCCTCCCACTATCTGGTCACCCACCAGCCCTCCCTACCCCTCTGTTAATATACAGAGGAAACTGATTTTTTTTTCCATTCAAAAGAGATGTGATACCTTATTCCCCATTTTTGCTATTTCTGAGTCGTACATTGAGATAGATGGTGAATATAAGAAACAGCAGAAGGATGACTTTTCTCACTGCTAGGCATAAGCAATGCCCATTTTCAGTATTATTGAAATACATATTGGCAGTATATGGAGATTTGCTTGCTTAGGCTATGATTTAGTCATTTAGTATTTTTACGCTCCCTTCCCCGTTTTTTGTTTTTTTTAAAAAAAAAAAACACAGTAAATTGAGACACCTTGGATCAGACTCACAGGACTTGGAAGAAATGTCCACATTTTCCATAAGTTTAAATTTTTCTCCATCTGTTCCTTTCTCTCCTTCCTTCTGTTCTTTTTTCCTTTTATCTTCTCCCTCTTTTTTGGGGTTTTGGCAACTTGGAACTGCATTTGCACATATTCGTATTTCGTCTTTAAAAAATAACCAGCAATTTAAAACTCTCTTAATTACAGTAAATGGTGCTGGACTTGCAATGGCAACCTGTGATATAATTTCCCTTAATGGTGGAAAACCTGCCAATTTCCTGGATCTTGGTGGAGGCGTGAAAGAAGCACAAGTGTATCAAGCCTTCAAATTGCTCACTGCAGATCCCAAGGTAAAACACAAAAAAACTTGACTTTGACAGAAGGTGTCTTAATACATAGACTTGTACATAGGTAGTCCTCGACTTATGACCACAATTGACCCCAACATTTCATGTTGCTAAATGAGACATTTGTTAAGTGGGTTTTGTCCCATTTTACCACCTTATTTGCCACAGTTGTGGAGTGAATCACTCCAGTTGTTCAACTAACAACACGATTGTTAAGCAAATCTGACTTCCCCGTTGATTTTGCTTGTCAGAAGGTCTGACAAAAGCTGATCGCGTGACCCTGGGACACTGTAACCATCATAAATATGAGTCAGTTGCCAAGCCTCTGGATTTTGATCACATGACCATTGGGTTGCCGCAGTCGTTGTAAGTGTGAAAATCGGTCATAAGTCACTTTTTTTTTCAAAGTCAAAGCCTTTATTGTCGTTGTACATCATGTATACAACAAAATTGGTTTAGCCTCTACTGGTGCAGTTCACACGAAACAATGTGAATAATATAAAGGATAATCCTTATACAAGTAGTTAGGGAAAAAAACTAGTCATGTGTTTCCATATGTACAACATATTCTGTGCAACATGTATATTATTTAGGTCTATTATCTTATATTATGGTGTATATATATATCACACACTACACTTACACCAATGAAATTGTATGTATTTAGGAGTCTGACAACCCACAGGTAGAAGCAGTCTGGCTGGCTATACTTCTGTGTCTTCTGCCTGATGATAAAAGTGAAAAAAAGACACTGGCCAGGATGTGAATCATCCCTGAGTATCTTCCCTTACTCTCCTGAATAAGCGAGACATAGCGATGTCATCCAGTGGTGGGGTTTTGTTATTATTAGTAATCTCTGTCCGTCTTATTAAGATGCAAAGGTAGTGGGAAATATATGCTTTTACACCTTTTTCATCTGTATAAAATCACATCATATTAGATGAAGGAGCACTCATGTTTCTGGAAAAATGTATCCAAAGAAAAGTTGGATATTAAATTGTAGAACAGAAACAGCCATTTTCAGTTGTGTTTCTTTGGTTTGGATGGTCACTACAGAAGAGAAGGATGTCCTCCTGATTTTAGTGGTAAGTCTCAGGAAACTATTGGACTCGATCTTGGCATGTTCATTAGTCCTTGCTCACAGCACTATCACTTCTGCAATTTCCAGCTATGGCACACCTGTTAACTTTGCCGGCTGTGGATTATAGATATTGTAGTTCAACACATCTGGCTGGCTTTGCATTGTAAGCTTCGGTTCCCGCCCTTGGATTGATTGAAAGAGCTGCTTTATTGGAATATCTGCTTATGTTGATCCTATTTTTTTTTTTGAAAAAAAAATCTGTCTCGATTTTGTTGGATCCTTGTTTTATGTATTCCTTTTTTTTTCATTGTTTCATTGATCTGTTTTATTTAATATTGCTCGCTTGCCCTCATCTCTTTGTGTCTGCAAAATATTTATCTTGTTTCTTGAACACCGGAGAAGCACTTTGGTCCCCAGATATTTGTCCCCTTACCCCTTTGTTCCTTTGTTCTATTTTCTTTAAACGGCCTTGGCTCTTGTTCCTGCCTGCACTCTGCTGCTCTTTCAAATGCATCTTTCCTAAACTTTCCCTCTAGAAACTCTCCCTCCCTTCCCACCCCCACCCCACCCCACCCCCCACCCCCCCGGTGAAATAAGTGGCCTGCTAAAAACTGTATTTGCCTTTGGGTACCTTGCTAATAGGAATGTCATGTCATGACCATCGGGTGTCCTGTAGGTTTCTACGTTGCAGAGTTCAAATCATAAAAGAAATTATTGCCATCCTTTAAAAAAAAATCATTAACTCTCATTCCTTTGACTGTTTTCCTCTGTATTCCAGCTACTGCTCCCTATTTTTCCCCCTCCAGTTCTTTCTAAATGAAGCGCTTTCTAACTGCTAATCCCTTGGCCCTTCAGCATGACTGATTTTAGCTTCTACCCTTTTGGCTCTGCTCCGGCCAGGGTGATTGTTTCATGTCAACAAGCCATCTGAGATAGCTTTCTCTCACACTCCTTCCCTCTCTCTCTTTCCTCTTTCTCTCTCTTTCTCATCTCTCTTTCCCTCCTCTCCCTCCTCCCTTCTCTCTCTCTCTCTCTTTCCCTGCCTCCCTTCCTCAGTTTGGGAGGATAAAGATTTAATTGGGGGGGGTGTTTCATGGATATATTGCAAGCAGTCAGTCTCCCATTAAATGCAGTCATCCTGCAGGTGAAGAAGGAGAGTGCAAAAGTGGGCTTAAAACTCAATATTAAGAAAACTAAGATCATGGCATCCAGCCCTCTCAATTTCTGGCAAATAGATGGGGAAGAAATGGAGGTAGTGACAGATTTTATTTTCCTGGGCTCCAAGATCCCCGCAGATGGAGACTACAGCCAAGAAATTAAAAGACGCTTGCTCCTGGGGAGGAAAGCTATGGCAAATCTAGACAGCATACTAAAAAGCAGAGACATCACCCTGCCAACAAAAGTGTGTATAGTCAAGGCTATGGTGTTCCCAGTTGCAATGTATGGCTGTGAAAGTAGGACCATAAGAAAGGCTGAGGGCCAAAGAATTGAGGCCTTTGAACTATGGTGCTGGAGAAGAATCCTGCAAGTCCCTTGGACTGCAAGGCAATCAAACCGGTCAGTCCTAGAGGAGATCAACCCCGACTGCTCTTTAGAAGGCCAGATCCTGAAGAAGGAACTTAAATACTTTGGCCACCTAATGAGAAGGGGACAACAGAGAACGAGGTGGCTGGATGGAGTCACTGAAGCAGTAGATGTGAGCTTAAATGGACTCCAGAAGATGTTAGAGGACAAGAAGGAATGTTGTCCATGGGGTTATGATGGGTCGGACACGACTTCCCAACTAACAACAAAACCAGTTATGTAAAGTTTTAGAAGAATGCCAAATTTCTTTTTCCTCACAGTAGCATATCCTGCCATGCACTTTAATCCCCCACCACACTAACCTATTTGAATAGAATGGCTGAAAAGATATATGAAATGTGCTTTAAAATCTGGTTCCTGACCTTCAGTTTTTTCCAGATCTTCTCCATGACCTTCCACTCATATATCCCCAAATAACTTTTATTTATATGCTTTCCTCTCCTCTTCCTTTAAGTCTGAGAGTGACAATTCTAGGATGCTCCTGCTCTGTGTTTGTAGTAACACAAGAAAGTACAATAAAAGTGAGGGGGTATTCTGTCCCCGTCTCACACACACACACCAGCAGTCGACCAAGAGTTAAAATAAACCAGCAGACAAGAATTTCCTTTGATAACAGAATTGGCAGCAACCCAGTGGCTGCTTGCCAACAGTCTTTACTTACAAAGGGAGGTTTATCTCCTCCGACCGAAACATCAAAGTAAGTCCACAAAAGCCAAAGAATAGTCAAGTCCAGTCCAAGAATCAATCCAAGCAGAGCATGTAACAAAGTTCCAGAAATGCAGAATGACTTTCCGTTTTGTCCGTCACAAAGCCCGAATGGCCACCACACACCCCTTTTATCCCCTGTGGGGTGTGGTCCAGTGACTCCGCTTAATCTCTGGCACGCCTCCTTCTCTGCTGCGCGCGCTTGTCTTTCTGACACTGTTGGGGATCGAGCCAAGACTTATCTCCATTGCTATCTAACTGCAGCCGCTCGGAAGTGCCTGGCTCCTGGCCTATCTCTTCTCCTTCGGAAGACACCTGAGGCATTGCCAGAGAGGAGGGTCCTGGAGAGGGAAGCCTTGCCAACTCCTCTCCTTCATTTTCGGAGTCTTCTCCCTCCGATAAGACGGGCTCGGGGGTCGGAATCACAACAGGGGGCTGTTGTGCCTTCCTTGATGAAGGCAATGGTATATCCCTTCTGTGAATCCATCATTGGGCCCAACATTGTTGGGTGATTTCTGATGTTAAATGATGTTTTTAAAAAGCTATTTGAATTTAGTTAAATTAGGATGAGATCAAAAAGAAGCATTGAGGGTTTTATCTAACAAGACCAGTATCAGCTATACGTTGGTCAACCACTTATGTCTAACTTTGAAATCTGTCAGGCTAAAGCATCTGCCTTAATTTTGGGATGTTCTTGATCTTTTTGGCATAATGAGGAGTTTCAGAAAACTCTTGTGAGATATTTTGATTGGTTACAGTAAAAGTGTATTGCACAGCTATGGACTACCATAATCTGTGCATCATTTAAAAAGTTTTCTTGAAAGAGAGAGAATCAATATATTATTTCTATTATTGATCATATTTAGAATAGGGTTACCGGTAATTCTCGACTTATGAACATAATTGAAATCAGAATTTCTGTTGCTAAGCAAGTTGTGAGTTGTGTCTGATTTTACGACTTTTTTGCCACATTAAACAAATCACTGCAGTTAAGTGAATCTGGTTTTCCCCCTTTACTTGGCTTGTTGGAAGTCAGCTGGTAATCCACGACTTATGACCACAATTGAGCCCAAAATTTCCATTGCTAAGCAAGACAGTTGTTAAGTGAGTTGTGTTTCCATTTCATGACCTTTTTGTCAATGTTGGTAAGCGAATCACTGCAGCTGTTGAGTGAATCAGGCGGTTGTTAAATGAATCTGACTTTGCTGGTCAGAAGCTAGCTGGGAAGGTCACAAGTGCCAATTATTTGAGCCCGGAATGTTGCAACCATTCCAAATACATGCTGGTTACCAAGCATCCAAATTCTGATTCCATGACTGTGAGACAGTCGTAAGTACGAGAACCGGTGGTAAGTCACTTTTACCTGTCTACCATTGTAACTTCGAACGATTGTTAAACAAACGATTGTAAGGTGAGGACTACCAATAATAATACCAGAATTTCAAACAAACTGATTGTTAATGACTTTTCATATTCAGGAGAGATAATATGGACTGACATTTTCCCAACATTGTGGCTACTATTAACCATTAGCTAGCATAAATAGAAGAGCTAATAGGAAGCTTCATTGGTGTGCTTCTCACACACACACACAAACACACACACACTCCAATAACCATGCTTTATATCAGGCACAAACAATTGTAACATGAAATAGCCATTCATTATTTAGTACTTATCCTTTTTATTGGACACGCAATTATATCAAAGTGCAATACCTGCCTTTCTTATTTCTTGTTTTTCTTATTCATGACACTTTGCCTAATTTTGTTTACTTCCGTGCAGTAAGGGTTAGAGCCTCACTGTCATTATCAGGCAGGTCTCATGATGTTCTTTTTCTAAACATCTCTGGCACTGATCAGAATCACGAAGGAAAGTAGCATTAAATATTTCTGCTATTTGGCTTCATTTCCAGCTGTCAAAAGTGTCAACATAATATTGTTTGTCCTTTTAAAAATATATTTATCCACCATCATTTTCCTCGTGGCTGCACAGATTCTTAGAATTTGTTTTCAGAAAATGGGAGCCTACTATTTCAATATAAAAGCTGGCTTTTTAGGATTATCTAGCATAACAAACTACATGGGAAGGGGGGTGTAAATGATACATGAAATACCATAAATAGCTAAAACAGATAAAAATGGGGGAAATAGGAAGGAAGATGGAACAAAGATATGAGCTTCAGCGGCTGATATAAAAAAAACTGGGCATCCTGGATGGCGGTCTCAAGTGCAGCAATCTCGCTTTTCCACTGAAATAAATCAAGTTTTTTGGAAAGAATAATTTAATAACACTCTGTATCTTAAAGCAACTTTTCCTCCAAACTCACCCAGAGAACTTTGAGCAGATTCCACATTCCTTAAAGGACAGGTGAGCAGTGTCTTGAATTGGAGATGCAACTGTAGTTTACATGCAGAGGTGTGATTCAGCTGGTTTCGCCGAACTGGATGTTAATTTTACATCCGGTTCAGCGAACTGGTAGTTCTGATGACTGGCTGGCCCCGCCTGCCCCTCCCCTACCAGGAGTCCCCACGCAGACCGTTTTGGGTTGCAGGTAAGTGCAGGGCCTGTGCAGAGGCTTGGGGAGGGAGAAAAATGAGTCTCCCGGAGGTTCTGGAATGCCAGAAACAGGCCCGTTTCCGGCCTCCCGAAAGCCTTCAGAGCCTGGGGAGGGGGAAAACAGGCCTCCCGGAGGCTGAGGAAAGCCTCTGGAGCCCAGGGAGGGGGTCAATGGGCCTTCCCTCCAGAGAGCTTCCAGAGCCTGGGGAGGGGGAAAACGCCTCCCTCCCCCCACAGCCCATTTTTGGTCCCAGGATGGTGCAGGAGGGGCCACTAGGCCAAGCCCACCATGGCCACACCCACCCAGCAACCAGGCAGAGAACCAGTTGTTAAATTATTTGAAGCCCACCTCTGTTTACAGGCAGAAAGATGTCGTTTCTTACTTATTAATAACAAAATTATATCAACAAAATCACTTTGGAAATAAAGCAGAATATTTGTTCTCTCAGTAATCAGCTGAAACAAATACTTGGCAGTAGAGTAGAAGGCTCATTATTCCAAAGTAAACTAAATTTCTTGTGAGTCCAACTGGTGTTTCTGTCTGCCAGTGCCAAGTAGGCTAGTTCGTTTGAGGCATTCCAAGACAGCATAAAAGACAACAGTTCATTACTGCTATGTTTAAATCAAGATTTAAAGATTCCAATAGAAGAGAATATATATATAGTTCAGGCTTGGATCATAGAGTCTCTGGTGCTCTCTGAGCTTGGTGGTTCACTTGCACACATTTCATTACCCGGGTAGATAACATTATCAGTGCTACTGAGTGTGGGGTTTGCTCCCTGTTTATTGACATAGCTTGGTCTGCCAATGTTGGTGGGAGTATGAATTTCTCCTTTGTTATTCCTTGATCTGTATCGATTGAAGCTTTCAAATATTCTTCAAGGTCAGCCCCATATAGAGCACATTACAGTAGTTCAATCTGGAAGTAATTTAGGCATGACTGAGTGTAAGCAGGGTTTGCTGATTCAGGAATGAGCATAATTGGACCATAAGACAAAGCTGTGCCCTCCAAGCCACAACTGTCATCTATTTGTCAAGCAGGAGTCATGAATCTAGACTGCAGCTGCAGGGGGGAACGGCAAGAGCGACTGGCTGGCTCAGGCACACGGGGCAGCATTTGCTGGCTGGGTAGCCAGCTGCCCCGCCCGCTGCTCCTTCCCCAGCATGGGCTGTGGGCATCGCTGCCTCCCCCTGCGGCGGCTGGAGAGCCCAGTTCAGCTTGGCTGGTGGAGCAGCAGTGGGGGTCGGGTGGCGGTGCCTGCGGTTGGGCCCCCACCACACCCGCTGTTGTACCACCAGCCAAGCCAAATGCTGCTCTATGCACTGTGCCGGCCAGTCACTCTTGCCCTTTCCCCTGCAGCTGCCACTGCTGCTGCTTTTTTGGGGCTGCACAGGAGGAATGCTGGAGACAACGTAGTGACTGACACAGCCCAGGGGACCCACATGGCTGGAGGAGCGAGCCAAGAGGGGCGTTTCGGCCCCGCTTTGATGGTGGCCATGGCAGTGGTGGGTTGCTACCAGTTCACCCCAGATCGGGCAAACCAATAGGGGCAGCGGCGGGAGACTCCACCCACCCGGCTGGACGCTTCTGCACATGCGCAGAAGTGTTGTGCACATGTGCAAGTGCACAAGTGCCCACGAGCAAACCGGTAGCAACGGATTTTGAAATCCACCCTGGGCCATGAGGTCATCTGAGCAGGCAGCCCACACCACCACCACCACCACCATCACCCCGCCCTCACTGGCTGCTGGTCCGCCAAAGCCCCGCCAGCCGCACTTGCTCAGCTTGCAGCTCCCAGCGGCCACGCATTCGGAGCTTTGCTGGCTGGCACATGGCACTGCCAAAGTGGCAGGGCTGAAAGCACTGCCACCGGCCGGGGAACTTGTTGTCCTCTGGTAAGAGGTGTGCCGGCCCTCTTGGAAAAAGTGGCGGGGGCACATGCATGAGGCGTGCATGCATGCGCAGTGCAGGACACATGTCTGCATATGCAGTGCTGGGGCGCATGTGCAGGGGGAGCATGGGGGGCCATGCATGCAAGCTCAAATGGGTGCACGCATTGTATTATGGGTGTCAGCACGTGCACACGCAAGTGGACTTTTGGCACACAACGCCAAAAAGGTTCGCCATCACTGTCCTAGACCAAAACCCAAATCCCAAAACGCTAGGGTAGGGGTATCAAACTCAAGTCGTCATGTCGTCACATGACATATCGTGACTTTATTCCCCTTTAGTAAACCAGGGGTGGGCGTGCTCAGCTTCTGGCTGGCGGGCCATGAGTTTGACACCTCTGTGCTAGGGAATTCCTGGAAGCTTAGCATTCAGGAAAATCTGCCGTCAATGGACACATAAAGGTAAATCACCTTTACACACAATTCAGAACAGATAATAAAAATGCTAAGAAATCTGCAGCAAACAACCAATCAAAGAGAACACTACCAACCCTACCTCACAAAGAGTTTCTTAGGAAAAATAGTGTTAAGATAAAGTGTGTTTAACTTCTATTAAAATCACTGAAACCTCAGTCCCTAGTTATACATTTAAGGTTCACTGAATGTAATGGAAATGAAAAAGATGTTACTTTTAATGGATTATACTTTTTGGCTAAGAATTCCCTTTTTTAGAAAACAATACTCTCCACCCTCAATTGCCCAGTGCCTAATTCTGAATGAAATGAAATGAAATGTAAATAGCACTCAGTTTCAAATGTAATGTAGTATGATAGCAGTGGATTTGTTCGACTTGTCAAATTGCATGTCATTAAGTAATAGAGAACCAACCACATTTTTCTATGGTCATTAACAAGTATTTTGCATTCCAATACAAATGCCATGTATCTTTAACATGCCTCATTGCCTAGTTGTTCTTTGAACAGTGTGAAAACATCTTTGGTTTATTGCTTGGGTTTATTTTTTGGGAGGGAGGGAGAGAATATTGTCAAAGCCTGGTGTGAAAAGCACAGTATGAAGTGGTTTCTAAGCTGGGGGAGAAATGGCATAATGAAAAAAAAAGTGATTTGTTAATGGGCATTGCATTTATAGCCTTAAATTACAACCCATATTTCCTGGCATGCTTAGGAAGCTGTATTTAGGGGCAAAGTGATAGTTTACTAATAAAGTAAGGCACAGTGGCCAAGTATTCAAGGCACTGGTCTTATTGGCAGGTTGAGACTCAAGTATCATGTAATGTGATAAGCTCCCAGTTCTTGCTCCAGTTGCTGCCCATCTCGCAGTTTGAAAGCATGCAAATGCAAGTAGATAAATAGGTACCACTTTGACGGGAATATAACAGCATTCTGTGCATCTTCAGCATATGGCCAGGCCAACCACATGAGCTTGGAAGCGTCTTCTGGTAACACTGACTCTTCAACTGTGAATCAGAGATGAGTAGCACCCTCTAAGAGTCAAACATGACTGGCAGGGTAAAGCTTTATTTACCTTTAGTAGTAAAACACATAAACCCTCACATTCTTCGTATAAATATAGCTTCCAAAGTTATGTTCTTGAATCTCTAAAAGTACTTGATTAGCAAGGCTGGAAAAGTCTCTCTATTAAGATACTAGAGAACTGGTATCAGAGAAAATACTCATGGCTAATTGCTGGATATAAAATAACCAGGCAAATGTTTGCTCTGGTGAATATACTTAGACGTTTGAGAGCATATAATATTATCAAAAGTTATTGATATGGATCATAAAATGAGAAGTTTATGCCCATAATTTCCTGTAACTCCTTACCCCAAGCTTAATAAGGGACATTGGGCTCAGCTACCCAGTATTTTTTTTTAAAAAAAAAAGAATAACTGGGTATTACAAAGCTAGAAGCTGTGATGTTTTTTTTTAAATGACAAGCCAGGTTCTTTTCAGTACAGTTTAATATATACAGTATGTTTTGCTGTGAGTCAGTTTTATGCAATATTTAAGGTGCTGCCCTAGAAACCAGGAGGCTTGTGAATTCTAGACCTGCCTTAGCCATGAAAACCAGGTGGATGACTTTGGACCAGTCTTTCTCTCTCAGACCAACCCACCTTATTGTGGTGTTGTAGGAAAAATAGGAGAAGGAAGGAGTATTAGATATATTCTCTGCCTTGAGTTAAATAAAGTAATTAAGGCAGGATAAAAGAAGGAAGGGAGGGAGGGAGGGAGGGAGGAAGGAAGGAAGGAAGGAAGGAAGGAAGGAAAGAAGGAAGGAAGGAAG
Organism: Ptyas mucosa; assembly: GCA_012654045.1. Lineage (NCBI taxonomy): Eukaryota > Metazoa > Chordata > Lepidosauria > Squamata > Colubridae > Ptyas > Ptyas mucosa. The sequence continues at coordinate 12,627,270 of WNWU01000011.1, read as the reverse complement.
GAAGGAAGGAAGGAAGGAAGGAAGGAAGGAAAGAAAGAAAGTAGGTAGATACGTTGGTAGTTTAATGACAGGTAATTTCTATTTCTATAATAGAAAATGTTTTATATAGACAGGTTGCAAACATTGACTACAGGTGAAGCAGATATCAACATATCAATTAAGTTAAAAAATATTTCGGACCATTTTCTCCAGAGCATTGAAGAAGACATAGTTTTTTTTCCTTTTATCGTAACCAGCACAGAAGAGGTAAATGAGCTAGTGTAATTAGCAATCCAACAGAGATTTCAAAAGTTAAGAAGAGAAAACTTGAGGGTGGGAGAAAATTCTGATACTCTTCAAGTATCCGAAAAATCAGATTTCTTCTTTATCATTTGAAAATGCATGATGCAGAATAATGAATTAAAATTACAAGGAAGGCAGATTCAGCCTGAAGGTTATAATAAACTTCCCAACAAAAGCAACAGTTTAGTGTCAAAAACAATCACTCTGAGAGTTGATGGTTTCTCCTTCGCTGGATGTCTTTAAGGAGAGGTTAAACAACCATCTGCCAAATGTACTTTATTTAGAGTCCTGCACTGAGCAAGAGATTGGACTCAATGATCTAAGTCAAGCTGTACACTTACTCATAGCATAAGTAATTGCTATAAATTCCATATGCAAAAGACATGCAGGATTTAACCTTTAAAAAGAGAGGTGTGGTGGCGCAGTGGTTGGAATGTAGTATTGCAGGCTAATTCTGCCAACTTCCAGCAGTTCAAGTCTCACCAGTTCAAGGTGACTCAACCTTCCATCCTTCCAAGGTCGGTAAAATGAGGACCCAGATTGTTGGGGGCAATATGCTGTAAACTGCTTAGAGAAAGCTATAAAGCTTACAAAGTGATATATAAGACTAAGTGCTATTGCTATTACTATTTTGGAACATTTTCTAGAAGAAGGTTGGTTGGTTGGTTGATTATATGGCATCAAGTGATTTTCAGCACCTTGGAATCAGATAGATTGCTAGATCTACATTAGTGTGGAAAAATTTCTAGAAAAATGGCAGCATTTTATTTTAGATACAGGCAAAATACCAAATGGGGATATATAATTTGAGCTATAATTAAAATATCAAAAAATCTATCCTGTTTCTGGAGCTTGTTTCCGGTGAGAATATACTAGTTTTAGGTCCTGTAAACAGTATTTTATTTTTTGGTTTCTTGTTTTTTTTTTTTTGAAAAAGTGAAATGATGTATTTTAAAATTCTGAATTGTGCTTTTAAGTATTTGTGCAGCGGTTTTTTTCCTACAATGTCTGTCTGGCTGTAAAAGCTGAAGGAGGTTTTTTAATAGAAACAATAAATGCAATTAAAATACTATTTATTCATCCATGATTTTGCTGAGGTGCTTTCTGAAAGTCCGTATTTTTCTGACAACTACAACTTTAGGAAAGCAATTTTCTTTTGTGTGTATGTGTGTGTTGTTCTTTTCAGTGCATTTAAATTTGTTTTAGAATGTTTCTCCATTTTCCACTCCCCTTTTGGGAAGCAAGCATTTTTTGCCATGATTTAGTGTGCTGTCCTTCCTTATTTCAAGGCAAAACCTTTGTTTGCTGCGCGAGCATTTTTCAATCCATTGGATAGAGAAATGATTTAATACGCTTAAAAAAAATAAACATAACAGGTTGCTTGGACTGGGAGGGGGTACTAATGTAGGCTTTATCAAACCTAGTTATAAAGTCCTGCGCCAGTAGAAATGTGGATAAGCAGCTTGATGTGAACAAGGCACTGAAATGCTTTATAGAATTTTTCTCTCTAGTAAAAACCTATATTAAAGCTGGATAGAGATGGTCTTTCAAGATTGTCCTTCATATTTGTGAACAAAAAAATTAGAGGATTTCTCTGAATTTCCCCAGAGGAAGAAGAAATTCTCCAATAATTCTAGTGGCAAGCAGAACAATTCCAATGACAGCAGAACCGCTTCTGAAAGAAAAAAAAATACAGAATTTTCTTTGGAGTTCAACTGAACCATGGGAGGGTGCAGTTTGCCAGAGATAAATCATGTTGTAAAAGAGAAGATATTCACACAGATTCTTGGCTGCCACAAGCGAGTAATGTCAGACTAACCCTATTTCCTTTTCTGGCAGAGTAACTAGCATAATACATCAGGGATGTACTTTGATCTCGGAGAACACGCCAGCAAGTTTCTCATAATATCCTCATTAATAAAATGATAACATGTGGGCTAAATGACACAACTGATGGATTCAGAATTGGCTGAATAACAGCATCCAGGAAGTATTCATAAATGAAGTATTGGGTGAAGGACAGTAGTTGTCATAAAATGGATCTGGTTTGTGGGCAATAAAAAGCAAATCTGCTCTGTAGTAACTGCCTTCTTTTAGGGGATATATTCCTGGTACTCTCCATTGCTATTCTTAAAGGCATAGTTGGTGGTCTACATGTTCAGACCGTAGCATCTTAAAGTAAACCTCTATTAAAACCTATCTAAGCTTCAGTTATGTAATAGCATTTTAAGATTTCTTACATCACCTGGGGAAAAATAGTCCAGAATAACTTGCTTGTAAAATAGAAAGTTACAGTGATTGGAAGAAGGACCTGAATATATGTTAATGTCAGGATTCCAAGTAACAGCCCAGATGTTTTTTTGAACTCCAAGGCCAGAGGCTTCCTCAAAGTATAGATTTATTAGGCATGTCGTATTGGCACATCTGGTGAAAACCCGACTCTGAAGCTCCCTGGGTTTCCCCCACCCAATTCAAAATCCAAAAGTTCTTCCCCCCACTACACACAACCATAACAAGCCCCAATCAGGTCACAGTCCCAGACCCGGATGAATCCCAACTATGCACTGCAAGGTGCTGGTGAGAGTGTCCTTGGTTCCCAGAAGAGAGAATGTTATTTTGGGTACATGCTTCCCCAGCTACCTCTACTCCCCCTCCCTTTCCCACAGATCTATCCAGCCTCGTTGTGGCAATCCTGAAGACATTCCAAGATGGCTCCAGGGTGGACAGCTGGTATAGGTAGATGATGGAATAATTATGATAGTTTATGACTCAATTTTTGTGGATATCGTAAAGTTAGGAGGCCTTTCTTCTACATGGAGACATTCTGGAATGTCGTATGGTTTTTTTGCACTATAGCCTTAAGCTGCTTGGTTCCTCTCAAAGAGGAAGTCTTCTTGGACTCACAATTCCTGCTTGTGGAGCAGGTGGCAGCTGAGGGTAAAAGGGCCTTTGCAAAGGATCATCTCTTGCACCAATTGTGTCTATTCCTGGATCATTGTGACTCATCTCTCCAATTTGGAATACTTTAATGGACTTTACATAGGCTTGCCCTTGAAGAACCCAGTTCAAAGGCTGAAATTGACCTAGCTAGTTAGTTTTTGGTGCCTCTCAATATGGTTGTAATATACTGCTGTTCTGCAAGCTGCACTAGCTTCCAGCAGGCTTCAAAATTTAATTCAAGATGCTGTTTAGCATTATTTCTGAAGTTTGGGCTTCTAGAGAAGGTTACAGTTCTTGCAGTTTCACTGTTCTATCAGCAAGCTTGAAAAAAGCAAAATAGCTTTTTTCAAATAGCCTTTCATGGATCCACTGGTGTCAGCCTTCCCAGGCAGACCAGAAGGAAACATTTTGTAAAACAAGGGAGTAAGTCCCTTGATTTAAGACATAGCCGTGACTCATGATCTCTCATTGGAAGCAACTCTCTGATTTCTGGTTCTGCTTTGATGTTTGTGTGGATTCTGCTCTGGTTTGGCTGCCAATATTGACCTGGCTCTTGGAACTCAGGACTGGATTTTAACTAATCTTCTGTGCACTCCTTTTAAAAGCAAAGCCACTCGGGAAGACTCTGCTTTCGATTACATTCCTTGTCTGCTGTTATTTCCCTGACCCTGACTAAACGGCTAGTTTCCATAGCAACTGTGTGAGTTTATATTGAAAGCAGAAGCAGGACACAGATTTTGTTCTACAACATCAAAGCATCCAAATGCTCTGGTTCTTGTGTCTTCTTTTGTTGCTGTGGCCAATCCAAAGCAGTTAGGCAGAACTTGTGGGATATAAATGGCTTGTTTCAAGTTCAAAACAAACCTTTTCTCCTGTTCTTTGTTGTTCCCAATATCAACATTTTATTTGCTGCTTTCCTATCATCTCTCACACCCTCAGTATCCCATACAGTTTCAGGCTTATTGCTGTACTTTAAGCTGGGAATATTAAAATCACAACAGCCGTGTGTAAAATCATAGTACCTGGAAGAACCAGAATATTCTGTGTTTAAGATTCTTTTGCTTATTATATTTTTAATCAATTCAGCGACTAGCACCATGGAAAGGCTTTCAAGTTCCTTTCTATTTTCTGTATTATTTAGAACCGGGTACATGCTGACTTCTTTTCTGAGCTATAGAAACACTGGGTTTTTCATGCTGTGAAAAAGGGAAAGAAAAACTGCCTGTACAGTGTACTCTAGTGTACTTTACACTAACTTAGAAGTGTGGGGGGGGGGGGGGGTAGCTATGCATGGTTGAATTGTATAATTAGATTACTTCTGTGCTTCCAGTTGATAACGGTTGCAATCCTATACAAGTCTTAAACTCACTTCTGAGTAGACACGTAGGAGATTGTAGCCTAAAATGGCTTTTAAGCTTCTTGTCCTATGGCAAGTAAAAGTTGGAAATATTCCTCTTGTACACCATTCAAACTCTCATATTTAGACTGTTCCATTGTGGAGAAATGGGGAGGGGGAATGTTCTCAACTGACCTGAATAGTTGCATAGATTGACAGTAATCATGCATATACTACTTCTAATTTTTGTGATAAAAATACTACCAATATGCAAAATAGAAAGAAGCTCACTACGTCACAAATCTTTGTGTGATGCAGTTTTTAATTTATATTTATATACACATACACACAAAATGATACATATACATATATATATATATATATATATATATATATATATATATATATACATATTTATTTATTTAATTAAATTTTTATACTGCCCTTCTCCAGCTGGACTCAGGGCGGTGCACAGCCAAGAATATAAAACATCCCAAAACAAAATTTAAAATTTTTTAAAGAATTAAACAAATATTTGGCCCAAGATTTAAAACCACCCGACTAAAATCCATTTACATTTTAAAAATATCTAAGGGGGGGTTACGCCAGCCCAGCTTGACGAAAAAGAAAAGTTTTAAGGGCACGGCGAAAAACACGGAGATCTGGTATCCTACGTATCTCCAGGGGGCAGGTCGTTCCAGAGGGCAGATGCTGTCACAGAGAAGGCCCTCCCCCTGGGGGTCGCCAGCCAACATTGCCTGGCCAACGGCACCCTGAGAAGTCCCTCTCTGTGGGAGCGTACTGGCCGGTGGGAGGCTATCGGTGGCAGAAGGCGGTCCCGTAAGTACCCAGGCCCTATGCCATGGAGCGCTTTAAAGGTGGTAACCAACACCCTGAAGCGCACCCGGAAGACCACCAGAAGCCAATGCAGCTCGCGCAGGAGGGGTGTCACATGAGAGCGCCCCATTGCTCCCATAATCCCCTGCGCAGCTGCATTCTGCACCAGTTGGAGCCTCCGGGGGCTCATCAAGGGAGCCCCATGTAGAAAGCATTGCAGTAGTCCAGGTGGGAAATGTATACACATACACATACACATACACATACACATACACATACACATACACATACACATACGTATTTTCTATCAAGGCACCTGGTCTACCCATGTTTTATTGTGTAGTTCTTAACCTGAATTACGGTCTTTATTTATTTTTGTCTGCTATTGTCTGTAAGGCTCCTTGGGAAAGGCAGGATGCAAATGCTGAGAAGAAAATGGAGAAATTCTATTCTAGATGTCTTGTGCCAAGAGTAAAAGTTGTAAAAAATAATAATAATAACTTGGCCGCTGAACAAGCCCTATGCATTTGAATGAAGCCTGACAGAAGCCTAGATGGCATTGCATAGAATTACTTTTGCTTATGGAAGAGGAAAACAAATTTTCAAAGGACAATGCTGGTTTTGCTCAGGCTGGGTTGAGGAAATTACTTGGTTGGCAGAGCAATTTAAGTGGTGGAGGTACAGCACTTACTCTCCTCTTTAGCTTAGAGCAGCTAAAGGAGTGACAGCAGCAATCAGTGGAGAGACATGTATGAAGGGTTGATTGTGCAATTCTTCACCTTCAATAAGAATCAGGCTGTCATGAATATATTCACTTCCCACCCACTTGCACAGAATGTCCATTCTACTTAAAAACCAGGATGGAGAAGATGAGGGAGAGGCATTCCCTTCCAGACAACAGGGCGAGTTGTCAGCTTCCAACATTTATGAGGTGGGTCACCAGCCTACCAGGATATCTTTATCCTAAGGGGAACCATTTGCATCTGAAAGAAATCGTAGATATATCCAATTGGGGATTTTAAAGCAAAGCAAAGATCATTGTTGAAATGCCATGTTTGGGAGGGGAAAGGGAAATCTTTCATTTGCTTGGCAAGCACTTGCCAGATTGAGTTGTGTTCACAAACTCCGACTGAGAATTTTATTAAGCAGAAGAGTCAGCGAAGCTTTATCTACGTTGACAAGGTAATGTCAAGTGTGGGTGATTAAAGTAAGCACATTAAAGGCAGAAATACATAACACCGTTGATGAAAAGGTTGTTATTTATTTATTTGGATGTTAATCATTGCATTGGGAAGTAAAAAAGGATGATGGTTAAAAATGAGTTTTTATAGGTTGCCTTCTTTCTAGGATTCCCCCCCCCCATTTTTTTTCTTAAACTATGCATTGGGGGAGCAGAATTAACTTTTTAAAGCTACATCCTGATTAAGCTATCTTTTATTGATCTCGTTATAGGCCTCAAGAAGCAAGCCTTTGAGAAGAGAGAAAAAAATCAATCACAGTTAAGAATTGGAGAGCAGTTAGAGGGAGGGAAACAAATGCACAGTCAATATTTTATAGTAGGTGATGAAACTTGTGAATGCTCAATACCTAGCAAATCATTTGATTTAAAGGGGTTGGGGACTGCAATGCATGACTTTTCATTGAAGAAATATAAAAGAACAAATTACTGTTTGTGGAAAAGTCACAGAAACCATATCAGAATTGTTTAGTTCCTACTGCTCCTTAGAGATTTTCCTCTTCAGCCGCTAATTTGAGTATGTGCTCAGTATATTGTAAAAAAACCCCAAAAACCTTGCCTTTAATCAGAAATTTCATACGCTCTTATATGCTTCTTTGTATATCGTGAGATGTTGCAAGGAATACCTTACAATATATTTCGGAGATGAGGATGATTTGCTGGCCGCAAAAATCTTTTGACCAAAAAAGCCAATTCTAAATTATTACTAAAAACTGTATCATCTCTTTAATATGCCCCACCTCCCTACATGCATATATATCCTCCTTTGAAGAAGATTAAAGCAAAATCATGATCTTATATGCATGAAAAGAGCAGCAAGGCTCGTCTTTCTGCTCAACGGTACTGTGCATATTGATCCTGATTCAAAGTCCCACATGAGCTGGGCATACTTTCTTTTGGTGGTAATACAGAGCTGTTTAAGCGGAGGTCCAGAAATCTCCCCTGCCCCACAGAGATTTTCAAAATCTTCCATCTAATTGTAATTTTGAATGAGTGACGATGGGAGGGAGAGAGACTATTCAATACAAGTAGAAAGAGTCATCATCATGGTAAGAACTGAAGGCTCCTTTGACATAAACCTCATTTGTGATGATTGTGCAGTCACACTGATGCTATTTCTTTGGCAGAAATATGGAAGTACTATCTGAATACCCATACTCCGCTACGAAACTATGTGATTGGGCTTGATAAATCGACACTTAGAGTTTGAAAATTAATGAGTAGTTACAATCAGCCTCTCTTCTCCCCTTCTCTCCCTCAGGCTAGCCCCACAGAAGCCTGTCCTCTCCTCTCCCCTTCTCTTCCTCAGGCTGGCCCCACAGAAGCCTCTCCTGTCCTCTGCTATCCCCTTCTCTCCCTCAGGCTGGCCCCACAGAAACGTCTCCTATCCCCTTCTCTCCCTCAGGCTTTCTAGACCCTTCTCTCCATGAGGCTTGCCCCACAGAAGCCTGTCCTATGCTATCTCATTCTCTCCAGAGTTATTTTCAAGTTGGGAGGGGGAGTAGAATGTCTAACTAATTATCATCAGAGCGTGTTATAATAATATAGGAAATACTAATGCTCTGATGGTCATTTTGAAAAATCCTTTCTTAGTGAGCACCTAGAGGCCAAGAGGATCATACGTGGCAAATTTCAAGTTTGTAGGCTTTATGGTTCTGGAGATTTCGTGATTAAGGCGTGAGTGGTTTTATATATATAGATTTAGAATAGAATAGAATAATAGAGTTGGAAGGGACCTTGGAGGTCTTCTAGTCCAACCTCCTGCCCAGGCAGAAAACCCTACACCACTTCAGACAAATGGTTATCCAACATCATCTTAAAAATTTCCAGTGTTGGAGCATTCACAACTTCTGCAGGCAAGTTCTAACTGTCAGGAAATTTCTCCTTAGTTCTAAGTTGCTTCTCTCCTTGATTAGTTTCCACCCATTGCTTCTTGTTCTCAGGTGCTTTGAAGAATAGTTTGATTCCCTCTTTGTGGCAACCCCTGAGATATTGGAACATTGATATCATGTCAACTGTTTTTTTGCCACTAACTTCTCCTGTGTTTTTTGTGGTTGTTTTGTTTTATTTTTTTGCTTCTTAGTCTTAGTTTACAGCCTAGGTTTCCCTAACCATACTTGATTCTGCATTCAGCTTATTTTAGGTCAGCCAAGATTGGCTGGATGCTACAACTTGCTGAGACAACAATATTGAATAAGTTTAATTTAGTTAAATATAAATCTAATGAAATTCAATTAGGTTTAATTCAGTTTTGGTGCCACCCATTAGTTTTGGAGTACAGCTCCCTGCATACAATTCCAAGGCCAAAAGTGGCTTTCTGTTCAAAAAAGCTTATGCAACATCCTTGGTTCAGTAGAATTACGTTTACATATTTTGTCTTAAGACTTAACTGCCATTTATACAGAACTCTAAATTGGTCAATAGTTGTGTCTAATCTAAAACATATATTTCTTCCCTTCCATTAAACAACTAATAATCCATTTAGCTTTCATATTAGAATTAATATGAATTAGAATTTTGAATTCCCCAGAACACTTCAGCATTGGCACAGAAAACAAGAGATGAAGAATTGTCAGTAGCTGGAATCAGCCAAACCAGGAAGGAATTGTTTTATCATTGTTCAAAAACGGCATAATACATTCTGATTGTTAATTGATTGAATGTAGAACTGAAATCAGTATATATGTAAAGGAAAATGAAGGTCCTAAAATTAGGCCAGATGTTTCTACATGAACCTCCAGGTCAAGCTCAGTCCCAAAACGGACTTACGAATTATGAATGATCCTTTACTCCTAGCATTTCAGCAAAAAAAAAAAATGGTTAGAAAAGATTTCCATGCTTCCATAGCTGGGGGAGATATCCACTTGTTGTCAATCCCTAATAGAAAGCAGACAGAGGTTTAATGCTAAGATCAAATGCTGTATTTAGCATTTGAATATAAGCTGCACTTTATAACGTGTTGAATTTCTGCTGTTGATTATACTTGGAAACCACATCCCTTCTCCCATTACTCCCTCTTCCCCTCCCCTCTTCTGGAGGAGATGGTACTTAGGCTATAAGTAAAACACTGATTGCCCAGTCATTCAGGGCTCTGAGGAATGTAGAAACTTCACAGATTGATGCTTGACAGAATAATTAGAAAACTGTCATTTGAAGAAACCATTCCGGTATTCCCTAAAGAAATGTGCCTAACCCAAATATGTGCTGTCCAGATCTAGAGGTTAAATGTACAGGAAGACGAAACACAGCCTGTCACTCGGGGAAATTGCTTCAAACATGCTGTGGAAATGATGCCCTCCTGCTCTCCCTCACTTTCTCTTTCTGGGGGAAAAAAAAGACTTATACAGTTTATTGAATCTACCTGCCTTGTCCCTGTATCAAATAGATTTTTAGTCAGTTTCCGCCTAGCTCCAATAATCAAATAATGAAGGGTGTGGTAGGATTGCCAGATGAATGTTCTCATATGTACATTATTTCACAGTTTCTTCTGCATTGGTACAGAACAATTTATACATGTCTATACCTTTGAGACCTTGGCAAAATACTGCAAAACAAAATGGATAATCTTGGAAGTTAGGGACAAAGAGGCAAGACATTTCTGTGTATGGGTGTTGGATAAAGGAACGAAGGAATACATAGAAATTCAATTATTCATGGTGAAAATCCATTGTGGATTGCTGAATCCATTATAGAGTTGCTAATCCACCTTAAACTCATTTCTCTGGCTTCATCTAATATTGACAATGAGAAGAAGACTACCTAAGACAGTCAATATTTATGTTGGATACATTAAAGGCGGAGAAAGTTTTGGTGAAGGGGATTTAGTTTTATTTGCTTCATTTATCAGAACACTATGGGGTTGGAGAGAAAATTCTAATATTTTCATCCCCTTGAGCTCCCAGGTATACTACTACTATAGTATGTAATCTAATAATTGATGGACAGACAGAACTGGGAAAGAATTTAATCTAATCTCATGAGCCCATGTGAGTACCATTAGGGAGTGGGTTCATTGGCTTCATTTCCTTTTCACTCAGAATGTATTAGGTTATAATGATGTATACATATGAGTGGCATGGTGGCCTAAAGGTGGCGTTCTCACCTCACAATCAGGCAGCTGTGATTTCGATCCTAGATAAGCGACAGATATTTCTCTCTTTGGCCACAATGAGATTCTGTTGTGAACTCCACATAGGCGTCAGGAAGGCCAGCTGGCCAGTAAACGCTCGAGTTCCATTCAGTCGCCTTGACTCCCCACCCCCCGATGCAGGTGATTACAAGATTTATCTTTGTTAAAAGAGAAAAGTAGATGTATACATGTAAAGGAGTGACATATATGCGGGAGACAGAAAAGATGGGATCCTGGACAGTGTCCACAATCTGTACCTGGTAATCAGATCAAATCAAGTACTATTGCATGGAACATGAGATACGGGTTAAGCAGGCTGGCTGGCTGGCTGGCTGGCTGGCTGGCTGGCTGGCTGGCTGGATAGTTGATTGATTGATTGATTGATTGATTGATTGATTGATTGATTGATTGTAAAGAGCAGCTTGATATTTAAAGAGCTTTATTTTCACATGGATGAAGCAGCTTCCTCATTCATCCTGTGTTGGACTGTGGGATTGACTATCTCTGTTCTTCAGTTTCTATATGTATGTAATCATGAATTTCCAAATAAGTTTCCAGAAGGAATTAAAAGTCCAATTTAAATTCTAAAACAAAATTGCACTTTAAATAATGATTACCTGTTGCTGTTTTATTGTTAGAGAGCCCACTGGATTTTTGTGCATGTTGAGTGTCTCTGACCTCTGAATAGGGTTCCCTATTCAGTCTTCTGCTTTTGCAATTTCAGATATTCCTTAGGTATATGAATATATATAGGGAACAGCCTAAATCAGAAGAATTTTGTAGTAACCCCAGGAAGGGGAAAAATGTCCCCCTAATTAAAAGTATAATCAGATTATCCCAAAGGTGCTTTTTCCAAAAGGCAACCGGACTTTGTTTTTTCTTGAAGACGTTTCGCTTCTCATCCAAGAAGCTTCTTCAGTTCAATTGGAGAAACTTCTTGGATGAGAAGCGAAACGTCTTCAAAGAAAACAAAGTCCAATTGTCTTTTGAAAAAAGCACTTTGGGACAACCGTGACCTGGATGACTGAGAACCTCTATACACATATAATTAGATTAATTGTAGTTTTACTGTGATATCTTAGTATTGCTGGAATTCTAGAATTCAGCCACCACCGTGTAGTTTTTTGTAAGTTAGCTGACTCCAGATACTGTTCTCTGTAGTTAATTTGATATATACTAACCCAACCGAATTCTGATGATGTGAAAAACAGTAAAATTGTACAAAAGAAAATCTACATAATTCCCATCCATATCCTTGGGTTTGGAAGCCATATCAAAAGTTGTGTTCATAAAATCTCTTTAGGGTTATCACGTTCCACTTCATAGTTATCCTATAATTTCTTCTCTTCCACATAACCAATTTTTTGCGCATTTTGCATGCTTCTTTTTATCACAACAAGTGTAAGTGAACCTTATCTTGAAACTGTTCTCTGGAACAGAGGATTTGTTGGTACATTTTCTTCTCCAAAACGATATTTCAGCGCTACTCTTCCTTAACACTTGATTTAAAAAACACTATTATAAACAACATCCTTAGAAATATTTTCAGAAGTCAAGGAGAATTTGGGTGACTACTGTTGACATTTCCATGCCAACTTCTTTTGTTTTTCCAGTTTTCCTTCTAAAATACATCTATAAGCTTTCTTTCCTATATCCTATTTTCCAGTTTTTCTTTTAAAATACATCAATAAGCTTGCTTTCCTATATCCAGGATGAGAAGAATTATCTGTATTTATTTTATATAAATGAACTGGTACAGGTAAGTATAATAGATAAAGGAGTAAGTAAAACAACTCCCAGTTTCTTCACCAAAGAAACTCAAAATCCTTATCCAATCTTAATTCTAATTCTCTTGTATTGGAATAATTTTAATAAGATATTCATGACATACTACAGCATATCATTAATCTTATTTCTGCTACTATGGCGTGTTTTTTTCCTGTCTAACAGCTGTTATAATTGTTTTAATAGACTGTTTTAATTTGCTGCTGTTCTTAACCTCAATTTTTATACAGTGGTGTTTAATGTTTTTATGTTTTCAATACAACTCCCGTTGGAAAGGGTTTATTTTTAAAGATGGCATGCAGACTTTGAAGGACAAACTAGATGTAACCTAACAATATAAGAAGAGTCCTATCAGATTCTCATTTACTTCAGCTGCTATCTAAATAAAATGGCTCAAGCCATTGGCCCGTTCTGTGCCATGCAGTGGATGAATGTATGCATTCAGAAGGTCAAGCTACATCATCCAACTTTTCCTGACCTGGTTTCTTACTTCGCCAAAATAAATACAACCCTTGTGTCTTCTAACTTCCAGCAGCCCAGTGATGTTGAGCCTTCTGAGTTTGATGGGGCAAAAATTCAGAAAATGCCTAACTTGACTGCTAGCAGGACATCCCACCCCCACTCCAAATAAAAGAGAAAGAATCCTTTACATATTCATTTATTTTTTTAAAGAAATACAATCCACTCATGTGTGTGATTCCCCTCACCCTAAACCTTCAGGTGGAATCTCTTTCTGTTGACAGCTCCCTGCAGTTTACCTAAGTCAGCTCCAGGTTGTCCAAAACCTTCATTCTTGAAGCGGCTTTCAAGAATGCTCTTCAAGAATGGCCTTTGCAGCCTTAGAAAATTGTGCAAAAGCATGCCCCATTCTCACACAATTTTTCAGAGGCTCTGGAGGCCATGTGAAGGCATGACCCTCTTGCCTTTCAGAGGCTCTGGAGGCTGTACAAAAGCATGCCCCATTCTTACATGGCCTGCACAGCCTTCAAAAATCACACAAGGATAGGGCATGCTTTCTAAAATAGTTACCGAACATGCTGAACATGTCACCCAAAATGTGGTGTGTCACCTTTGGGATTCATGTTATAGATTCCCCATCACTGCTGTAGCATGAAGGACTCTCCTATTTCTTGGCAATTTATTTATTTATTTATTATTTATTTATTTATTTATTTATTTATTATATTTCTATACCGCCTTTCTCCCGTAGGACTCAAGGCGGTGTACAACCAAGAAGAACATAGACACACAAACATCACAAAATTGCCAATCAAAATCACCACCTAGTTTGGTCAATTAAACAAAACCCAGAGCTAGATAACATTCATAGCAATCATCAGATGGCTTATTTAACATTAGCCAGGACATAGTGCTCTGTGATAAGGTAGTCCTTCCTTAAAAAAAAAAAACCAATCTGCAAAGGAAAAGATTTATGCTCCTGTGAAAAAGTTCTCAAGCCAGGGAGCTTTTTCAAAATAAAAGATCAAAAAGGTTCTTTTTTTCCCAGGGTGCAAAAAAGAAAAGAAATTCAGACATAGGAATCAGAGTCAGACCATCATTCCTGCTCACAAGATTATCTGTCCTCCATGATTGTAGGTTGCCTGTTGTTCTGACATCTTGATAGCCTTATTCTTTTTTAATGTCCTTATTTACATTGTAATCTCAGTAGGTTACTATTTCATTATTCACATAATGAGTAATTTAATCATTAATGTCTTCTTACGAGGTTGACTGGGCTGTTTCTGTGCCTCAAGACAATATACCCAGAGAAAGAATATTATGTTTCTACTCTCCAAAAAAACGTAGATCGTCGTAATTCCATAAGCATCAAAATATGATTTATTTGTTTGTTTATTACTTGCTTATTTACATGGATTTAGAAACACCCAATTCCAGGCAACTGCGGCAGTGATAACTAACTTTTTTAACTTAAAAAATTCCTTGTCTGTGAAGAAATGTGCAAAGGTTTGCTTCTAATGGGTGCAGTGATTTCTATTACAACCTGTGTGTGCTCCTGAGAGCATAGGATCAGCAGTTTTCACAAACTGAAGATGTATGAGGTTGCACATTTTATTTTATTTTTTTATTTATTCAATTTATCCACCACTCATCTCGCTTTTATGAAACACACACAGGATACATATGTCGTCCTGACATACCTTGTCTGTCCTGTATGCCTGAGTGTCAGTAGGAAGGCATAAAGGAGATGGCCTCCTTTGATATAGAAAGAACAACCAAAAAGAAAACAGTAACGTTTGAATCCAATAGAGCAATAGAGTCTCAGCTCTGCTTCACCATGTTCAAATATTTGCTTCTTTTCTTAAGGCCTTACATTTAGCGCCTCACATTTATTACATGTAAGGAAACTTACATCTTTTTCAAGGGGATGATTACCACTAATGTTGTGAACTACTTTTATACAGGAGTGAGGATGGAAGCTTAAAATCAAATCCTCTGCCTTAATACCAGCCACAGCTTGTTGCATTCATCAGACGTGGGTGCAAATTGTGGCCATTTGGTTTTCTTTGGGTCTCAGGTGGGGGTTCCACTCAAACTATGGTAAACCCCCATTTTTAGCCAAAATCAATGTGTGCTCCTTTTCTCCTCCCGTCAAGATCTCTCGATATCGATAGAGGCTAAATTGGAAAACGTAAACTCTATAGACACATGTCAACAGAGTTGCTGAACCACATATTGATCTACTGTGTCTCATTCTGCAACCACATGTCTGTATTTCTCTCTTAGCCTCTTCTTGAATATTGATTTCTTTTTTTCTTAATACCATGATCTTTTTATTTTCAGTCTATGTCAGTAGGGAGAATATCATTCTGTCTCTAGACTTAATCTTCTCTCGGGTCTTTTTTCTTCCTCCATAAAGTTCACATTAATCTGTTAGCCTTATCATACAAGTTACCGGTGCTAAAACTATAATTTTAAACTCGCTGGAAGTTGTAATTCCACAGTTGGTATGAGAGGCAATTCAGTGAATATAAATATGGAACTGCCTGTCATGTCATGGTCTAACATGGATACTTGGAGAAGAAAGAGAGCAGGATGTGCAGGAGGGAGTTGTTATGGCCAAGTTTCCTCAATCCAAAGAAGGGGAGAAACGTGAGAAAGAAATTCAGAGTAAGTCCCCTTTAATTTTGCTACATATATGTTGATCTAGGTACCTGCTTTGGTAGGCTTTCAACATTACGTTACATTATCCGATCAGCAATAAATGTCATTTCAGAAATCCAGATGGTGGTTCTTTCTGAATTTGCCAGCCTCAAAAGGCTTGCACTGACATCATGGTCAAATCATCTACAGCTTCCTTTAAGAGCAAAGGAAGGTGCAGACAAGGAAACCCAGAACTCTTCTATATCTAGGCAAGTGATCTGGCATGGGTCCAGGAGACCTGAGGAACCATCTCTCCCCAATGGGACAAGCCCGCCCCACTCATGTCAGTGGAACAGAACCAATCTGTTAAGGTATTGAAGCAGGTGGGATCAAGGCCTTCCACTGGAGGTGAGAACTTCCCCGGCCCTTTTGATCTTCCAAAAGGGTATCAAAATCTAGCTTTGCCAGTTGGCCTGAGGCCACGATGGGGGGCACTCAGCACAGGGGGTGGCTGACAGGGTAAGAAAACCTCATCCCTATCCCATCTGTCTCTTGCCTCTTGTAAGCATGGCTTTAGCACAGTTTTAAATAATATTTTAATGTCTGTTCATAAGTAATCTTTTACTTACTTTTCCCTTATTTCTCTAATTTGTAAACCACCCAGAATCACTTTGTAGGAGAGATGAGCGACACAGAAATTTAATAAATAAATAAACGTCCATCAGTAAAAACTGAGCCAAAAAGGGAAATGCCACCCCTTATTAGAAAGGCACACTTGTTTTACATAATTCAAGTGTTACCATAGTCGGAATTTATGAAAGAATTGTTCCCATGCTGCTGGGAATATGGTCTGTTAGCTGATTTTCTCCTAAACAAATTAGAAGGCTCATGAACAAATTAAAATTTTGACCACTCATCAGTTAATTGATTGCTGACTATGGCTGATCAAGTTAAGTTATAGTATAATGGAGATTATTAAGCATATTTTCCATTTTATAAATCTCTTAAAATGCTAATTAAAAAGAAAGTAAGTTCTCAGGAGTATAAATTTTATCTTTCAGTGAAAAATCAAAATAGTGATTAGGATCCATATACTTCTAAAACTTTCTTTCTCTTTGTAACTTTCAGTCAGCCTAAATGGTTTATCATAGAGCAACAATCTTTGAATCAAGATGGTTGATTCAAAGAAGTTACCTCAAATACGCTAACTTAAAAAATGTGTACAAAGTCCAGTCTCATTACTTCTGTAGAATAGAAATTTCAGGGATCTTCAGACCAGTCGTATTCACAAAGTTTGGCTGTGCAACATCTCTACGATCACACGATCGTGATTTTCAATGCTGCCTACTAGCTTCCGACCAGCAACATCACTGAGGAAGCCTCAGTGAGGAAGTTATACCACAACATTACTTAAGCCGAGGACTTGGCAGCACAAAGAAACCACAGCCAACTACATTAGCTGGCCATCAATGCCCCAATCAACCAATAAAAAGCCACACCCAACCAGGCATCACATAAATACTAGGTATAGACTAGTACAAAGCACACATTCCAATAGAAAGATGTTTCCTGAGGATGGGCTCCAGCACGAATCCAAAAACTCAGAATGCTAAACCTCTGGTCCCGGTGACTGACCAAACTGGATCCAATATTACAACATTGTTTGAATCAAGCAGATAGATTCAGGATTGAATCAATCTGCTAATTTAAATAATACATTTAAAAAATCTCAGATCCATAACTCCTGTAGAATTGAAGTTTCCACCAAGTTCAGAGCAGGTTTATTCCCTTATTTCTGGTCATTGTTGCATCCCCATGATATAAATAAATACTCTTTTGAGGTGATGATGGGAACATTTGTGTCCCCTCAAAGGATGAGTGGATGGGTCAAGCAGAACTCACTTCCGGTGTTATATACATTGTCAACTACAGTGAGATGCTGTCATTTTTAACAAGGAAGGAAAAGTTTCTTTTCAAGATTTAAGAGCCAAGAAATATGCAAGTGTGATGCTTAAGCAATAATAATTGAGGCATTAAGGCTTTTCTGGGGGATTAATGACTTGTGGGGAGGAGCTAATGGCCCAAGCACAGCCAAGGGCAATTAAATCCAGCTCATTAATCTCTAAGGAGTGCACTCCATTCAGCTTGTCTTTGTTACTGCAAAATAAATATTGGGAAAGAGGCTTGAGCACACTGGAACTACTTAGCATCATTTAAGGTGATGAGAATATCATTGCTTCCCGGACTTTTGAACTAATTTGCTTGAGTCTTTTATGTTTTTTTCCATATTGCCAGTCATTTCTCCCCCACTTCGTCATGTTTAGATTTACAAATCCTTAATCACTGGGAACACTTTGCTTTGGGAACATTAAGATTCAGGAATCTTGTATATTTGCATTGAGGTACAGGACATACCAGACCGCAGTATACAAACAGAAATGCAAAAAGTAGTGAAGTGTTTAATGAGTAATGTGTACCTTTAAAATCCAGGATACTGCTTAGCCATATAATCCTGGATGATTTTTAAAGAAAAAGTGAAATGATAGCCCTTATCCTTTTTATGGAAATACGAAGTATTGAAGCTAATTATATCCAATGAGTTCATTTAATGCCAAAGGAGAGGCAAGGGGAGAATTGCATCCATAATTGTGGCACTGAGAAAGATAAAGAAGTACTTTAAATGTGATTTGCTCCTAACTTCTCTGAATGCTGAATGTGTTATGTTTCAAGTTGCGATACTCTCTGATCATGTCCTTTCCCAAAAGTTGGATGAGAATGTGCAGAAGTGATCAAATAATGTCATGCCTCCGAGATGGCAACTCTGAGTTTTTGTTTTAAACTCAGTGTAATCTACAAAGATGCATCTAATATCTAGTGCTTAATACTTTAAGGTTGACATCTTTCACTGCCTCAATATTTGAGGATGCACTTTTGGAGCACCCCTTCCGCAGTTCCTAAAAGGCAAATATTTTTGGAGATGTGAGATTTCTTTTTTTTTTTTACACTGCATTATTCATAGCTCCTGTTTAGAGGCTTAAAAATAGCATTAATTTCCCAACCAAGATTGCCTCTTTCTATTTGGCAAACCTTGATTTCTTTGGTGCTTCTAATGGGCCTTGAAATTGCTGTGTCCTTTTCACTTTCCCTCTCAATATACCATCATTGTCTATATTACAGTGGCTTTCTTAATTACCTCTTATTTTGGCAAACAGTAATCTGGAGGAACTATATGAACAATTCTGAGAAGAGACAGCTGTTTTAAAAAGGTTTCTCTACCCACTTCTGGTTTTCAGGATATATCATCTTCATCTATCAGAGAGATGATCTGCCATTCCTTTTTTGTTTGTTTGTTTTGTCTTATTTTGATTGGATAAGCTTCTTGAGCTTTTTTAGAAAGGGGAGAGTTTTATACAAAGAATTGGGTGTCATGAGCCAGATTCACAGCAGATAAAGATTATCATAATTCAGCAAAAGTTGCTAGAGCTAAAATGATTTGCGCTGCAGAACATGTGATATTGTATCTTATTAATTTGTGGATTGTCCCATTGTAGCTTTCTTCTTAAGTAACCTTTGTTATGGGCCTCACATTTAGGTTTTAAAAAAACCCCATGATTGTGACATTCTATAAATGGACTGCAAGCAAACTTGAACTGATACTGGAAATACTGATACTGGAAATACTACAATGTATACAAACATCTGTTTAATAGGAACAATTCATCTGTCGTATTTAATTTGTCAAACCTAAAGCACGTTCAGCATTAGCAGAAAGGAACTATTTATTCAGGGTATTGCATGCATGCCCAATAAGCTGGAGATACTCTGTCTGCCTGCTTATCTGTCTGTCCATCCATCCATTCTTACCTCCTTCCATTTATTTAGTTCATTCAATTTCTATAGCCACTCTTCTCAATTCAGTTGACTGGGTGGTGAACAATATTACACCAATTAAAACCATAAAAGCCTCCCAGATGGTTACAAATTCTATATACAGGCAATTGAGAATTATGATAATAATTACATAAAAATTAACAGAGCAACCAGACCCCTAACATTTTCAAGATCCCAGACTCAGGCACATAGCCGGGTCTTTAGACCCTTATGAAAGGGTCAGGCCCATCCTGAGCACCAAAGGAAGAATGTTCTAGAAGGGAGGGGCTCCTGCCACAAAAGCACACCTCCTGGTTCCTGCCAGCCAATATTTCTTGATTGACAGGGCCCCCACAACATCCCCTCCCATGAAAATTTAATAAGAAAGGTGGGGCATGAATCTAACATACTGGCTGTCCAAGGTAGCAATCACAAAGGGTCTGTCTACTTCCTTAGGCTCAATGGACTCAAACCAGGGGTAAAATCCTGCAGGTTCTGACAGGTTCTGGAGAACCAGTAGCGGAAATTTTGAGCAGTTCGGAGAGCTGGCAAATACCACCTCTGGCTGGCCTCAGAGTGGGGTAGGAATGGAGATTTTGCAATAGCCTTCCCCCAGGAGTGAGGAGGGAATGGGGACTTTGCAGCATCCTTCTCCTGGAGTGGGGTGGGAATGGAGATTTTGCAGTATCCTATCCCTGCCACGCCCACAGAACCGGTAGTAAAAAAAATTGGATTTCACCACTGGCTCAAACTAGATAATCGAATCAGACAAAATCCCCACAACTTCTATTGCCTCGAGGTTGGGTTCCAATGTAAAGTGAATGCAAGTGATTTAACTCTTCCAATTGTCTGCATATTCCTCACAGCAATCCCGTAGGTGAACTTCAGTATTATTCCCGCTTTATTACTTTTCACCCTATAGGTGAACTGCAGTATTATATGGCCAAAAACATTCCATAGTAAAGCTGTACTGAAATATTATAGCAAGAAAGCAGACATTTTCAGGCTTGGCAGTACAGATGGGGAGCTGCAATTAACCTTTGAGTAGTACGTTGGGGCCCATGTCTAAACACCAGGTGGAGCCAGGACAAAAGCTAAATTTGATTTAATGTCATTTAAATCAATTATCGAGAGTTAATGGGATGGCTCCTTGCGCATTTAAAAAATCCCCATTCTATAACGTTAAAAAAAAAATAGAGCTGCCTTTGAGAAACTCTGGGGTGTCATAAGCCTCCCATTAAAATTCTTGATTGCTTACTTGCAGGCTGAAGAGGCAACGTTTATTGTATAATACTTTTAATTAAGTAAACAGAACTTCTTCAATCTGGTGCCTTTCAAATGAGTCCCAGCATTTCAACTAGCAGGAATTAGAAAAAAATGGAAAAGCCATTTTCAACCTTGCTGCTCAGTTTGTAGGAACAGCTTGGGCTTTCTAGTGAATGTGCAGGAAGTTTAAATTTACCTAAACCAATCACTTAGCAGCTCTTATCCTGACCTGATCCACTTCTGGAGAGAGAAAACAACTTCAGAACTCCTGGGACAAAAGGGTTAAAATGCCAGGTCCATGGAGAAAAGAACTGTGACACAAGCAGAAACCTCATTTTGTCACTAGAAACAATTGAGTCTTTTTACAGAGTAACAGAGTTGGAAAGGACCTTGGAGGCCTCTAGTCCAAGGTCCTTTTCCATGGCTTTTCCATTTTTTTCTAATTCCTGCTAGTTGAAATGCTGGGACTCATTTGAAAGGCACCAGATTGAAGAAGTTCTGTTTACTTAATTAAAAGTATTATACCCCTTCTCAAGGAGGAGACCCAGTGGTGAAATCCAATTTTTTTTTACTACCAGTTCTGTGGTCATGGCTTAGTGGGTATGGCAGGGGAAGGATACTGCAAAATCTCCATTCTCACCCCACTCCAGGGGAAGGATACTGCAAAATCCCCATTCCCTCCCCACTCCTGGGGGAAGGACATTGCAAAATCTCCATTCCCACCCCACTCTGGGGCCAGCCAGAGGTGGTATTTGCCAGTTCTCCAAACTACTCAAAATTTCTGCTCTCGGTTCTCCGAACTGCTCAAAATTTCCACTACCAGTTCTCCAGAACCTGTCAGAACCTGCTGGATTTCACCCCGAGGAGACCCTGTACCATTTCAGACAAATGGTTGTCCAATATTTTCTTTAAAACCTCCAGTGATGGAACCACCCACAACTTCTGAAGGCAGGCAGTTCCACTGATTAATTATTCTCAGTGTCAGGATATTTCTCCTTAATTCTAGGTTGGTTCTCTCTTTGATCAGTTTTCATCCATTGCTTCTTGCTGTGTTTGTGGCTTTTGGATCAATCTACATTGATGGCATCAATGTCATAAATCCTGCACAAGAGAAGAATTTGGAACTTAGAACAGAAGTCTGTCTTCTTGAGTTGAGAAATGGCTAAGTTCCCCACAGAAAGTCCTAGTTTCCCTCCTTTATACCTTTAGACGGAAGTGAAGAACCACTTCTGTCAACGTAGATACCATTAGACTACATGTGATTTTATTTAGGCTAAAGGAGCTTCCTCTTTTCATTCCTGAGATTGAAAAGCATAGGTTTTAGTTCTTATGGCTGTGAAGAAACATTCTGATTAGTGTTTGATATGAGATCTATGATCTCAGAAGAAAGGGGAAGCTCAATGTCCCGAAGATTGAAGTTGGGACCATGGAAAGTTTATCCTTCACTGTGATCTTGAAGCAAAGCAAAGTAAATTATCTTCTGTATCATGAATGTATATTATATTCAGTTAAAACTCTGAATTTAATGAACTGTGGATTCTGATTCGAACTTGATTTCTGCAAGCTGAAAAATAAAAAAGTTAGTTTGCCAAACTAAAATAAGGATCTTATTATTACTGATGAGTAAAATCTATACCAGTACCTGCTGTGGTTTTTATAATGTCTAGTGATACATATGAAATTTAGTAACATATTTAAAAACAAAAGTCTGTAGCCTTTATAAGAATTAGGTTGGGATCCTAAGATCCCAGTGGAATCCCTGTAGTAGCTACAGGATTCGTATTCCTTGAATACATAATTCCAAATTGAATTTAGTACATTTTCTAAGCAATACTTAAATCAGAGTAAATGTGGTCACAGAACAAGCCATTATTTTTTGAATTCTAAAGCCAAGTAATGTGACCTAAACTATGCTGACTTTTAAGAGTTTCAAGCTTGAATAGTTGACAAGTATATTGTGGAGTCACACAGTACAAAGAGTATCATTGCTAATAGATAATGAAAATCACATAATTTCATGCTTTTAATTATGATGCATGAATGTAGACCTAAATTTGTTTCCTTTTTTAGAATTATGTGATATTGGGTTTCCTGACTTAGAAATAAAAAGTAAAAAGTTGGACTTTTGAAGAAGTAAAGAAAGCAATTTTTATTTAAACGTAAACAATAATAATGCAACCGATACTGTAAATTTGTTGAAAATGATACAGTATGCTGCTAAAAGCCAAATAGGTGTTGGGAATTAATATTCAAATTTTAGTTTCCTTTGAACAATAGATGAGGAACTCCATCTCCATCAAGGCCTGGAGACAAAATCTAGATTGGTTGCAGGAATTGGTTATGGCTAGTCTAGAAAAAAGGACTGGGTAAATATGATAGCAGTATTCCAGTATTTGAGAGGCTGCCACAAAGAAGAGGGGGTCAACTTATTTTCCAAAGCACCAGAAGGCAAGATAAGAAACAATCGATGGAAACTAATCAAGCGGAGAAGCAACCTAGAATTAAGGAGAAACTTCCTAACAGTGAGAACTATTAATCAGTGGAACCGCTTGTTGTGGGTATTTCATCACTGGAGGTTTTTAAAGAAGAGACTGGATAGCCACTTGTTTAGAATGGTATAAGGTCTCCTGCTTGAGCAGGGGGTTGGACTAGAAGACCTCCAAAGTCCCTTCCAGCTCTATTCTCATTGATGTTAATCTGTCATTCCATCATATCATACGAACAAAAAAAAAAGTATTCTGTGGCTCCCAAGTTAGGAGGAATAAAATAATTTAAACATACTTTAAAGGCCCACATTGTAAACATGGATAGTTGTGGGATAAAAGATGGTGAGGTGAAAGAGTTGATTTGTGAAACTCTCTCCTGCCACAGCTGATTACACAACTGCAGAGAGGTACACAATAGAATTTAACTCGGAAGGGAAGCTTTCTGACAGTAAACTATGGTATGAAAGTTTGCGGCAACAGGATTGGAAAATTTGAAAAAAGGCTGATTTAAGAGAGTTAAACTTACTGGGGAAGGAACTATAATTTTAGCATTATCTAATATTGAGGTCAGGAGAGCTGTTCAAAAATGACACAGCCCACATCATTATCTAACATATCAGAACAATTACATCTGTTCCTTGCAGGTTTTGTCTGCAGTGTAAGATATTTCATCATGCTCTTAGTCTGGCATGGATAAGATATTTTTTGCTCCCAAAAAGATTTGAGTTTTGAGCACAGATGGGATGGCATGGTTATAACAACCATTTCATGAATGCATTTCATGACCTGACTTGTAATAGAAATCCCTTAATAGTCTTGCCCACACAATATGCCCCCCCCCCCAAAAAAAAGATGTTAATACACAGATGTCTCCACCAGGGTAGGCTATATTGCTTTGGTTTTTCTTATCGGTAATCTGAATATTTTTCTCATTTGCAAAATGGTGCATTTTGTGGAGAAAGAACCGCACAGAATTTCTGAAAAGAATCTCTGTTATCAAAGTGAGAACAGCAGTGCTCAAAAGGTGGCAATTAAAGCAGAAGTCAACAAAACACGCTTCAGTCAGAGATTAAGTACTGTACAAACTGGGGTGTGATTACTACAGGTTGTATACCTGCATTAATGGATTGGAAATAAAAGATCCATTGTTCCTCTCAACAGCAGCATTTCTATAATGTCTTTGAGGCCGACCCTTTTTTTTACAACTGCAAGAATGGAAAGGGATCAGCATCATGAATTTACTGATAACTTGATTAATCAACATAAAGGTTAAAGAAAGAATGCATTGAGGATTCTGCTTCAATTCAGGCTCCTGTTAGAATGCCAAGAAAGGAATAGATCAAACAACCGAACCATTTTATTTATTTCCTTTAAAAAGAGGTGTGAAATGGGATAAGAAGTAGAAGGCATACCTGGCTTTAAATGTGGGTATCAAATCAAAGCTTTTCTAATTCATATTTGTCCTAATAATAAAAAGTTTGGTCTAGATTAAAATCAAGATATGGTGCCGGGAATTATTTGCTCAGAGTTTGTTTGTTTTTTCTGCGTTCTGTACCTCATGATCAGATCATTCTTTTTCCAATTTGTCTAAGAGTACATGTAAATAGTAGCAGTTCCTTTGATCAATTGACTGAACAGTTGAACAATTTTATTTTATCTTACTTTATGTTACTGATGTATAGAGTTGGCCATCAACCTCGCGAAAAAAAAGCTACATGACCATCTCACCTTACCTAACCTTCTGGCCCTAATGTCGAGGGGAACAACCAGGTCTCCAGAGTCTGCAGGTTTTGCCTGTTGTTGACATGTAGAGAAAATAAGATCTGAATACATAATGAGCAACAACATGGATCACATCTATTGTTGGAAGCTTTTACAGAATTTCAGAGGTAGTGATAAGAACAGGAACTGGTTTTATTTTTTTCCTTCATCTTTATATCACTCAGCAATGGAACTCCTGTACTGCATGCCAAAAGTTCCACATGCCATTTCTGGCAATTTGGGCAAGCTGCTTCTGGAGAGCTATCACCAAGAAGTGCAGATATGACAGGTGTAACTCCTTTTCAAGTATTAGGTACACTTTCATTGTTTGGGGTTTTTTTACTTTTATTTTCATTTTTAAAAAAAACCATAGGGGCTGATGTGTTGCTCCAGTCTAGCAGATCTCCAGTCTAATCTCCAAGGATCAGTAGATACGTGGCAGGTGATATCAGTGGAGTAAGAAGAGAAAAAATAGGTCTGTAGGGAGCGGGGAAGATTAAAAGGTAAAGTGAGTATTGTTGTGACCTCGGCTTCCTGAGTCATTAAAACACATAAGTAGTCCCAAAAACCTCTTTTATTGCAACAGCTGTGAATTACGTTCATTCACAGCTGAGTCCCAATTAGTTGCAAAAAGTCCTTCGGGAGAAGTCCTTCGGGATAATCACCAACCTTTATCTCCCTTGACACGCTGCCAAAGATCTACTTGGCAAAGCCACCCGGAGTCCAGAATCAAACAGAGATGCCGACTGGGAACAGAATTAACAATGTTGCTTTCCTGCAAAGGGTCCACGTGCCTTTGCTCCTCTTTTAAACCTTATGGGAGGGGCCAATCATCTCCAGGCCTTACTCCCAAATCGTCCCTTTTGTTTTAACTGTTCTTGCCTTCTGGCAGCTCTGCACATGCGCGCACTAGGAACAGGCTCCCCCTGTTCCTCTGCCTTTGTAATGTCCGATTCTGGAGGCTCCGGAGTCCGCGCATAACTCCAAGATGGCCTGGCCCTATCTCTGCCTCTTACACAGAGTCCTCATCTGAACCTTCCCCAGACTCCAGGACTGTCCCATGTTCCTCCCCAGCCTCCCCACTGTCCAACTCTGCTGCCAGCTCCGCAGGCTGCTGGTGGACCACAACAAGCATCGTAAGCCCAGCAGAGGCAAAAAGTACTTAAGTTGCCACTCTCCATGGGAAAATCAATAGCAGATTTTAAGTGATGAAATTGTGTCTTGATAATGATCCAAATTAGGGATGGATACAATGGATGGATGGATGAGTGGATGGATTGATGGACGGACAGAGATTTATAGCACTATACCTCCCAAGGTTACCAGACTCTTGGCAGTTTATGGTAATAAGAGCATAACAAAACAACACCAATGAAAATTAGAATATGCATGTTAGGATTAGAAACACATACATAGAACCGTAAGCTGTAATCATTCAGACCTGGGGATCCTCATTAACGCACAACAATAGAAGAGACTACTTTTGGCTCCAAGTTGAACTATGGGGTGTGCTTGCTGCTCCCTGAGCATGGTGGTTTTCTTGCAGACGTTTTATTACCAAACTACCCTGTTTTCCCCAAAATAAGACATTCCCTGATGTCTTTGGGGATGTCTTTCCCCAAAAGTCCAATCGGGCTTTTGAGTGCATGGCAGTAAGGCCAAGCACTTATTTCAGTGTTCAAAAAAATATAAGACAGGGTCAACTTGGGGAAACACGGTAGTACACTAAGGATGTTACTTAGTTTGGTAATGAAACATCTACAAGAAAAACAATCAGGTTCAGAGAGGACCGAAGACCCCACACTACACATCCACTAGGAAAGGTTAGGTTCCACAAACTCCATGGGACATTTTGAGGTTAGCAGAAAAGACTGCCAAGGATTACTTTGTTGATCAGGGGTATCAAACTCAAGGCCCGGGGCCCAGATCCGGCCCACAATGTGATTATATCTGGGCCACAAAGCTGCCCTGGAAACAGTGAAGGACCAGCCACCGGTGGATCAGCCCCAGCCCAGGTCAGCCAGGCTGGACCAGAACGCGGTCAGCCTTAGATATGCAGGGCTGCCGCAGAGTCAGCAAGGGGCTGCCGCTGCCCCCTGGGCACATGCTGGAGACAATGAATCCCCCCAGGCCACCATAAGTGCCCCCACCCCAATGTGAGCAATATTGAGCTGGCCACGACCACCCGCCAGCTGCGACCACCCAACCATGACCACCAAGGTCAACCACAACCCTTATGTAGCCCTTAATGAAATCGAGTTTGACACCCCTGGATTAGATAGACCAACTCATTGTGAAGCAAATTCTTCTTTCTTTCCAAAATCTTCCAGACTAGCAATTTATAGCATCAGCCAACCATTGGAATGATAATATAAAGCCTATCTTCATTAGTAATTTCTTACCAAGCCAAGGTTGGATGATGCTGAAAATTAGTCTGAAGATTAAATTGTCTTTCTATTCTATATTATAGTATACTGGAAATTTCTAGTTTGGACCCTGTAGTATTTTCATTACATTTTTTAAAAAACAGACATAGAGGTCACCCAGATTTCTACAATCAAAATCTGGGTTACTTTTACAAGGTGTAGTAGTAATAGTTAGAGAAGAAATAGGGGGACAAGTATGATTTCCTTTGCAGAACAGGTTTAACTTAACAAAATTGCATCAAACTGCAATTGCATTTTTATATAATTTTTATTGCTTAATAATTTATTTAAATAATATCTAGAAAAAGGATGGTTTTTTTCATGTAGCAATTGATCATGTTAATGATCAATTGCATCATGAATATATGGTACAGTAATGTCATATTTGAACATATATAATATGCAATATCATCATGACCATATGTAACAGTGATGTCATTTTTATTTTATTTTTTATTTTATTTTATTAATTTTTATTTTTTTTTAATTTGATTTATATGCCACCCTTCTCCGGAGACTCAGGGCTTACAAGGCGTTAAGCAGTAGCCTTCATACTTTTGTATATTTATACAAAGTCAGTTTATTGCCCCCACAATCTAGGTCCTCATTTTACCTACCTTAGAAAGGATGGAAGGCTGAGTCAACCCT
The DNA here is from genome assembly GCA_012654045.1 of Ptyas mucosa. NCBI lineage: Eukaryota > Metazoa > Chordata > Lepidosauria > Squamata > Colubridae > Ptyas > Ptyas mucosa. The sequence continues at coordinate 12,599,165 of WNWU01000011.1, read as the reverse complement.
CAAGCCTGGTGAGATTTGAACTTGCAGTAATTGCAGGCAGCTGAATGTTAATTACAGTGCTTTAGTCTGCCACGCTACCAGGCTCCTATTTATTAATCTATTCAACTAAGAACTCAGGTACCAGAAAAATAATCTAGTTAAGAATAGCTCTTATTTGGAACAAGATGGTGGTCACAATGATGTGATCAAAATCCCACCCATTTTTAGTAGGGAAATTGTATGTATGTATGTATGTATGTATGTATGTATGTATGTATGTATGTAGTTTGTGTGTGTGTGTGTGTGTGTGTGTGTAGGTCTTTGGTTATTCAGGTTTTCTCCCGCGTAAAATTGGAAGTATCTTGGCAATGTTTCGACGAAGTCTCATTCGTCATCTTCAGGCTGGTGTTCTCGGCTTTGTGCTTCCAGGAGCAATATATGTAAAGTTGCCGTATGTCCATCAAGCTTTGGATAGCGAGATGGGTGGCATATAAGTTTAATAAATTAATTAATTAAACAAACCACACAATAAGGTTTAATTTATGAGAATTAGATTTAGGTGGAATAGTATTAAATCTAATAAAAAATCTAAAACTTGGTTAAAATTTGCCATTATACTTATTGTTTCACAGCTAAAATAAGAAGTTCGGATCTTATAACGGGGGAGAAATCTAGAATATTTTAACATGAATACAGTAAATTCAATATTTTTATTAAAAGACTTAAAACACCAATATTCAAAGTATCTTCTAGGTCTTTTTTTTTAAAGCTACAAATTGTTTTACAGATACCAAGCACTATTTTATTTCCATATTGATAGAAACTCAGCTCACTAGAGGAAAACATGTCAGTTCCAATTTTACCACATTTCTTTCTAACTAAGAACGTTATAAAGGTAAAATCACAGTAAAAATATCACAAAGTTTTGTAGAATAGGAGAAGTTGGAAAACAGGAATCAAACTGTCCCTGTAGTAATGCCAATTAATTTACTAAGTACTTTTTAAGTTTATTCTCTGATGATTTTGTTTCCCATTTTTGGTCCATATGCTAAGAGCTTGGTTGTTTTGTTTTCCAAATCATAATTTTCTGAAGCTAAAAGCCTTGTGTGGCTCTCAACAAATTCATCTCAACCCTTGACCTTTCGCATTTCCGTGCCACCAGATTTTCGAAAGAGTTTTCCATTAATAAGGGTGAGCCTCTTAGAAGTGAATACAAATAGAGAAGCCTGGAATTAATAGATAACCTAAAACAATAGTTTTAATAGCCCTTGATAGAGAGCATTTCATATGTAAGGGGATTTTCTTAATTTAAAACAAAACAAAAGCTGAGTGAACGTGGGTGAGATTAGCAACAGGCATCAAAGGTACAGCATTGTTGGTGCTGAAAAGAGCCACACATGTGTAGATGGTTGATAATGCAGATAATCATTCATTTGTATATAGCTGACTTCCATAATGAGAGGGGGCTACAAGTTCTGTTTGTGCTTTTTCTATGTGGTTTGAATTAGATAGGGAGATGATTAATTACGGAGCTATATTTCTTGTCAAGTCATGAATAAATATATTTAGCATCCATATAGCTGTTTACAAACAAGAAAGTAGCATCCTCGCCAAAGATTTGATTAAAAGAAAAATTCAGTTCATCTCGGTATTCTCCATAGGAAAGTTCTCCCCATGTCTATACTTTGACCTACTGTAATTAAAAGGTTCCTAAACATTCTAATTAAACCAAAGGGAATCAGAAAAGGGCTACTTTTAATAAGCCTTTCCGGTGTCCATGAACAAGGTGGGGTTTATATAGTGGAGGACTGATCTTCTCGACTTTCTTTTTCCATTCTTCAGAATCACCCATTTAGGCTAGGGGTGGGGAACGATGACCCCTTTACGACCTGTGGACTTGACTCCCAGAATTCCTGAGCGGCTGGCTCAGGAATTCTGGGAGTCAAAGTCCACAGGTCGTAAAGGGCCCATCGTTTCCCACCTCTAGTTTAGGGGGTAAAGTGGGATCATGAAGAATACAAGGCAAAAACATGAGCCACAGAAATAAACAAGTTTCCACGTAACCCTTGCAATTCTTAGCCAGCCGCCTTAAAACAGTGAACTGGGATTACTACCTGTGGTTTCCAACCACTGATTTCCTATTTGGCTGTAGTGATGTCAACCCCTAGAAACTTGTTCATTTCTGTGGCGCATGTTTTTGCCTTGTATTCTTCATGATCCCACTTTACATCAAACTGTGGTTTATTTAACCATGTTTATTAAGTGAACATGATTGAATTTACATAATACACTAAACCCAACACATAAAAGGGGTCAAGGTTATCCAGAGAATGGTATGGTCAAATTTCAGTGTATTTTTTTATGTTCATCTCATATCCAGAATATCCACACTAAAAATAGTGGGATTTTAATCATGCCATTGTGACCACCATCTTGATTTTTTGACCACTGCCCACAGACACCAAAATGACTGTCTGCATTTATACACTTCATTAAGCTAAAATTGAACACATCATATTGTGGCTTAATATTCAGTGGGCATCCTGCCTCTCTTTTCTAATATAAATCTAATTGAACTCAACTGCCCATTAGAAATGACTGGAATATGCACCTTAAATAATTCTGTTATTTATTGGTGAAATATCAGGGGGAGGTTAATTTATGTAGCACCACTATCAATTCACAAAAGGCTGTGCAACGAAACATAAGCACCAGAGAAATGTACCAAGGAGTTCACCATTTTCAATCGCAACAGAGATGAGAAGACAAGGGAGAAAGGGTAAGAAATCCTAAATGCCAGTAACTGCAGTCGTACTTTTTAATGCAGAAGGAAGAGGGAGGCCTCTCTGCATAGCTTCCTTCCCTTTGCTTCCTTCAGATTTACTAATAGAAATGCTTGACATGTTTGATGTCAAACTCCCCATTTTCAGACTGAATCTGAAAATCAGTGGTACTTAATATTGTAGGTCAGGGGTGCCAAGTGGGAAAAAGTCCTGATACCTCATTTGACGACGCCGTGACGACACAGGTTTGACACCCTTGTTGTAGGTAGTTTTCCCCACCCTTGTTCTGCTAAGATAGATGGGGTTGAAAACTATGGGAGTGGTGCACCTGGAAAATCCAAAAGCGTTGAATTAAGGGTCAATTTTACGGTAATTTTACTCTGCAGTTCTCTTTGTTCTCTCAATACCCAAAATGGTAGAAAAGAAAGAAAAAGGAGGAGTCTTTATTTTTAAAAAAATCATCTTTTGGTTATTTACAAATTTATGTGTGGGACGCTGTAGCTCCTGAAGTAGCTTCTGGGTCAACCTGGTAATTTTTCTTTGGAGAATGAATGTCCAGTCATTCCTTCCAATAATGTCTCTTGTTGAATCTCTACAGTGTTGTGTTACTCCAGGTTTCCAATAATGTTTCTATATTTGGTCTATTTGGAATTTAGCTAAGTGGCACAATATTCTCTTCAGATTCATGTATGTTGATTGGATTTCTCTGCTAGCTTTCCCCTTCCTCTTTATGTATATTTTATTAAGTCAGATATCATATTACGAAAATGCTTTTTTCCCTAAGTAAAGGAAGTTAATTACGTTTTAAAGCTAGGAGTGGCAACCCATCAGAGATATTTTAGCTGAATGCATCTCGTTAAGCGATAACAGTGAGAATCATTACAGTATTGTTCCAATATATGAGAATGTTTCAGCATAAATATCTTAAGATAATAACACCAACAAATCATTTATTATCTTGTGTGGTATCTTAAATGTGCTCAGCTGGATATTAAAAAGAATTTCATCAGAGTGAATTTAAGATATTTTGCTGTCAGCATATCCAGGCCTAATTTACAGTTTCCTAACGTTAGGAACTTTAAGACGGGTGGACTTCAACTCCCAGAATTCTCCAGCCAGCCCTGATTTAACTAGTGCACATCCTTAGGAGAATAATAGGAGTTTCTTTTTTTTTTTTAATTTGATTTATATGCCGCCCTTCTCCGGAGACTCAGGGCGGCTTACAATGCGCTAAGCAATAGCCTTCATACTTTTGTATTTATACAAAGTCAGCTTATTGCCCCCACAAACTGGGTCCTCAATTTACCTACCTTAGAAAGGATGGAAGGCTGAGTCAACCTTGAGCCTTGGTGAGATTCGAACCTGCAATAATTGCAGGCAGCTGATGTTAATAACAGGGTGCTTAGACCACTGTACTATCCAAGGCTCTTTTTACTTTTTAAAAAGCGTTTAAGGTGGCCAGAAAGCATCCTCCATCTTTCATTAAGTTTTAAAAGGACTGGATGTTTACTGCAATAGTCTTACACCAAAAATAATGGTTTTTCTCCCAGTGCTTCCAGGATTAGCCTTGTGTCCATGCAACTATAGGCAGCTAACCGAAGCAAATCTACCCCAGTCATTTCATCTGTACCATCAACTAGACTCATTATTAGTAGACTAGTATACTCAGTATACTAGTAGACCAAAAGATCCTACATAAGCTAAAAGGTCCAGCAGCCCAAGGAGAGAAAACAGGAGTCATCTACAGCATACAGTGTCAAGACTGCAAGAGCCACTTCTTAGGACAAACAGGCAGAAATCTAGCACATCTAACACATCCATGAATACCAGCTAGCTGTTAGAAGACTTGATGAACTCTCCTTAATTTCACAACACATAGACAGACTTAACCATAGTTTCAACAGGGAAACTGTGACTATCCTAGATCATGTCAAGTCCAAAAAAGTACTAGAGAATCCTGGAAGCCTGGCATTCTGACAAATTGGCCATTGACAGCACATAGATATAAACAATACATACCATTCAAAAGGTACTGTAAACAAGCCAAACAGGGAACAAAAAAACCGCCAAAACACCTCCCCACTAGCAAGCATCACCCAGATGAGCAGAGATTAACATCAAGATTAACATCATACCAACAATCAAGAGGTAAACAATATCCCAGTCAAGGAACTGCCAAACTAACAGCCAAATCAAAGGACTACCAAGACCACTCCCACCAACATTGATAACAATATGAAATAAGAGCAAATCCCACTCCCTACCAGCACTGATGATGTTACCTAGTTTGGCTAATGAAAAATCTGAAAGAAAACAACAACAACAAGAAAACAAAGAAAGCTCCGAGAGCACTAAGGACCCCTCATAGACTCATTATGTCCCTCACCATGTCTGCAGCTCCCTTTGGTTTATTAACTAATGCAAGTTTCCTGCCTTGAGAGGCAATTGGTGTTGCCAAGGCTTCTGTCTCCTTGTACAGCTTTTATATGCCTATCCCATTTGTTCTTACCAGGAGAGAATGGTTCTGTTATCTCGTTTCATTGCATCTAATTACAGAGCCATTGTTTTTTATGTTTCGTGCTATGGTTCATTGGAATTGAGGCATCAGGGACATGCTTATCTCAATATGGAACAGTCGGTCCTTAAGCCGGTTGCAGATTGAGACATGAATGGGGCAACTGAACTGTGATTTGTTTTAAAGCTACTCTACACATTTACAAATAGAACTTCAAATTGGCAGTGATAAAAGGCCTTCAAGATCATTACCAAGCCCGTGAGCCATCCAGTTCAGTCTGCAATATGAATTCTGAAGTTAGCACTTTAGTTGTATGAATGTTATTACTGATCATTAATTTTTAAGCTGTCACAGTTATTCAGTTTTTTTTTTTAAAAAATCAAATTAGTTTTATATAACTGCAGAAGATAAAAATGAACATTCATCACCCAAGGTTTTTCTCTCTCTCTCTCTCTCTCAATGAATGGTCTTTAATATACTCAGCAACTAAACCAACAGTCCCTTACAAAAAGGAAAATGTTTTGCAAGTCCAAGTGAAAATGGGTGAGGTATCATATTTATTGGGTTGTTTTAAGCACTGTATCATCACTATTTTCCTTTGCTAATAAGAAATATAGGTAGCCTTTGGTTAATGACCAGTCAGTGGGGAAGCTGGCAGGAGATCACAAATTGTGATCACCTGACATTGCAGCTAATGACCACACAAGATTTGTCAAACCGCTGCAACAGAAACTTCCAGAATTGCCATTGTAAATCAGCATACCTGTGTAACTTAGTGAACATACATACATGCATACATGCATGTATACATACATACATACATACATACATACAGTGTATGTATACTGGCTCTTATCCTTAGCCATAAAATAACACCAAACATATTTTTTATTTATTATTTATTATAACTTTATTGTCATTGTACATATATACGCAGTATATCCATACAACAAAATTCACATAATACCCAAAGACCAGGCCCAACACATATAACAATCCCCAAACACATCCCCACCCACCACAAATTCCCCGCCCCTGAACCACCCAAACATCCACACAACAGACCAAGTAATGCTGTCCAACAGCTCACTGATGGTGACCCTTTAGTTCATTGTTGAGGGCAATTATAGCTCTGGGATAAAAACTATTCAGAAAACGTGTGGTCCGAGTTTTAATTGTTCTGTATCTTCTGCCTGAAGGCAACATGACATCTTGACAACAACATGGCTGCAACTGGAGTTGCAGGTACAATCTCCCAATATAATAGTCTAACTTAAAAAGAATTTTAATATGATTCCATTACATACGTTTGATTTTTGAAAGACTTTAAGCTTATATGTGCTAACTAATTGGTTATTTATTTTATTTTTTTTTATTTATTTTTTTTATTTATTTTTATTTTATTTATATGCCGCCCTTCTCCGGAGACTCAGGGCGGCTTACAGTGCATTAAGCAATAGCCTTCATACTTTTGTATATTTATACAAAGTCAGCTTATTGCCCCCACAATCTGCGTCCTCATTTTACCCACCTTAGAAAGGATGGAAGGCTGAGTCAACCTTGAGCCTGGTGGGATTCGAACTTGCAGTAATTGCAAGCAGCAGATGTTAATAGATGTTAATAACAGGGTGCTTTAAACCACTGTACTACAGGCTCTGTTATGGTAGATTACTCCTCTTCCTCTATTTTCCCCACAATTTGGGCTGAGGTAAAGTAACTGGCCCAATGTCACCCAGCCAGTTTTTCATGCTTAAGGCAAAACTCACAGTCTCCTAGTTTCTAGGCCAGAACCTTACCCACTATAACGAAGTGGCTCACCAATATTATTTTATTTTATTTTTTAAATTGGATTTCTAGGCTGCCCATCTCACTACCATAATTTACAGTATAATAAAAGTTCAAAAAATAATGAAAACAGAATAATAACTTAGAAATTGAAATTTAAAAAACCAAGATGATGGGCAGTCTGGGGGTTCAGAATCTTCTTCATCCTGTCAGCCACCCCATATATAGCAGGCCCCTGTCAGTGTCCCAGCCTAAGCGGGAGAGCCAAGTTTTTAGTCTCTTCCAGAAGGCCAGGAGTGAGAGGGAAGATCTCACCCTTGACAGATTATTCCATAGGGCAGATATGATATTCTTTCATATCACGTCACATCACATCACATCATATTATGTTACATTATAAAGATAATATACAATATTACATAATATACAATATAATAGCAATAAGACTTATAAACTGCTTCATAGTGCTTTACAGCCCTCTCTAAGCAGGTTATAGTGTCAGCCTATTGCCCCCAACAATCCAAGTCCTCATTTCACCAACCTGGGAAGGATGGAAGACTGAGTCAAACTTGAAGTGGTGAGGATCGAACTGCTGGCAGTGAGCTGAATTAGCCTGAATATCACATGGAAAGTATTAATGCATGTTCTTGCAAGAAACAAGCATCTTGTGGAATTAAAACTGGGACCTTTTAGCTAGTAATATCCATTAAAAATTATATCAGGTTCCTTTGATGTTGACTTGAGAGGTACAAGTTTTTTCAGTAAACTGTAATAAATCAAATACATTAATAATGTCAACAAAGCATCTTCAAACAACACCCCAAGATTAGAATTAACTCCCATTTTTGAAGACTACATCCTTTTTGTCAAATAATCAAACTTTTTAATTATTTGCAAGAAGTAAATATTTTGCATAATACATGGAATTCAAGAATTCAGTCTGTTAATTGTTTTTTTTTTAATTCAGATCCCTTGTTTTCAAGTTTCCATTTATTAATTAAAAAGTAACTTGAGCTACAGGAGGCAAAACAGAATAACTAAAACGCTTCATTTTCTCCTGCCCTGGGAATAAATGTCAAAGATACTTCTCAAGTGACTGGAACTCTCAAATATGCCCAGCAGTGATTAATTGTACCTCTTATTTTTCTTCCTCCTTTCTTGTTGGCCCTATCCAAAAAAATGCAATTCAATGGTGACAAAACTAAGTTCTTATATATAAGTCAAGAAAAACCAAATGTACAGGTACCTGGCTCAATAGTAGTAACTGTGAGAAGGAACTAGGTGTCCTACTAGATCACCATTTAAGTATGAGGCAGTAGTGTGTTGCAGCTGCCAAAACAGCTAATTCAGTCCTTGACCGCATCAACAGAGGGATAATTTCAAGATCACATGAACTGATAGCACCACATTATACTGCTCTGATAAGACCTCACTTGGAATACTCTATCCAGTTCTGGTCACCACAACATATGGTTCATATGGGCGATATGAAAAAGTTGAGACCTTAAAAAGAATGCAGAGAAGAGCATCAAATATAATAAGGGATCTGGAGGCTATAAAACTATTGAAATTAATGATTAAGGGAACTGTGTATGTTCTAGTCCCGTGATGGCGACCCTATGGCACGCGTGCCAGAGGTGGCACCCTGTGCCCTCTCTGTGGGCACGCAAGCGGTCGCCCCAGTTCAGCTCCCTCACTTATGTGTGCGCACCTCCCACTGGCCAGCTGGTCTTCAGGTCTCTGCCATGCATGCACGGGGGGTGGGGAGCATGCGGGGGGCCATGTGCGCATGTACAAGGGGGTGGGGCACATTCACAGGGGCTGTGTGCACATTGCATTTTGGGGGTTCGGAGGCGCACACACACATACATGTGCGCTTTGGGCACTCGGGCAGGAAAAGGTTAGCCATCACTGTTCTAGTCTAACTAAGAGAAGAACTAGGGGCGATATGATGGATTCTTCCAGTGCTTGAGAGGTGGACCTATTCTTCAAAGCACCTGTTGGCAAGACAAGAAGTAATGGGTGGAAGATCATTAAAGAGAGATCCAATCTAGATTTTTTTAAAAATTTATTTATATGCCATCCTTCTCCGGAGACTCAGGGCGGCTTACAATGCGTTAAGCAATTTAGGAGAAATTTCCTGACAGAGGAATGGCTTGCCTCCAGAAGTTGTGGATCCTCCATCAATAGAGATTTTCAGGAAGAGATTGGACAGCCATTTATCTGGAATGAGATAGGATCTCCTGTTTGAGCAGGGTGTTGGACTAGAAGACCTTCAAGGTCCCTTCCAACCCTGTTATTGTTTATTTTATGTTCAATGTGTGATTACAACATATTTTAGAGGAGGCAAATAAACATATAATGAATTTAGTTGGGGATGTGGCTTAGGTGTTCCCAGGAGTGAAATCCAGCAGGTTCTGGAAAACCGGTAGCGGAAATTTTGACTAGTTCGGAGAACCAGTAGCAGAAATTTTGAGTAGTTTGGAGAACCGGCAAATACCACCTCTGGCTGGCCCCAGAGGGGGGTGGGAATGGGGATTTTGCAGTATCCTTCCCCTGCCACGCCCACAAAGCCACACTTTGTGGCTTACTACAGAACCGGTAGTAAAAAAAAAATTGGATTTCACCACTGGGAGTTCCCTTGCTGTGCTTTTGTTTAAACAAGAATGTGGCAAATGCCATCTAGGAACTGAATACATCCCCTTCAATTCCTTCAAATCAAGTAGGTCAAAATTAATTTGAATTCTTCATTTGCATGCTTGCAAAATGGGGAGAATTAAAGGAATAACATCGATGCCCTAAAGGCTGCAGATGCTAAAGCACCAGTACATCCCTTAAAACCCCTGAAACCCATGACCAAATAATTCTCCCCACCCCCCTTTATTTTTTTTTAAAGTGTGGATTTGAACAAACCTTGTAATGTCTGTTGTGGCCTTCGCACTTACAGAAACACTGCGCCTCTGATTTAAAAGGTAGCATTTACTTTATACCTTAAGGAAACTCTGCCTACAAGGAGAGAGAAATAAAATTCAGGGGATAGAGCCAGAAAAAAAAAATCTTTCAGCAATTTTTCCAAAAGGTCAGAGTGGGAGTAAGTGAAAGCAGCATGTATTTTTTTTTATTTTTATTTTTTTGCTTTCCATGTTAAGTTATAACTCTTTCTGCACAATATTCCACCCTTCAGCCACTACCCAATTCCTGTCAACTCAGGGACTGTGCATGATACTGAAACCTGAATAGGCCTATGAAATCTGTAAAGGGGAAAGAGCCACATTGATGAATTAAAAATTACAGGGGCCCACAATGAAATACTTGGCACCAACCAACTATTTGGGGTTTAGTGTGGCAGCAGCGCTGAAAAGACACCCAGCAGTGAATTGATTATTTGCTTCGAAATGCCAGCAGGCCACATGTGGCTGATGGGGGGGGGGGGAGCTCATGCCCTCCAATGAGCCATAAGTTCTGAACAAGACATTGATAGGAATGTATTTACCGGTATATGTTATGTTTATATCCTTGTAGTAGAATAGAATGGTAAAGTTGGAAGGGACCTTGGGCGTCTTCTAGTTCCCTGCTTAGGCAGGAAACCCTATACCATTTCAGACAAATGGTTGTCCGATCTCTTTTTTAAAATGTCCAGTGTTTTGAGAATTCACAACTTCTGGAAGCAATTTGTTCCCCTGGTTAATTGTTCTAACTGTCAGGAAATTTCTCCTTAGTTCTAGATTGCTTCTCTCCTTGATTAGTTTCCACCCATTGCTTCTTGTCCTGCCCTCAGGTGCTTTGGAGAATAGCTTGACTCCCTCTTCTTTGTGGCAGCCCCTGAGATATCGGAACACTGCTATCATGTCACCCCTAGTCCTTCTTTTCATTAAACTAGACATACCCAATTCCAGCAACCGTTTTTTATATGTTTTAGCCTCCAGTCTCCTAATCATCTTTGTTGCTCTTCTCTGCACTCTTTTTAGAGTCTCAACATCTTTTTTACATCATGGCGACCAAAACTGGATGCAGTATTCCAAGTGTGGCCTTACCAAGGCGTTATAAAGTGGTATTAACACTTCACCTATATCTCTTTAATTTTATATGGAATATTTTTTATTTGGAGTTTATGAACGGACACAAACCCATTCATATGCAGCCGTGTACTTCACATACCCAGCATACATACCCACATTTCTATCCCCTCCCTATTGTCTGTGTAGCTAAAGGAAAAATGAAAATTGCTGCAACGTTAACCACTTGGTGCAGCTGTGGACCTCAGGTCCAAAATTCCTAGTGTTTGTAACCTGACATTAGCTACAGTTTGCAGGAAGAAATGACAGGGTTTCATCTGTTTTTCCCTCTTTTGGAAGAAATAGTACATTTACTTTCTTCTTCAAAAGGGGAGGAGGAGGAGGAGGAGTGCAGGATTTTAAGGTTTAATTGTTTTGATTAGAGTAGCTGAAGTAGTACATCTATCAATATTGTAACCTCCCCTACTAACAATTAATTTAAAAGGAAGGAAGGAAGGAAGGAAGGAAGGAAGGAAGGAAGGAAGGAAAAAGAAGTTGGAAAGTGGCAGGATTTGAAAGGCTTGGTAGAATGCCAAAGGAGAAATTGATAGAGAGCATGTGAAAAACACAGTGACAGTAGGAGAGGACACTATAGAGCAGTGATGGCTAATCTTTTCCGGACTGAGTGCCCAAAGCGTGCACGGCCAAACCCCCAAAATGCAATGCATGTGCGGCCCTCCCATGCGTCCTGCCCCCCATGCATTCACACAGCCCCCATATGCGCCCCGCCCCTTGTGCATGCATGTACCCCCATATGCCCCACCCATGTGCCCCCCTGCACACGCCTCACCCCTTGCACATGCGCAGCAGAGTTCCGACGACCAGCTGGCGAGTGGGAAGCGCGCACGCATGCGCGATGGAGCTGAACTGCGGCGACGGCTTGCATGCCCACAGAGAGGGCACTGCGTGCCACCTGTGGCACGTGTGCCATAGGTTCACCATCACAGCTATAGAGAGTCAGTCGACATCACCGGTTTCATCTAACCACCCACTGGACCTCCTACGGTTTAGAAATCCCTCTTTTTTTTTTTTACTGCTATGTCAGTTTTCTGTGAAATTTGCACTATTTTTAGTTCTTTTTAAAAATGTATGTTCCACACCACCATTGGATATAATGCTTACTAAGCTGGATCTATAAGATCCGAATAATAGAAAATCTTACTTGTAATGCAGAGGGTCTTGCAAGCCAGACGTCGTCTTGGCAAAAGAATTCCTTTCTGGGTTTCTTGTTCCCCTTCGCCTTTCAGAACATTTGCACTGCTCCCCCATCCTGTGGTTTTTGCAACCACATGATGAAGAAGCTGTACAGAAACACATTTTCTGCCACAGCACACTGGTAAAATCCTGGCTAAGTGTGCCGTCTGTTGTGTCACATCGCTTAAATTATTAATCCTACATTTGCTTTATCCTCCGTACCACTTACATTTCTCGGATTGCTGCATAATTCTTGTTTCATTATACAGCGCGGGAACTTTGGGTACATGTTGGATTAATCACTGGAGAATATGGATTTTGTTTTTACATTACATAAATAATAAATAAAAACCCCGATCCTTTGCACAAATTTCAAACGGAAGCACATGGAGATGGCTTTTTGAGATTTGAAAGGGGGAACTTTAAATCCATTGACACTTTTGCCAGGAATGGCATGAAATAATCACCCAGCCTGGGGAAAAAAATTCAACTCTAGTAACTTATTTATCATTGTTAGCAATCCCAATTCCTTGTTACCGGTAGCCCTCTTTTAGCAGCTGCTTCAAATAGCAACCATTCACAATTAGGACAGTAATGAAAATAATTCTGTGACCCACGCCCACCTTTAGGGCAATAAAAGTCTTCAGTGTGAAACTGATTCAGGTCTGGTCAGTTTCAGGCATCAGCTGCCCAGAGGATTCTGAATCAATTAATCAAGGTTGCAGAACTGAGCTTCTTAACTCAGGTTTGAGCACCTTTGAGGAAGTTCTGCATTGTGAAGAAAAGCAGCTCAGGAATAAATTACCTGCTTAAGCAAACTCTGCAGCCTGCAAGGGGACAAAATATGGGGGAGGGGGGAAATAGGTCAGACACATTGACATTGTAGCAGCATCTCTCTCAGTCACATGGTTCACTTAGCACCCATGTCACTCACAATAACAAATTGCAGTTACTAAATAAGGAATGCCTTTATGTACCAAAGATGCTTTGCCAATGAAGCAAAAGAGCTTCACTGCCAGCATAGAACATGCCTTGCTAGAAAACAGATGCTGTTTTCAAGTGTCTCATGGCCAAACATGAACATGGGGATGACCCAGGAGACTAACCTTTTAGCTTTTTATTTTATGCTAGTGGAAGGTGCTGGCAGTTTAGCTAAAGGAAGCTCCACTCCTTTCTTCCAGTCTATAATCTGCTGAGATTATATTGAGCATTCTAACCACAGCATTGATTATCCCAATTACCATATTTTTCGCACTATGGTGGCTTCGTCACTATAGACGCACCTAGCTTTTGGGGAAGAAAACAAGAAAAAAAAATCTACCTCTGCCTCCCAGCAATTTGCCTCCTTGCAGCAAACATCAAAGAGCCTGGTCAGCTTCAGCACAGTCTGATTTAGCATGAGCAGCTGATTGGCAGTTGGATCAGCCTCCCGGAATACCGTTGATCGCCTGTTCCAGGCTGCGGGGATCACCATCATTGCCCCCGCGTGCCCCGTTTTTGGCCGTGCATCCCGTTTTCAGCCCCACTGCCTGGAACGGGCTGAAAACGGGATACGCAGAGGCCAAAAATGAGGCATACAGAGGCCAAAAATGGGGCACACAGAGGCGGCAACAGGCGCTGGTGATGACGGCGGCAATTCCTACAGCGTGAAACAGCTGATCAGCGGTATTCCAGTAGGCCGATCCAACCATCAATCATCTGCTTGTGCTAAATCAGGCTGTGCTGAAGCTGACCAGGCTGTTTGCAGTTTGCTGCAAGGAGGAAAATTGCTGGGATGCAAAGACCAAAGGGTGGGGGCCGGTGGGTGGGCAGGGCTTCGGCAACATTTGCTTTATAAGACGCATAGACATTTCTACCCACTTTTTTGGGGGGGAAGTGCATCTTATAGACCGATAAATATGGTATGCAGCCAAGTTCTGATTATGCCATACCGAGCGGAGACCCCGGCTCACCCACCTACCCACCAGTTATTTCATTACAAGCTTTGCCTGATGCTACAGCCAAGCAGGAAGAGGCTCTTAATTCCTGAGTCTGGTTGGGGAAACCAAGGCAAAGCAGAAAAAAGGAAAAAAGTTGGGAATTAAGAAACCAAGCTGAGCAGCCCAAGCCAAACTATCTCTTATGATACAGTGCGAAAGGACTAACCTGGAAACATAGTATGAGTTTGAAGGAAGCAACGTATCGGCATTTCCTACTTCTAAATGATAGGTTTTCCATGTCATGAGTGGAATGGACGATGCCAAGATGCAACTGAGAGATGGGCATCACTCAATTTGGCACCATGCTCTAGAAACAAAGCAGATTTTTGCGCCTTCCCCTCCCATGTCAAATAAAATAAAATCTTCCCATAGATAGCAAAATGGACATTAGAAGATTTGAGTGCCTTACATTGTATTTGTTTGTTCGTTCAATTTCTATGGCCGCCCATCTCAGTCAATGACCCACATTGTGATGTTAATAGTTGTCAGTCTAGGCCAGTGATGGCTAACCTTTTTGCCATCGCGTGCCAAAAGCGGGGGGAGTGCAGTGGGGTCACACACGCATGTGTCCACATCCATAATTCTATGCCCCCCCCATGTGCCCCCTGCTTTTGGCATGCAATGGCACAGTGGGCACGGTAGGCCCGTTTTTCGCTGTCCCCAGGCTCCAAAACCTTCTTAGGAGCCGGGGGAGGGGAAAAAAGGCCCCCCCCCCCCCCCCCCGAGGCCCTCCAGAGGCCGGAAACAGTATGTTTCCTGACTTCTGGTGGGCCCAGAAGGCTCGAAAATCAGCTGACTGGCGCACACATGTGTGCCGGAGCTGAGCTCGCGTGTCCACCGATATGGCTTCACGTGCCACCTGTGGCACCCATGCCATAGGTTCGCCATCACGGGTCTAGGCTGTGCCTTGCTTTTTTGCCCGTAGAATAAATGTTAGGAACCGAAGTATATATATGAGCCTTAGAGAAGCATTTCTCAATCTCAGCAGTTTTAAGATGTGCGGGCTTCAGCTCCCAGAATTCTCCAGGCAGCATGCTGTCTGGGGAATTCTGGGAGTTGAAGTCTATACCTCTTAAAGTTGTTGAGGTTAAAAAAAAGACTGCCTTAGAGCAGGGGTGTCAAACTCACGGGCCAGTTGCGTCATGTGCTGGCCCCGCCCCTGCCCGGTTTAGCAAAGGGAGAAAAAGTCTCAATACGTCACGTGATGTCACGAGTTTGACACCCCTGCCTTAGAGGAATAGAAGCGACCTGGTTAAAGAATGCAGAGGAAATATTATGAAACCCAGGCATCAAGTGGCTGTAGGGTACCCCAAACGTTCCAATAAAGGAGAATATTTGTAGCTCAGGGTTGGAAGGAGGGGTCCTTGGTGCTCTCTGAACTTGGTTGTTTTCTTGCGGACAGTTCATTAGCCAAACTAGGTAACATCATCAGTGCTAGTCAAATGCATTTCCATCCAGGGGTGAAATGTAAAATGTATTACTACCGGCTCTGTGGGTGTGGCTTGGTGGGGGGGAATGTGACTGAGCGGGCATGGCCAACTTTTTTTTTTTAACTTTTAAAAGCATTTTTTCTAATGCTTTGAAAAGCCTCTGCCGATCAGGCAACTCAGCTGGGATCGTCAGAGACTTTTCAAAGCATTCTTTTTACCACCTCTTCGGCCAAGAGGTTGCAGAAAAAAATGCTTTGAAAAGCCTCTGATGATCCCAGCTGAGCCGCGTAAATGCTCAGTAAATGCTTTTACTTTTAAAAGCATTTTTTCGTCAGAAGAGGTTTTTAAAAAAATGCTTTTAAAAGTTTTTTTTAAAAAAGGCCTCTGATGATCGTGCGGCTCAGCTGGGCATGGGGGGGGGGGCCACAGGGATTTTTGCTACCGGTTCTCCGAACCACCTGCCGCCATCGCTACCGGATCAAGCGATCCGGTCCGAACCGGGAGCATTTCACCCCTGTTTCCATCCCTTTATACCGCTCCCTTTCATACAGATGGGGGGAAGCTTGAAAATGAAAACATTTTTGCTTGCTGTGCATTAATACTAACTTTGTTGGAGAGGATATTCCACCATAGGCTGCATAGCTAAGAATGATGAATGTTCTCACATGCATGCTGTGGCTCGGTTAAGAAAGACTTCCATCTGGGAAATAGCAGCAAACCATTTTGAGCATGATACACGAAGAGTGATACTTTATATGAGGCTCAGAAGTGGAACACAGCTGACTTTTGAATCTAATGAGACATCTTCTCATTAAGTAGAATCTCACTAAAGGTTTTGGCTGCTGCATTTTGGTTTTGATTTGCCACTAAGGGATGTTCCATAAAAATGCTTGCAGTAGCATAAATAAATGGTTACAGGAGCATAAAGAAAGCTGTTCCAAGAAGTTTGTGATTGATATATCAATCTCACCTTGGTCAAAAGCTTGCCATAAGCAACGGTTTCAGTTGAATCTCTGACAAATCCTGAATCCAGGATAGATCTGGCTTTTGAATGGTGTGCTGTCCCAAAAGAAAAGTGTAATACAATTTAAATAAAGTAAAGTAACTAAATGCAGTACAGCTAAAATGCAGCTATGTCCGCTTGTCACATAAAACTTTATCATGTAGAGCAGAGGTGTTCAAACTTGACAGCTTTAAGACTTGTGAACTTCAACTCCCAGCTATGCTGGCTGGAGAATTCTGGGAGTTGAAGTCCACAAGTCTTAAAGCTGCCAAGTTTGAACACCTCTGATGTAGAGTTTGTAACAAATCATAAACTTTTGGTGGTACCTTCTGGAAAAGTACTGGTGAACTCTTCCAGAGTTTTAAAAGGTGAAGGTTCCCCTCGCACATATGTGCTAGTCGTTCTTGACTCTAGGGTGCGGTACTTATCTCCGTTTCAAAGCCGAAGAGCCAGCGCTGTCTGAAGACGTCTCCGTGGTCATGTGGCCGGCATGACTAAACGCCAAAGGCGCACAGAACACTGTAACCTTCCCACCAAAGGTGGTCCCTATTTTTTCTACTTGCATTTTTTACATGCTTTCAAACTGCTAGGTTGGCAGAAGCTGGGACAAGAAACGGGAGCTCATCCTATTACACGGCACTAGGGATTCGAACCGCTGAACTGCCGACCTTTTGATCAACAGGCTCAGTGTCTTAGCCACTGAGCCACCGCATCCCTTAGGTTTTATGGTGTTTTAAGTTTTAGGGTGTTAAGTTTTATACGTCCAGAGTTTTATGGTGCTGCAAATAGTATGTTCATGATTCAGCTTCCAACACTAAGAAGAACTAAAATTGAGGTCATTCACATATTGATGATAATCTCATGCAAGGATTTCACCTAGAAAAAAAGTATTTCCATAGAGACCAACGGTTGGCAATTAAGTCTATGCGATACATGTAGGATTAACCTCAGTGCAACCTCGTCTCATTTTACCCTATACTTAGCATACAGAAAAATCCTTTTCAGGGCTGAGTACAGGAAATCCTCGACTTACGACCACAATTGAGCCCAACATTTATGTTGTTAAATAAGACATCTGTTAGGTGAGCTTGGCCCCATTTTACAACCTTTCTTGCCATAGTTGTTAAGTGAATCATTGCAGTTCTTAAGTTAGTGACACTTGTTAAATGAATCTGGCTTCCCCATTGACTTTGCTTGTTGGAAGGTTGCAAAAGGGGACCATATGACCCTGGGACACTACAACTGTCATAATTATGAGTCAGTTGCCAAGCAGCCAAATTTTGATCACGTGACCATGGGGATGCTGCAACAGTCATAAGTATGAAAAATGGTCATAAGTCACTTTTTTCAGTGCCCTTGTAACTTTGAACGGTCACTAAACAAACTGTTGTAAGTCGAGGACTACCAGTATTGGAGAAGGCCTCAGAAGAGAAGACAAAGAACCGCATGGCCAGACTGTTTCACAAAGCAGTTTCAAAGGAGTATGTCAAGCTCTCAAAACAAGGAGTCCCTTCAAGTATTTATAAGATCCAGTGAATATTAAGTCTCCTTTGATTCAAGCATAATTCCTGGGAAATATATTGGGTACATCCATATATATTTCTTGATAATAATGCTAGAGTAGCTCACCATTGCTTTCATTCAGCATCTTTCTCTCAACTTTCTATTTGGTGGAGGTGCCCTATTTACATAGTGACCAAACCAGGGGTGAAATCCAGCAGGTTCTGGAGAACCGGTAGCGGAAATTTTGAGTAGTTCGGAGAACCGGCAAATACCACCTCTGGCTGGCCCCAGAGTGGGATGGGAATGAAGATTTTGCAGTATCCTTCCTCTGGAGTAGGGTGGGAATGGGGATTTTGCAGTATCCTTCCCCTGCTATGCCCACCAACCCACGCCCACAGAACTGGTAGTAAAAAAAATTGAATTTCACCACTGGATCAAACCCAACCTTGTTTATCTTCCACTGCCATTTGTTGCAATTACTGTTCACTGGTGGAAGCCAGTAAGATAAGTGTAATACAGAACCCCCAATATCTTAAGCCACACACTCATTTTGGAAGGAGACCATTTTGGTATTTAAGGAAGTCAAAAGGGTCAGACCAGTTCATATGAATACATTAACTTACTATGATCAGGGAGATTGGAAGAGATGCCCACACAAATTCATCTTGCGTATTGATTACTTGGTTTATTTCTCCAAAATGTATCTCAAAACCAAACTGTTAGCATTTATTTTTCTGCTTCCTAAGGCCAGTGCTACCTCCTGTGAATAGCCTTTCCACTCCGAATTCATACTGCCCTCTAGCGGTGGTCTTACACCAGCGTTAATGTTAACTTCAGTTTCTCTTCATCCAAAATGATCGAAAAGGTCTCCCTATTTCCAAAGCAACGGCCCCACTAAGGCTGGTGAAAAGAAGAGTAGTATTCTCAGTCCCTCAGTAGTAAGGTTTTCTTCCCAAGTCCTCTTGCAAACCCTGTCTTGGAACCACCTTGTTAGCAACAACTTTTCCAAAACAAAACGTTGACTATCACATTTCCAGCCAGTGAAAGAGTTAAGCAGAGTTTGTTTTCCTGGGCAGAGGGGAGAGTATTCAGCAATTCATTGAGATACCTGGAGGTGTAAGAAAAGATTTTGTCGGATTTCACTCACAGAAGGCTTGAGGCAAGATTTCTCCAATATGTATCTTTTTAATTCATTGCAGACAAGGCTTTCCTGACAACTGTGAGCAGCTTATTTCAGCTAAAATAAATGGGGCAGGATAAAGAGCTTTCAGATTAGAAAAGTCGGATAGTGATACTGTAATTTTGGAATGTTGTTTATAACATATTCTCCTTTGATACCGGTGTTTTCTGATAGAGACATCCGACTCCAGCAGCAGATGAAGAACTAAACTTAGAAGATTAGCTTTCCTTACCGTAAGATTAGATAACCTTTTATTTGTCTTCAAGAGAAGTCGCTCATAAAGAGAACATTAGCAGCAGCTTTGATTCTTGGGATCTAAAGACTCTTGCTAATTAGCCCCCTCGTTTTCCTCACCGGGGTTTTGGGGGTAGGGGGAATAGGAGAGTGAGAAATATCTGAGTTAAGGAGATTCGTTTTCTAAATTATCTCTCCGCTTTCTGTTGAGAAAACCCACTGCGGTTTTAGAGACACCTTTTTCTTTAAGCTATTAAAATTCTCCTGTTTGCCTGTTTGTAACCTTCAGTTGGAAAAAACGGTACATTCATAGGACGATTTTTGAATCAAGGTACTTACTTATTTATTTATATACCGCCCTACTCCCGAAGGACTCAGGGCGGTGAACAGCCAAAAGATAAAATACATGTAATACAAACATTAAAAAAACCATTTAAAATACATTAAATTCTTTGGCCCAAAACAGATTTAAAAAACCCCCAATTTATAAACAAATTTAAATGCAATTTAAAAGGGAAAGTTAGGCCAAATCAGCCTACTGAAATAAGAATGTTTTGAGGGCACGGCAGAAAGTGCGCAGATCCGGGATCCTCCGTATCTTTATTTATTTATTTTATTTATTTATTTATTCAATTTTTATACCGCCCTTCTCCTTTCGGACTCAGGGCGGTGAACAGCCAAGTAAAACATTTGTACACAAAAGTGAAAATAATTTTAAAAATAATTAAATGAAATTTGACCCATAATTTAAAACATTTCAACTTAAAATCAGTATTACACTTTAAAATCGACATAGAATCAGGCCAGCCCAGCTAACTGAAAGAAATAAGTTTTAAGGACCCGATGGAAAATCCAGAAGTCTGGGATCACTCGTATCTCTGGGGTTAGATCGTTCCAGAGGGTAGGTGCCACCACAGAGAAGGCTCTCCCCCTGGGGATCGCCAGCCGACATTGTCTGGCTGACGGCACCCTGAGGAGGCCCTCTCTGTGGGAGCCAACTGGCCAGTGGGAGGCAATTGGTGGCAGAAGGCCATGCATCCAAAAATCCAAGACCCATTACTCCTGTGGGATTAACACTTCAAGGATTTTCAGACCAGTTGTGTTGGTCAAATTGTGGCTGCTGCAGCACTGCCACGCTACCCTATAATGCTGTTGCACCACTGCAGTCATCCGTGGTTAGCTGCAGTCATATGATATGAATTTGGCCACCTAATGAGAAGGAAGAACTCACTGGAGAAGAGCCTAATGCTGGGAAAGATTGAGGGCAAAAGAAGAAGGGGACTGTTCTGTCCCCGTCTCACACACGTACACAAACAGTCAGCCGGGGGTTAAATAAAACTTGCAGACAATAAATTTCTTCGATAACAGGATTGGCAGCAACCCAGTAGCTGCTCGCCAAGAACTTTACTCACAGAGGGAGGTGTTTCTCCTCCGACAGATAAACCAAAACAAATACACAAAGTCAAAGAGTTGTTCAAGTCCAGTCCGTATTAAATCCAAGGCAGGCAGATAACGTAGTTTCAGAGATACAATGCGACTCGCAAGTTGTTTAGCTTTGTCCGTCACAGAGCCTGAATGGCTACTACACCCCCTTTTATCCCCTGTGGGGTGTGGTCCAGTGACTCAGCTTAATCTCTGGCACGCCTCCTTTTCTGTTGCGTGCGCTTGTCTCTCCGACGCTGGCGTGGATCCAGCCAAGACTTATCTCCGTCACTGTCCGACTGCGACTGCTCGGGGATACCTGGCTCCTGGCCAATCTCTTCTCCTTCGGGAGACACCTGAGGCATTGCCAGAGAGGAGGGTCCTGGAGAGGGAGGCCTGGCCAACTCCTCTCTTTCACTTTCGAAGCCTTCTCCCTCCGATACGACGGGCTCAGGGGTCGGAGTCACAACAGGGACAGCAAAGAATGAGGTGGCTGGATGGAGTCACTGAAGCAGTCGGCATGAGCTTAAATGGACTCCAGAGGATGGTAGAGGACAGGAAGGCCTGGAGGAACGTTGTCCATGGGATCGCGATGAATCGAACACGACTTCGCAACTAACAACAGAAAAAAGCTCCCTGCAGCTTACCAGAAGCGAAGCCAATGGGAAAACCAGCAGAAAATTGGAACTCATTTATCCTCCCACTGCTTTTTTGCCCACCCTTGGTCATAATGTTAATCAGTCTAGGTAAGAAAATATTTCTGAAACAATGACCTTTGGGTCAGGAGTTGTCTAGTTTTAAATTAAAAGTTGCTTTTGGGGGAGGGGGGAAAGTAAGGTTTGCTTTTGAAATTGCAGCTTCATAGTTATTATCTCTAAACGATGTTGCTTTATGAACGAATCTGGTTTTGTCTTATGCTTGGTACTATGGTCCACAAACAGCTGGAATTGTTGTTTTGAAACGTTCCTTCTCTGTGTCGGTTTGTCTGTCTCCCCACTTTTCTCTCTACTATTGATTCTGCTCTTTGCCCGCTAAGAATGGATTTGATGTTCAGGCTGTGAAGGGATATGTACCATTGTGATGCGTGATCTTTTTCTTAGGAGGACTCCACATTTGAGAAGTGTTTTTCAGAGTTCACACCCTGCATCTTCCCAAATACAAGCAAGTACTTTTAGCCAGCGTATATGGTGTTCGCTTTGTCAGTATAGCATTCTGGGTGAGAAAGATTGCAGCTGTAGGCGACAACTACGTAGCCAATATACAGATCTATAGCGTGTTCTGTGTATGGGAAGATTTTTGTTCTGCAGGGGTTTATTTTCCTTTAGATGTCAAAATACTTCAATGGGTTTGTCAAGCTGAAAGTGAATGTATATATATATATAAATATATTGTGCCCTGGTATTGGTGTATAGATGTACTTAGACAATACATTGTGTATTATCATGTACTGTTTAGCAAAATGCATTTTATGGTCATGCAGAGTCTCATGGTCAGTTTCAAAAAAAAAACATTTTGGAATGCAGGACAAGTGAACATAGTATCTTTTGGTAACATCAGCCATACATTTCCCTGTGCACAAGCCTGAAAAAAAGTCAGCGATATTTTGAACAGAGGCTGAACTGTATCCTCATATGCTCTGAAGTGCCTCTTCCAGATCGTTTTCAAGGTGTGCAGAGGTTTACTTTGTATGTCATTTTCCTCCAGAAGTTTTGTTACCAAGGTAAAGGTAAAGTTTCCCCTATCCAGTAGCATCCAACTCAAGGGGGCAGTGTTCATCTCTGTTTTCCTAGCCAAGGGAGCCAACATTGTTTGCACAGTTAATTGTGGTCATGTGGCCAGCATGACTATACACACAGGGGCATGGAATCCTGCTATCTTCCTATGGGTACCTACCGTATTTTTCGAAGTATAAAATGCACCAGAGTATAAGACACAGCTTAATTTCTGGGGAGAAAAATAGGAGAAAAAAATCTGCCTACCAGGTATTCATCTGGCTAGCGTCCTTAGTCTGGTCAGCTTCAGCACATTAGTTTGCTGGTTTTTTATCTCCTACTTGGGGATAAAAAACAGCTTCTAAGGCACAGCTGAGAGGAAGCAGCAATGAGAAAAGCAGGCAAAGCACAGGGAGATCGCTTCACTCGGCTAGCACCTAGTTAGGGCTGAAAAAAAACTTCTAAAGAACAGCTGAGAGTTGGAGTAAAACATGGAGATTGCTTCACGCACTAGCGCCTCGTTAAAGCATAGCGGGAGAGTCAAGGGAGCAGGCAAAGCTGAGAAAATTGCTTCACTCGCTAGCACCTCGTTAGCGCCTCGTTAGGGCTGAAAAAAAGCTTCGAAAAAGCTACATTCGGAGTATAAGACGCACCCAAATTTTCAGCCTCTTTTAGGGGAGGGGGGAAGGTGTGTCTTATACTCTGAAAAATACGGTATTTATCTACTCACATTAGCATGCATTTGCTAATTTATCTACTCACATTTGAAATGCTAGATGGAGCTGGCACAAGTAATGGGAGCTCAACCTGTTGCGTAGCTCTCAGGTCTCGAACCCAGACTATCAGCTGACAAGATGTGCTGAGCCATCACACCTCCCTTTTGTTACCAAACTGGGCAACAAAACTTTTACAGGAAAATAACACACTAACTAGGGGCATGGGAGAATAAAGTTTGCTGGTTGTAAGTGTGAGTGTTTGTGTGTTGAGAAAAAGAGAGAAATGGAAAGGGAGATACAGGTAGTTCTCCACATACAACCATAAGTGAGCCTGCCAGTTATGATTGGAAGACGTGATAATTATAAAGCAGGTTATCACACAGTGACTAGACTCACGTTTACAATCTCTTTTGCGGCACTAAGCAAACCCATTGCTTGCTATGGAGCTCTTTTTTTATTTTTTTGCAGAAACCATAGGTAAATACCAGTTTCTGTGGGAAAAAGTCATAAATTGCAGCTATGTGACTGCGGAATGCTGCAAATGGTCATAAATACAGTCCATTGCCAAGCACCCAAAATTTGGTCACATAACGGCCAGAGTGGCAATGGATGTCTAATTTTGTACGTAGCTTTTGAGGGCCGGGGATGTCCATCAAAACTTCTAACTGTCACTAAGCGACCGGTCGTAAGTAAAGGACTAGCTGTATTGAGATTGATACGAGAAAAGTAACAGACTGATTGATTGATTGATTTGATTTGATTTGATTTTTATACCGCCCTTCTCCAGCAGAACTCAGGGCAGTGAACAGCTGAAATAAAACATAACATACAAAATGTAAAAACAGTTTAAAAGGTATTAAATAATTTCGGCCCACAATTTAAAACAACCCAGTTAAAACCAATTACAAATTAAAACCGAAGGATGGGATCAAGCCAGCCCAGCTAGATGAAATAAGTGAGTTTTCAGGGCCCGACGAAAAGTCTGGAGGTCTGGTATCGTGCGTATTTTAAAAAAATAAGTTCTGGACCATTCTTTGTAGGGTGGGCCAGCTCGACGTCACTTATGTTGTGGGTGCCTGTAGTGGCCCAAGCACTCTGCCAGTGAAAACCCTAACCTGAACTCCGTTTTCACTGGCAGAGGGTTGCAGGAGGCTGTTGCAGCCGAAAACGGAGCTCGCGAGGGCCGTATGCGGCTCTCCCGAGTTCTGTTTTCCCTGGCAGAGGCACCATGGGCTAGTCCTTCACGGTACCCAGGGTGGCCCCACAGGTCGGATCCGGCCCCTGGGCCTTGAGTTTGACACCCCTGGTCTAGGCAAATTGAAAACTTTTTCAGTCTCTCTTCTTGTCTCTAGATCTAGATCCTCGGTGTCATTTTCATTTTCCAGGTCGTGTATGAGGCTCTCAGAAAATGCTGACCAGCGTCTTTCATAGCACATATTTCAGAGCCATCTCCTTTACTGATGAGTTGCTCTTCTGGCCAGAGACATGGATGTTTTTTACATATTAGGATTAAGTTTTGCTGTCAGCCATCATTTCCTTTTGATAGAGATTTCACTCCTGCTGTGTCAGTAAAACAGCTACTAGACGAAGTACATACAAGTATACCCTAGAAAATATACTAGGCGTGTCTATTTTCTATTGAAAGGGTACGTGGAGCATGGGCTTGCAAGCCATGATGTTAGGTGGAAACGTTAATCATTAATACACCTTCGGAGGCATTTTCTCTCCTGTTGGCAGGCAGGAACTCTGTTCTCAAGGCACATTTTATATGCAGTACGCCTGATATGTTAATAAAGGCTCCTTTGCAATATGCAGTGGGTGGGTTTTCTCTTTTTTTCCCCTGCTGAACTCTTTTCAGCTTTTTTTTTCTTCCCTTACATTTAAAAAAAATGCTGGAATAAATCCCTTCATTGGAATTCATCACTTGGAATGTTAAAGTTTGTTTTAAAGAAAAGCAAAATCCATTTAAGGCAGCAAAGGAACAATAAACAATGCTTTCAGTTTATAGCTGAATCTCTTTACTGTTTGCACTGGTCTCTTGGCTTATTTATAAGATTTCACTGAAGCCCAAGATTAAATTCTCCACCTGACTCACTTTCATATTGATTGAACTCAATCAGGCTACTCTCTAATTTAACTGATTTTATTTATGTTGTTATTGTTATTAAGGCCAGGAATACAAATATCAATTCCTGAATCTAATTTAACACACACTTAGTTGCTTTTCAGTTTTCAAAATGAATCCTAACTAATTTATGTGATCCATTGTTTGTGTGTGTATGTGTGTTTGTGTCTACACAAACATACGGTTCATTAAGGTTAGGATTCATTTTGAAAATTGAAAAGCAGATCCTTAAACGGGAGTATCTGTTTTAAGAATGTAGGATTTTTAATTAGAGTTTGTGTAGCTATCAAAGTTCGCCTGTGTTGTGTGATGTATTTGAGAAAAGGGAGTTTTCCTTTGCACCAAACACAATTCCTTTGTGCGTGCTGCAATTCAGATATAACTGAATCTGCCTCTGTTGTACAGTATATAAATGGCTTTAGAGGATCCAGAAGTAGCTATGTATTTATTCACTTCATCTTATTCTGTTTTCTTTCTACATCTGACTTCCTAATTTTTTAATATTGTTTTTCTTCACTACCTCTAGCATGTCTACCAGCACCAACCTTTACAGCAGGGGTGAAATCTATTTACCTTCCTTGTCGGTTCAGAAGCGCACACGCTGTGCATGTCACGTGCGCACGCAGACCTGTGCATGCGCAAAACCTTCTGCGCATGCGCAGAAGGTAAAAAACACATCACTTCCTGGTTAAAACCAGGAAGTAATGACACCCAGGTGGATAGGCAGAGCTTTGCTCCGCCATCACTACCGGATCGCCGAACTACCAACCAAGATCGCTACCGGACCGGGCGATCTGGTCCGATCCAGGAGCATTTCACCCCTGCTTTACAGTGGAGTACGTGTAGAAATAAAAGAGCGTTGTAACAAGAGCATGTAGAGTTCTACTGAGTGATTCAAAGAGGAAAAAAGAACCTTTAGACACTGAAAAGGGAACACTGACATTTAAATTGCATCTTTAGTGTGTTTTCTAATAGCTCTTATCATCAGACATAGACATTATTCGGGGACATAATAAGAATTGGGGATCAAATGCACGCATGAAACTTCACCATATGGCATCATTGTTGGTGGATTGGTAGATTGATTGTATGAAGTAATCTTTGCAAGTAGCAAAAAAACTGTTTGTGTGATTGCATATGTATGCGTGTGTAAATAAGTAATACTTTCTTTACAGCTGCATATTGAAAGGCCCGGGGTCAAATAGGAGGAGGATAGGCATAACGTAATTTAACTGGAAGTCAGATGAAGCGAATCCGATTCCTTGGAGTTGATGGATAGCTCTTTTCCCAGTAGGACTTGACAATTAATCTGTTGTGATGAATTCTCTATTACTTCCTCTTCTTGTTCATTATAAAGGAATTTCTCACCTCTATTTATTCAGTAGGGACAAATAAATTCAAACTGCTTTGAAAGTGGAATATGTGCACAAGAATCCTCATGATAAATGTAGCTGAGATTATGATGATAAGAAGAACAATAACCTTACTCTTTCTACTTGCTTAAGGAACTAGGTAGTAGAGAAACACTGAGAAAAATGTTACTCTACTAGCCAGCTCCTTAAGTTTGAGAGGCTTACAACAATGAAATAAACCATTATTTTTTTTAAAAAAAATTGATAGATGCTCTGGAATCAACCTCCTACCACCTTCTTGAGGACATTCCCCATACAGCAGGAATTCCCAGAACTCTGGAACTTGAAGTCCACAAGTCTTAAAGTTGCCAAATTTGGAGACCCCTGCCATAAAGGGAGGGAAAGACAAGGAATCAGGTGCAAAGAGGGAAGGCAGTAGAAGGGAGAATCTTATCCAGTTCACTTGTCAACTATTGTTTCAAGATACCAGCCAGGAGTGGTAGAGTTTTCTACCAAATCCTTAGAAAAGACTCACCAATAGTATCCCTAAAAAGACCTGGAGCAGGCAATTCCAATAAATCCTCCCTCTCATTGGAGATCAGCAGTGCCAGTCACCATCATCTTTTAATGACCCCATAATCCGTTGCGGGGTGGAGTCTGGGCAACTGAATGGAGCTTAGCACAGTGTTTAATGGCCGGATGCCCTTCCTGTCTCCAATGCGGAGTTTTTGTTCAGCAGATATATTCTCATTGTGCCCAGAGAGAGAAATATCTGCCTCTACCTAGGATTAAACTCACAGCCTCCTGATTGTGAGGCGAGAGCTCCACCTCTAGGCCACCGCACCATTCCAGGAGATCAGCAGTGCCAGTGAACTTCAGAAAATGACATTAACATAAGGCTAACAGAATCCACATCCAAATGGCAAATGAATTGCAAATCGCAAATTATGTGGATTCTGTTAGCCTTATATTAATGTCATTTAATAAGATAAGATCTTAACCTTGATCTGATTGTTACATTAATGAGATCTAGGGCACAGCCATCTATGTAAGCTGAGTTGGTGCTTACCTGGAACAAGACTGTGGGTTATTGCCTGAAAGATCATAAAGCTAAGAAGATCAGTTAGTGTTGCTGTTCTAGAGTCCATCTTCACTCCAGAGCTTCATAGCTAAGTTATATGTGGAACAAGGTAGTGACATCTCTCAGAAGTCCATGGCCCTCTTCAGGGGTGAAATGCTCCCGGTTTGGACCGGATCGCCTGATCCGGTAGCAATGGTGGGTGGTTCGGAAAACCAGTAGCAAAAATCCCTGCCCACGCCCCCCCCCCCCCATGCCCAGCTGAGCCGCAAGATCATCAGAGGCTTTTTTTTTTTACTTTTAAAAGCATTTTTTCTACAACCTCTTCTGACGAAAAAATGCTTTTAAAAGTTTAAAAAAAAAGCCTCAGGTGATCGCACAGCTCAGCTGGGATCCTCAGATCTTGGCCAAAGAGGTGGTTAAAAAAATGCTTTGAAAAGTCTCTGACGATCTCAGCTGAGTTTCCTGATCTGCAGAGAGGTATTTTTTAAAATGCCTCTATGACAATCCCAGCTGAGTTTCCTGATCGGCAGAGGCTTTTCAAAGCATTAGAAAAAATGCTTTGAAAAGTTTTAAAAAAAAAGTTGGCCACTCCCACCCAGTCACATTACCCCACCACCACCAAGCCACGCCCACAGAACCGGTAGTAACAAATTTTGCATTTCACCCCTGGCCCTCTCCTTCCCAACACTGGAGTCCTGACTACTTCAGCACGCAAACTCCATTCAGACAAATTTCAAACAGCAGAGAGCCTGCATTTCCTACAACAGCAGCCTCCAACTTCTCTGGCTTTGTAGACCGATAGCTAGATGGGGGGGAGAGGGAATGGTACCAGAAGCAGCGGACAAGCACATTTGCACAAATGGAGCTTTGTACGCAAGCACACATGCCCGCTGTTCATGCAAGTATAGCTGCTCGGATGCACACATCTGCCGTTTGTGGGGCCCGGTTCCGAACAAGCCAAGGCCGAGTCCCGGGCTGTCTCCTGGGGGTTGGGGACCCCCTGCCCAGGGGTGAAATCCAGCAGGTTCTGACAGGTTCTGGAGAACCGGTAATGGAAATTTTGAGCAGTTCGGAGAACTGGCAAATACCACCTCTGGCTGGCCCCAGAGTGGGGTGGGAATGGAGATTTTGCAATATCCTTCCCCCAGGAGTGGGGAGGGAATGGGGATTTTGCAGTATCCTTCCCCTGCCATGCCCATCAAGCCACACCATGCCCACCAAGCCACGCCCACAGAACCGGTAGTAAAAAAAAAATGGATTTCACCACTGACCCTGCCTTACAAAACATGATCTCAGTCCAGATAGTCCTAGACTTACAAACATTCATTTATTGACTGTTCAAAGTTATAACAGCACTGAAAAAGTGTATTTCAACAGATTCTCGTACTTATGACCATTGCAGCATTCCCACAATCATATGATTCCCACAATCGTATTTGGGCACTTGGAAACCAGCATGTATTTGTGACATTTGCAGTGTCCTGGCATGATCACTATTTGATACCTTATTAACCAGCATCCGACAAGCCAAGTCAATGGGGGAGGTCAGACTCACTTAATAACCATGTTAACTTAATAGCCATGGCAAAAAAAAAGTAAAATCAGGAGCAACTCAATTAACAACCACCTTGTTTAGCAACCGAAATTCTGGCCCCAATAGTGATCGTAAGTCGAGGACTACTGGTAGTATATTCCTTCTCAACCAGTTCATGCAGTAGAAGGGATCCATTGGAAACACTTTTTACTGTCTTCAGCAAAGCGGCCGCTTCTAACTGGAATCGCTACTAGGCTCTCCTATCTTGGATGGCATATTTACCCATCTGAATGCTCCCATCTGCAGTGGTTCTACTTCACAAGGCTTAAAAACAGGTGTACTTTTCTCCAGAGCATTCCTTTAAAATTACTGAATTGTAATTTTTAAGCAACAGAAGGGGGAAATTATTAAATACGTACGAAGCAAACATGTTGATTTATTTAATTAAATCATGTGAACTATACTTAAAAATTAATGACTGACTGACTGACTGACTCCCTTCCTTTTTGGAATTCATCTTCCTTTGGTATGTCAGTCAGTGGCCAATTATGACCCTTGGTTCCAAATAGACTGCATGTACCTAACTGAAAACAATTTTAACAAATGCTGCAACTTCAATATTCTTTCTTGCGAAACATGTTGTCCCTTTATGAATAGCTGATGTATGGCATCCCATTCAGGTTTCTGGCAAAATCATTGCTATTTCTATATGGCAAAGAAGAACTGTTTTCTAAGAATTAGATTACCTGCTACCAATTTCCTGTGGACATTTGTAGAGTAGAGTAGAGTAGAGTAGAGTAGAGTAGAGTAGAGTAGAGTAGAGTAGAGTAGAGTAGAGTAGA
>WNWU01000011.1:12544879-12568731 GCA_012654045.1 Ptyas mucosa | reverse complement strand
TAGAATAGAATAGAATAGAATAGAATAGAATAGAATAGAATAGAATAGAATAGAATAGAATAGAATAGAATAGAATAGAATAGAATTCTTTATTGGCCAAGTATGATTGGACACACAAGGAATTTGTCATGGTGCATACGCTATCGGTGTACATAAAAGAAAAGATACATTTTTCTTACTGCTCTTAAAGGCAGAACCTCCATGTCTCCTGTTGGCCTTTTCTCTCTCATTCAAAACATGACCTAGGCATATTTTAGTTTTATTCCTTCTTTTCTCTTTAATAGAAATCTTTGGATAGGTATTATATATTATAGTGAAACCATCACCAAGCAAACAGCGAGGATACAGATCTTCCAATCAGCAGCCATTCAATGTATGGTTTGTCCATATCCATCATAGCTTAGCATACACTCTTTCAGAACAAGTAGCTTCACTGATCGTTCCCCAGAATAGCAACAACTGAAAAAGATATAGTAGTTGTTAAAAGACAAAAGAAGAACCTACAAACTTTATAGTGATCCAGATAAACTGCAATATTATGTAAAGGAACAAGCAGCCAGGAAATAGGCTGCAAACTTAGCATCCATGAAGGCCTTTATCTTCTTATGAATTCAGTGGGTGTCTGTCCAAGATGTTTTCCCATTGTTCCCCATTTGTCTAGGCTTATACAGCGTTTATCTGCTTCTTCCTACTCCCGCTAAAGGGCTTCCTCATTACTCTGTACCTTAGCTTACTAGTTTAACTATAGGTAGCCCTTGACTTACAAACACAATTGAGCCCAAAATTTCTGCTGCTAAGTGAAACATTTCTTAAATGAGTTTTGCCCCGCTTTACGACTTTTCTTGTTACGGTTGTCAAGTGTATCACTGCAGTGGTTAGGTTAGTAACACGGTTGTTAAGTGAATCTGGCTTCCCCATTGACTATGCTTGTCAGAAGATCACAAAAGATGACCCCGGGATGCTGCAACCGTCATATATATATATGAGTCAGTTGCCAAGTGTCTGAATGTTGATCATGTGACCTTGGGGATGGTGCAAAGGTTGTAAATGTGAAAAGTCACTTTTTCCAGTGCTGTTGTAACTTCGAACGGTCACTAAAGAACTGTTGTAAATCAAGGACGACCTGTATTATATTTCTTTCTACAGTCTGTTAGTTGAAATGCTTAAAATCCTGGCTAAAATCCCAGCTTAAGATCCTCCAAAATCCCAACAAAACACTTTGTAAGGTCTTTTGAAACTCTGGCTAAAATCCTAACCAACACTTTAAAAGTTTTCTTTTTGGCAACGTTTCGACAAGCTCTCTAACGTGTCATCATCGGGCCCCTACTTTCAGTTTAGAACCTGTGGGTACACGAAACGTCACCAAGTTACTCTCAATCTTACACGGGAAAAGACCCGAATACACCAAAACTTGCATACCTCTACCCGTGAAAATCTACGAAAACAAATATATATGTATATATAAATATGGGATGTGGTGGCTCAGCGGCTAAGATGCTGAGCTTGTTGATCGAAAGGTCGGCAGTTCAGCGGCTCGAATCCCCAGTGCTGCATATCGGGGTGAGCTTCCATTATTTGTCCCAGCTTCTGCCAACCTAGCAGTTGATGGCAATCTAGCAAATGAGACCAATCAAAGGTTATTGGCAAACCCAACAGGCCATGAAGTAGCCATTCTCTTTATATGCAGTCCTGCACCACAGACAGAGCGTTCGGAACTAATGCAGGCTTAAAAATGTATGAAAAACAAGCAAGCAAAAGCAAACATTTCCCATCTGGGGAAACGTAGATTGGAAGCCTTACCTTGTTTCCCATTTCTAAGGACATCTTGGCTAAATGAGTTTTCCGAGGCTGGAATTATAGAGCCATAATAATCAGCCCAAGAAAGGGAAATAACCCATTTTTGTTTGTTTGTTCATGTGCTACTCCACGATAAATTGTTGCTGTTCACTAACGGTATACAATCCAGTGCTGGTGGCTGTTCTAAGTTTCATTCTACGCAACATTTTCACTGGTATTGAATGTCATACTGTTGAAGGTGTAAATCTCTCCAGCAGAAAAGAGCAATATTTTATGTTAATATTCTATAATAAGAAAAAGATGTCATACCAAAATAGATTGTATCAAAGGGTTCTTAGACCCCCTTTTTCCCACAGCAATGTTTAAATCAGAGGGTTGGGATTTTGTTACTAATCACAATTCTCAAAGCTCTATAGAAGATGTAGTTTAAAGCACTTTAAATGCATTTTATGCATCTCCACCACCACAAAGTGGGTTCATCCCTATCATCATTATAATGGAGAACTGACATTTTTTTTTCAAAGCATCTCAATCTTTTGAACTCAGAATTCAGAGATTCGGGTCTTTATTTCAAGGACTTACTAAAACCAAAGAGCTCTCCCTGGATAGACAGAGTCATGGCTTGGTGCCCCCTTTAAAAACTAAACTGAAACATTTCTTTGATTTAAAAAAGTTGTGAGCTTTAAAAGCCTCTGAGATTCTTCTCATGCTCTTAAAAAAGTCCAAATCAGAGAATAATTTCCAGTTAATGTACTCACTTTCCAATAACGTCTCCCCACTTGGTTCCCTAGGGCCATGGACCATTTCTGCCTTATTAGGCTTCCTCAGTGAGCCACACCCCTTTTTTTATCCTCCCTGTAAAAGGTACAGGGAGATAGAAAAGATAGAAAAGCATACAAAGCCTGGGGGGGGGGGGGGGGACATTGTACCTTTTACAGGGAGGATAAAAAAAGGGGTGTGGCTCACTGAGGAAGCCTAATAAGGCAGAAATGGTCCATCTGAGTCTCCCAGAAAGCAACAGAGAATTGCAGTTGGCTAAAGAAGAGAGAGGCCCAGAACCTGTGAATGTGATTTCACAAACCAGGGCTGCAAAACAACATAGCTTACATAGGTAAAACCTGGCTAGATAGAAAAGCATACACACACACACACACACACACACACACATACACACATATACACACACACACACACACACATACACACATGTACGTGTGTGTGTGTGTGTGTGTGTGTGTGTGTGTATGTATGTGTAAAAACTCGGAACATCATACATTTTAAGGAGATACTTGGTCGATACCTAGAATGCTAGCAGCAACTCATATCAACCATCAGCACCAGTAAATAATATTTGTGATACATTTTTAAATGTTCAATTCAGTTTCATGTTTAATGAACAAAAGTTTAATAATAATATAAAATAATAATAATAATTCAATTCAACAAAAGGATACATTTGATGTGCTTCAACAGATGGCAACATTAAATAGTATGGAGCCTCATTAGTATTGAATTGTAATCTGTCCAGAATCTTTGGGAATCAGGCAGTCTCAAAGCAGACTAAATAAATAAATACCCTAGGTCTGGAGGAAAAGACCATTAGGGAATACCAGAAATGTTAGCTAGGCTTGGAAGTAATCAACAACGATAGTATCCTGGAAGAGAGTAAAGATAAATTAATTGTATGATGCAAGAACATTGCATCATATCCAGGATCATCTCTATTGGTCTCAAAGTCATCGCTATTTTTTTTATATCTTACAATCCCTTAATTATTCTCCAGATTTAATTGTCATCAGGATCTCCTGTAATTATTCTTGGGCAGATGGTCAGATTAATGTCACGTGTACTTTAATCATCACATGGGCACAGAAAGTAAGCCAAGCTATTTTGGACTTCATAAAATTAGTTGTCCTGCTTTCTCAGCTAGTTTGATTTGGAAAATTCAGTTTGGGTCATAAAATCGAAAAATGTTAATTACCTGTTCAAGCCAATGATATATTGATAGTAGTTGTCATTATTTATCGTATTATTTTTACTTTCATTTATATACCATCTTTTTTTCTGTGAGTTTAAAAGAGTTTGGTCTACTGATGGAGGCACCAAGCTAAAAACTGGGAGATGGTGAGTTCCAGTCCCGCCTTAGGCGTGAAAGGATGCCTGGGTGACTTTGAGCCAGTCCCTCAGCCCAACCCAACTCAGAGGGTTATTGTTGTGAGGAAAATAGGAGGAGAAAGGAGTGTTAGATATATTCACTGCCTTGAGTTATTTATAACAATAATAAAGGGGGGATATAAATAAATGAACAAATAAACATAAAAACAGTGGATTCAGAAAGAATATGATCCAAAGTCACCCAGGGAGTTTCTGACATGGCAAATGGGGTTGAACTTGGGTCTTCCCACTCCTAATTCAACACTTGGATTATGACACCACATTGGCTGTCTGTATATTTCAGTTGATTACTCTCTCTTTCTTCTGTGTGTGTTTGGAATCATTCGGACAAGAGCCTATATTATTATTTAAAAGCATATGTTTACAGCGTAGATGCATTTCTGAAAGATTGACTGTGAGGGGTTTTTTTTTCTTCCCCAGGTTGAAGCAATTTTAGTAAATATATTTGGTGGAATTGTCAATTGTGCCATTATTGCCAACGGTATCACCAAAGCTTGCCGAGAGCTTGAACTGAAAGTGCCTCTAGTGGTCCGACTTGAAGGTAGGTGGTGGAATTTGTTGGATATCTCTGTTTTTGTTTTTTTTATTTATTTATATTTATATGCCGCCCTTCTCTGGAGACTCAGGGCGGCTTACAATGCATTAAGCAATAGCCTTCATACTTTTGTATATTTTGTATATTTTATACAAAGTCAGCTTATTGCCCCCACAAACCGGGGCATTTTACCCACCTTAGAAAGGATGGAAGGCTGAATCGACCTTGAGCCTGGTGAGAATTGAACTCGCAGAAATTGCAGGCAGCTGGATGTTAAATGCTGCCTTAGTAGAGGCATTAGCCTCCAACGCCACTCAGGCTCTTTCATTTCATTTGATCTATTCTTTGATGGTTGATGCTGGAGCTAATTTTCTAGAACATAGAATATCAGAGTTGGAAGGGACTTTGGAGGTCTTCTAGTCCAACTCTCTGCTCAAGTAGGGAACCCTATACCTTTTCTAACCTAGGCTTCCTTAGAAATTAAACAGCACAAACTTAGTCCCAGCAAACCTCTTTAATTCAAACGGTTGTGAATTATTGTCATTCCCAGTCTGAAAGGCTTCTCAAACAGTCTATCAGGGGAGTGTTTACAAACACTTACCTTATCTCCCTTGGAATGCTGTCAGAGAACTAATTGCCAAATGCAGGGCAAGGCCAAACTTAGCACAGAGTCAAACAGAGCTTTTTCAGAAGCTTTTCCTGACTAGATGAACTAATTGCTTCCTGTCTTCTGGCCGCTCTGCGCATGCGCATACTGGGAACAGGCTCCCGCTGTTCTTCTGCCTCGCTGATGTCAGACTCTGGAGACTCCGGAGGCAGCAAAGAACTACCAGATGGCCTTGGCCCCCTCTCTGCCTCTGACTCAGAGCCCTCATCCGAGCCTTCCCCAGACTCCAGGACTGGCCCACGTTCCTCCCCAATCTCCTCACTGTCCGTCTCTGCTGCCAGCTCTGCTGGCTGCTGGCGGGCCACAACAATACCATTTCAGTTCATGTGAAACTAGAATGAGATGGTTGTTTCAGGGCAACAAATGCTGGAAGATGTGCAACAGAGAGCAGCCCACTTACCATTCTTCTTGGTTGAAGAAGACTCAGCCTCAACGTTCTAAGATGGCTGGACTTCAGCTATTATCCTAAAATTATAGCCCTTAGATATAATGAAAGATAATGCTCCTGTCACTTGTCTCGAATCTCCATACAGCTACCGCTCTATCAGTCTCTAGCAATGGTATGGATAGAACACGGAATCAGCTATAGACTTCTTTGGCAGAAAACGGGGTTTAATCAATCTTGATAAACATGTCAATGTTTCAGTCACCCACACAGGATTCACTATTGCAGCATTTCAGCCCATTCATACCTTCTTATAGCTTTAAACCTGCTTTCTTCAACCTGATACCTTTCAGGCATATTTAGGATTGCAAATCCTAGAACCTGTGGCCATCTGGAGGGTACCAAGTTATGGTAGGATGCTTTAATTCCATCATGTTCTAGG
This sequence comes from Ptyas mucosa, assembly GCA_012654045.1. Taxonomy (NCBI): domain Eukaryota; kingdom Metazoa; phylum Chordata; class Lepidosauria; order Squamata; family Colubridae; genus Ptyas; species Ptyas mucosa. Next base: position 12,562,730 of record WNWU01000011.1, on the reverse strand, counting down.
TTCGGAGGGAGTCAGACAGGGGTGAAATCCAGCAGGTTCTGACAGGTTCTGGAGAACCAGTAGCGGAAATTTTGAATAATTTTGAGAACCGGCAAATATCACCTCTGGCTGGCCCCGGAGTGGGGTGGGAATGGAGGTTTTGCAATATCCTTCCCCCAGGAGTGGGGAGGGAATGGGGATTTTGCAGTATCCTTCCCCTGCCACGTCCACCAAGCCACATCCACAAAATCGGTAGTAAAAAAATTTGGATTTCACCACTGGAGTCAGATCACCTGCAAAGCAACAGGTCTGATCTCTGAATCAAATATTGTGGTTGTTACAACACAGTTCTTATGGAAATGATCTTTATTATTTTGACATGTTACTCTAGGATGCAGCCCTGCCACAAACTTCATAACCATTTATCCAAGATAATACTGATGATGATTCTAGTCTTCCTTATAAAAAGCCCACACTATTTCTATAATCTCTGGTTCCCCATACTATAATTTCTGGTTTTCCATACTTGTCTGTTCATTAAATAAATCCCACATGATTTGACATAAAAAATTAACAATAATTCATAACAATGAGAACTCCAGGATACTGTAAAATGAAGCTGAAAGAATACAGCATGGAACAACCTGTTCTCTTTGATGCATTTCTATGACAGAAGGTTCATAATTATTCCTATAAATCTTTAGCAGATTTGTGGCTGGACTTTAAAAAAATTCTTTGGTCTCCTGCAGCAGTATATTGCAGATGTCTTGATGAGTAAAGTTTTAATCAGTCAACTGTGTCTTTATTTAGCAGGATTTTCTGGACAAATCTTTGTTCTCAGCTGTGTAATAATTACAAGCTGTTTTACCAGTGGATAAAGAAAGGATTAGTCTCTCGTTCAAAAATAGTAACTTTATAAGTTACTTCTAAAGAGCAGGTATTTGCTTACAGGTATTTGCTTAATATAAAAGAAAGAAAGAAAGGAGTGCTCCCCAACTGAGAAGTACAGTTTTTTTAAAAAGTGCCCAAAGTGATTAGAAGAATCGCGTACTGTGCATTTAATGGATGAAGTAATTATTCCTCCTGGGAAGTACACCTCCTTTGTTTCAAAAAATTTTTTATAACTGATTGTTGAAAGGGCTGGATTAAAATTAGGTAATTACTGCCCGTACAACCTATAGGAAGATTTTCCTAGACTACAGACATACTACAAGGAGATTGATGTATCTATTGTATCTCTGGCTGCCAAGAGCTATGTAACAGGAATTTACATCCATAATATATTTAAGCATCCATTGGTGACCTTCTTTTATTTATTTATTTATTTATTTATTTATTTATTTAATTTATGTACCGCCCTTCTCCCGGAGGGACTCAGGGCGGTGTACAGCCAGCTAAAACTTTTGAATGGAGCAGGTAGCTTTGTGAGAGAGAATTCAGCCAATGCCAAGCAGCCAAAAGTGAAGATACCATACAGGTAGTCCTTGAATTAAGCCCATAATTGAATCTACAATTATGATCATAATTCATGCTGATTGACAAGTGGGTCATTGTGTGACCGCCCCTGATTTTACTGTCCTTTATTTTTGCAGCAGTCACTAAGTAAATGCCACAGTTGTTAAGTGAAACCGTTGTTCGCTATAGGTGTTTTGTTGCCAGAAAAACCAAAAGTAAACGCCCGTTTCCAGTAAAAATCACAAAATTGCCCGGACATTGCAAGCCATAAATATATGCCAAAATATGATCATGTGACCATAGGGAGGCAAGGCCTGCAAGTACCTTGTGGAGTTCATTGTAACTTAGAATGGCCACTTAGTAGCTGATCGTAAGTTGAGGACTTCTGTAAAAATAACAAAAGGGACAGGGCCAAGATTTTTTACCTTTTCGGAAAGCTAGTTTGGCCTGGCCCCTCAATAGAGACACTCTAGGGTGGGAGGTGATTGGTGCATTAACAGGAAAGAAATTAGCTATTTTTGCTCCACTCTTCTTGAGTCCGTGTGGGGTTTTTTAGCCTATATATAGTCCTCTGTCATTTTAATTGTTCTTCTAATTGTTTTTACATTTCTACTTTTTATTACATTGTACGCCACCTAGAGTTGTTTCGGACAGTGAGATGGCGATATATAAATTTTGCTGTTGTTAGTTGCAAAGTCGTGTCGGACCCATCATGACCCCATGGACAATGTTCCTCCAAGCCTTCCTGTCCTCCACCATCCTCTGGAGTCCATTTAAACTCACACCTACTGCTTTAGTGACTCCATGAAGCCACCTCATTCTCTGTCATCCCATTCTTCTTTTGCCCTCAATCTTTCCCAGCATTAGGCTCTTCTCCAGTGATTCCTTCCTTTTCATTAGGTGGCCAAAGTATTTGAGTTTCATCTTCAGGATCTGGCCTTCTAAAGAGCAGTCAGGGTTGATCTCCTCTAGGACTGACAGGTTTGATCGCCTTGCAGTCCAAGGGACTCGCAGGAGTCTTCTCCAGCACCATAGTTCAAAGGCCTCAATTCTTTGACGCTCAGCCTTCCTTATGGTCCAGCTTTCACAACCATACATTGCAACTGGCATATAAATTTAATAAACAATAAAAAGTAGTTTGGAAAGTAATAGACTATAATATGCTGAGACGGTATGCTTTAAATAATAAAGATAATATAGATGTAGATCAGGACCAGGACCAGGAAAGAAATACGGGTAATCCTCAACTTGCAACCACAATTGAAGCCAAAATTTATGCTTCTGAGAGAGACATTTGTTAAGTGAGTTTTGCCCCATTTTACAGCTTTTCTTGCCATAGTTGTTAAGTGACTCACTGCTGTTTTTAAGGTACTGTAACTTGGTTGTTCAGTGAATCTGGCTTCCTCATTGACTTTGCTTGTCAGAAGGTTGCAAGAAGGGGATCACATGACCCCACGACACTGCAACTGCCATAAATATGAGTCAGTTGCATAGCGCTTTAATTTTCATCAGATGACCATGGGGATGCTGCAACAGTCGTAAGTGTGAAAAATGGTCATAAGTCACTTTTTTCGGTGACAGTGTAAGTTGGAACGGTCACTAAACAAAACTGTTGTAAGTCAAGAAATCAACTGTACTTGACTGAATAAACAAAAAAGTCAAAGAGCAGTGCACTATATTAGGGCTTCTATACACAGAGAGAACCATACTGCAAGTTTTCTCTTTCTTAAGTATTTTGATGAATGGATAGAGGAGAATCTGAAGAGGCCACATGGCACTATAAGATTGCACTAGTCCATCTCCATTTAGAATGAATGAGCCGGAAGGGATCTTGGAGGTCTTCTAGTCCAGCCCCCTACTCAAGCAGGAGAACTCAGAGGTGGTATTCAGCAGGTTCTGAGCAGTTCTGGAGAACCGATAGCGGAAATTTTGAGTAGTTTGAAGAACCAGTAAATACCACCTCTGACTGGCCCCGCCCCCATCTATTCTCTGCCTCCTGAGTCCTAGCTGATTGGGAGGAAATGGGGATTTTGCAGTAACCTTCCCCTCGATTAGGGAGGGAATTGAGATTTTATAGTACCCTTCCCCTGGAGTGCGGTGGGAATGGAGATTTTACAGTATCCTTCCCCTGTCACGCCCACCATGCCACACCCACAGAACCGGTAGTAAAAAAATTTGAAACCCACCATTGGGAAAACCTGTACTATTCCAGATAAGTGACTGTCTAGACTCTTCTTAAAAACCTCCAGTAATGGAGCGCCCACGATTTCTGAAGGAAAACTGTTCCACTGGTTAATTGTCCTCACTATTAGGAAGTTTCTCCTTAATTCTAGGTTGTTTCTCTCCTTGATTAGTTTCCATCCATTGTTTCTTGTCCTGCCCTCCAGTGCTTTGGAGAATAATTTGACCCACTCTTCTTTGTGGCAGCCCCACAAATACTGGAATACCGCTATCATGTCATCCCTAATTCTTCTTTTCTTTAGACAAGCCAAACTCAAATCCTGCAGCCTTTCTTCACATAGTTTAGTCTCCAGGCCTTTGATGTTCTTGATTGTTCTTCTCTGAACTTATTCCAAGGTCTCAATGTCTTTTTTGTAGTATGGTGACCAAAATCAGTTGCAATATTCCAGGTGTCATCTTCCTAGGGCAGTGATGGCTAACCTTTTTGCCATCATGTGCCAAAAGTGGGGGGAGCGTGGTGGGGTCACACGCATGTGTGCCCACATCCATAATTCTATGTGCCCCGCCCCCCATGCTCCCCCCGCTTTTGGCATGAGATGGCAAGGTCGGTTCGGTAGGCCCATTTTTTGCTCTCCCCAGGCTCCAGAGCCTTTCTAGGAGCCTGGGGAGGGCAAAAACGGCCTTCCCCATCCCCCAGAGGCCCTCCGGAGGCCGGAAACAGTGTGTTTCCTGACTTCTGGTGGGCCCAGAAGGCCTGAAAATCAACTGGGTGGTGCATGCATGCGTGCCGGAGCTGAGCTCGCGTGCCCACCGATATGGCTCCGCGTGCCACCTGTGGCACCCGTGCCATAGGTTTGCCATCACGGTCCTAGGGCTTTGTAAAGCAGTGCTAATATTTCACGAGATCTTGATTCTATTTACATCACAGCTCTCGTGTATTGGTTTAACATATACATCTGATAAAACACATATTGATTTATGAGTTGTGTCTAGTCTTTCCTGCAAATAATGCCACAAAATAATTCAAACATGATTTGAAGAAAATATGTCCAGCCGACTACTATATGACTGAATGTGGACCATAAACCCAGCCGCATACAAATATGTTTTCTTTATTTTTAAACTTCTGTCGCAAATATTACATGCACTCCTGGTTTCTAACAATAATAAAGAAACCAAATTCTGGACATTTTTTTTTTCAGCCTTCCAATGACCTGAATTGGTTTGGAATCCAGCTGTGGCACAGTTAGTAAAATGGTTTGTCTGATTACCCCATGTATTATAGTTCACATTTAAGGGAAATCTTGATTATAGAGAGAAACCATGCAAATTTCTCTTCCATGTTATTTCCTCTGTTTAACAGCTTCATTCAGTGCAAGCACAGCACGGATTGTTTTGATTGCTTGGGACTGGAACTCTGTTTACAGGTCTCTAACACCATCCAGTGGCAGTAGGTTAATTTTGGTTTACTTCAGTGAAAGAAAAATTCTGTGTTTTCAAACCACAGGAAGGGGGGGGAGAGAAAAACCCCTTAACTCCTATTTTTTTAGACTTCCGCTGTTAAATAGGCTGCAACCTTTTTTTAAAGATTTCTGGCACTTCAAATATCAAAGGAAGCTCAGTTTATTAAAATCACAGCTTTTGATCACAGATTCCAAACAATGACCCTTTGCAAAACATTCAAAAGAAAAAAAATACTGAAGATTTTTGTGGCTTTAACATTATGTTTTAACAAATGCAAATGTGTACAGTATCTTTTGTTTCCTTTTATTTCAGAAATAATATTTAATTTTTATGTATTTGTAAGGATGAGCACCATTGATATTATTGAACTAATCATTCTTGTTCATAATGCTCAATGCATCGTGATATCTATCTTTTTTCTTTCTCTCTCTATTGCGTAGGACTTCTTTTATTCTATGCAATGCATTTTATTCACCTTTATGCCTTTGATGAACATTTTTTGCAGAAATCACTGATAACTATTGTGAAAATATTTCCTATAATAAGAAAAACAGTAATTAAAATTGATTGGATAAAACATAGCTATTTTGGGGGAACTTGTCTTCTTGGTCTTTTCATCATTTTTGAACGGCACTATAGAAATCTGAAACCAACTATATGTAGCTTGGATCCTAATTCTAATATTTTGCTGTAGCAGAGCCCCTTGTAACGCCTATATAAATATTATGTCTACCTATGAATATGTTCTTCAAACATTTTTTAAAACTCAGATCACTAATAATGGTTTCCTTCCTTCCTTCCTTCCTTCCTATCTACCTACAGTTGCCAAAGCAACACATAATTTTGTGGATTGTAGCTGATTTTCTTCTCATTTCTAGTGTTTCTCATGGATATTATATTGTCAGCTGCCCAGAGTTGCTTTGGGTAGTGATGTGGGTGGCATTTAAATTTAATTTAATTGAGTAATTAAACATTGATAAGGGTTTGGTAAGGCAATATCAAAAACAGGAAAAAGAGAACAAGGTTGGTTTATGGTTTATGGTTTATTTGATTTATATACCGCCCTTCTCCCCGAGGAGACTCAGGGCGGTGAACAGGCAGAGAGAGACAAGGTATCTCTCTTTTGACATTTAAAGAAAGCTTGACACTTCCACCAAACTAAAACAATCTTGGTGCCTGTTAGGGATTTTAACCAGCTCAGCATGTTGTCTTTTTAATAAATTACCTGTGAAAAAACCCGATTATTTTTGATCATCACATTCTTTGAAAATGACCTGGGATATTGATGAGAGCACGCAATCATTTTTAGAATGACTTAACGTTCTTGTATCCGCATTTAGTATTATCTCCAATTAAAAAAGCTGAAGCAGCACAAATTATTAAACGTTGAGATAAGGTTCATTATTTTCTAGTGGCAAAGGAAAAGGGAATTAGGTCAAAATTATGTTTGCCTTTGAGAAGTTGCCTTGAGCCTCTAGTATGTGTATAAATATAGAACAGTAATGATTAGCACTAAGCAGCACTAGAGTTTGTTAGTTTGTTGTTCGTCTTGGGAACTACTGTCAATACAAATAGTCCAGTTTTCCAACTAAGTAATTGATCATTTTTCATACTTTGCCTGTGTATTTTGAGCAGAGAGAGAGAGAGAGAAAGAGAGAGATGATGGAGATCTACAGTATAGATCACTCCTTAGAATGCCAGTTCATACCAGTGTTAATACCTTAAAAAAAACTAATGTTGGAAATAACATAATAAATATGGATTTTTATACCAATGAAATAATGATCTCTTTTTACTGGACACTGTTTCTTAGCCATAGGTCCCACACAAATGACTTTGTCAATGTTCTCTCACCTTTTTATGAGCTTATGTGGTGTGTCAGAGTTGGCACAAATAAAGTGGTATGATTTGGAAAAGAAGCAGAAGCTGAATTTATCCTGGGGTAGAAGTAGGAGTTGATTAACAACAATTATAGTACAAAGTGCACTTCAGTGATATAGTTGCTTATAGTTTCTTATTTCGTACACACTGCTGAGTCCTTTTTTTATATATATACTCATATGCTTACAATTGAGACAGATTGCACATGCTGCTGGGATTGTGAAATTGTGAGTTTTGATGTTAAAAATCAATGTTCTGTGCAATACAAAGAAAGGATCTTGCCAGACTTCTTCTTATCACATAATGAACACACTTTGATATCTTTCTGGATAGCAATAACATGTTCTTCTTAATGGTTATCTACAAACATCATGTTACCTCTCTAAGAAAGGTAGTTTTATCTCCTCACCATTCTCTTTCCCCTGAAAACATCTCATTTCTCATCTACTTTCCTGGGGGAAAGAAAGAGAATTCAAGTGATGCCTCTCTTAGCATACTCAGAGGCTTTTCTCCTTACGGTTCTTTGGGTTTAAAAAGTATCTTTCAAAGCAAGTTTTATTTGAGTGAGTTTCAGAACTCTGAAGAGCTGTGTATTATGTCAATATGTATGAAGCTTTGTTGTAACTGTTTTCTCCTATTAAACAAGGAAGCTAATAACTGAAATATTTACATTCATAGAGAAAAGCAGTATGTGTATGCAGAGAAATAAGATGGATGGATGGAAGAGCAGATAGAAAGACTGACTGATACCTTAAAGTAAAGCATTTCTTAGGACCTCTCCCTTTTACATCACAGTTCAGATATATATATTTTAAAATGAAGATCATAACTATTGAGCATCTACGGTGGAGATATGTTGCTCATCAAAACTCGAGTGCTAAAAGAGACCAGCAAGGATTGAAATTTCAGTCTTAAGGCCTAGGAGCAATTATTTTGAAATGATATCCGAAGTTAAAGTCAATGTAATATTCTGCTTGAGAGACTGAGCTGTGAATCAGGAAGATTGTCATTCCAGTCTTGCCAGTGCTGTAGAATTACAAGTTAACTTCCTCTTTCTTTTTCCCAAGTTGTGTGCACAAACACACATGTACACACCTACACATACAGACCAGTAGTAGGCTTCAATTTTGTTTCCTACCGGTTTGTTTGTGGGCACGCTTGCGGGCGTGACGCTTCTACGCATACACAGAGACATCCGGGTGGGCGGGTGGAGCCCCCCATTGCCACTGCTACCGGTTTGCCCAATCTGGGGTGACCCAGGAGCAACCCACCACTGATAAACACACACTGGCACACTCCTTTCCAGGGATATGAAGTTTTTAAAATTGCTGCAGGAATACTGACCAAACAGACTATTCACAAAACACTATGAAAAGTAACAAATACCTTCTACTAGGTAATACTTAGCTTTATTAATCATGCTTTATGGACTTCAGCTGAGACGTTACGAAGCCTTTTAATTAGCATTACAATTCCTCAAACGCCTTTGCTGCTTGTTGTAATTCCAAGGTGCCTGCCATTTTGATTTATAAGTAGAAATACTTACACCTGTCAGGCAGGACAGAAGATCTGGCTGATTTTGTTAAACATTTCAGCGCTTCAGGAGGGCAGGATGTGGCTGTTGGCTTTTTTTTTTCCCCCGTCAAAATCACAATACATGTGTGAATATTTCACTCAGGGGCTGAGATTTCTACCCTTGGGAGCAGTTTTTTAATAGTATTGTGGGTCCTCCTTATTGGCATTCATTGTTCATGGTTAAACCTGCCAGAGCATAGTGAGAGGAGATGATCTTGAATGCTGACAGCCATTGGTTATGCATATTATACTTTCTGCTACCAAGGGAAAGATGCCATTAGTGTCACGAAGTGCCCAATCAGCATCAAAACAGAAGAGAGAGAGAGAGAGAGAGAGACTTCTGGGGAGGAAGTAAATCTGCGTGAGCATTTCTGTCAGAACATTTCAACCGGGCCTGTCTTTTACTCAGTATTAATGAACAAAGAACTGCAGGATGCGAGCAGAGCTCAGTCATTTTTTTTTTTAATTAATCTTCTCTGATTTGGTCATGCATGTGCCTTGTATAGGAGCCTGACACGGTGTAGCACCCACATCCCTGAAATGTCTCTCTTAATTTATGACTTCTTCCTTTCTCCCTTTCTTTCTTTCTTTCTTTGCAGGCTACAAGTCTTAACACTGACTGGGCTCAATGTCTGTGTCCACTTCTAGATCTCTGACGGTACAGGCCTATGCATATTTATTCAGAACAAAATCCTTCTTTGTTTAAAGACAAAAAAAAAAAAAGAGGGAAAGGCTTGCAGTCAGGTAAACATGCATAAGGCTGTAACGTAAACACTTTTAAAAGCTTGTATCTTTTCCCCCTCCTAGGTGAAATACATTGCCTTGCAACCGAATTTACAGTCTGAATAATCTCTTGCTTATCTTGTCTTGGCCGATTCAGAAGATACCTTGAGTGAACTTCTTGCACAGGGTTGAAGCAGGGGTGAAATCCAGCAGGTTCTGACAGGTTCTGGAGAACCGGAAGCGGAAATTTTGAGTAGTTTGGAGAACTGGCAAATACCATCTCTGGCTGGCCCCAGAGTGGGGTGGGAATGGAGATTTTGCAATATCCTTCCCCTGGAGTGGGGTGGGAATGGAGATTTTGTAGTATCCTTCCCCTGCCACGCCCACCGAGCCACGCCACACCCACCAAGCCATGCCCACAGAACCGGTAGTAAAAAAAATTGGATTTCACCACTGGGTTGAAGTATATACTGAACATGTCAGAGAAGGCTAGAGTAAAAGAGTAGTGAATCCCCGTGTTGGCTTGTCTGGTTTTATTCCTTCTGAGAAGGAAAGGTCCTTCTCAGAATCAGCCCTGGCAGTAGAAAGATTAAGATAACTGCTTCTGACAACAAGGCTTCAGAGTAACTGCAGCAGCTTCTTTCTGTTCTTCTCAGTTGAGGACTGAACGGTTTGTCCCACTCAGCGTGTTCTTCAGCTTTTGAAGTAGCTGCATCCTGTCAGTTTCGGAGAAGGACAGAGTTCCATCACCAGTGTTGACCTGACAAATGTTTACTCCTGCATGTGGAATGGTGATGAAGGAGTATCATCTTGTTGGTTCATTTCCTGGCAGCAAATCAGGGGTGAAATCCAGCAGGTTCTGACAGGTTTTAGAGAACCGGTAGCGGAAATTTTGAGTAGTTTGGAGAAATACCACCTCTGGCTGGCCCCAGAGTGGGGTGGTAATGGAGATCTTGCAGTACCCTTCCCCCAGGAGTGGGGAGGGGATGAGGATTTTGCAGTATCCTTCCCCCAGGAGTGGGGAGGAAATGGAGATTTTGCAATATCCTTCCCCCAGGAGTGGGGTGGGAATGGGGATTTTGCAGTATCCTTCCCCTGCCATGCCCACCAAGCCACGCCCACAGATCCAGTAGTAAAAAAAATTGGATTTCACCACTGCAGCAAATGCTTCTGAGGGCAGCCGTTACTTTTCCCAACCTTATTTAGAGATGCAGGACCTTCTGCATGGAAAGCAACTGTTCTACGATGGAGAAACCACCCATCTCTAGTGGTAGACCTAGCAGAGATCTTTGCCTTTGAGAACACATAATTCGATAGGTGTAAGGCTTCTGTTCATATTCATGTTGTAAGAACACACCGGAGCCTGTATGTTTTTTATGCAATGTATATTTTGATTTAGTTTTCTGGTGTTAGCTTTCTTCTTTATTCTGATAAATGGACACAAAAATAAATCATGGTAGGCTATTTATAATCTAGACCAGAGTAATTTGTATTATGGGGGGGAGGGAACTTGATCTATATCTTACGTCTTTGCTAATATTCCTTGTCTGATCCTGTGCTGTGTAATTTATTCTGTTGAAACATTTCATGAAGAGCTATTTATCTATTAATATACAGTTGAAGTAAGTTAAATGATTCAGTATTAAGTTAGCCAAATGGTTGTCATTGCCTTCTGGATCCATAGGAGATCAATACTGTATTTTACAGTGGTTATCCTGCACCTAGCGGATTCTAGATGCAGTGTAAAATTTAAACACAGGAGGAGGCATTGCAAAGAAAAAGCTGGACGTGTACTTTAATGCAGTGGTGAAATCCAATTTTTTTTTACTACTGGTTCTGTGGGCGTGGCTTGGGGGCATGTTGTGGCTTGGTGGGCGTGGCAGGGGAAGGATACTGCAAAATCTCCATTCCCACCCCACTCCAGGGGAAGGTTACTGCAAAATCCACATTCCCTCCCTACTCCTGGGGCCAGCCAGAGGTGGTATGTGCCAGTTCTCCAAACTACTCAAAATTTCCGCTACCAGTTCTCCAGAACCTGCTGGATTTCACCCCTGCTTTAATGGCATAGAGTCAAAATCCAACAGACCTACACGTTTCATACAACTAGAAATGGTTTCAATATTCAATAATGTCTTTTTTATGGGGCCACCATATGGAAATGTGCTTGATCTTTACTGTACTGTACCTGTACCTTCACGTTCCTCTTACAGCTTTCTAAAAACCAGAAATGAGGGCTCCTTGGCGCTCCCTGAGTTTGGTTGTTTTCTTGCAGACATTTCATTAGCCAAATTAGGTAACATCAGCAGCAGCACCTGTGTTTGGGTAATGAGATGTCTGCAAGAAAACAACTAAACTCAGAGAGCACCAAGGACCCCTCCTTTCGGCCCTAAGCTACAAATATTCCCCTTTATTAAAAACTAGAAGGAAATAGGAGTTAACCTTTTTTTTCCCCCTTCCTCTTTCCCCTCAGGAACAAATGTTCACGAAGCCCAGCGCATTCTGAACGAAAGTGGACTTCCCATTACTTCTGCAAGTGACCTTGAAGATGCTGCTAAGAAAGCAGTGGCTTGCGTGACAAAGAAATAAAGAGAAATGACACCAGAGATGACATTCCAGAGCTGCCATTGAAGACATGATTTTTAACCAGCCACGAGCACCGAGATTTGGCTTAAGTGTCCTGTTAATCACAAACTGCAAAATATTCAGTGGGTGAAAAGCAAACTTGGAATTTCATTTATTACACAGAAGCCTTTATTTTTCAATATTGGGACTGAATGTTCTACAAGCAAATATGAGTAACTACTGTCAGTTGCCATTTAGGGTTTCTCTTTTTAGGTGTTAATTGCTTGTGACTCCCAATTTTTATAAGATGCTTTGATGCATCCTTAAGGTGAAAAAAGGATATTTGATCGCGGGTGGCCTTTGGTTGGGGATTGTTCTCAAGCTCTAAAGAACTACTAGGGCGATATCAAAGTTTAGAAGGGAGATGCCTTTTCCATATCATGTGGAGAACTTCCAAAATTAGGGTATGATGTGGCTTGGGAACCTGATGCTTGAAATACAAACAATCATAAAGTCTAATTCAGGCATGCCAGAAGCTTTCTGAATTCCAAATAATATTTAATAACGTTTTCCAATTAGGGCTAGAGCATCTTTATATTACATAATTGGAAATAAATGAATGTAATTAGATTTCTACCACCATCATGTCAAACTTATTATAAAATGCAGTGATTGATATCCAATGCATACCTCCTATTAGAAGAACATTCAAAATCGTAGTTCTGTGAAAATTCGCATGTGAATGCTTTAAGTACTGGAGGAGAATTACACACCCTAATGTCACATTTGGCAGTATCCGTGAACATATGCATCCAATTAATATTCACTGTCTTTAGAAATCAATATGTATAGTAGCTTAAAATAGTCTTATCATGAAGAAATCTAGCAGGGTGATTCCTTAAGGCATTTGTGCTGTTATTCTAACGTTATTAATCAGAATTGATAATAGTCAAAACTATCAGGGAACCTGCTGTCATCAGAAAGAATATGAAAAATAAATTGAGGAGTGACCCCACTTAAGCGCTTTTATATTCTGTGAATTTCAGTGCAAATGTTCACCAACTGCAACATCTTCATACTGAAGTAAAGTGGATTTCCAAGTGCTTTAACTTTTGCTTGATTGTGCCTTTGATGTTTGGGAAATATGTATTCACAAAGTGCAAAGGCTATCAAATTAACTCAATAACCACATTAAAGTGTTTAATTAACAATGGAGTTTTGAAATTCAAGATACTTGTTGAAATCAGAAGTAGGGTTATAAACAATGTTAATTCAACTGATAAGCCAAGAATTTATGTGATTTTTAATAGTAAAGAATATGAATATTTTTTGGTTTACTACAATTAAACGCTATTAATAAATTTCCCCTGGGAATACACATTTGAATTGTGCTGATCAATGCTGTCATTATTTTTACATGGTCACTAATGGCTATCAATGAAAGCCATTTTTGAGAATTGTTTTAAAAGTCCCATGAACATAGTCAGTCCATCAGCTGTTAAGTAAATAAAAATATTCATGTCATACACAATATTCTTCCTATCATAAAATTCTTATAAAAGCAGGCAGGGACAATTTATAAGGCACAGGGTTATGTGAAAGTTTGTGAACTCTTTTGAATTTTCAATATTTCTGCATAAATATGATCTAAAACATGATTTGTTCGCCACACAAGTCTTAAAACTAGATTAAAAGAAGCCAGTTAAACGAATGAAAAAAGAAAACATTATACTTTTTACCTATTTAAATTTATTCTTTGCTGTATCTTTTGCTGACAGCTTTCTTTTATCACTGTGTTCCTCACTTTGTATGCCACCCAAGAAATATGGCAAAGAGACAAAGCTGAAAGTGTGTGCTCTTTCTATGATAATATAATAATTTAGTTACTGTGCATAGAGCCATTGATTTGGGATATAAAGGAGTAAAAATCGGTGCAATCAAGTATCAGGTTGTATTTTGCTAATGATTAACGCTTTTATGTAAGTGCATAGGTGTATATTTACATACATAGACATGTATGTGGTTTGTGTGTATATTTGTTTCTATCAAAGCACCTGGCCTACCCCAACATGTGGGAGGGAGCATACTGCTTCCCTTTCGCCTTTCAGCTCCAATCCAGGAGCCCTCAAGCAGTCTCATTCATGACAAACCATTTTATACCAAATTTATATTTTGCTGATAAAGAAATAAAGGGAGACTGGTATAGATCTATTTCAAGCTCTCTGAGTAAGGGTATGGCTAACTGATGAGAGCTAAATAGCTTGAAATAGATCTATACTAGTCTCCCTTTATTTCTTTATCAGCAAAATATAAATTTTGTATAAATACACACATACAGACACAGAGTTCCCATCTCATTTATTATCACAATATATCTTGTGAGGAGGTGATGGATGGCAGTTTAAACTTTATCTTGGAGAATGGACATGACTGAATCTTGTTTCCCCCCACTGACTTTGCTTTTCAGAAGATCTCAAAAGGTGATCACATGATCCTGGGACATTGCCACCATCATAAATAAGAGTCAGTTGCCAAGCAACTGAATTTCGATCACGTGACCATGGGGATGCTGCAATGGCCGTGAGTGAGTGAAAAATGGTCATACGTCACTCTTTTCAGTGCCGTTGTAACTTCGAACATTCACTAAATGGACTATTGTAAACTGGATACTACCTGTACCAAGTTAATCTCCCAAGGTGGGGAACCAATAAATGCTCGGTCCTACTTTACCAGGAATCTACAGCCCCCCCCCCCCCCCATCACCATAGCTAGAGGTGTTCTGCAATTGGCTCACACAGGCTCACAAAGCCAAATTGTTAAAATTCTGAAATTTTGTGAGTCAGTTAAGAGCAGAGCTAAGCTACTACATTTAGCTACTACTACATCGGTTTGGCACAGCCACTCCTTAAAACATTGACTAGCTTGCTATTGATCTTAACTCTTCATTGGCCAAGAGTTTCACCCTAATATCTCCGGGCACGGCTGGGCAATCTTCCTACCTGCAATTTTCCAGTGAAGCCTGAGGGTTTGGCTCAAAAGAAGGTAGCTTTCCGTGTTTCTTCTGATCCCAGCCAAGGAATCCTTCTGAGACTGTAAAGGGACGCTTCTTTTACACTGGCTCAACACCCTTTATCACAGATACAGGCTTAATTAAAGTTTTTCTTACTCTCACTATCCAGCACGGTTTTACGGACAGATAGGAGGAATGCTAAATTTCTCTTGAAATCAAGACTAATTTGTTTGGGAAACTAATGTGGCCAGCTGTTGACGAAAATAGGTTATTCTGTGAATGAGCTGCTGCCGCTTAGAAAGATAACACAGTGGGATTTTTTTTTTTTTTTTTTGGGCAGGATACTTGACATTTCCTAAGCTGATTCTTCAGAGCGCAGGCAGAGCATAAACAGGTCATCGCAGGAAAAGGTTGACAGTGACAAAGTGTCTGTAAACACTTCAGGGACAAGACAACTCGGAGGGCTTTTTGCCACCTAAAATAGGTTTGTGCAAACCCTGCGAGTGGAGGAAGACACGAGGCAGAGGCAGCCGTTCTGTCGTCGTACGTTGTACATCCAAGAAGTGGCTAAGCAATAAACCGAACAACCAAAGCAGGCAATTTGACTTGGCTCACCGTTAAGCCACCACTGTGTGGCTGGTTTGCTTTTGGCCACAGTGTATTTATTTAGCATTTAAGCCACTTGTATGGCTGCCCAGCACACAAAATGACAATAACTATAAAAGAAACACAACAATGCGATATAATGGCTCAAAACTCTATTCCATAAAGCATTTTCCAAACAGCCTCATCCAACATCCTAACCCAGTGCTTAGAGAGGGGAGAAAAAACAAGTTTTAAAGTCTTATTTAAGGTCACCAGGTTTGGGGGCCATCTGAATCTCTAAAGAAATGAGGTCCAAAGGGCAGGTGCTATGATGGAGAAGGCACGCCACCTGTATTCCATTGTTTTATGGAGCCAGCTCAAGTCTCTCGGATCTCATGAGACTGGCAGATAATCAGAGTACTCCAACCTTGTAACATAATGGTAAGCACCTTGAATTGGGCCTGGAAGCCTGTAGCAAGCAGTGCAGTTCTGAAAGCCATGTTGCCAGGGTGAACTGTGGTATGTGCCTAACTACCCTCACGTA
Organism: Ptyas mucosa; assembly: GCA_012654045.1. Classification (NCBI taxonomy): domain Eukaryota; kingdom Metazoa; phylum Chordata; class Lepidosauria; order Squamata; family Colubridae; genus Ptyas; species Ptyas mucosa. Next base: position 12,546,771 of record WNWU01000011.1, on the reverse strand, counting down.
TTGGTGAGGAGAAAAAAAAACTGAAGAACATGAGGAAAGGCCACAACCAAGGCAACAGTCAAAATTAATTTGAGTCCAGGGCAGAAATGTACCGTATGTTTCGGAGTATAAGACGCACCTTTTTCCCCCCATAAAAGGGGGTGAAAATTTAGGTGGTTCTTATACACCAAATGTAGCCCCGCCCACCCACTGGCCCCCACCCTTTGGCCTCCCAGCAGTTTACCTCCTTGCAGCAAGCAGCAAGAAGAAACAGCTTGTTTCAGCTTCAGCACAGCCTAATTAGCACAAGTTGATTGGATCGGCTTCCTGATTCTCAGATGTTTCTCTCTGAGCTGTTTGCACAGGCCCCTACTGCTTGCTGCAAGGAGGTAAATTGCTGGGAGCAGACTTTTTTTTTTCTTGTGCTAATCAAGCTCTGCTGAAAACGAAAATGAAAGTAAAACAGGCTATTTGCTGTTTGCTGCAACGAGGCAAAATTGGTGGGAGACAGAGGCAGATTTCTTTTTCTTGTTTTCCTCACCAAAAAAGGTAGGTGAGTCTTACAGTCCGGAGCGTCTTATACTCCGAAAAATACGGTAATTTGTGAAAGTATTTCAGAAATGATTCCCTTAGTTCTCCCAAAGATAAAGGGAGGATGAAGGGAAGGACATTTAGACCCCAAAAATTCTGTTACTCTAACCTTATAATAAAAATAATGTTAGCATTTCAAATTTTGGTTTCTTAAGTCTGTTCTGCCTTGAAGGGCAAATTGAATACCGTCTTGGTTGCAACTCTTCCTCCTGTTCATTAAGGTTATTCCTTGTGACCATTAGATCACACTGCTGAATTCTGGATGAATTGTAGCTTCCAGATGGTCTTCAAGGGTAGCCCCATGTAAAGTATGCTGCAACAGTCCAATTGGGAGGTACTTGGGGTGTGAGTGACTGAAGAAGATGCTCTACAATTGACACCCAAGATAGAGTTAAGTAAAGGTCTTCTTGACTATGGCTGTGACTTGTTCTTTAACCCGGAACCATGAGCCTAAAAGAACTCCCAAATTGTGCATTGGTTCTGTTTGGGAGAATGTTACCCCATCCAAAGTTAAAAGCAGAAATTCTCCAAATTGAATGGCTCCTAATATTCATAGCTATTCAATCTTTCTTGGATTGAGCCAAATACAAAATCTTCCACAGCATTCTTAAGCTTTTCCTGAAAAGCTCCTTCTGCCTTCGTCTTTCTACCAGTGGTGAAATTCAGCCGGCTCTATCCGGATCACACGATCCGGTAGCGCCGGCAGCGGGAGGGTCCGCCCACCCACCCGGATGTCATCACGTCCCGTTTTTGACCCTCTGCGCATGCATGGAGGAGGCGCGCATGCTCACATTTGCAAACCGGTAGCGAAGGTAAGTGAATACCACCCCTGCTTTCTACTATTCCTCCAAAGCATCTTCCATTCCACAGATGGGACGATTTCTTGAAGAGGTTTCATTTGGACTTCATAGTAAAAGTGAAACCATCCCACGGCTACAGGGCATAGCTAGTCAAAGCTAGCAAAGAGGTAGAGCCCAGTGGAGCCTAATGCCAAGTAATGCCACAGCAACATGGTGCACTTCTAATTGCTATAGCTAGGGATGCTCAGTTTTTTGCCAATAGAGGCAGTGGTGGGATTCAGGTAATTTAACAACCGGTTCTCTGCCCTGATGATTTCTTCCAACAGCCAGTTTGCCAAACTGCTCAGAAAGTTAACAACCGGTTCTCCCGAAGTGGTGCGAACCGGCTGAATCCCACCACTGAATAGAGGGATGTGGGAGGGAGTGTGTGTGTCTGTGTAGATTTTTCCATTATTAATGTTTCACAGACTAACACAACATGGTGCTTTCTTGAAAGAGAAGGTTCTTCCCTAGGCAGTCCCT
>WNWU01000011.1:12503791-12544869 GCA_012654045.1 Ptyas mucosa | reverse complement strand
CAGTCCCTTTAACTTCAAAATGCCCTCCTGAGAATAGTAAGATTAATGTTCCTTCTGTGACCAAATTCCTGTGGCCTTCTGAGAGTCTGGAATAACAAACACAGGCAGGAAGAGAGTGGCTGTCCAAGGAACAGTGCATCACCGTTGCCCCAAAGGCATGCAATTGTGTACTTGTGTTCCTCACCTTGGTCCTAACCCCCCACCCTCCGCACCTCTAGACCTTTTCAGTGCACTTTCCGTCTAATATAGCTTTCCATCTAATATAAATCAGTCTTTTTGCATCCTTTGTGCAAGTGGAAATTGTGCACCGATTTGAACCTTTCTGCCTGTTCAAGCTACAAATGGAGATGAACAGAATGTCAAATGTCAATCAGCAGAACAAAATGCTTTATGCTGTAGTTACAGGATCTGACAATTAAAATAGTTGATGAAAGCATTTTATTGGAAGATACATCACCATTTCTTCCAATTATACCGCTATTAAACATTAAGAATAATTGTAGCAAGTGATGCCTAATAGTAGACATCCATCTGTTCCAATAAATTCAAGCCAAAAAGTTTGGGATTATTTTTTTTTTATTCCAAAGCAGTATAAATTTCAATAGAAGTCTCTAAAACCAATGGAGCGAAGTTTCTGAGTGTATCGCAACATACAAATCAGACTACCTGAGACTGATGATAAATTACCTCTTGTAAAAGGAAGTATGGTGGGCAAAAAGGGTTCAGAGAACATGAAGAGTCTTTACGAAAAGAAGGACTTCCGACTGCTGGTGTGAGTTTTCCTTCTTTGTGGTTTTGTGTTCCCTGAGACACCTATGTCGTAGAGAGAGAAAAGGGAAACACTGAAGGCACAGGCCGTGGGTGTCGATGGAAGAAAGAAAGGAAATTAATTTGGAGAGTTGAAAGGAAAAGTATGGTGTGAAGAGGAGGCAAAACCGAACATCAGCAGTTTGGTGGAGTGAGCAATGGCACTTTGAAGCTAAGCCAGCTAAGGAAGGAGTAGCAGAATCAAGCAACTTCACGCGCCTTCTGAAGACGCAGACCAGCTACAGCCAAGTAATTGTTTCCCTCCCTCCTACAAACCGATAAGGACTGAGAGGTGGAGAAGCAATTCTGAAAACAGGTGGCAATTATCAGCCAGTTTCAACCTTCAGCGGGACTTTCTGAAGTCTAAGGGTTGGAGAGTAGAGGAGTATAGAAGGCTAAGTGTAAGTTGAAAGACCATTAACTCTGGGTAAAAGAGACAAATTTCCCAGTTCTTAAAGGAGAGGATGCGGGGAGAGGGAATTGTGTGTTTTCTGTATTTATTGCTAGGAAAAGCAGGCAGTCAACAACACCGGGGAAGGGAAGGGGGAAAAAGTTGCATCCTTGTTCAGTATTGCCGCTTATAAATACATTACTAGGCACAGTTAAGTAGGTAAATTATATATAATAGTGAATGAAGGTAAATGTTAAATACATGTTCCAGGATGTATATATAATAGGTTGAACACATTAAGAGTATATCCTTTGAATAGTTAATCTACTTTTTGTAAAAAAAAAAAAAAAGGATAGAAAAGCTTTCAGTTTCTTGGTCTGTGGTTTGCACCAGATCTTAATTTTAACCCTGACACAGTCTTACACTGTACTGATTTTATGGAAATAATTGGATGAAGGTTGAAACCTAACCAATAACCATGAAAACAAAACCAGAATTAGCAATTGGTAAACACAAGGAAAATGGCCAAGGAACAAGTGTCTTTTCCAAATAGTTGAGGGACAGTTTGGTGTAGTGGTTAGAAGTCAACTTTGGGCCAGTCCCCTGGAAGCAGACAATGGCAAACCACTTCTGAAAATGCTGTCAAGGAAATTGCAGGAGTCAGTCAACACTGACTTCAAGGCATATCACAATGTACTGCGATGATCAGATCTGAACTAGAGGTTTATCTGTGTCCTCGGGGTCACAGAGGCCATCTATCTCAAAGCTGAACAGCCCTCTCTCAACAGAGGGGGAGGGATATGGCATCATCTATCTCCAGTGTACAACACAGTCCTTTCAGCAGTTCCAAGAAGGCTCCCCACCCATTTGTACTACTCAGGCAGTGGTGGGATTCAGCCGGTTCGCACCGATTCAGGCGAACTGGTTCTTAAATTAAAATATCAAAGTGGATCCTGGGTGCTATGCTGCGCTGCAATGGAGAAATGGGCAACAGAGTGGCCTGCACGAGGAAAGGAGAAGGCCACTTTCCCTCCTTCTTCCCTCGTGCTGGCCACTCTGTTGCCTGTTTCTCCATTGCAGCGCAGAGCAGCACCCTGGCTCCACTTTGATAGTAGGGGGGTGTAATAATTTGCCTGGCCAAACTATCCCCACAGTCTCTCCTACATTGGGCACAGCTTTGATTGTGCTGCCAACTTAATTCCTTGCCCCTCTCCCTTTTGCCCGCAGACTGACCATCATTCCCTGCCCGCAGCTCCACAGGGAGAGGAGAAATCCCTCCCTCCACTTCCCTGCAATTCTTCACTTTCCCACATGAGCTCTCAGGAGGATCAACTCCTTGTCTCTATGGTAAACAACCCCCCCCCCCCCTCATTCCTTGGAAACCTCACCTCTTAAAGGAGCTGCATCCGGAAGCACTCTCGGAAACAGCCTTTTGACAAAGGGTGGAACTTTAGCAACTGGTTCGCCCAGAGTCAGATTGACCATCACGGGAGGATCATCCCACATGTGTGGTGAAGCTGGAGGACGGGAATGGACTACGCTTCCCATGACAGCCAACCTGACCCTGGGCAAACTGGTTGTTAAATTATTTGAATCCCACTACTGTACTCAGGTGACCCTGAGGACACAGATAAAGCTCCAAGTGGCCTCAACAACTCTCTAAAAGAATGCAAATGACCAGCTGTCTGCAAGGAATATAAATCCTTCCATTCCCCACCATCCAGTCAGAGCTGAAGAAGCTTCTTGGATGAGAAGCAAAACGTCTTCAAAGAAAAACAAGGAAGTTGCCTCTTGAAAACAACCATGACCTGAATGACTGAAAATCTAAATAGACATTGAGCTCATAAAAAGGCTCTGTAGCTACAAGTCATGCAACAACTAAAAGCCACCCAAATGGCCCAGAAGAAGACTGAAGAAAGGCTCTACTCTAACAATTGAAGTAGCATCTACAGGATTGAAGTTCTATGGAAGAGCATATTTATTTTAGTTAATCACAAAACTTTATATGTCAACTACTCTTCCAATTCGCCTTTGCTGTATACGTATCAGCTGGAATACTGGCTGATGTAAAGCTCAGGAGGTACTATAGGATAAACCTAGAATTGTGTGCAGGTTCCAATGTTTTCATCAAAATGATGAAATAAATGTTGCACTATGATGATGCGCACTCTGCTCCTTGATGTGTCACTTCAGTGTCTGCTGTACTGGGTGGTCATAAGAAATGTAAATTGATGATGATGATGATGATGATGATGATGATGATGATGATGATGATAACACAACATGCCAGATGTCACAGTTGTCGAGGGCTGAATCATACAGTTTATTGATATTGATGTACCAGGAGATGCCAGAGTTGAAGAAAAAGAACTGGAAAAAGTTATGAAACGTTGCGACCTGGCCATCAAAACTACACAGCTATGGATGAAACATGTCACAGTGATAGTCATTGTCATCGGGGCACTTGGTATCATGTCCAAGAATTTTACAAAACACTTCAAGAAATTGCAGCTTTGTGCAATAACACCAGCGGAACTGCAAAAAACTGCACTCCTTGGAACTTCATATATATTAAGGAGATACCTGGTTGATACCGAGGACGCTGGGAGCAACCCTATCAACTATTAGCACCAGTCAATGGTATTTGTGACACATTTTTAAACGTTCAGTTGACTGAGTTTCATGTTTAATGAATAAAAGAGATAATAATAACAATAACAACAAAAACAATGATGATGATGATGATGATGATGACAGTATAGACAGCAAATGAGATAACCATGCTGGATTTCGTATCCCAAATCATTAGTCGAACACTTCCAAAGCGTTTAGGACTGTGTGATGTATCGGCGGATTATGCAAGCAGATCCCAGTAAGTGGCCTTCTGCAACTGACCAATGGTGATCTTGTCAGCGCCAATTGTTTTTAAGTGCTTTCCTAGGTCTATAGGCACAGCACCCAGTGTGCCGAATACCACTGGAACCACCTGCACTAGTTTATGCCAAAGTCTCTGCAGTTCGATTCTCAAGTCCTGATATCTGGTGAAAAATATTATTATCATTATCATTATCATTATCATTATCATTATCATTATCATTATTATTATTATTATTTGCAAAATACATCAAGAAGTTGCAGCTTCCTGCTATAGCACCAGCAGATCTGCAAAAGACTGCACTACTCAGAACATCATACTTGGTTGATACCTAGGACGCTGACAGCAACCCGTATCCACCATCAACACCAGTCAATGATATTTGAGATACATTTTTAAATGTTCGGTTGACTGAGTTTCATATTTAATGAATAAAAGAGATGATGATGATAATAATAATAATAACAATAATAATAATAATAATAATAATAATAATAATAATAATATAAATGGGGGAGTTTGCTTCATGATAGGAAAACACATTTCATTGTGTGCATCCCTTGGCCTCCCCAATAAATACCTATGGCTAAACACTCTTAAAATTTGTGAAAGGGACTATAATTTCTGGGCTGGCGATGCAAACCTCCCTCCCCTCCCCCCCCAAAAAAGACAGGAACAGTGAACTCATTTGGTAAACAACAAATGATGTGGACACTTTTGGAAAGTGTGAGAATTATCAAAGCTCCTTCCTACCTTTTCTGGTTGAAATTGGCATCCCAAGGCAAATTTAGTACAGCATAACCTTCGCATGGTTTTGAGCTTCCTTTCACAAGAAAGTGGGTGGAAAACAAAAGGAAAAATGTTTCGTGAACAGTAGTAGGTAGGTGGGTGAAAATTATTCATGAAGCAGTCCTTTTTTTATCCTAAATTCACTGCCCTGTAATAAACACCTTTTTTCCTGACTTTTAAAAAATGGCTCTATGCAAAGCAGAATGAAACGGATCCTACTCGTTTCTATAAATTCCAGCTTGACAGCTGGAGCATCTTCAGTTTGACAAAGGAGAGAAGTTCAATATCCTACACACTCAGTAAGATTTTAGTTTCCTTAAAGTTGTGCCATTAGGTTAGTGGGCATCTCTGAACAGCCCTGTGTGGCGCAGTGCTTAAAGTGCAGTATTGTAGGCAAACTCTGCCCACAGCCTGGAGTTCGATCCATGACGAGGCTCAAGGTTGACTCAGCTTTCCATCCTTCCAAGGTCAGTAAAATGAGGTCCCCAATTTTTTTTGCGGGGGGCAATAAAGCAAATACATTGTAAACCACCCAGAGAAGGTTGTAAACCACTATTGGGCAGTATATAAGTCTAAATACTATTGCTATTGTTATTTCTTTTTCATTAGGACACTTTTATAGGGAAAACAGCACAACTCCAGAAGTACAATCTAGATTTGCTCTGAGAGCAACTTGCCATTCTTGCGGTAAGATTTGGACCAGTGGTGGATTCTACTTACCTTTTCTATCAGTTCGCAATGGAAGCCTTGTCCAAACTTGGCAAACAGAAAGAAAATATGTATAAAATAGCACCTGTATCAAAGGAGAAACATACGTTGGAGATTTTCTGTTCTTCTTTGCCGACTGGGATATGCCGTGTAATAGACTGACTGGTGTTTTAGCCTCCAATTGTAACAGCAGTGGATTTATTTAAGAATCGGGATTATAACAAGAGCAGTTGCAATGTCCCAGAAAGGCAGGAAATGTGGACTAGGCTTAACAATAGGAGGGAACAAGCAAAAGAAGCTGCACGTTAGCAAAGTAAAGATTATGAAGAAGCAATGAATATCTTACAAGGTATTTGAAAAGTTCTCTGCAAGGAAGGAAATGGCTTAGTATGAGTCCTATATATCCACAAATATTTAATGTTCACCGAGAATATATTCTTTTTCGTCCATTTTTCTTACATTAGACTCCATATCTGCTGGACAGCAGTGTTATGGAATGAAGAGATTGAGAGTCATCCCAAAGGGCAAACAGAATCAGATTTTATTATTGCAATAATAGATTCAGAGTCCGATTCATACCTGGAAGTCTGAACAAAATTATGGGTCGGGGACCCTGGTCTTTATACAGTTTCAAACAAAGGAAAGTGCTAACACAGCGGTTCTAATTACTAAAAACATTTGTTACATGAAATGATATCTTCCTGATTAGAGGTTCTTACATGTCTTGCCAAACAAATATAACTTTTCTGAAAATTATCTTTGGTGATAGAGACTCACTGTCTCATTTTGGTATCCTTGACATTTGTAACTTTCAAACAGTATGTCACCCAAGATATGGGTCTTTCTGACAGCGAGGGGTCCTCCCTTACAGAATGTTGCTTATACAGAGGAGTTTGGCTGGCTTTTGTACTTATCCACTGGATACATTTGGAAATGAATACTAGAAAGATGTCCAGTGGTCATTTAGTAGGTCCCACATTCATCATCATCATTATTACAATTAAAGAGGGTCCTTCAGTGGTCATCTAGCTGGACCCGCATTTCCTACTTTATTAGGATAATAGTATTAAGATTCTAGATTCTTAAGGAAAGTGAAAAGTGCAGCATGAATATTGGATATCCTGATATAGATGCTGTATCTAATATTTCTAACTACCTGAAGCTGCTGTTTACTGCCGGGCATTATCATTTTTGAAAATGGCTGCTACATAGTGACATATATACTCCAGTCGGAAATATATTTCTTTGATTAACGTAAGAGCAATTGCCATAATTTATTTTTCTCAATATGAAATATTGTGGATGGGGGAGAAATGATTTTAAGCCCACTGAATTTGAACCCCTCCTGCTCCTCCTTTTTTCCAGAATGTTTGGTCATTGAAAGTGTAATCTCAGCTGAAAATGTCAAACAGAAACATGCAAGAGAGATCTTGAAGCGCCTTTCCATCCCTTTATCATCATCCCTAAATATGGATCTCTTGGTGTAGTGATATTGATAGTAATGTAGTAGTAGTAGTAGTAGAAGTAGTAGTAGGCTCTGTGCGTATCTGTGAATGAATGTGTGTGCGGGAGAGAGAAAGAATGACTGAGTTTAGGTTGGTAATGATCTTAAATTAAGATAATTCCTACTCCCTTTTCCTGGTCTTGACACATTCTTGTTTAGACTGTCTTAGCAAGCCATTGGGTTTCAGCGTGTTCAGATGGACTGTATCTATTTATCTAAGTGAGGGGTGAAATCCAGCAGGTTCTGACAGATTCTGGAGAACCGGTAGCAGAAATTTTGAGCAGTTCGGAGAACCGGTAGTGGAAATTTTGAATAGTTTGGAGAACCGGCAAATACCACCTCTGACTGGCCCCAGAGTGGGGTGGGAATGGGGATTTTGCAGTATCCTTCTCCTGGAGTGGGGTGGGAATGGAGATTTTGCAGTATCATTCCCCTGCCACGCCCACCAAGCCACGCCCACACAACCGGTAGTAAAAAAAAATTGGATTTCACCACTGATTTAAGCTGACTATTCAACTTCAACATAGTATTAAGTTCAATAAATGTCAAGATCACTAGACTTTATTTGCTGGGGAACCCTCCAAGATGTTATTTTCCATTTCTGCCTAGTTCTGCTAAGGTTTCTGTATGTTCAAATTACTTCTCTAACAATAATGATCTTAAAAGAAAAAAGAGAGAATACTGTAGACTGATTCTTCCATGGTAATATAGATCTTATCTGCTGACACATTGTTCCAAAAAGAATGTTCTGAGTAGAAAAACAATATTCCCATCCCTGGATTAGAAGTTGTAATGGCACAAAATCTTCCCTAGTTGGATTGTTGAAGGAAAAAAAAACACTTGTTAGTCTGCTACAATTCCCAGAATTCCTAGTTAGTTTTAACCATATTACCTAGGAGTTCTGGAATTTGTAGTTCAACCCATCTTAAAGGCTTTTGGTTGGGAGAGATTACCAGAGAAGACTGTATCATCTATTACATTGCATGTTCTTACTTTTGTAGGGTATTTGAAGCCAGTACATCTGAACAGTGTCCTTTGTGTGTGTGTATGTATATACTTACTTGCTTGCTTGCTTGCTTACTTACTTACTTGCTTACTTACTTACTTAGTTACTTACTTATTTACTTACTTACTTACTTACTTACTTACTTACTTACTTACTTACTTACTTACTTACTTAGCTGCTGGCTGGCTGGCTGGCAGGGTCTAGAAAATTAACTGAGTAACAGAATTGGAAGGGACCCTGAAGGTCTTCTAGTCCAACACTCTGCTGAATCAGGAGATACAATTTCAGACAAATGGCTGTCCAGTCTCTTCTTAAAAAATCTCCAGTGATGAAGCACCACAACTTCGGAAGGCAAGTCATTCCACTGGTTTATTTTCACTGTCAGGAAATGTCTCCTTAGTTCTAGGTTGTATCTGTCCTTGATTAGTTTCCATCCATTGATTCTTGTCTTGCCTTCATGTGCTTTGGAGAATAGGTTGATCCCCCTCTTCTTTGTGGCAGCCCCTCAGATATTGGAACAGTACTGTCATGTCACCCCTAGTCCTTCTTTTCACTAGACTAGACATACCCAATTCCTGCAACTGTTCTTCATACATTTTAGCCTCTGATCTCCATCTTTGTTGCTCTTCTCTGAACTCTTTCTAGAGTCTCAGACATCTTTTTATATCAATGGTGACCAAAACTGGACCAAAAATTCCAAGTATGTTTTTAACCAAGGCATTATAAAGTGGTACTAATACTTCACAGGATCTTAATTCTTTCCTTCTGTTAATGCAGCTTAGGGGAAGAGCCTTTTCTGCAACAGTCCCTGTCCTTTGGAACATTTCTGTTTGCCCCCACTATTGTGTCCTTCAGGAAGGGCCTTAAATACTGACTCGGCTGGCAGGCATGGGGCCCCAAAGGAGAAGCTGTAGACTGTAGATGTTTGGTGCATTGACAATGAAGGTACCACCACTGCTCCACCCTGAGCCAGTGGTTTATCAGCTTAGATTTAATCATTTACAATTTTAATCCGTTTTTATGCTTGCAATTGTTTTTATGTCTCTATTTTTTTACTATATCGTAAGCTTCCCAGAGTCTCTTTGGACAGCAAGATGGGAGGTATATAAATTCAACGATGAATAAATAAAATTATTGAACAGGCTGAGAAATCTGTGCCCTCCAGAAGTTGCTGAATTACTATTCCCAGGAGCAGCCACAGCCATTATGGCTTATGGTAATGTAAACGGGGAGTTGTGGATCAGCAATACCAGAGAGCTGTAAATTCTCCTTCCCTGTTCCTGAATGTTCTTTCCACATTCTTTGCGGTGTACAACATTTCTGGGACTGGCCTAAACAGAGTTTTCAGCAAATAAATTAGCAGGGAGAAAAGTACCAAGACCAAGGGTTGGGCCAATGTATTGTCTGAAGCAACAACAACAACAAAACAAAAAGGGCCAAGAATCCAATCAAAGCAGGTTCCCATTTGACAACCACCATGAATCAATATTTTTCTTTAAGGAGGAAATGGGTCTGCAATCCATCATCTGTTCCATTTGTAGCCTTTCCTTGATTCCTGGTCAAGGAAAGGGAACTGGCCCATTCTTAACAACAGCAGTGCGCTAAAGATGTATGTGAAATCTGCCCAAGTGCTAATCAAGTTCCAACTTATTCACTTCAGCATGGAGTTGGATCAGAGAGACAGGGTAGGAATGCCATTTCTCAGCAGCCTGCCATAATGATGGCTTGCTTGGGAGCCGGTTGTCAGAAAGAAATGCATTGCATTTCCTTTATTACTGTTAGGTCTGCCCTCTCTTTGGGAAATACTTCTAACTAAACCTGTTGTTCATTTACAGAATGTTTGAGATGAATGACACCTTGGCTGAAAAGTTGCTGCTATAATACATTTGATATTTTATGCATGACCTGGATGGAAAGATTATTCCATGGAAGGCCTATCAAGCAACACTGATATGGTGGAAGGAGAATTACTGAGAGGAGGAGAAAGGCTGATCAGCAAACCTTGCTTCAAATAGAAACTAAAAGAGACATATTTTTTTTAACTTTTTTTTAAAATGACTAATTAGGAAGTTTTCATTTATATCCTGCCTTGATTATTCTTATAAATGACTCAAGATGGCAAACATACCTAGCACTTGTTCTCCCCCCCCCGCCCTATTTTGCACCTCAGGCAGAAAATTCAGATACACACCTCAGTCACTTGCAAGAAGATATAGAATAGATAGAGCAGAGGTGTCAAACTTGATTTAATTGAGGGCAGCATCAGGGTTGTGTTCGACCTTGGGGGGACGTGTTGCGTGTGGCCAGGGTGGGCATGGCCAGCTTGACGTCACTCGTGTCAGGGGCGCCTGGGGATCCCGAGCGCTCAGCCAGCGAAAATGGCTCTGAGCTCTGTTTTCAGCTGCGACGGACTACTACAACCCTCTGTCGGCAAAAACAGAGCTTGGGAGGGCTGTGTCTGGCCCTTCCAAGCTCCGTTTTCTCTGGCAGAGGCACCACATGCCAATCATTTGCTGTTCCCAGGATGGCCTCATGGGCCATATCTAAGCACCTGCGGGCTGGATTTGGCCCACGGGCCTTGAGTTTGACACCCCGGAGATAGAGGAACGAGGAGGAGTTTCCACAGGGAGATCAAAAATTGTCAGAAGGGTAGCCACAGCCATATAATCCAAACCTCACCATTTAAAATGTGTTTTGTGAGGCACAAAAACAGTCTTAAGCTTTTAATGATGCAGGATCATGCCATCTTGATTATTTTTTTTGACACCACTCCCCCACCCACCCACTCCCGGGAAAAGTTGACCATACAATTGGGTGATATTTGAAAGCCCCTCTGTTTCTCTGTAGCCTTCCTGGCCAATATCTGCATGGGATATTGGCACATTTGTTAGAAGGGGAACTCTTCTGATGCAGGTTTTTATGTACTGCTGTTCCTTGAATGACTAGTTAGTTTTGTTAATACCGATTACTAGATAGTCCTCAACTTACAACAATTTGTATACTGACCATTCAAAGTTACAACGGCACTGAAAAGAAGTGACTTATGACTGTTTTTCACACAACCATTGTTGCATCCCCATGGACATGTGATAAAAATTCAGATTCTTGACAACTGATTCATATTTATGGCGGTCGCAGTGTCCTGGGGTCATATGATCCCCTTTTGAGATCTTCTGACAAATAAAGTCAATGGGGAAGCCAGATTCACTTAAAACCGTGTCACTAACTTAACAACTGCAATGATTCACTTAACAACTGAGGCAGGAAAGATCATAAAAGTGCTTTCCAGCCCTCTCTAAGAGGTTTACAGAGTCAGCATAATTGCCCGCAACAATTTGGGTCCTCATTTTACCCACCTCGGAAGGATGGAAGGCTGAGTCAATCTTGAGCCTGGTGAGATCCGAACTGCCAAATTGCAGGCAGCTGGCGGGCAGCAGAAGTAGTCTGCAGTACTGCACTCTAACCACTGCACCACTGTGGCTTGTTAATGTTCTTTTGAAAAATGTAAGCCTCTCCTTTTAGGTTGGAGAGAGGCATAAATTTCAATAAATTAAAAAAAAATCTCCATGATATATTTTACAAAGATGGTACAGCAAGTTGCTGTTATAGGCAAAGAAACATGCCAGTTTTATTTATTTACTTGTTGGCAGTTTTAGATTTGATCCTTGTGTTAAACATGCTTTTGTGACTGCTGATTTGTTGTATATAAAAAAGGCCCTGAGGTTTTTTTTCCCGTTTTTGTTAGGGAGGTCTGATTGGACTTGTACTTCTGTCTGATTTATTCTTCTATTTTTCTCTGTTCTCCATCATTTTATCACCCTTTTTGGTTCAGCTGTTTCTCATTGTAAAGTACCAACTGAATTGTCTATGGGCAAAAGGTATGTTTTGCAAAGTTTTGGGAGTTGCAAAGATACAACTTTTGATTGAGACCATTTAGGCTATAAGCTCTCCTTTCTTTGGATGGATAAGGGAATAAGAGTTCAAAACTATCAAAATTTCAGCTTAGGATACTTCCTCACTAAAAATTAAAAGATACATTCATTTCATCTTCAAATATAATGGTACAGAGTACATAAATTAAGATAGCCATCTCTAGACTGGTTGGGAATTAAGAGAGATAATTTCATATAACCAGAAAATTAGGAAGTTAGGAAAGGCTGAACTACATCATCCACTTCATGCCACCACAGACTAGCGTATAGAAGGATTATCTAGTTAATTTAAAGCCATGGTGGTGCAGTGGTTACAATGCAGTTTTGCAAACTAACACTGCCTACAGCCAGAAGTTCGATCCCTGGCCAGCTCAAGGTTGACTTAGCTTTCCAAAGTCAGTAAAATGATTGTCGAGGGCAATATGCTGATTCTGTAAACTGCTTAGAGAGGGCTGTAAAGCACTATGAAGCAGTATATAAGCCTAAGTGCTATCGCTATCTCTACCTAGTTAATTTAGAGTTGTTTTAAAGTAATGCACAATTACTCGTCACTTTTTTTATTATCCAACTGGTCTCTAAGAGATGGCAGGAATCTGTCTGTCGGTATGCTAGCACATTCGTAGAAGCTTTATCTTTCTGTGGGCTTCAACCTGAGCTTCTAATAGGCACTTCTGCCTACATTCTTGTGTGCTTACATTAATAGTTCTTGTGTGCCTACATTAATAGTTTTCTTTTTTTGACATTTCAGGGTGCAAACGTATCCAAACAGGAAGACTAACCGGCATTTTCCCTTTCATATCCCCTAGTTTTCTAGGCTGCTCAGAGTTACTGAAGCTTTTAACAGCTGCTATGACATTTTTCTTTTAAAAACAGGTATCTCTGTATGTGGTGTCTGACAGTAACTGCAGCACGAAGAACAAATATTTGGACATATTTACTATCCCTCTGGTAAAGGCTAGGAAACTATCTTATGGAAAGGAAAAATAATTGGATTTTACTTTCTAGTTAGAACCTGCTGGGTTCTTCAAGTGTACATCAACATAAGGCAAAGAAACATAAGAAGAGTAAGGCTTTTGAAATTATTTCCAAACCTCTTAATAGCAGTTATGCTGTGGGTCTCACAATCAGGTTGGATAGCTGCTTAGAATGGAGAACTTGGCTCAATTGTCTCACCCATAGAGATGCCTGAAGAAAATAGTTTCTGCATCTCTCAGTTCTTTTATTGACTTCTTTTACTGTACCAGATATGGTCTCAATTCCATTCAGGATTTGGAGAATTACCTTCCAAAGGGACAAGCGTAGCCCCGTGGCCTTTGGTATAATTTCTTTCCAACCCCCACTGGTTTAGAAAGAACATATCAGAAGAGTACAAAGACCCAAAGGACCAGGGATTGCTTGGACTTCTCCCTCTAGAACTGAGAGAGTTTCAACCTTGGAAGAAGAAACCTACTATCTGAAAAATACCTCTTGGGCTGTTTTTGTCATTTCTGGATTTTTTGACATCCAAAAATGGTCAAAATAAGACATGACTGAGATGATAATAGATAAACTGAAACCAGCTGCCTTCTGGACATTTTGGAATCTGTGCTAACCTTTTCGTCTACTGTTTGAGGTGGAAGAAAATTCTGTGAAAGATAGAATAGAATAACTATTTAATATAAATGTACACTGATCAGCAATGAAATTTCATTGCATTCAGCTCTCAAAAGATAACCATTATGCATATATCTACATACCAGGGTGAAATCCAGCAAGTTCTGACCAGTTCTGAAGAACCAGTAGCGGAAAGTTTGAGTAGTTTGGAGAACCAGCAAATACCACCTCTGGCTGGCCCCAGAGTGGGGTGGGAATGGAGATTTTGCGATATCCTTCCCCCAGGAGTGGGGAGAGACTGGGATTTTACCGTATCCTTCCCCTGGAGTGGGGTGGTAATGGAGATTTTGCAGTATCCTTCCCCTGCCATGCCCACCAAGCCACGCCTACCAAGCCACATCACGCCCACCAAGCCATGCCCACAGAACCGGTAGTAAAAAAAATTGGATTTCACTACTGCCACGTACACATACATATATGACACAGAGAAACATCATAGTCTAGTTCGAATCTATACATGTACATGGTAGGAAAAAAAATTCTGTGAATTTGCAAGACAAATGGCATAAGGAACAAAGCTGTTATAGAATATAGTAGTCCTACTATAGATACTTCAAAACCTCCTCGCAGCAGGGAGCAACAGAAACAGACTATGAAGTGGGTATGTGGAGTCTCTAACAATACTTCGAGCTCTAAGCACATAGCACTTACAAGCAGTATCCCGAATAACAGGAAGCGAGCTTCCTATAATCTTCTCAGCTGTCCTTACTACTCTCTGTATGGACTTTCTATCTGAGGCACTGTTACCACCAAACCAAACAGTGATGCAGTTTGTTAAAATGCTTTCAATCGTGCCTCTGTAGCCAGGACAGAAGGAAAAAGATGGGGTCTCCTCAACCGACGCAGGAAATGCAAATGCTGGTTTGCAGTTACACACTTCACTAAAGATAAAGAGAGAGAGAGAGCACTGGACAAACATGTTGAGTGTTCTTCTAGGGTTAGCACTTAAGGGAAAGGTATCTCAGATATAAAGCACTAGAACCAGCCTAGAGAAAGAAACCAGCTACATTGTAAGGATTTTATCCAAAGCCGTCCCTCATCTTGAGCAAAGACAGCAAAGATTTATTTCAGCAGATGGGAAGGAGTAGAGCAGTCTTCCAATATTTGAGGGGCTGTCACAGAGAAGAGCAGGTCCACCTATTCTCCAAAGCACCCAAGGGCAGTAATGGTTGGAAATTTATCAAGAAGAAGATCCAACCTGGAATTAAGGAGAAATTTCCTAACAGTGAGAACAGTTAATTAGTGGAACAGATTGCCTCCAGAAGTTATGGATGCGTCATTGCTGGAGGTTTTTAAGAAGAGACTGGTCAGCCATTTATCTGGAATGGTCTCCTGCTTGAACAAAGGGTTGGACTAGAAGACCTTCAAGATCCCTTCCAACTTTGTTATTCCCTATCTTCATTCCCCATTGCATTGCAAACCTCCCATTAAGGCTCCCCAACATACTGATCTAACTGTGAATTCTGAAAGTGTCTTAGTCTGGAGGTCCATATAACTGTATGAAAAAGTGGGATCCAAGATCCTTCACTATAATTAATTAATTAATTAATTAATTAACTAATTAATGCTGAAAGTATTCAGGATAACAAGTTTGGAAATAACTGTCACGATGAACAATGCACAAAAGGAGTAAGCTAGGAGTCGTGGTACGTTTCTTAAGAGGAGGCTATTTATTTGAAACATGAGCATTGCATGGATTTGCAAAGCGGGGCGTTGACATTATGGGCATCCTGATGTCATTATGCAAATGATGTCTATTATATACTTGTGCCACTTGTCCAGGAATATCATGATGTGTATGACAACCTTTTGACATTATTGTGGCCTGTAGCTCATTGATTTTTGAAGAGTGGGGGGTGGGAATGAGAAATAAGTTCAATGGCATTTAGTAAAATTACTTAGCGGGGTTGCAGAATTCTAGGCAACCCTTAGATTTCGGCAAACAGTGTGTCTGTATTTCTTTACTGCCATCTAGTGGTCATTCAAGCTTGGCTAGCCCAAACATGGCAGTCTTACCACAGAGATTCTTGAATCCTTCATTGTTGAATTCCTTCATTTCCCTTAAAAAACACGTAAACCAGTCCTGCTGTATTTAAGGGTCTCCAGATTATTATGATCAGTGGGACACTGTCCTGTATCTTGCGTACCTGCTCGGATGACGTAACTGAGGTTCTTCTTCAATTTGATTAGAAAGGGCACATCTGCTCCAGTGCAGCCTTGCCATCTTCCTTTCAACCCCTTTTCCTGGCATCAATTAAGGCTGCAGAGAGTGACATTTCAGATCTCTACAGACTATTATTTTATAAGAGGAGTTGTTATCACTTTGTTTTACTGGATTGCATGGACTTGCTACATAGTCAAAAACCAATATTGACTGGTGACAAAAATAAATGACCTTACGACATTCTGTGGTTTTGTGTCTTCGGGAAAAGAAAGAAAGAAATGCCTACCGACAGCAATAAACCAGGTCTATTTCTCATCTCTTTTGAAATACACACCTTTGACAAGAAACTCAGAGCCTCTAGAACATGCCAGTCTCTCAGGCAGAGCATTATTCATGGCCTATTCTGAGGCACTGTAGTTGTTTTCAAACTCAGTAAAATGAAGCAGTAAAACAAGAAGCTGTGGGGATTTCTTCTCCTTCATTTGATTTTTATGTTTGTTCCTAGCTTTGGCACAAGCAGCAAAATGCTTTGAGCTTCATAATGTTTCTTCTTGGGTCAGTTCTGGATTACAGATTAAAGTTTTGTTCACAGTGCATGATTCCATGCCAGACCCATAGCTAGTCCCAAAGATAGGCTAGCCAAAGACTTGGAAGGTTGTAGGTTTAAGCTCAACTAGGCCATGCCATTTAACCCAAAGAAAATAAAAGGGAAAGAAATTTGGGAGGAATGCCCTTTAGTTTCCCTTTGCTACAAGCGTCTTCTCAATGGCCTACATCATTTTTGACAAGCTAACAATGCAAAAAAGGCTCCAATGATACTGCACTTTAGACCAGGAGTGTCAAACTGGTGACCTGCTGGCCAGATGGGTCATGCACAGGTCACGCCCACTCCATCTCCATGAATGAGAAATCACATGACGGCAACTTGATGCAGCGACTTTGACATCCATGCTTTAGACCAACATAAAATTATCACCACTGGGCTGCAAAACTCTGAGTGACTGGGAGATGGCAGCAAAGATTAATCCAGATCTCTTTGTTGCCATCTAGTGAGCATGTAGATTATTAAAGCTCTAGTGAGTAGCCGTCTTTGAGGGAATCATTCTAAACTTCCAGTGAGACAAAAGTAATTTCAGAGATGTTGCTAACAGGAAGAGATAATATGAAAAATATATCAAGTATTAAAAAGCAGTATTTTATAAATAATCTGTTTGCCAGAGTGATATGCATACAGAGATTAGATAGATAGTTGATACGAGAGAGAGAGAGAGAGAGAGATAAAAAGATAGATAGATAGATAAATAGATAGATAGATAGATGATAGAGAGAGAGAGAGAAATAGATAGATAGATAGATAGATAGATAGATAGATAGATGATAGATAGATAGAGACAGACAGACAGACAGACAGATATGATAGATGAGACATGAGACATGAGACATGAGACATGAGACATGAGACATGAGAGAAGAGAGAGAAAGAGAGAGAAAGAAAGAGATAAAAAGAGAGAGAAATTGTAGATCTAGTTCATCCACCTATCTATGAACAATCAGTATCTCTTTAGCTCTAAAACCAGCCTGGGCTGAAACTGAGCATTAATTATAATTATCCTTACTGTGATCTTGATATGACTATAAAAAGAATATTTCATGTGCTCAGCAAGATCAGTCTTGTGGTCATGGTGATCACAATACCACAGAGGCCATATTTAATACTTTTTTTTGAAAAGCATACACTCGTTTTTTAAAATATTTATGTCATCTTCAAAATGTTCTATTCCTTTTCGGCAATTAGGTGTGTCCTTTATCAAAGCAACGCATTCTCTTTGATGAGGTTGCTATTGCCAAGACATTCCTTAGTCCTGAACTAATGGTACATAATTGGCTCGTTGGGTGAGAGCAACTAGAAATAGTTGAGAATGGACACTTAGGTGCCATGTGCATCTCCAAGGCCCCTTCCAACTCTGTTATTCTATTCTGTTATGATCCCCTATAGGATAGGATTACCCAACCGTGCCCTTTCAGGTTGCCCAAACAAGTTGATCTTTAATAGGAAGAAATGGGGGGGGGGGGATGACTATGAAGCGGTGTGAACAGATGTAGGTGGATGTTTGCAAATAGCTCTCTATGAAATGGCAACTTCCACAGCAAACCAACAACACAACAACAACAAGAATAAAATGATCTTCACATAAATTTGCAACTGTACCAGTTGCCTTCAACAACTCTTCTGAGATTAGGACTCAGATGAGTCAGTGAACAAAAGGATACGGAAATATGTTTATGCATGAATAAAATGTGTCTGTGTAGGAACAAAGTTTATTTCTTATAAGACTTTCAGATTCAGACCTGAGTTTCTATATTTAATTATGTACCACTGTATTATGATGGAATTAGAGTTAAGCTATGTGACAGGAAGAGAAAAGTCTGCCTCTGGAAGAAAAATCACAGGTTATTATTTGTCTGGATTTGTATACAGGTAGTCCTTGACTTACAACCATTTGATTTGTGACTGTTTGATATTACAACAACACTTAAACTATGACTTATGGCTGATTTTCACTACAAAAGTATCAGTTGCCAATCACCCGATTTCTGATCATGTGACCATGGGAATACCACAACGACCATGATCAGAATTCGGGTGATTGGCAACTGACATTTCTTTATGATTGTCCCAGAATCGTGCGATTGCCATTTGTAACCTTCCCATCAAAGTCAATGGGTCAAGCTGGATTCATATAAAAACCGTGTTACTAATTTAACAACTAAAGTGATTCATTTAACAACTATGGCAAGGAAGGTTGTAAAATGGGACAAAACTCACTTAACTACTGCTTTGGATGAACCAAAGGTGCTTTTTTTTCAAGAAGCGACTGGACTTCCTTTGAAAACACTTTGAAGGTGTTTTGCTTCACATCCAAGAAGCTTCTTCAACTCTGCTTTCCTTAGCAGCAGAAATTTGGGGCTCAATTGTGGTCCTAAGTGGAGGACTACCTGTATTATAATATGTGAAATTAGCTACCGTGGTTTGGATTTCCTGATTGGAGTTTAATGTGTGAACCAGATCCCTGGTAAGAACATCTACTTATTTAATAAATTTATAAGACTCACATGAATAAATAAATAAATTCAAGTCAACTCAGCCATGGTCAGTTGCTAACTCTCAATCTCTTTCTCACAGGATGCTATTTATTTATTGGTTCGATTTATATGCCGCCCTTTTCCGGAGACTCAGGACGGCTTACAATGCATTAAGCAATAGCTTTCCTACTTTTGTATATACTTGCTTAGTAGGGCTTTTGGCCCCTCCTAAGCGATGTTCTTTTTTATACAAAGTCAGCTTATTGCCCCCACAATCCGGGTCCTCATTTTACCTACCTCGAAAGGATGGAAGGCTGAGTCAACCTTGAGCCTGGTGAGATTTGAACTCGCAGTGGTTGCAGGCAGCTGGCAGCTAAGTGCTACTTTAACAGCACTTTAGTCCGCGCGCCACCAAGGCTCTTATTATGAGTACGAACTCGGTGGAAAGGAAAGAAACATTGGTTAACTCAACACAGTTTTCTCAATTAACACATCCAACCATTAACATACATGCATAACTTTGTGGTAGCCTAAACCATACCTTACACAAACGTAGCCAGAGTGAGGTAGCAATGAGTAGCTGGAGAAAATCTCTCATAGACATGCAGTCCTCAATTTACAGCCATTCACTTAATGACTGTTCAAAGTTCTGACAGACATACCTGGGTTTACATATGACCCAGATTTGAAGTTCCAACAGTTGCCCCCTCATGGTCAGATGACTGGTCTTCAAACACTCAGCAACCGGATTGTCATTTTTGTCAAAACCGGCATTTACTTCTGGTTTTGGTGAAATCAGGCAATAGCAAACCATCGGTTCACTTAACAGCCGTAGAATTATTTAACAACTGCAGTGATTTGCTTAATGATTGCTGGAAAAAAAAAGATAATAAAATTGAGATTGCCATGTGACCCACCCATTTTATGACTGTCACAAGTTATGTTTCAGGGTTCCAAGTAAAAGACCCATGGCAAGCAAAACTCCAAGGCAGATTAATTCCTCAAAGAATAGCTTTATTGGATATATCATATTGGCACAGATCTGGTGAAAATCAACTCTCAAGGTTCCTGCAGTTTCACCTAATTAAAAGAGAGAGTTTTCCCTCACCCCAAACAATCAGTCACATGGTCCAATCAAGAAGCTGCCTGGTTGCCTGGTAACCTCACTCCTCCTTCCACGGCCAGGTGTGAGAATGTCTTGGTTCCCTTGCCTACAAAACCCCAGCTATCTCTAAGCCCCCCCCCCCCCACCCCTCAGCCCCAGTATGGCAGCACTGAAACTCCAAGATAGCTTTGGTCAGGTCAGCTTCAGGGTTGACATTATGACTATGGTGAGCAGGCTCCATTATGGTCCTAACTCGAGGACTACCTGGAGAAAGGTCAATATAGGAGATCTAACCTGACTTTGGTCTCCTGTATTAATTTGCTTCTGAGATATGCTAAACGACTCCATTCCTTCACTGTCTGTAAAAAAAAAAAAAGATTCAGCTAGTATATCAGTCAGTTTTTGTATTTAAATTAGGAAGGTTGTGCTGAAGTATCCTCGGATAGCAAATATCTTAGGTTGACTTTGCATGCAAAGCACCGTCCTTTCTATTCTAAATAGAAAGCAGTCTGCTTCTATTTAAATTACAGCGATGATTTCCAAAGGTGCTTTATGCATAAATAATAGCATTTGTGCAAAATGGTTCTCTTTTGTCCATTTTTTTTTTGTTAGAGGCGGATTCTCTTTTTTGACCATTATCTCCTTAATACCCAAGAAATGCCATAAGGTCAATATCTTGTCACTGCAGTAAAAGGGGGGAAAAATACATCCAGACTTGTTCCAATGCTAGGAAATACAATTGGGAAGAGAAATAGATTCTCAACTGGTCATATTGTAAGTAACACGCTGGAAGATAACATGCCTGTTCTTTGAAGCAGGTATTGTTAAGAGATTGCAATTTATTATTGTTTGTTTGTTTGTTTATCTATCATATTTTTAAACCGCCCATCTCACTCAGAGAGGGGCTCATTGGAGACGGGAAGTAACCCTGACTCACTACTGCTGCAGTTGGTTAATTTTGCAGAGGAATCGTACCTTAACAAATGAATATTATGTAAGGCTCAAGTCACGCTGCTGAAGAAACAGCTGCTGCTGGCATGTATTGAAATGGAGTCAATTGTCAAGTAAGACTGATCAGAGTAACAGATTCTTCCCACAAGCTTGAAAGCTGTGTTCAGCAAGGGCTGAAGGAAAGAGATATATGACCAACACAGTTGCCTGTTCAACCACCTGACTTAACCTGCTGGGATAAGATGTAATGGAGAATCAAGTTCCACTGAAGTGTAGAAAAGAAATCCTCCAAGGCAGCGTTTTAGGACCCACATTCTTTCTACTTTACATAAATGACCTTTGCAATCACATTATAAGCAGCTGCGTCCTCTTTGCTGAGGATGTAAAACTATTCAACGCCACCGACAATGCTGCTGCCCTACAAAGCGACCTTGAATATGTGTCAGAATGGTCAAACAATTGGCAACTCCAAATCTCAACCAACAAATGCTCTGTCCTACACATTGGCAACAAAAATCAGAAGACCAAATACAAGCTGGGTGGATACAATCTCGTAGACAACCCTCACTCTGTCAAGGATCTTGGAGTACTCATCTCAAACAATCTACCGTATTTTTCGGAGTATAAGACGCACCGGAGTATAAGACGCACCTACCTTTTTTGGTGGTTGTTTTTTTTAAGGTTTTTTTTTATTTTTTAGACAAACACACATACAAACATACAATGTATTTTCTTTGAACAGAGTATTTGGCTGGTTCACAAATTTAAACAGTGTTTAGTCATTTCAATTAAATTTACAATTTCTATATTTCCTTTTTGCCATATTTATTCCTCATCTATTTTTTAAAAAACCAATGTTACCCTTCATCCTCATCTCTAATCTTAACCAAATTCAATTTTTCCCTTCTATTCTATATTATACCCCTTCCCATTGTCATCTATTTTTATATCCATCCTCATATTGGTTAATTATTTAATATTACAATTGTTTAATATAAATTCAACATTTTTATATAAATCAATTAGTTATAACTATCTTTTTTGTATATTAATCAATATAAACATGAATATTCCAATTATTTCCATGCAATCCAATTTCTTACAAATCAATTAATTATATTTACCAATAATAATAAACCAAATAATTTTCCCCATATATTCCTCCAAATCATAACTTAACCATTTCTGCTTTCAACACAATATACAATTAATAGCATCTCAATTATTACAATTCCCTAGTGAAATAGACCTTTTTTCTTTTGTGTTTTAAAATCTTGAACTCTCCTCTTTTGCACTAAATTTCCCATAGTTTGCACACACATTTTTTGTGAGCAAAAAGAAAAAGAAATCTCTCTCCCTGCCTCATTTTGTCACATTGCAGCAGAGCCTGCTTTACTTTCAGTTTTGCTTTAGCTAGGGGAAAAAAAAATCTGCTCAGCACTCTTTGCAGCAAGCAAAGAGCTTGCAAAACAAGAGCTTGCAAAAGAGCCTGCACAAAACAGCTGAGAGCAAATCAGCTGAGAGTCGGGAGGCCGATCTAATCAACTTGTGCTAATTAGCTATGCCGAAGCTGAACGGGGCTGTTTTTTCTTGCTGTTTGCTTGCAAGAAGGTAACTGCTGGGAGGCAGAGGCCAAAGGGTGGGGGCCAGTGGGTGGGCAGGGCTACATTTGGTGTATAAGATGCACCTAAATTTTCAACCCCTTTTGGGGGGTAAAAAGGTGCGTCTTATACACTGAAAAATACGGTAAGCATCAAAGCTCACTGCAATAGCATTGCCAAAAAGGCATTAAGAGTTGTTAACTTAATCTTGCGAAGCTTCTTCTCTGGCAACATTGTACTGCAAACTAGGGCATACAAAACCTTTGCTAGACCAATTCTCGAATAAAGCTCATCTGCCTGGAATCCACACTGTATATCGAACATTAATACAATTGAGCAAGGCCAGCGGTATTTCACAAGAAGAGAACTCCACTCCTCTGCCCACAATAGAATACCTTATGCCACCAGGCTTGAAATTTTGGGCTTAGACAACTTAGAACTATGCCACCTTCAGTCTGACCTAAGCGTAGTACACAAAATTATCTGCTACAACGTCCTACCTGTCAATGACTATTTCAGCTTCAACCACAATAATACATGGGCAAACAATAGATACAAACGCAAGGTAAGCTGCTCCAAACTCGATCGCAGAAAATACGACTTTAGCAACAGAGTGTTCAATGCCTGGAATGCACTACCTGACTCTGTGGTTTCTTCCCCAAACCCCCATAACTTTAACCTTAGATTGTCTACTGTTGACCTCACCCTATTCCTAAGAGGTCTGTAAGGGACGTGCATAAGCGCACCAGCATGCCTACCATCCCTGTCCTACTGTCCCCATTTATTCGTACCCATTTCCTGTGTTTATATCCATGTCTATACTTATATCTGTTATCTCGTACATGTTTGACAAACTAAAATAAATAAATAAAATAAAGCTGTCTTCCATGATGGCATGTGAGGCTGCCATTGTCAGAGTGTGAGGACCCAGAATGACACAATGAGCTGATCGTAGAAGTTTCTTTATTGCGAGTTGTCTATTTACAAGAATCTCACCAGACTAACTGCACTCTCTTGGAAACCACCAGATAAAAACTCAAGAGATTTGGAGTGGGGACTCACTCCATTGCTGCAGGGATTCCAAACTAGTCAGTCTCTTAAATCCAGCCCCACTCTACCTGCAGATTCCACTGCAGCCATTTTGAACTTTGCTTCAGGCAGCAAAGTATTTTTGGGTAGGTTTGGATCTCTCAACTTAATGCGGCCTTGATATTCTATCCTGCCTCCTATTGCCCCGGTTGACTTTACTGGTATATAGTGGCAGTGGAAAGAATAGGTTGCAGCTGCCAACTGCACATAGAACGAAGATAGATCTTACTTGTCATACTAGGATACTGGCATCCCCTCTAGGAATCACAAGGACCAATTAAGGCCAGGTTGATCACAAAAACACATTTCCTTAGCAGGTTGGAATAACGTTTACATTTTTAAAAACCTGGTTATTTTTCAAAATTTGAAGGAGTGACATAGATCAGGGGCGTCGAATTCGGGTCATCACATCATCACTTTTTTCCCCTTCGCTAAACCAGGAATGGGTATGGCCAGTGTGCGACACATCCAGCCTGCGGGCCACAAGTTTGACATCCCTGACATAGATGGTTTAAAATAAGAGTGGGAAACATCTGTAATATATGATCAAAGCAGAACACTGAAGTTCTAACAATGACGGAAACCAAAGATGAGGAAAGGACCAAAGTTCTGAATGTAGCTCTAGATGCCATCTTACATACTCTCCCAAAATATATTATGCTTAGCCCATCATTCATCACCATGTAGACCTTTTGTACTTTGGTCATTAGGAATTGAAAACAATTTGATGGCACATAAATGAAATCAGTCAATCCTAAAGGAAATCAATCCTTACTGTACTTTGGAAGGACAGATAGTGATGGTGATGCTCAAATACTTTGGCCATCAAATGAGAAGACTGGAAAAGACCCTGATGTTGGGGAAAAGGCAAAAAGAGAAGGGGGCAGCAGAAGATGAGATGGTTAGATAGGGTCATTGAAGCAATGAGCATGAATGTGAGCAAATGCTGTGAGAGAGTGGAGGGCAGAGGGGCTTGGCGTGCTATGGTCCACGGGGTCACAAAGAGTTTATTTATTTATTTATTTTATTATTCATATTTCTATGCCGCCCACTCTCTGAGGACTCTGGGCAGCTTACACCAAAGACAGTATACTAAATAGCATATTGCCCCCAACAATCTGGGTCCTCATTTTACCCACCTCGGAAGGATGGAAGGCTGAGTCAACCTTGAGCCAGTGAGATTTGATCCGCTGATCTGCTGAACTAGCAGTAGTTGGATGTGACTTCGTGACTGAAAAACAAAAACCAATCCAATCAATCGATCATAATTTCCTCTTTATAAAGTGTGGTGTTTTGAAACAGCTCGTACTAGCTAAGGAAGCAGGAAGGAGATAGGCTGTGTTGCACGCTCTCAGGATGCCTATGTGTGAGTGGAAAGAAAAGGTCACCTTGCAACAACAAAGAGCAATTATCTGAAGGAGTTGGCCTCTGTGCTCTCTTCTTTTATCTTGTTCTTCTATGCTGCATTCTGCTTAGAAGCAGGAACCTATCAAACCTCCAGCAATATGTCAAATACTATTGACATCAAATACCTTTCATCCAACCCCAGGCCTCCCCAATGCCTTTTGAGCCCTTCACCCACGAAAGTGGCCTGTCACAGCTGATTTTTCCAAGGGAAGAAGCATGTGGCATACTGAGACAATGCCGTTCTGGCACATACCTTCCAGTTCACACCCTCTTTAGTTCAGTTGTGGCAAATATCAGTCTGCATAATAATTAGATTTTTAGGAAACACCAGTAGACCTCACGATAAGATCCAGTTTAGATCCCTCCTTGCTAACTTATTTATTTATAATTTATTTATTTATTTATGTAAGTAGCATACTTAACTGAAATGAATTTATTTCTTTGCTTCATTTTGTCCTGACCTTGGACAATAAATAACATGTGTATGTCTCACAATCTAAACCTGTCATTCATTCTATCTATCTCTCTATCTCTCTATCTCTCTATCTCTCTATCTCTCTATCTCTCTCTCTATCTCTCTAAAACTGAAGCAACACTAATTATCTTTTGTAGGGAGGTTCAAGCTCATAGGGAGGTTCTGTTCCAAAGTTTGAAAAGAAGCCAACAATATCCAGATATCCATATTTTTCAAAGCCTAAAGTTGTAAATATATAGATATATTTAAACCAGTGTATTAAAATCCAGAGTTTAGAGTTACCCAATCAACCATAAAACTGAGCAGCAAGCTGAACTAAGAGATACTGACTGGCTCAAAGTCGTATCAACTGCTACCTTGAACCTGTACCAATCAGAGGTGGTATTCAGCAGGTTCTGACCATTTCTGGAGAACTGGTAGTGGAAATTTTGAGTAGTTCAGAGAACAGGCAAATACCACCTCTGACTGGCCCCGTCCCCATCTATTCTCTGCCTCCCGAGTCCCAGCTGATTGGGAGGAAATGGGGATTTTGCAGTAACCTTCCCCTGGAGTGGGGAACAATCGCAATGATTCACTTAACAACAGTGATGAGAAAAGTTGGAGTAAAATGGAGCAAAACTCACTTAACAAATGTTTCACTTAGCAACATAAATGCTGGTCTCAATTGTGATTGTAAATCGAGGCCTACCTATAATCTAAAAGTATTCCAAGTATTACAATTTTAGCCATGTTGCCATAAAACCCATGGTAAAACATGGTAAATCCAAGTTGGGAATCATCAGGAAAGGCATCAGAATTAGAATGAGAAGAGTCTTTGGAGTCATAATCTCTGGCTATATGTATATTGTTCAACTAACTTTGAAAAACTGTGTGCATTTCCAGTTATCACATTTTTTAAAAAAAAAACTGGGAAAGTAGGACAAAAAAGCAAACCAAAAGGTTTTTTTAAAAGAAATATTTGGAGTATTTTTAGCTTTGACAAAAAGATGAATGGAGGAGCATGGTAACATTTTATTAAAAAAGATACAATGTGGAGATATGTGGTTACAGAAAATAGGCTGTGTAGCAATCCAGATTCAAAAGGGAACTAGCAATCTGAAGCATACATGGGCATACATGTTGTTCTGACACATTGTTCTTCCTGAGTCAGTAATACACACAAGTAGTCCCAAAAACCTACTTTATTTTAACAGCTGTGAATTCTGTTCATTCACAGATGAGTCCCAAATAGTTGTAAAGAGTCCTTTGGGATAAAGCTAATAATCATCCATCTTTATCTCCATTGACACGCTGCCAAAGGCCTAATTGGCAAATCCACATGGAGTCCAGAATCAAACAGAGCTTCAGACTTTAAACTGCACAGAATTAATAATGTTGCTTCCTGCAAAGGCCCACATGCCTTTGCTCCTCTTTTAAGTCTTATGGGAGGGGCCAATCATCTCCAAGCCTTACTTTCGAGTCATCCCTTTTAACTGTTTAACAGTTTAACTGTTCTTGCCTTCTGGCAGCTCTGTGCATGCTCCAGAGGTCCGACTCTGGAGGCTCCGAAGGCAGCACATACCTTCCAGATGGCCCTTTCTCTGCCTCTGATGCAGAGCCCTCGTCTGAGCCTTCCCCAGACTCCAGGACTGGTCTACGTTCCTCCCCAGCCTCCTCACTGTCCGACTCTGCTGCCAGCTCCACAGGCTGCTGGCGGATCACAACACATGTCACACCTATAGGTAGATAGTCAGAACAATAGCATACATAACACATCTACAGAATTAGGTTGTTCCAGACAGAGAGTTTCTCTCTCTGGAAATACAGGTAGATCTCGACTTACGACCACAACTGAGCCCAACATTTTTGTTGTTAAGTGAGACTTTTGTTAAGTGAATTTTCCCCCATTTTACAACCTTTGTCACCCCAGTTGTTAAGTGAATTGCTAGTTCACTTAACTCCACTTAAGTTCACTTAAGTTAAGTGAAATGTTAGTAACCTGGTTGTTAAGTGAATCTCGCTTTTCTATTGAATTTTGCTTGTCAGAAGGTCACAAAAGGCAATCACGTGTCCCTAGGATACGGCAACCGTCATAAATATGAGTCAGTTGCTAAGAGTCTGAATTTTTATCACGTGACCACGGGGATGCTGCAACAGTCGGGAGTGTCAAAAACGGTCATAAGTCACTTTATAACTCCTTAATGGTTACTAAATGAACTGCTGTAAGTTGAGGACTACCTGTAATGCATTTCTCAATTTCAGAGAAGTAGCCAGGTTAGTCTGTTGCAAAGAAATCTTGGCATCGTATAGCAAACACATTTATTATGGAATAAGGTGCTGCAACTATATTTTATCATATCTGAATTATGCAAAGCTAGGTGTATCTCACCTCTCCCCACCAAGCAATAAGCAAATATTGCAAAATTTGTCCGTTTTTTTCCACATGATGTTTATTTGTGGATTTAGAGTGAGAAAGCTATACAGGAGCAATCAATTACATAAAACGTTATATACAAACATGCCTTCTTCAGTTACAATATGATGCTTAGATGATATATGAAGTGGAAATTACAGGTAGTCCTCAACTTATGGTCAGTTGCTTAGTGACAGTACAAAGCTACAACCTACCTGAAAAAGGGGACTTATAAACCAGATCTGAAATTCTGACAGCACTTGGCAATATGGCCCCATTTACAGCCCTTTGCAGCATCTCGTTTAGTTTAGTTTAATGCGATTTATATGCCGCCTTATCTCCAATGGACTCATGGCGTCTCACAACAATAAAATGCACAATTGCACATTAAAACAATATGAAATGAAAAGTCCAAGTTAAAACAGTTTAAAATCCATTTAAAGCTATTAAGAACCCCCCCCCCCCCCCATCAGTCCAGGCTACGAAACAACCAGGTCTTCAAATTACGGCCGAATGAGCAAAGGTCAGGGGCCATCCGGAGCTCCAAAGGAAGTTGGTTCCAAAGGGTGGGTGCGCCCACAGAGAAAGCTCTCCCCCTGGGGGTCGCCAGCCGACATTGTCTGGCTGATGACACCCTGAGGAGGCCCTGTCTGTGGGAACACACCGGGCGATTGGAGATTGTTGCTGGCTGCAACTGTGTTTTAGAAACATTTTGCCCACACTTCCCATTTTTGGTAATACCACACCATAGCAAATAATGGGTTTATTTAATTACCGTGGCATTTGCTTTCCGACCTTGGTGTTTACACTTAAGACCACCACAATTACTTATCGATTGCCGCAAGAAGCCTTGTAAAATAAGTTCTGTCAACGATCTGAGGTAATTGTTATGAGTTACAACTTTAATGGCCAGGCTTCATTACAGCTGTATTAACATTAATATATTTATTAAACTTATATGCCACTTCTAGCTGGACAACTGTATACTACAACAACAGTGCAATATACAATATATCCGTGCAAAAATCAATATATTAAATATAATTATTTATATAAGTGTTCCATGTTGGGCACTGACATCAATCAGTTTCTGAAATCCTTTGAAAACAAGTAAATCTGGTCTTCAGAAGGCCATTAAGAAGGGGGAAGAGGCTTGCTTCAAAGGCAAGCTGCCCCAAGGGGGAGACCCCACAAGAGGGGAGGCCCCTTGTTCTGTCTGTGTGCAGCTCAACATACAGCTAAATCAGGGGTGGGTTCTACTTATCTTTACTACCGGATCGCAACGGGAGTGCGCGCACATGTGCAGAAGCTTCTGCGCATGCGCAGATCACCCTTGATGACGTCAGGGTGGGGGGGGCGGAGCCTCCCGCCGGTTTTACTACCAGTTCTATAGAACCGGACAGAACCAGGAGCAACCCACCACTGAGCTAAACCCACCTATCCTCCAATAAAACAGACCGTGTGCGTAGATCTGGATGCTTTATTGAAAGAACAGGATGTGGTGAAACTGGAGAAAATAGGAATACATACAATGAGAACCAAATACAAGATAGGCAGTATTGAGTTACCGCTGAACCTAACAATTAATAAGTACAAGTAATCAATATCTTACCAGCGATGCTCTGTGTGTGGGATGTGGGTTTGTCCTTGGATGGAGATGTGCTAAGATGGATTCTTCTTTGTGCTTCTGCATCCTCCAAATGCTAAAGGGAAATTTCCAGCACTTGTTTTCAGAGTGTAGGCTATGGGTAAAGGTGTTGAGTCAGCTTCAAAACAATATTATTGGTATTTGTCCC
Organism: Ptyas mucosa; assembly: GCA_012654045.1. Classification (NCBI taxonomy): domain Eukaryota; kingdom Metazoa; phylum Chordata; class Lepidosauria; order Squamata; family Colubridae; genus Ptyas; species Ptyas mucosa. The sequence goes on along the minus strand of WNWU01000011.1, from coordinate 12,515,140 downwards.
TCTGCCCACTAGATGGGGCTAGAGAGCAACAACAGTTTTGGTAGCTGCAGCATTACATAACATAACAAGGCTGCCTCATGAGCATATGGGCTGCTGCATTTTTTGCCAGGTTTTAAGTGGTCTTCAAGGGAATGCCAGGTTATGGCAAATTGCAATAATACACTCCAGGGTTGACTTACTTTCTTCGCTGCTGCAATGGAGCTGAGCCAGAACTGTTTTGGAGGAGCCGTGAATACAGCTCACGGGATGCTGTGAATTCAGGATGCCCAAGTTGAAAAAGAACTTTATACAGAAAAACAATACACTCTCTAGAAAATAGGTTTCCAAACCTGACAACTTTAAGACTTGTGGACTTCAACTCCCAGAATTCTCCAGATAGTCATGAAGTCCACAAGTCTTAAAAGTTGCCAAGTTTGGAGACTCCTGGTTTAGAGCAAAGTTGGTATCAAGCCAGAATCTTTTGAATGAACAGCCCCTCTGGCTTGCTCAGTTTAGGTCTAAATCTGATTTTTTTTTCCCAACCAGAACTTGAGATTCTGGCTTAGAACTTCAACCAGATCTCCTATTCAGCCCAAAGTAGAGAGTTGTAATTGAGTTCCGTCAGCATATTGGTGAGCCCACTCTCTGAACCAACATATGACATATCTCACAGGCTTCAAGTAGATGATAAACAGGGTAGAGAGGAAGGAAGAGTGCCTTGAGCCATGGATTTCCTAAGGCCCTAACTTAACCTTCAGTAACTATCTACTGAGCTGAACCAGTACAGAATAGGGCCTTCAACCCACTCACCCCATCTCTTGTAGACAGATCAGAAGATTATGAAAACTATGCTTTAAATTTTCATTTTCTGGATGCATAGTCCCATAACCTGTGGTGGATACCAAGTGGAAAACAATTATCGTGAATTGTTTTGAGAGTAATCTTTTAGTAATTCAGCAAATTTGAATAATAGCCCCAAACAAATAGGCCAGAATTTAATAAAGATAACTTCTAGAAGAGAGGTTTTGGCATGTGTTTGAATTATTAACCAATAAGGCAGCCATTTTACTTGGGCAGGATATATTTAAAATATTAAAAGTATATATCACAAAATTAACAAAGGAGGATAATAATGTCGAATCAAGAAGGAGAAAATGAAACAAAATAAATAAAGCAACACAATGGAAATCATGCAAATGCAAAGACGGCAGAAGAAGTAATCAGGAGACAATAAAACAAATGAATGTTAATCATTTACAATGACAATAGTGAGCAAATGGTGCCATAATTGTGTTAGGTAGGAAATTGCTTTCTTTAATTCAGACTCTTGCTTAAGTGTAAAGACAGCTGCTGAGCCTGAGTATGGTTCTCATCATTACATTTTTTAAACTTATCATTAATATTAACATTTTACTATAATTTATAAGTAGTTGTAGCTAGGCATGTTATAACAGGCTACATCTTGTGCAAAAACAGGCCCCACATGCAAGTACTGCAGTTGAAAATAAACTTTAGCAGCCTAGTGGTTGGGTTCACACCATATCTGCTCTGAAAACAACACAGCGTCTCTCAGCCTGATGCCCTCCAAATGGGTTGGAGATTCTGCTTCCAAATGTCCATGGAGATTCTCAATCATCCAGGTCATGGTTGTCCCAAGGATGTTTTTCCAAAAGGCAACTGGATTGTCTTGGGGTTTTTTTCCCCCTAGAAAACAATTTGCTTCTCCTCCAAAAAGTTTGGTTAGAACTGAAGAAGCTTCCTGTATAAGAAGAGAAATGTTTTCAAGGAAAAACCCCAAGAAAATCCATTCTGCTTCCAGAATTCATTGAATTAGGATGGTGCTAGATTGGGTCTCGGTGTGGTTGCTGGACACACAATTGGGTTTTTGTTGTTAACTCTTAATCTGTTCTAATACTTCATGCTGTTTTATGTTGTTAGTTTTATTGTACACTGCCCAGAGTTGGTTAGAGTCAGGAACTGTCTACATTGAATAAATTAAATTAGATTAAAATTCCTATTGCCTTCGGCCCTCCTGCCTGAGAATTATAATTGCAGTCACAACACATTTGAAGGAAGCCAAGTTGGGGAAAATTTATATTGTGGTAATAAGCAGAAAAATATGAAGTACATACGAAAGTATGAAGGCTATTGCTTAACACATTGTAAGCCACCTTGAGTCTCCGGAGAAGGGCAGCATATAAATCGAACCAACCAACCAATCAATCAATCAATCAATCAATAAAAAGCACCTCTTTTTTCATAGAAGGAAGTCCAGCCCCTAATAATTCCAATTTACCATTTTTTTCAAGGGAAGGTTTGTAGTGGAAGTCACAGAATTCCTTCAGGATATACCTCATTTTAATTCTAGTATGTCTATTTGAAAGATCTTATGTTGGCCGAGAATTCTTGGAGGTTTCTATGCATGTCTCAACAGCTACCCTTATGGAGCTTCTTCCTCCAGGAGATCTGAAGAGCCTTGGCCAATTTGGCCTTTGGGAAGACTGCGAAGGCTTGACTTGTCCCATGGCATTGGGTTTGAATGATAGATAAACCCAAGATGAGTATGATTTGTCTGGATCAAGTTTTTTTAAGTTCTTGTATTTGATCATTTCGATATTGTTTTCCATTGGGTTTAACAGATTAACAGAATTGGAAAGGACCTTGTAGGTCATCTAGTCCAACCCCTCCAACCCCGCCCAAGCAGGAGACCCTATACCAGTGGTTCCCAACCTTTTTTTGGCCATGCTCCATCTAAGCATCTCTAAAATCCTGATGCCCCCCCCCCATGACATATAATTCTTACTATTCAAAAAGTGAACTCCTACTCCCGCGGAGGAAGCCTAAAAGGTCATTAACTTGGTTTAAATAAGGTTCCAAATTGCCTCCATTAAAAGTTAAATTGCCCCTCTGTGGGCCATGGGCCCCACATTGGGAACCACTGCCCTACACCATTTCTGACAGATGGCAGTCCAGTCTCTTCTTGAAAGCTTCCAGTGATGAAGCTCCCACAACTTCTGAAGGCAAGAAGTTGATTGCTTTCCCTGTCAGAAAGTTTTTCCTTATTTCCAGGTTGAATCTCTCCTTGTTCAGTTTCCATCCATTATTCCTTGTCTGGCCTTCAGGTGCTTTGGAAAATAGCTTGACCCCCTCCTCTTTGTGGCAGCCCCTCAAATATTGGAACACTTGGAATAATGGAAAATATTGAAACAAATATTGGAAAGGGTTGATATTTTATTATACTATTCTTGTTGATTATATTGCCTATATTGAATATATTATTTATTACACAGTTTAGATGGCTGACCAACTCCTGCATAGGTGAACGAATGGGGAACTTCCATTCAAAACCCCATTACATAAAACCCATAAAAACTCCACCCCACTTCATAACAGCAGCAGCATAATCAAATCAACCACTTGATTGTTTCCTTCTCTATTCGTGGTCCCCAGGAACCCTGTTTTAGGGCCTTTCAGAAGAGCAAAAGAGTGGATACTTGGAGGGGAATGTTCTGTAAAGAAGGGGCCATCTCTGAGAACACCCTTTTTCATGGTCCCACAATTGTTGTTGTTAGTTGTGAAGTTGTGTCTGACCCATCGCGACCCCATGGGCAATGTTCCTCCAGGCCTTCCTGTCCTCTACCATCCTCCGGAGTCCATTTAAGCTCACGCCTACTGCTTCAGTGACTCCATGAAGCCACCTCATTCTCTGTCGTCCCATTCTTCTTTTGCCCTCAAGAAGAGCATTAGGCTCTTCTCCAGTGAGTCCTTCCTTCACATTAGGTGGCCAAAGTATTTGAGTTTCATCTTCAGGATCTGGCCTTCTAAAGAGCAGTCAGGGTTGATCTCCTCTAGGTCCCACAATTGCACATCCTTAATTAATGGCATCCCCAACGTACCCTGCCTCCTGGTGGGCCGAGTGGATGTGGTAAGAGAGAGGTGGTCCTTCAAATAGTCTGGCCCTAAGCCATGTAGTTGATTGCTATTAATTTTCCTAAACAAATAAATAAGTTGGAAGGTGCAACTTGGTGTAAGACTTGAAATATCACCTACCAGGGACAGAATGCCGACAATGAGCTATATACCTCCCTATCCCCGATGATGTGCAAAGGTTATTCTTGAAACATTAGCATCATGTTTGTTTCTGCTTTCTTTTTGACAGCCCCTCGCAAAGGTGTTTAAAAGCTGTTTTTTGTGTGTCAAGGACTTGTCGGATAATTTATTATTAAAAAGCAAAGAACAATCATTCGAAGTAATAGAGCGCTGATGCTCCGCGGCACTCTCTTCCTTTAATGTATTCATAAAAGACTAGAGTGGTGGATTTCTCTTTTAGGTGGGTCAAGCGAGGGCAATGAGTACCAAATCAATGTCTCTTCTTCCTTGCATGTCCGCTTTTACGGAGAACACACTTCCCGCTCAGATTTAAACTGCCTTTTAGTGTGATTTTTGTCTCATCAAAAGAAAATTCACATAAGGTGATTCTTTTTTGTTTTAACAAAGGTGATCTCCCCCACTCCCCCTCTGCAAAAGAGATGTGTTCGGAAATTAATGAATGAAAAAAAGCAAGCAAGACTAGAGAGAAGCATCAGCCTCTCAGCCCTTTTGCAGAATAAATTATCTCAGGTCAGTTTGGAAACAGTTTCAGGGTCAAATTCTCATCTAGGCACAGATTAAAAATGAATTTAGCTGTAGAATATCCTGTATTAAAGCTTTTCCATGCAAATAAATAGCCAGAGATCTCATTTTCTTATGCTTTGTTAGCTGTGCATATCACAAATTTGCACAAGGTTCATGATTCTGTACTCAGTTTCCAAGATCCGGGGTGAACTGATAGCGGCAGTGAGAGGCTCCGCCCACCCGCCCAGACATCTCTGTGCATGCACAGAAGTGTTGCGCACGGGTACGCCCACGAGTGAAACGGTAGTGACAGGATTTGAATCCCACTGTTGGTTACAAGTATTACTCTTTTTTTTTAATAAGGCAGGGTATTCTTTTGAAATTCTGTCTTTTTTATGACAGTTGTTGTGCTCGAGTATCCGGCCATAAAATGATGATGAGATGAATGAAGACAAAATAGGCTTTTTTCCAGAGGTGAAATCCAAATTTTTTTACTACCGGTTCTGTGGGCATGACTTGGTGGGTGTGGCTTGGTGGGTGTGCCAGGGGAAGGATACTGCAAAATCTCCATTCTACCCCACTCCAGGGAAAGGATATTGCAAAATCTCCATTCCCACCCCACTCTGAGGCCAGCCAGAGGTGGTATTTGCTGGTTCTCTGAACTACTCAAAATCTCTGCTACCGGTTCTCCAGAACCTGTTGGATTTCATCCCTGCTTTTTTCCAACCAACCAGAACAATGTAACCATGGCTGATATGTGTCTTAGTGTTACTTTTGATATGGATGTCCCAATGGTGCTTTTCCAAAAGGCAACTAGACTTTCTTGAGGGGGGGTTCCCCTTGAAAACAGCTTGCTTCTCATCCAAGAAGCTTCTTCAGTTCTTCAGAGTACTGGAGAAACTTCCTGGATGAGAAGTGAAATGTTTTCAAGGAAAAAACCCAAGGAAGTCCAGTTTCCTTTTGGAAAAGCACCCTTGCGACAATCATAACTTGGATGATTGAGAAACTTCATAGACCCTTTTGATAGGGATGGCAATATATAGTATTAAAACCAATTAACAGTTTCAACTGTCACAGGAAACTCCTCAGGAAACTCCTCAGAACAAAAAAAAAAAGATTATAACCATAGATGCAAACTAAATGCTGCCACCTACTGGCCGAATAATTCTGTAGTTGTTGCAATACAAAATACATTCCAACATGTATTTCAATAGGACCTCTAACCATGAAACCATCATGTAAGAGTGATCATTAGCCACTTCAGCTTTGCTTTTTCTGATGGAAGTAAAATAAATGAGAAAAGAAACTATTTTGATTAAAAGGATAAGCTAGATCTCGGATAGTGTGCTAACTGGATGCTAACTCTATCATGAGATTTAGTTTCTGTTTCTTCTCCAACATAATTTTCTGCAGCTTGAATTCTTTCACATGTGCTGGGCTGCTATTCCTCCATTGGCTGGGAATTTTGGAATTTCTGTCTCCACATATCTGGATGATGCCACCTTGAGAAACATGTATCCCTCTGATTTCATGAGGATTGTTTCCAGTGGCCAGATTTTAGCTCCATCTGTAAAATAAGAGTTTAATCTCAGCCCAAACATCATTGCTGCTGATATAAATTTATTCTGACTACTGTAATGCTAGCTTTAATCTTTCACTTGGCTAACATTGGCGGATGGTCTATCTGTGTTTGCACACTTCTCTGAGATAGGAATAGCTATTAAGGGAGCTAAGTGGGAATCTGTCTCTGCTCTGCTCGAAGTTTTGCTGTTGAATAAATAAATTGTGATTGGGGAACAATAGGATGAAACACACATAGCAGATGACGGAGAGCTCCCTGACCAATACCAGAGGAACTCTCATCATCTGCGATGAGCAAATATAGCTGCTTTTGCAAACAAGAGGTGCAAGCTTTAGATAGGTGATGGAGGTGAATTGCAAATATGGTTTAATATTTTCAAACATTTCTTCAAGTATTTTGTCTTCTTTTTGTTTGTTCTTTTAGCTATACTTCAAATTTATTCTGAAATACACAGTGCTTTATATTGTATTTTTAATGTCTGTATTTGTTTTAAGTGTCTATCATGTAGTCAAATTAGACAGGAGTGTAGCCCACTGAAACAATTGAACAAATGGTTTGGAAGTAATTCAGAAGTTAATGTCAGGCGCAAGACATCAGGAGCTGGGATACAGTTCAAAAGCAAGTTTATTTCATGCTACCTCTGCACAAGAATCTGATATATTAAGGGTCAAAGCAAACTGACCATTAGTAAGTTCAGGAGTTGGACTTAGGTCTTTTGTGGAGGCATAGGGATAGTGGTGGGTTGCCCCCGGTTTGCACCGGTTCTATAGAACCGGTAGTAAAACTGGTGGGAGGCTCCGCCCACCGACCCCGATGTCATCAAAACGCTTCTGCATTTGCGCAGAAGCGCGCGCGGCCCCGCTGTGAACTGGTAGTAAAGGTAAGTAAAACCCATCCCTGCATAGGGACACCAAACTGATGACGCATTTGACCCCGGCCTTGGGATTATCTTGATCATCTCGTACAGTTAATCTTCCAACATTTAGTTGGGTTTACAGTATTGTCAAGTAAGTGGGAATAGGATTGCAGCTCTATTTAGCAGGATTTTCTACTGGCCAAGATCTTCTTTTTTTTTAATGTGGAGAATCGTTAATTTTGCTTCTGACTTTTAGGCCATTAGATATAGTAATTTTCATGTAAAGAACTCCACTCTACCCCATATTAGTCCTCCATGGATCTTTTGTATTGAAGCATATGTTCTGCCAGTAAATTATGATTTTAAGTTAGGCCAATGGTGGGATTCAAATAATTTAACAACCGGTTCTCTGCCCTAATGATTTCTCCAACAACCAGTTCACCAAACAGCTCAGAAAGTTAACAACCGGTTCTCCCGAAGTGGTGCGAACTGGCTGAATCCCACCACTGAGTTAGGCAATATTTTTTTTATTTTTATTTTTATTTTTATTTTTTTTTTATTTGATTTATATGCCGCCCTTCTCCGGAGACTCAGGGCGGCTTACAGTGCGTTAAGCAATAGCCTTCATACTTTTGTATATTTATACAAAGTCAGCTTATTGCCCCCACAATCTGGGTCCTCATTTTACCCACCTTAGAAAGGATGGAAGGCTGAGTCAACCTTGAGCCTGGTGGGATTCGAACTTGCAGTAATTGCAAGCAGCAGATGTTAATAGATGTTAATAACAGGGTGCTTTAAACCACTGTACTACAGGCTCTGTATATTTACCTTCTTTCCCTAATTAAAATTAGGAAATTAAATTAAAAGCACGAATGTGCATGTCCTGTAAGATTTAAAGGATTTTTTCACCTCCTGTCCAAGGTCATTCACACATACCATTTCAGAAGGTGTGTTTAACCCTCACTTTTTTGACTTTTAAATTGTGGATTGTGTAACCATGTCAGTGTTCATTTTTATTTAAATTTTGTTCGCTAAATACTCACCACAATCGAAAGGCATGATATGTCAAATAAATTATCATTCTAGATGTGCACGGAGAAAACCTTCAGAGTAAAGAACCAATGAGACGTTTCATAAGGCAATTCTCTTGGATAGATTCAAAATCACGTCTCAAAAATGGGGAGACATGTACTAAGTATAATCTCAAAAGATTGGTTGTTATTATTTCCATACAAATGGACATGACATTTTTGGGACTAGATATAATACTTTGGTTGTAGATATCTTATGGTTCAATTCTCAGGGCTTCCTCAATGCAACAAGGAAGTCTTTCAGAAGCACAGATGTGAAATGTAGAACACTTGCAGTACTCAAAATATAAGATGATCAGGGTATGAGTGACTGAGCTTTATGATCCAAGATTCATGCTATAATATCCTACCCTTCTTTTGAGAATGACAGCCAAATTTCTTTTGAGTAAAGGTAATTCTGCCATATAGCTTTGTTCTAGTTCTATGCATCTGTTGATACATATTTAGGGACATGAAAAATAGTCACTGGAGGAAAATTGGCAATGACATTTCAAGGGGAAAATAAAGAATTGGGAAAAGATAGGGTTGTTTTGCTTTTTCAAAAAACGTGCGTGTTTGCATTTAAACATTATTTAAATTCTGTTTGGTTAAGACAGGATACTTGTGCTACAAAAAGCAGCAATTAGGGGGTTATAATCCTCAGTAGACAGTTTGCCAGCCAAGAAAGATAGACCAGTAATGATGCTGACAGCTTTATTGTCCTAATGCTGGCAGAAAGAAAAAAATAGGTAAAAAGATAGTTGAGGCAGCAGGATCTTGAATCTTGAGAAAAAAGAATTAACTGCCTGTAAAAAGCAGTGGGTGGATACATTAAAAAGGCTCTGACATTTCAGTTTTATATATTCACTTATTGTAACATTTCCCCCCCCCCCGCCCATTTATATTCTTTCCTCCTTTTCCCTTATTGTTTTCTTACATCTGTAATTCAGAGCTGCCAAGAAAGAATCCAGAAGTAGAGAGACATACAGAAGCTTGATTTAGCAAGGGAGAAATAGAATTGCTGTGAATTACTCTAGGCTGGAGTTGTCCATTAATCTCTATGATGATCATTAGCCAATTGTATTCATTTCAAATATATTAGATGTTATATTTGTATAACTCTACTCTCCATTTTTATCCCCTAGGCTAGTGATTCACATATGCTGCACCTTTAAAATTATTCATCTTATCATCATAATTGGGATCAAGGGCTATACTAAATTTTAGCAATTCAGGACATGGTTGCTTTGTGCGCTTCAGTATTTTTCATTGCTTATTTATTTTACTTATTTCTTGGTCTTCCACGTGGAAATCAGTATGGTTCACACCATACCAGGGGTGAAATCTAAAATTTGTTACTACCAGTTCTGTGGCTGTGGTTTGGTGGTGGTGGGGGGGTTATGTGACTGGGTGAGCGTGGCCAATTTTTTTTTTCTTTTAACTTTTAAAAGCCTTTTTTCTACAATCTCTTCAGCCGAAGAGGTTGTAGGAAAAAATGCTTTTAGAAGCCTCTGACGATCAGGCAACTCAGCTGGGATCGCCAGAGGCTTTTAAAAGCATTTTTTTTCCTACAACACCGTCGGCCAATCCCAGCTGAGCCACGTGATCATCAGAGGCTTTTTTTTTTACTTTTAAAAGCATTTTTTCTGCCGAAGAGGTTGTAGAAAAAAGGCTTTTAAAAGTTTTTAAAAACTTTCATTGCACAGCTCAGCTGGGCATGGGGGTGGGGCGCGTAGGGATATTTGCTACCGGTTGTCCGAACCACCCGCTGCCATCGGTACCTGATCGGGCGATCTGGTCCAAACTGGGAGCATTTCACCCCTGCACCATACCACACCATAGCTCTTTTTATCCAGGCAGTCAATAGGCCCAGTCTATGCTGTGTGAATAGTAGCTGCTTCCCCAAAGTGAAAAGTCAAATTTATGTCACAATTAGGTAATGAAAACACAAGGCAGGTATGGGTATTCAGAAGAGAATCCTGATTATGTGGCCATGGAAACCTCTGTGGCAGGGGTGAGTTCTACTTACCTTTACTACCGGTTCGCAACAGGATTGCACGCGTGTGGTCTCTTCGCTCGCATGTGTGCCGTGCTTCTGCACACACACCTTGCTTCTGCACATATGCAGAAATTTATGTGCATGCACAGATTGCCGATGATGACATCCAGGGTGATGGGCGGGGCCTCCCGCCAGTTTTACTACCAGTTCTCGTGAACCGGTCCAAACCGGGGGCAACCCACCACTGCTCTGTGGTGCATGCTTCTCACTGTTTCCAAGCCTGGCTGAAATCCAATCTTACAGCAAAGTGAGAGGACTTTGGTGACTGGAGATATGGTGGACTCATAGGAAGTGGTTACTCGTTTCACCATGAATAATATTTGGTATAATTATTCATGGGTAGGTGATCTTCGTTTGTGGATTACCAGGGGGAAAAAACATTAGGATTAATTATCTAAATGCAGTTGATTCAGATGCCTAAATTAAGAACCAAATCACAGTGTCAGGAGTCCATCCAGCCATTCTACCAAGCAAAGTTGTCTTTTCATAAATCAGGATCTTTTATTCATGTAGCTTACTGTAGATTATGCTAAATGGTAATAATTGGTCTGGTTTTCAGATAGAATTTTTGCCACATCTATTTACAGATGACTAAGCGCAATACAGCAGTGTTGGATTTACAATATTACAACCACACTTGAAATATGTTGGAAGTGCGCTCAGGGGTCTCCAAACTTCGCCCCCTTTATGACTTGTGGAGTTCAATTCCCAAAATTCCTCAGCCAACCATAGGAGTTGTGATGCATAGGTGAAGTTTTCAGCACATGTTTGGTTTTCTTGATCAAGTAAAAGGCAAGAGAACTGCACTGGGTGTATATTTTACACTTCGTGAACAAACTGACTTTGCCCTTTGAAATAAATACCAGAATTCGTACGTGTAGGCGGCTGCTACTTCACAATAAAAATTATGTTGATGTAAAAGCTAGAACTGTCATCAATTTCTCAGAATCATTTAGGAATTAGTCCTCCAACATTAAAACTTCCTGTGGCATAACCTACAATCCAGCTGAACAAATATAATTGTTAGGAAAATAAGACGTACTTCAAAAACTAGAGAAAAACAGCATATCCAGAGGGATGGATCCATATACTTCTGAAGTAAAAACCCAATAGATAAAGCAAAGCAACTTCTCCAAAAATATTTCCTTCCTTCCTTCCTTCCTTCCTTCCTTCCTTCCTTCCTTCCTTC
>WNWU01000011.1:12488534-12503781 GCA_012654045.1 Ptyas mucosa | reverse complement strand
TTCCTTCCTTCCTTCCTTCCTTCCTTCCTTCCTTCCTTCCTTCCTTCCTTCCTTCCTTCCTTTGAATAGTATATGGGAACATATTGCTTTTCAATTCAATTGAATAGCAAGAGAGAGAGAGAGAAGTTTTCTTGAAAAACTCAAGAAAAAAAATACAATCTATGGATTTTATGAGGATGCACCGTCGTTTTCATAAGTGAATGTCACCAGACGATAGACCTGGAAGATCAGCTATTAAACAAATGTTATTGCTGGGATAGCAGACCAGACCTATGACGACAATAGATGGGGCTAATCCAGCTGGACTCTAGCTTAATATTTAGAACTGTAGTTTTTATATCCCTCATCTCTGCAGATGTTATAAAGCGCTTATCAAAAAATAAATATCATAAGTAATTGCTATTTTCTTGAAAATAAAAAAAAATTGATAAACTACATTGTAATTACCTTTGAAACAATACACAATCATTTCCACTAGCAACTTATAAAATCTTCTGGAGTTTTCCAATTATAGTTGTATTAAAATAACGGTAACAAGAAGGCTTTATATTATTTTTATGATGGCTGAATGCCTCTATGAAGTAATTCAGTCATTGAGAAGCAACTTACATCAACACCTGACAAGCATAACAGCCAATTGAGTATACAATGACTGTTTATATCATTCTATCTCTTGATATTTATTTATTATTTTATTGATTTATTTTATTGATTTGATTTGTCAAGTACGTATTAGATAATATATGCAGGTATAAACATGAATTGAATACATAAAATGATTACAAATAAAGGGAACATTAGGACAGGGACGGTAGGCACGCTGGTGCTCTTATGCACGCCCCTTAAAGATCTCTTAGAAATGGGGTGAGGTCAACAGTAGACAGTCTTAGGTTAAAATTTGGGGAGTTTTGGGATGAAGCCACAGAGTCAGGTAGTGCATTCCAGGCATTGACCACTCTGTTTCTGAAGTCATATTTTCTGCAATCGAGTTTGGAGCAGTTCACCTTAAGTTTGTATCTATTGTGTACTGTGTGTTGTTGTGGCTGAAGCTGAAGTAGTCATTGACAGGTAGGACATTGTGGCAGATAATTTTATAAGCTACACTTAGGTCATACCGAAGGCGGGGTAGTTCTAAGCCCAGAATTTCAAGTCTGGTGGCATAAGGTATTTTGTTGCGAGAAGAGGAGTGGAGGACTCTTCTTGTGAAATATTTCTGGACACGTTTGATTGTATTAATGTCCGATATGCAGTGCGGGTTCCAGACAGATGAGCTGTATTCAAGAATTGGTCTAGCAAATGTTTTGTATGCTCTGGTTAGTAGTGTGAGAGTAGCGGAGAAGAAGCTACGTAGGATTAGGTTTACAACTCTTAATGCCTTTTTGGCGATGTTGTTACAATGGGCTTTGACACTTAGATCATTAGATATGAGTACTCCAAGGTCCTTGACAGAGTGATGGTCATCTACAAGGTCATATCCACTCAGCTTGTATTTTGTGTTCTGATTCTTGATATTTCATGATCCAGATTATTTTAATTTCAGGAATCAGCATTGCACTTTACAAAATCTAAATGTGTGACTAAGGTCAATGCTTCTCTTTGGGTTTTTGTTTTTTTTTAATGCAGGCAGGAACTCAAACAAAGACAAATTAGAAAGACTCCACTTTCTTGAAAAGCCTGTTGGAAAGGTTGAATAAAAACAAGGGATTATCAAGACATATGCTTGTCTTCTGCAACACATGAAAGAAAACAATTAAATACATGTTGGTTATTATTTGTAGATTAAAGGGCTATTTCATTGTTTCCAGCTGGAATAGCCCCAACATTAGGAGTCATGATTGCTGCTAACTGTGGCTTTAGGGACTTACAAAGAGAATTTCATTATTGTTCTGTTACTTCAAAGCCGACTTTAAATTATTGAGCTGTTAAGAGCAGCTTCTGATCCTTTCCTTCATACCAATACATCCGCTGTATGTTTAGAACATGGATGTTTCTCGCAAGGAACATTTTTTTTTGCCAATCGTAAGAAATGGATGTGACCTACTTTAGTGGCTCTGAACATGTGGATTGTGTAATCTGAATACAAAAGATTGGCAGAAGTTTCAGTAAAATTAGAAATTATCTATTGTTGGGACAGAATTTATTTTGAAAATGGGCTTTTCAGATGCACTGTTTCATGTCACCCATTCACAGCTGAGAATATATTATATATGCTTAGAAGACATATAATCTAAATCAGGGGTCTCCAACCTTGGCAACTTTAAGACTTGTGGACTTCAACTCCCAGAATTCCTCAGCCAGCTTCGCTTGAAGTCCACAAGTCTTAAAGTTGCCAAGGTTGGAGACCCCTGATATAAATAACAGGAAAAAAAGGAGAGAGATTGATATGTAAACTTTGATCTTGAGTTACTAAGCAAAAGCTGGGCTCTCAATGAATTATGGAGATGTCTTTGCCTTGACGGTGTCTCTTTTCCTTGTCATCCAAAGTCATTCCCATGTACCCTTACAGTATTACATACATGCATAATATAAGAATAACATTGCACAAGAGTACTTACTGAATTCAACAAGGAGGAAAGCTGGGCCCAGAGATTTGCTGAGCAACTCTCTTACCCAATAAACAACCCTTCTTGAAAAAGTACAACTCTTCATTGGACAAATGCCATAGGCTCCTAGGAAAAAGTCTCTTTTCTTGAGCTCTCCTAGACACCCTTGTTGCCAAACACAGAGAGAGACAGAGAGAGAGAGAGAGAGACAGAGAGAGACAGAGAGACAGAGAGAGACAGAGAGAGACAGAGGGGGGGGGGGGGCAAATTGATATCTTATTTAATTTCCAAGCTAGCTTTCTGACCTCCTCAAAACTAGTTATTTACCCATGTAGTAAGGCTGTGTTGCTATTATCCTTCTCATCTTTTTCATCTTTCTCATCTTCTCATATTTCCTATTACCTTCTCCTATTGTAGGCCTGTCAAACTGATGGCCCTTGCACTGGATACGCAGAGGCCATGTCCACCCTAGCTCCGCAAAGACAAAAAACATCACTGTCACAATTCAGCCCATGACGCAATTGAGTTTGACACCTGTGTCCTATTGGTATCTTATCATTTATCGCTTGTTTGTATCTTATGAATTATGATTGTATTTATGATTTATTATCTATGACTTGCAACTTTGTTGTTTTTATGTACACTAAGAGTGCACCAGAGACAAATTCCTTGTGTGTCCATTCACACTTGGCCAATAAAATATTCCAATAAATGGAGCTTTGATAGCCAAAAAAAAAAAAAAACCCTAAGCAACCATTGTCCTTTCTAATAGAAGAAGCATAATTTCAACTACATTTAGATTTCTAATAGTTCTTTCTACAAAAAAAAAAAGTGTGTTTTTATCTACTTCTTGTGTTTGTCTCCTCCTCAAGATTATACACATCTGGAACAGAGACCAGATTTTTATGTCTGAAGGCCTTAATTCCCTCATGCATTTCAGCTCCACATATTTTAAATATGCCTTGATAAAACTTTTCTTTCAAAGGCTTCATAAAGCCCTTTGCTGTTTTCTGAGCAGCAGCTGTAGTAGACCTTCCCTCCCACATCTGGGAGGAATGATCAGAAGGTACATACATAATGCAGAAGGCAGCCTTGCATTTGGGAAATTGATCTCTAGATAGGCCTCTACTTTCTTTCACTCCTTAACAATCAAAGATTGTACAGGTGTTCATTCAAAACTGCAGCTAGGAATCACAGGGGAATCCGATTGCCATATGTGCAAGCTCATCATTTTTAAGGCACAGAAGAACATGTATAATCAACTCAGAAGAACATTCACTCTCTGTGCTGAAATTTAGAAGATCGGCACATTTTGAGAATAATTTAACATTCTCCTACAGTCTTATTTTGGCATTTCCAAATACGCATCTTTTCAGTCACCCAAATCATTTGATTCCCCAAGTAGCTGGGATTGATCAGATTATTCTGGCTATTGGTAATTTGTTGGAATGCTAAGAATTATGCAACAAGCATGTTTACACATTCATAACTCTATAGAGTTTGCAAGTTAGCAGCATTTGATCTTCTGAATCACTAACGGAGCATAGAGAACTATCAGTCATTCAGTTCAGTTGACAGTCAGTAGAAAGTGTCTTTTCTTTCCTGCTCAGTTTTGAACCAAAACAGTAATTTCTTCCAGCAAACTGAAGAAAAGAACTCTATGTATTAGCTACTCCTCCTACTTTTGTGTCATTTGCAAATTTGATCATCTAACCATCCATTTTTATCAATGCATATATTAAGCGTTACAGTAGTCTGGACTACTGTAACGGTCTCTACATGGGGCTCAGAGGCTCCAACTGGTCCAGAATGCGGCCGTGCAGTGATTATGGGGGTGACTCGTTGCACCCACGTAACACCTCTCCTGCGCGAGCTGCACTGGCTCCTGGTGGTCTTCCAGGTGCATTTCAAGGTGTTCGTTGCCACCTTTAAAGCGCTCCATGGCTTAGGACCGGGGTATATACAAGATCGCCTTCTGCCACCGATAGCCTCCCACCAGCCAATACGCTCCCACAGAGAGGGGCTCCTCAGAGTGCCGTCGGCCAAACAATACCAACTGGCGACACCCAGGGGGAGAACCTTCTCTGTGGGGGCACCAGCCCTCTGGAATGAGCTGCCCCTAGAGGTTCGTACGATCCCCGACCTGCGTACCTTCCACTGTGCCCTGAAGACCCTTCTGTTTCAACAAGACGGGCTGGCCTAATACAAATTTTATAACTGGGTGTATGTTAGTTTTTAATCTGTGGGCCAAATTTTTTATATATTTGATTTTAAATTGTTTTTAAATTTTGAAAATTTATATGTGTTTTAATATGGCTGTACACTGCCCTGAGTCCTTCGGGAGAAGGGCGGTATAGAAGTCCAATAAAAAAAAAAAGACCAAGTCAGTGGTGAAATGTAAAATTTGTTACTACCGGTTCTGTGGGTGTGGCTTGGTGGTGGTGGTGGTAATGTGACTGAGTGGGCGTGGCCAACTTTTTTTAAAAAAAACTTTTAAAACCATTTTTTCTACAACCTCTTCAGCCAAAGAGGTAGTAAAAAAATGCTTTTAAAAGCTTCTGATGATCCCAGGTGAGCCGCACCATCATCAGAGGATTTTTTTTTACTTTTAAAAGCACTTTTTTGGCTAAAGAGGTTGTAGAAAAAAATGCTTTAAAAAAAAAGCCTCTGATGATCGTGCGGCTCAGCTGGGGGGGGGGGGGGCAGGGATTTTTGCTACCAGTTCTCCGACCCACCTGCCGCCATCGCTACTGGATTGGGCAATCCTGTCCGAATCAGGAGCATTTCACCCCTGAAACAAGTCATTGATTGAATGTGTTTTTTTAACCTCAAGACACATTTATGGCATTCCCAAGACTAATGAGTTAGTAATTCTGTCAAAAAAAAAAAGCAGATACAGTTTGCTTGGTTCAAATTGTCGCAAGCCTTCTTCTTAGGTGTTGTATCCTGTTTAAGTGATCACAGCCATGCTAATGAAATAGTTCTTTGAGGACTTTGCTCAGTACAATTTCCTGGGTTGTCCTCCTTCTCTTTTTTGAAAAAAGGAAACACTATTTTCTCTTCTCCCATCTTTTCCGGAAATTCTCAAAGATTATAATTACAGCTATGAAGTCACTTCAGCTGATTTCTTCAGTACTCTAGAGTGTCAATCATACTGCCCTGAAATCTTGAATTAATTTTAAACCAAAGGAGTTCTCTTTTTCCACTACTGGCATATTAATGGCAAATTTACATCCGAATCATGAGTAGAGCTACATGGTGCAAGAAACTGATCCAGTCTACACTTCGGCCTCTATGACACCATAGAGCAGTGTTTCTCAACCTTGGTAGCTTGAAGATGGGTGGACTTTAACTCCCAGAATCCCCCAGCCAGCAGCGCTGGCTGGGGGATTCTGGAAGTTGAAGTCCACCCATCTTCAAGCTTCCAAGGTTGAGAAACACTGCCACAGAGGATCAAAACATACATACTTTGCTTTATAACAAGTAATTACTCTATGGAATTGGCTACCAAATGATATAGAAATAGCTACCTGATTAAACTTCATGTCCTACCTCTAGGGCATTTTGTTAGCCACATTAGAAACCAATGTGGACTAGATACATCTTTGAACTATTTCCATAGCTTTTTTAATGCTCTTATCCATTTTGTTCCAATATGTAGCAATCTATAACGTCAGCTCAGTTATATAAATTGTGCCATATTACCTTAGTGGAAAATCTGAATTTGTAGTGTGAGAGGATTATTATTTTATTTACTGGATTTGTGTTTCTATTTGCAGGAACCACTCATGGTAACTTGCCTATTGAGAATAAAGAATGAAAGAATTACAAAGGAAGTAGGTATTTACTACAACTGTAGTTACAATCAATTAATTTAACATTTATAAGAAGTAGCTCTGATCTGGGAGCTCCTCCAAAAGATTAATATATTTTGTATCTCTTTTTTTTTTAAAAAAAAGATATATAAACTATTTATGCCATGTACTTTGAAAATGAGCTCAAATTTATGGTAACTCAGTTGCTGGATGATGCCTTTACAGGAAAGTCTGCAGGTTGCTCCAGTTAGAACATATAAATCAAATTTTTACTTGTCATAAGATTTATCTTGTCAAAAAGCTGAACTGGAACCTAATAGATAAATCAATGGGTTCTTTCTTATTTAGAGGCAATCACTGTTTTTAAACATCCCATAAAATGGGGCATTACAAAGACTTCTTCTGCCTTCCCAGCTCACCATACCCTTTTTGAATATTTTTGAATCTCAGAAAAAGTCCGGCTGTCAGGGTTCCAAGTAATAGATCCACAGCAAGCAAAACTCAAATAGCTTTATTGGAAATATCATATTGGCATATATCTGGTGAAACCGACTCTGGGGTTTCCCACAGTTTTCACCTAATTAAAAGCAACAGTTTTTCACTTTCTCAGAACAGTCACATGGTCCAATCATGGCTCTGTCTGGTAACATCACTCATCCTTCCAGGGACCAGGTGTGAGAATGTCCTTGGTTCTCAAGAGAAAGTATTTTGTTTTGGCCAAAAGGTCCCAACTATCTCAATTTCCCGCTCCTTATTCTTCAGCTCCAGTGTGGCAGCACTGAAACTCCAAGATGGCTTTGGTCAGGTCAGCTTCAGGGTTGACACCAGCAGTGAAATATATTTGACAACAAGGATTTGTTTTGCATTCTCCTTCTTCAAGGGGCTGTGGAATTCCTCTGACTTTTGAGATGCTGTATTTTCACTATAGCAGTGATAGCTAACCTTTTTGCCGTTGCGTGCCAAAAGCAGGGGGAGTGCAGGGGGGGTCACGTGCATGTGCGTGTGCCCACACCCATAATTCTATGCGCCCCACCCTCCTGTGCATGAGTGCACGACCCCCCGCTCTCCCTGCTTTTGGTATGTGATGGCACAGTGGGCCCATTTTTCGCCCTCCCCAGGCTCCAGAGCCTTTCTAGGAGCCTGGGGAGGATGAAAAAGGCCTTCCCCACCCTCCAGAGGCTGGAAACGGCCCATTTGCTGACTTCTGGTGGGACCGGAAGGCCTGTTTTTTGCTCTCCCCAGGCTCCAGAGCCTTTCTAGGAGCCTGGGGAGGGCAAAAACGGCCTTCCCCATCCCCCTAGGCTCTCTGGAGGCTGGAAACAGCCTGTTTCCCTACTTCTGGTAGGCCCAGAAGGCCCGAAAATGGAGCTGAGCTCGCATACCCACCAATATGGCTCCACGTGCCACCTGTGGCACGCGTGCCATAAGTTCGCCATCACGGCACTACAGGATTGCATCTGAAATAATACAATGCAGATATGACTAAAGCATAACTCCCTTTCCTTTTCTTTTTAGTAAGAATAGAAATCTCCTATGCACCCACTGTTTTCAGGGTAACCTTGTTTTTAACCAGGCATCACTTGATGGGTGAAGGCAGGAAGGGAGAAACCTGGTTTCCTCACAAGGTAATAGCATATCCTACATCTTTCAGAGTAATCAAATTTGAGGCAACCAAATATGACTCTCCTACAACAGGAATAATTTAGCTCTTTGCATTAAGAGCTTTGCCTTCTCTAGCTCATGCAAAATGAATTAGAACTGGGATCTCCAGACTACTCAGTGCAAATAATTGGTTTATATACTGCCTATATCTTCTTAATACTCTTGCTGATAATCCTGGTTTTTTTTAATGCAGCAATCCTACGACAATGTCTTTAGAGATATTTTCCACGTGATTTTTGTAACTCGATTTCAAAAGACAAGGGTACACAGTGTTTTGTTTTTACAATAATTATAATCAGATTATCAAACTTCTCCTGAGATTTGCTTATTGCTAGCTTGAATAAGAGGTGACTAGAAATGTAGCTTGCCACATGTGCTTTATTAAAGCTTAGTGCTTACAGTGCAGGCAAATTTCTTCATTTTGTTTTAACTTTCAGAGAGAGATCATCTAAATACACCAAAGTTGAATGTCATTCCTTGTCTGCAGTGTTTTACAGCTTCAATAGTGCAAACTTGTACCTGCTTTGTTTAACTGAAAAATGGGAAGTGATTTTATTGCATGAATATCTGTTATGAAATATCTATCCATCAGCCTTTCAAAACGTTCTCAAGATTTTGAATGGGCAATCTTCTTTAATTTCCAGCAAAGTATCTTAGAATTCTCTTATTATGGATCATATTGATGGCTTGTAGTCTGTCACAGTAAAGATGATAAAATACCTTGGGATATGGGGTGAAGAAATGCTGCCCAGG
This sequence comes from Ptyas mucosa, assembly GCA_012654045.1. Taxonomy (NCBI): domain Eukaryota; kingdom Metazoa; phylum Chordata; class Lepidosauria; order Squamata; family Colubridae; genus Ptyas; species Ptyas mucosa. Next base: position 12,495,008 of record WNWU01000011.1, on the reverse strand, counting down.
GAAGGGTCAGATAAGAGAGGGCATAGCTTATGGCTCCATAATGGGTAGAGAAAGAGCCTCAGAAGGCCAGAGATTTCCTGGGCTGGAAAGGAAACAGTGGGAAATTTATACTTTCAGACTTGCAAGATTCTGTTAATATAGTTGTTGGTTTTTTTACAGTAAGGTAAAGGTAAAAGTTCCCCTCGCACATATGTGCTAGTCGTTCCCGACTCTAGCGGGCGGTGCTCATCTCTATTTCAAAACTGAAGAGCCAACGCTGTCTGAAGACGTCTCCATGGTCATGTGGCCGGCATGACTAAACCCCAAAGGCACACGGAACGCTGTTACCTTCCCACCAAAGGTGGTCCCTATTTTTCTACTTGCATTTTTTATGTGCTTTTTAATTGCTAGGTTGGCAGAAGCTGGGACAAGTAACGGGAGCACTAGGAATTTGAACCACTGAACTGCCGACCTTTCGATCGACAACCTCAGCGTCTTAGCCACTGAGCCACTGCATCCCCCCCCTTTTTTTTTTTTACAGTAAAGGAGTTATTTGGTTATGTTTCCTTGTCTGGTCTGCCTGATAAGGCTGACAAAATCTGACAACTCCTAATGGCTGGGACAGACCAGGCAAACTAGATTTCAGCTCATTAGATATGGCACATGTACAGGTAAATCAGGTTTCTCATTTATTGAATGAAAAAAAAAAGATGTATATAAAGACTTTGTATGCGGACGCATTTTAGTTAGTGGAATATTTCAGTCCTTGTGCTAGCCATATGTTGAGAATGAATATATTTCTCCAGTCTTCTCTGACTTCTTTTCTTTGAACTTTTTTTTAATTCATTCTTTCTTCTTCTTTTTTTAAAGCTGCTTTCTTCCTCTGTCTTATTTGCTTTTCTATGACACTCCCATCAGTCCAGCAAATCTCTTAATGTGGCCGTCCCATTCCTCTTGGAGGGAACAGCTCTCTTTTCTCCTGAGTTGGGGTCTTCTTAATGTGAGGTGGAGAGCCAGAAGGTCATGGGTCCTTCTGCTACAGTAACCCCATTCTCTCACAGGAGTAGTATGTGCTCGATTGCAATAAAGATATCTTTATCAAATGAAGTGAAAGGGTTATATAGACAAGCATAATTTTGTTAGGGAGAGATGAATAAAGGGCGCGATCAGGAGAAGCATAAAACTAAATTGAACTCAATTAAGGAATGTGTTTGATAAAATAAGAGGAGTAAGATCAAGAATGAATGGGTCCTGCATGAATGTAGATTCAGTACTAAAGCGAGTAAGCAATATGAATGAAGTACATTCAGATCGTTTAATTGTACAGTGAGGATGAATTATTACTGAATTGCAAAACCAATACAGGAAGAAATATTTGAGAAAAAGACTGAGAAAGTTGTGGCTGGATGGAATTGATGAGATCCTTCAAAAAAGACAATGTTGGCAAGTTGTTGTTGTTTTTTCAAATAAAAAGTCAGTGCATCACGGCATATTGAGCTGAATGACAGCCAGTGTGGTTTGCAAGAATAGAAATGTATGGAAAGAGATAGTTTTAGCTATTTCTTTTCCTTTTTCTGATTCATTCATTTCTTAGTTTAGAATTTCTTGATCATTTTCTCTACTGTTGGACAACTTTGCTTACCCTGAAAGAGAATGCAGTAGTGTGATGTAACTATCTATGTGTGTATCTTTCTTTTTATTTAAAACAAGCCACAGAAAGAGTGTTGACCCATCCTTTGAAAACATCTTCATATGCCAGCTCTGGATAATTGCTTAGAGCATTATTCAACGGGACTTCAAACAATGCGTCTCATATTCATTCAGTCATCTTCTCTGGATAGCTAATGTATTTATCAAGCTTTGAGGCTCCGCTGCATGTTTCTGTTTCCAACTTACAAGCTTCCTAGCATGTCTCAATAATTGTGAAAGATCAAAGCATGTTCTTTGATAGCTGCAGTGGCATTCTAGGAAAGCAATTCCATTAGGTCGTTTTCAGATGCAGCTCCCCTTCTTTGTAAGGCTAGTTAATGACAGGCTTTACTTTCCCTTAACTAACCGACCTTTAAGTTCAACTCAGAGCAATGGATTTTTGCCAACTTTCTGTTGTTGACTGTTTATCCAATACCTCTAATGCCACCACCTCTATTATCATCTAATCACACCATACCAGAGAAAACAAGTACTGTGTAGTAACAAATTAAGGCAAGGCAACCACCATAAAGTATAACTTCCATTGTGTTCATTGCTCTTGAGGGCAAAGACAATGAAGGAGAGAGAAGAAAAAGTGGAATTGAAGTGATATGATTAGTAAAGAAGACAGCCATTCCTAATAAGGAGAAGAAGATGGGCATGGAGTTATTTAACAGAATTTTCAGTAGTGGGATTCAAATTTTTTAATAAACAGTTCTCTGCCCTAATGACTGGCTGGGTGGGCGTGGCTGGGTGGGCGTGGCTGGGTCATATGACTGAGTGGGTGTGGCCAACTTGACATCACTCACGGCAAGGTGGGGCAGTGCAGGCAGGTAGATTCTGCAGAGACAGGGCAATTTCCTACATTCCATTCAGAGCCCCTTCTACCCACTCTTGGGCTCACAAAATAAAAGCCCATGTAAAGATTGTGACTGCCTGCCAAATGCATGCTAGCAAAAGGAGACTAGAGGGAAGAGAAGGAAGAGAAGGACTGATGGAAATGCCCCATTTTCTGTCTCCATTCAGCAGTCTGTGCCATGCTGGATCGTGATGGGGAGATGGGGGAAAAAAGCAAAAAGCCCACAGTCCATACTCCCTAGCACAATGGGAAAACTCTCTTCCAGCTCGCTGGTTGGGCATTAGGAGCTTGATGGGTAGATTGTGCATCCTGAAGTCCATCTGCTGCTCCTCCAAGCCCAGCTCTGGCAGCAGCTGACCATTGGCCAATTTTCTTCCAGCACTCATGCAAGGAACCCTGGAGCTTAGTGGCAGCATATTGCATGCTTTTCACTCCAAGCAGCCCGAGCTGGAAAATGCATGGCTGGGGCAGAGCGGTCCTCCTTAACAAGCTCCAAATAAACCATTGCTGCTGCTCCAAGCCTGTTGTGATCCACCAGCAGCCTGTGGAGCTGGCAACAGAGTCGGACAGTGAGGAGGCTGGGGAGGACCATGGGCCAGTCCTGGAGTCTGGGGAAGGCCCGGACGAGGGCTCTGTGCAAGGCAGAGATGGGACCAGGGCCATCTGGGAGTGATGCGCAGACTCTGGAGCCTCCAGAATCAGACAGCAGAGAGGCAGAGAAACAGGAGGAGCCTGTTCCTAGTGAACGCATGCGCAGAGCTGCCAGAAGGCAAGAGCAGCTAAAGCAAAAGGGACAACTCGGGAGTAAGGCCAGGAGATGATTGGCCCCTCCCATTAGGCTTAAAAGAGCAGCAAAGGCTCTTGGACTCTTTGTAGGAAAGCAACATTGCTAAATCTGTTTCCAGTCGGCATCTCTTGTTTCTGAACTTCATGGGGCTTTGCCAAGAAAGGCCTTTGGCAGGGTGCCAAAGAAGATAAAGGTTTGTCATAAACCCGAAGGACTTTTTCTGAAGAACTTGTTTTGGAATTAATTTGGACTAAGCTGGGAATGAAGTAATTCTCAGCTGTTATAATAAAATAGGTTTGTTTGGGATTAATTGTGACTTGTAATGACTAAGTGAGCCTAGGTCACAACAAAGCCTGGGTTCCCTGCACATGTGCTGGAAGTCCAGGGCTCCTTCCCCACCTGGTCAGTCCACGCTCCTCTCTTGCTCCCAGCACTGATTCCCTCAGCACCCTACGTATGCAACCCCTCCCCAATTTTTAAGAATTAGAGCCATGGGGAGGCAAAGCACACTGATCTCTGTCTCTCTCTAGGACTGGCCTTGGAAAAGCCTGCTCTCACAATCAGACTCCCTTTCTTCCAGAGCTCGTGCGAGGAACCCTGAAACTTAGCGGCAGCATATTGCATGCCTTAACAAGCTCGCTGGTCACCTCAGTGCACCTTTCCTCCCTGCGGCTCTAATTCTTAAAAATTTTGGGGGGTTGCGTGCATGGAGCACTGGGGGAATTGGTGCCTGGAGTGAGAGGGGAGTGCGGGCTGAATGAGCGGGGAAGGAGTACTGGACTTCTAGTGCTTGTGCAGAGAACCCAGCTTGGAGCAACAGCAATGGTTCATTTGGAGCTTGTTAAGGTAGTGGAGGATGGCTCCTTTGATGTCAGTTCTCCAATCCCACTCACAGGGAGAAATTACTGCAGAAGACTTTCTGGGCCACCTATACAGATGTTTCCCACTGTTCTCTCCTTCCAAGGTTCTCATTGTAGACCTATTCTATTTATTGCTAATACAGTATGGGTATCCAAAGTGGAGTAAGCAGTTATTTGAGTCAATATACTTTTGGGGTGGTTCTTGCATTGGATAATAGCACTTTATCACTACTTTGCAGAAGTTCTCATTCAACTTTGACATTCACTTCCACAAGATGTAGTGCAGCTTGCTGGCTTTGTGCAAGCAAATTCATGGAAGTCATGGAGATCTATGACTATTAGCCTTGATGGCATCTGCTGGGCTTCCTTGTGAAGTTGGTCGGCCACTGTGAGAACAGACTGCTGGACTAGATAGGCCACAGGTCCAATCTAGCAAGACATTATTTTAAATTTCCGCCATGAATGTAGGAATACTATTTGTATGCAGTTTCTTCTTTTCTGCTTGGTTGGAATGAACATCAGACCAAATCAGTGGCAATTTTTTGGCCGAAGAGGTTGTAGAAAAAATGCTTTTTAAATTTTTTTAAAAAGCCTCTGATGATTGCGCGGCTCAGCTGGGCATGGAGGAGGCAGAGATTTTTGCCGGTTCTCCGAACCACCCTCGGCTATCGCTACCGGATCAGGCGATCCGGTCCGAGCTGGGAGCATTTCACCCCTGGACCAAATGAATCTGTCACGTTTGGGGTGTTTCATGATAGGTTTTCTGAAGTACATCTCCAACAGCGCAGTGGGAAGGAAAATACATGGGATGTTACCTCACAGTCTACATTAATCCTCTTCAGCTCGGTTGTTCTGAATGTTCTTTCACATTGCTTGAGTATTGAACTGTCATACTTGCTGACTCAGTAAAACCAGGACTTTGCTGAAAACATCTCAGGGAAAATGTTAAGGGAATCTAAACCACCCCAGAGGAACAAGAACTAAGGTACAGTAGAACCTCCAGTCACAACCATAATTCATTCCATAACTTTGGTCGCAACCCAATTTGGTCATGGCCCAAACCTAATTTTGGAAATTTGGCACTTACCAAAAAAAAAGTGTGGAAGGGGAAATTGGCCACAGAAAAAGTGAATTTTTTGGTCAGAACCCGATTTGGTCATGGTCAGAAGCGTTCGTGACCAGAGGATCTACTGTATAATTATAATACAGAGTGTGGTCCAGAGCAGAATATCACGAAAGGATGCCTCATCTGGCTTAAAACACTCTTTCCTCACCCAACACTAATACAGGATACAGTTCTTGTAATTCACTGTAGCAGTAAAGATTGCCAGTCACAAGCCAGCAGCTTAATACATTGCATTGACATTTATAAGTGAGACGGATGCTGCTTAGTTTGATATGGAAGCCACCGAGCTTTGGTTGTGTCCAGGAGATAAAGGCATTTAAAAATACAACTTTACTGATTTCACCGATTTTCAGTTTGTTCCCAGGTTGTTGTACCAGGTTTAATCCAAAGTACTGATTTTTGTAAATCCCCAAATAACTTAATTCTACTTGAACTGCCAAGAACTCTGTTGTATTATTATTTTCATATTCTTCTGTTTTCTTATCTGTAGCATGTCCACAAAGAGGTAGCTCTTTTTTCTTTACCCTTGTAAGTGTTCACATTGTAGATGAGCTTTTCCAGGAAGATACACTGGAACCCCCAGTGCTCTTCATTAGGGATCTGAAGACTAAGATAGTCTTTATGTGATGCTTCTAGTATTCAGCTACTAATTGCAAATAAATATTGTGATTTCTGCCCTGCCATTTCATTAATTTTATCTGATTCCATTAATACTCTGCTCTAACCACTGCGCCGAGGTGGTGCAATGGTTAGAGTGCAGTACTGCAGCTACTTCAGCTGACTGCTAGTTCACCGGCTCAAGGTTGACTCAGCCTTCCATCCTTCCGAGGTGGGTAAAATGAGGACCTAGATTGTTGGGGGCAATATGCTATTTAGTATACTGTCTTTGGTGTAAGCCACCCAGAGTCCTCGGAGAGTGGGTGGCATAGAAGTATGACTAATAAAATAAAAATAATTATTACTAATTATTATTATAATAATTATAATAATAATAATTATTATTAAAATTACTATTTTAGTAGTGTGTTTGTGTATGTGTTTATGCATATGTGTGTATATGTGTATGTGTATGTGTGCATGTGTGTGTATATGTGTATATATGTAATATATGTAAATTTTATATATATGTCTATCCGTCTATCCGTCTATCCGTCTATCCGTCTATCCGTCTATC
>WNWU01000011.1:12441951-12488524 GCA_012654045.1 Ptyas mucosa | reverse complement strand
GTCTATCCGTCTATCCGTCTATCCGTCTATCCGTCTATCCGTCTATCCGTCTATCCGTCTATCTATCTATCTATCTATCTATCTATCTATCTATCTATCTATCTATCATCTATCTATCTCTATAGATATACATGTACCATATTTTTCAGAGTATAAGATGCACCCAAATTTTCAGCCTCTTTTAGGGGGGTAAAAGGTGCATCTTATACTCTGAATATAACTTTTTCCAAAGCTTTTTTTCAGTCCTAACAAGGCACTAGTGAGTGATCTTCCCAGCTTTGCCTGCTCCCTCGACTCTCTGCTGTGCTTTAACGAAGTGCTAGTGAGTAAAGCGATCTCCCTGCTTTGCTCAGACTCTCAGCTGTTCTTTAGAAGCTTTTTTTCAGCCCTAACTAGGCACTAGCCGAGTGAATTGATCTCCCTGTGCTTTGCCTGCTTTTCTCATTGCTGCTTCCTCTCAGCTGTGCCTTAGAAGCTGTTTTTTATCCCCAAGCAGGGGTTAAAAAACCAGCAAACTAATGTGCTGAAGCTGACCAGACTAAGGACACTAGACAGATGAATACCTGATAGTAGATTTTTTTTTTCCTATTTTCATCCCCCAAAACTAAGCTGCGTTTTATACTCCGGTGCATCTTATACTCCAAAAAATACAGTATATAGATAAACAGAATGAGCTGCTATCTTCACTTAGCTTCTGCCCATCTAGCAGTTTGAAAACATGCACATGCAAGTAGATAAACAGGTACCACTTTGGTAGGGAGGAAACAGAACTTTGCGAGCATGCTAGCCACTTGACCACAGAAATATCTTTTGACAACACTAGCTCAATAGCCCTTGAAATGGAAGTGAGCTGAATATATGTGTGTGTGCAAGGATTGCCAATATATACTTGTTATTTTTAGAATAGTAATCCTTTCTGTTGTTTTAATTTGAATTATATCCAATAGTGCAATTCCACTGGGGAAATGGTATTGGCAGTGGAATAGATTGATCTTACCTGAATATTCTCTAAAAGACAAATCTACTTACAAGAGGTGGTGGACTCTCTGAATCCAATTTAGCACATGATGGAAAGGAAGGGAAAGCAGAATAAAACTAGTTCTTTTTGCTTGCATTGTACTGAATGTAGTCTTTTACTTTAACCATTTTTCTATTGTTGACTTGAACTGTTTGAACTGAGAAAACTGAATATAATTAAATTCCACTAAAATTTATGGTAACCAGAAAACATTTTGGTTAATGAGAGATGGGTTTTGACTACTAGTACCAAACCTATTACTGTTTGTTGAACCTTGATAGAAATTCTCATATTATTAAATATTTGAATAAAACTGTCTATTGATGAGTGGCAGATATAGCTAGACAAAAGAATTAGGAGGCTGGAGAACCAATTTTATCTAGTAGTTATGGCACCAGCTTAGTAAACAGTAGATCATGAATTCAAATCTCATTTAGCCATGTAAGCTACTGTGTTTCACTGAAAATAAAATATTTTTCCCCTAGTAAAAAAGGCACCAGGTCTTATTTTGGGGGGGGGGGATGTTGTCTACTTACTCACCTCACTTCCGTGTGTCACTCCCGGTCTCCTTTTTGCTATCAGAGGCCTTCAGGAACTTCTTCTGCAGCTGGCAAGGCTTTCCTGAAAGTCTTTCCTGAAGACATCTGCAACCAATAACCGGAGCTCTGTTATCAGCTACAGAAGCCTTCAGGAAAGTCTTGCTGGCTGCAGAAGAAATGGGCCAGCAAGGCAGGTGTCGGGATGTGTGAGGCCTGGTTACAACTGTCCAAAGGTAAGTAGCAGGGCAACTCTACCCACCCATCCCAACCCTAGCTTAATTTTTACCTGTGCACCCTGGAGTGGGCAGGGTCTTAATTAGGGCTTATTTTGGGGGTAGGGTTTATATTGCACGCACATGTAAAAATCAAGATAGGACTTACTTTTGGGGTAGGTTGTATTTTCGGGGAAACACGGTAGCTGGGTGACTAAGACTCTTTCTTAGCCCAAACCATGTCACAAGGTTGTTGTGAGGAAAATAGGAGAGAAGAAGGAATATTAGGCATGTTTGCTGCCTTGAGTTATTTGTAAGAGGGTAAAGGTTTCCTTTGTCCAGTTGTGCCTGACTCTAGGGAATGGTGTTCATCTCCATTTCTTAGCCAAGGAAGCCAGCATTGTCCAAAGACATTTCTGTGGTCATGTGGCTAGTTTGACTATATGCCGAAGTGCACAGAATGCTTATCTACTTGCATTTGCATGCTTTTGAACTGCTAGGTGAGCTGGAGCAGGTAATGGGACCTCACCCATCGTATTGGGGTCTCAAACCCAGGCTGTCAGCTTTCCAGCTGACAAAGACAGCATCTTTAAACACCTTCCCTCTGATAACTTACATGAATAAAAACTAAAGCTTATCATTTGCTTCCAGATTAATCCCAGTTGATTTTGATGCACTGCGTCTTGAATTTTACAATTCTGGGAGAAAACCAAATTACACATTCAAGTGTCAGATTCAGATGCCATCTGAAGGACTGATGTGAAAATGCCTCTGCAGATCTTCTCTTCTTGCAAAAGCAAAGAATAGAATATTCCCTGAGCTTTAGTTACTAATGATTCTGGGACTAAACTGAGCTGAAACTCTGTTCAGATACTAAATGAATTGTGGTTTAATGATTTCCAAGAGACTTTTGCATTTTTCTGGGAAGGGGTGATTGGAAAGCATCAAGGACACAAATTATTATTGTTACTATAAATTAATATACTTGTTCTATTTAAGAAGTTTATAAGGTAACAAAGTATCTCATCACAAAAGTATAAATATTTAATTTTGCTCTAGTTTTTTCCCCCTTTTTATGACCCTTTAATTCGGAGTGGAATCAGGACGACTGAATGGAGCCTGAGCATTTACTGGCCAGATGCCCTTCCCAATGCCTACATGGAGTTCACAACATTTTACTCATGCTTGGACAAAAAGTTCCAGTATGCCAGGATAATGTGAAATATATTCTATTCTCTGGGTTCAGAAAAAGGGCATCATAGTTAGAAGACATGAGCAATTAATTTTGTTTTATTCCTTGCATTCATGTTCCCTGCTTGAACATTTTATTTTCAATTTCATGTACCTACTAGTCTTTTGCTATATTACGGCAAAAAAAAAAATCCTCAAGAGAAAACAGAAGATGAAGCAAATGATTTTCCAGCAAAATGACATTTGCAACTAAAGTGCAGGATGAGTGCCAATAGGCTGAAGTTAAAATGAGTTAAAAGAGCTATTTTCACAGGCTTTTAAAAGCAAAACTGATTTCATCAAACTTTGTTAACAGATAGTGGAAAGACTTAAAATATTAGTTTAATGAAATGTTATTTCAAATTCCCAAGTGATCTTAGGCTGTGCATTATTTATGAAAATGTGGTATCGGGTATTTTAGTAACCCAAGTTCAGTCAATGAATAATGATTTATAAAGGTTGTCTTGGATACTCATAAGATAAGCTTTATTTAGGGGTGCCCAGCCTTAAGCTCTAGATCAGGGGTCAGCAACCCGTGGCTCTGGAGCCGCATGTGGCTCTTTCATCTCTCTGCTGCAGCTCCCTGTCGCTCAAAATATGTGTTACAACCACCAACGTGTGATACCTACCTGCACACAATTTATTGAGCTTTTCGACCCCCAGTAGGCCAACCATGGATAAATCCAAGAAAAGAAAAGTTTCAGAAGAAAACAGAACATTTAATTCAACTACATATGCTGGTTCTGTGGCCTCTCAGGAAATAGTCAGGCACGGGTTTTGTGGCTCCCAGTATTTTCTTTTCTGTGGGAAACGGGTCCAAATGGCTCTTTGAGTGTTTAAGGTTGCCGACCCCTGCTCTGGAAATTCATGAAATGTTGGGTGTTGCTCCCACAATCTTTTCATAAAGTGTTGCCAAATTATAACACTTAATATTGCAGAAGAGAAAGAACATTAAACAAGTATTAAGGTTTGCAACGTGTTGAAGGGCTGCCTTGACAAAGCTTCATGTAAGCATCTCTGCAAAGTGTCTTGTCAAAATGAAACAAGATCCATTATGAAGCATCCAGACACTGAAAGTTTGCTGAACTTGCACATAAGGCTGATATTTTGTATAGCTATTAAATAGAACTGAGGCAACCAATAGAGCAGAGTAGTTGTGATTCAGGATTGAAATGAGCGTGGCCAGGTGCAACACCACTAACATTACACTAACATTACTATAGAACAGCTGTTTCCTTGGGTACCAAGGGCTGCATATGATGCTGTGACTTCTAGTAACATGACTCAAGTCCATCTAATGCACAACCAAGCAAGGAACTGCAAGTATCTGGAATGATACTGTCAAAAGTTGGACTTATAAAATGTTACTATAGCTCAAGTTGTAGTTTAGAGAAATAAGTGTATGTAATTTGGAGGATAAAATTTCCAGAATCAAACAACACAGGGCAATGACTTGTGTATCAGGGATCCATTATTTAAAAAAAAAAAAAGCTTTTGCAAACACTAAAATTAAAGAATGGGAGTAACAATTGAAACTAAATATTGAAAACAGATAGTTTGAAATTGAAACTGTACTAGAAAAGCAGTAGGAGAACAAGTCAAAACAAGCATCCAGTTGGATGCCACCAATGAAAACTTTGAATATAAAATAAGGAAACAGAATCACTGTAAGGAGAAGATCCTTTGCTATCTCTTCAAAAAGAAGCATGTAAATAACATTTTGCATAACGAAAATATGGTTGCCCAATCAGTAATGTAAAAAATCCATCAAAGAATAGTAACTGCTTTATACATTGAAAACAAGATGCCCTTCCAAAAATCAAATGCCAAAATGGAAAATTAGACTGGAACCTAAAATGATCCAATTTTGAAAAGATATTAGCAATCTGCAAAATGTAAAGCAACAAAAATTGAAAAATAAGAAAACAAAATAAGTTTGCAAAGCAGTACACAGCAAAACAATTGTAAATGTCATAGAAAAATTAAGGCAAAGACTGGTGGTGGCAACTTTGAAGAAAACTGAATGAGAGGGAAGTAGGATCAACCAATTCCAACAAAATATGCAATTTCATACAAAATACAATTGTGTTTTTATTAAATAACTAAGAAAACATAAAACCAACTGAATCCCCTAAAAATAAAGAAAAATATTGGAATTTTGAAAAACTGTTTGAGATAACCTCTGGAACAATATCCCTCCAGAGTTTAGACATGCTTTGATCTTGCTGTCCTTTTGCAAGGTATGAATTGAATGAATGAATTAATTAATTAATTAATTAATTAATTAATTAAAAACCTGCTTTTGCTATCAAGCTTGGGAGACTGACACTATAGGGGAGCTTGTTATTGATCATGGTTGTGTTAAATGAGTGTTGTTGACTGCCCTGCTACTTTGTTATTTTTGTTGCTTTATTTTTAGTTGTTTTTATTATATTTTCATTCCTTTTTTAATTGTCAGTCACCCAGAGTCATGCCTATGAGATGGGTGGCCATATAAAATTATTAAATTTTAAAAAATGAAATTACATGGTTACATGAATATTTGGTTTAAAAAAAGAATAAGTAAACTCTGAAACAATAGCAAACATTATTGTAAAAGCTGAAATTGTAAAACAAAAACTGCAACTAATTGGAGCATACCAGGAAAAAGGTGTGTCAGAGATTCATGGATCTTGGCTCAAACATTTACCTATTTTACATTGTTATATTACAAACAATCTAATGTTTCAGCAAGCATTAATGGAAGACTGGCTCACTTCAAGCCAAACTTTCGGATCATGAAAAACTAGCGTAGAAAATTTTGTTTTCAAAAATTCTACTGATACAAAACACCAACTTTTGATTGACAAATCAATATTTTAAAATTGCAAAAAAACATGGGGTTTTTTTTAACATTATATACCCTGTCATTGGATTGAAAATATTTGAAATTAATCTGAAAATTATCAGATATTTGCATTATAATGAGCCAATAAAAATGGGAAATAATATTGATAGCAAATACAGAAGCACAAAATCCAAAGGTTCTTTGTCTTCATTAATTTTTAATGTAGCTTTGATTCTGCCAACAATATTTTTGAATAAAAAATGTCAACAAGCTACAAATTATCTAATCTGGGGGCAAAAATTTCTTACCATGGAAGATTTGAAACTATATGCAAAATCATCTAGCAAGACAACTGATTTTAGAATCAGTTCAAATGTCTAGTTGCAACATCAAAACAGAATTTGGAATGGCAACAGTGGTTATTTACAAAAAAGGAAAAATTAAATGTATAGATGGAAATAATATTTTTCCTACTAAAGCAAAAAAGAAAAATACTATCAAATATGTAGAATTAGCAAATTCTACAATCAAAGCTAAATTTGAAGCTTGTAATACTTGGGCTGTCCCTCTAACAATGCTACACAACAAGTCTTGCTGTCTTTAGACATGTAGGAAAAGATGCTTTAGACTACAAGAGATGAAAATTTGTGACAATATATCATGCAAAATAGCTTTAAAAGTGATACAAATTGTTTGTATTTTCCAAGGAGGATTGGTGGTTATGGTTTGCTGCATATGAAGCAGACAGTGGAGAATAAAATCAGAGATTTAAATGACTACATAGTAATAAGTGTAGAAAGGTGACATACAAAACTGAACAATTCCAACAGCAAATGAAAAATTGGGAATATAAACTGGTATATGGTCACTACTGAGAGATCCTGAAGAATGATGAACGTCGCAAAACTTGGCAATAGTGTCACACTGCAGCCATCAAGAAGAAAAAAAGCTTTCATATTTGCAGCACAAGAACAGGCCCTAGCAAGACATGCCATAGAAATGAAAATCCAAAAATAAAAGATAAAGAAAAAAAGAAACTGAGGCAAATGTAACTTGTGCAAAGTAAAAGATGAGATTGTTGACCACCTAATAGGTGGTTGCAGCAAAATTGTGGTTGCAGCAAAATTGTGCAGACAAAACGTATGATATTGAAACTGAGGCGAAAAATGCATATTTAGTGCACAAATATGATCATAATGTTGAAAAAAATGCTCCAAAATGACATGAAAATTTTAATGGGATTTCCCAATTTATATAAATTTGCATGATGCTGGACATTGTAAAACAACAGCAAGTTTTAATTATAGCTGTAGCAATATCAAAAAAATTATAAATTTTCTAAATAAATATGCATAAATAAATAATAGCTACCTTTGGAGGATAGCTTCAATGGAACTGAAAATAATGATAAAATATGAGAATTGACCACTGAAATGTAATTTAATTTATTCAATTTAGGCGCCATGCAACTCCAAAATGACTTTGGGTGACTCAAAATAATAATAAACAATAATAAAATACAATATGTGTAATTGGAGACAAAACAAATAAAGAATAAGAAAAACAAAGACAAAACAGAAAGAACAAGATTGTTCTATCATCAACATACAAAATACAACTTACAAGGACTCCATCCTCCCTAACCCAAGAAGGATTTTGGAGCCCATGACTGTCACCATAGATGTCCATGAAATAAAGTCTTATCCCTTCTCCTCTATAAAAAAAAAACTCTCAAAAAAGGGGGAACCTCATTGGCTGCCAGTGCTTAATTATTTCTTGTTGCTTTTATCCATTCCCCCAGCAGACCAAGCAATTAGCTTAAAGACTTGTGGACTTCAACTCCCAGAATTCTTCAGCCAGCATAGTTGGCTAGGGAATTCTGGGAGTTGAAGTCCATGAGTCTTCGATTTGCCAAAGTTCAACCTAGCTCCTTTTCAGTGTCTAAACTTCCCTGAAGTGAAATTAAAGGAGAATCTTTATTCTCCTACAATTTACAAACCTTAATATAAGGAACAAAATCGGTTGATATTTATTTCTTTATTGCCTCTCTATGTCAATAAACTCTACAGTATGAATGAATAGATTATTTTTTCAAATTTTTGAGGAAAAAGGACAGGTGGGGAAGGGAGAAGACTTTGTCAAGGAAGCTAATTTAAAGTGCTGCACCCAATGCCAACACATGTTGCGACATATACATACACACAGAATGACACAAACACAGATAAGCTGTTTAAAAGGCCTGCAACGTATCTATTGCAGTATGTTCAGCCAAGTTTCTAGGCCCTTTGACTCCGGGTCCCCTTGGAACTGTGGGGTGTGTGTGTGTGGCAATTTAATATCCTGCAGCTCCACATGTTTGATTGAAGTGTTGCACTTTGCTATGTCCAGCTGTGGAGACAGATGGGGAGGGGGAAAAAAATAAAATTTCTGAACTTTAAAAGATACACCACCTGAGAACCTAATGGGGAGAGAGCAGAAACTGTAATGTAATAGAATATTTTATCTCCCACAAAAGGCTTGAATATTGGGAAAAACGCCATTCCGTGTAGGGTAGTTTGGCTGGGCTTCCTGCTATTCTGCTTGGCGCAGTAACAAAATGCCAATGGCACTTCTTCCTTGGATTCAGACCGAAGCAGGATTTTACATTCCGTTATGCCAGATGGTTGCTTTCCATTATGTTACAGTCTAAGTAATATTAAGGCTAACTAACCCTCCACAGAAACTTTGCCAACTACGGCATTTTTTAAACTCAGAAGTTGCTGCCGTACGTTAGAAATTCATCCCCTAAAATATTAGTGCTCTTAAAATTATTAAAGCCATCATTATGCCCAGTTGGCACCTTGACAGTCTTGTGAGAAATATAATTCTGTGGTTTAGATATTGAGTGTTTAAATATGGCAGTTTAGACTGAGGTAAAACTCCTACTTCCTCTCTCTCTTTTATTACTCCAGGCAATCTGGGTTACATTTTCCTTCCTGATTGCCTATTTCTAACTCTCCCTTTGCATCGTGTCAGGGGGTAAATAAGTGTCAAGCTCATTGATTTCTGGAAGAACAAGGAAAATGGCATAATTTTTTTGGTCCTACTGCGCTGGTATTGCTGATCGTTTGTTGTTAGGTGCCTCCTATGGCAACCTTAAGAAGGTGGGAGGAACCACGATTTCTTTTTCTGTTTTACTTACTTTAAATAGTCAATTTTAAAGGTTTTATCTGATGGGCAGCTAGAATATTTTAAAGCAGGGAGATTTTTTTCCTCCTGCTGCTTTTCCTGTGCAGGGCAAACTATATGACACACTGCACTGTTCTCTGAAAATGTCCATTTTGAATGCCCTAAGGCAACCATTTCATGATAGGCTTGTATTTGAGAAAATTGTTCCCCTTGCCAAAACAGTGGCAGTGATTTATAATTGGCAGTTTCTTAGTCAACCAAATTATTAGAAATATATTCAGGAATGTTTGGTGCAGGAATATTTAATCTTTTTGTTATGAATGGTCTTCCCAAACACACCATCAGCTGTATTTTGTCATATAAAAAATATATGCCTAGTTCATATTATATATGTGTAACATATTGTATATAAAGGACACGTAAAATAAACTCATTTTATGGGTGAATTCCATCAGTAATAGAGTTCAACAGGAAATAACAATTAAGGAGTTGTTTAAACCTAAAGTCCCCATAGCTAATGCTGTGTTCTTAGTGATAGGATCTGGGATGAAAGACTAGGTGTCGTTGCTATAATATTTTGCAACACTAATTTATAGTGACAGAGGTGTTTAAAAATGTATGTGCTGATCAGAAAGAACCCATTTCTTTCTCCCCAATTCTTTTCATCAGGATTTTTCATCAAGGGTAGTAGAATTGACAAGAAAGAAAAATGAGTAGTATGTGTATGTGTGAGACTGAAGTAGATATTATTCATATGTGTCATGGTGAGTTTTTCCAAGCGGGGGTCATTACTTATTTATTCATAGTTAGACTGCCATCTCTGGATGGAAGCACCTGTGGGTGTCTGCATAGGAAAAAGAAGAAAAATGAAGCATTCTCTGTCTTATGGCAAAAGGATACGATTGGAAAAGCCTAACCTTTGGAGATCTCCAAATGTTGTTATTTTATTGTAGTTTTTTAATCTGTCAGAAGGAGAGAATTATTAATAAAGGACTGAAGGACTGAAGAGCAATCATATTAACGATTCCATTCATTTTAACTAGCTGTAAATGTAAATGATATAAAATAACATTTTATGTTAATATCCTGACTATGGGTTGGGGAGTTTTTTTGAGGGGGTTGAGCCTGGTCTCATTACTCAAATGCCCAGTGCATCCTCTGATTAAAAAAAAAAATGATACACCCAGCTTTAAAATTATAGCAATAGCACTCAGATTTATATACCATTTCGCAGTGCTTTATAGCCCTCTCTAAGTGGTTTACAGAGTCAGCATATTGCCCCCAACAATCTGACTCCTCATTTTACTGACCTGAGAAGGATGGAAGGATGAGTCAACCTTGAGCCTGGTGAGAATCGAATTGCTGGCAGTTAGCAGAAGTAGCCTGCAGTAAAGCATTCTAACCACTGCACCACCACGGCTCCATAAGTTATAGGAAATACAGTGGTAATGTTGTTGTTGTTGTTGTTGCTTTTGAGCCTCCCATGCATTTTAAAGAAAGATATCTGTCATCCATTCATTTTTAAAGTCTTCCTTCAGTTTTCATGTAAGTGTTGTGGTCCGCCAGCAGCCTGCAGAGCTGGCAGCGGAGTCGGACAGCGATGAGGCTGAGGAAGAACATGGGCCAGTCCTGGAGGCTGGGGAAGGCCCGGATGAGGGCTCTGCGTCAGAGGCAGAGATGGGGCCAGGTCCACCGGGGAGTGAGGTGCGGACTCCAGAGCCTCCAGAGACTGATAGGAGTGAGGCAGAGGAACAGGAGGAGCCTGTTCCTAAGGCACGCATCAGAAGAGCTGCCAGAAGGCAAGAGAGCTCAAGCAAAGAGGACAACTCAGGAGTATGGCCCCTCCCATATGGCTTAAAACAGATCAGCAACGGCATTTGGGCTCTGCTGGAAAACAATGTTGGTAGCTTTGTCTTCTTCTTCGTCTATGTCTTGTATTTATTTTTGTATCTGTGACTTCTGAATGTTTTCCAAGAAAGGCCTTTGGCAGTTTGCCTAATTGGACAATGTTTTTGTGAGGAATTTGTGTTGGGAGGAATTTGCTTTAATTTACTGTAGTTGAACGACACTGGGAATGAAGTAATTCTCAGCTGTTCAATAAAGTTTGTTTGTTTTTTCACGGACTGATTTTCCTACTACTTACTTGGGCCTGGGTCACAACAGTAATGTTACATTCTGCCTTTATCAACCTAGGCTGGGAAGGTAAACTTAAGCCATGATTAAATTTGGGGGAGGGGGGGATCTCTCAATTTCCCATGTTGCAGCCTGCCCAGTTTTCCTATCTATTTTTAGCACACCTTATAAAAACAGTTAAAAAAAGAAATTCTCAAATATACCACATTGTACTATTTGTTGATCATTTTGTAGAGAGAAAAATAAATATCCAATGAATCAAAGCAGGTACTATTTTTTTACATTTCCTACAAGTATCTTAATAAGAAGAAGCACCTTTTGGTTCAGGTACTGGAGTCTGTGGGTGAAAGATAATTATTAAAGTAGAAATAATATTTCCCGTGTCCTTTTTCGAGGGTAGTCAGGAAAGATAAATGGCTGTTTCTGAGGCCCCTATCTGCTGTTTCTTACCTAGAGACTCTTAACCTCTTTATTGCAATGTGGATATATGCTTCATTTCAAAGTTTACTACACCTCAGGTGCTGTGTGTGGAATATGCGTGCTCCTATTCTGCTTTTGGTAACCGCAATATAGCTCACAGTGGGAAAATCCTCTAGGCTGAGCGACTCTGAATACTTTCATTTCTCTTTCTTAGCTCTAGGAGTGATTTGGAACCATAGCTTCTGGGTTTCCTTTTAAAGGCACCACTCAGCTACTGGTTAAGATACCTGGGCATCCTTCAAGCTGACAACCTGAAGCACACTGAAGTCAAGAAGAAGGTCAGAAGTTAATACATCACGAGAGTAAACAAAATCTTAAACTCCAAACTCAGTAGAGGAAATACCATCATGGCAGTTAACATCTGCACAATTCCAGTCATTAGGTACACAGCTGGTATAGTGAACTGGGCACAAAAAGAGCTAAAAGCCCTGGATAAGAAAACCAGAAAAATAATGACAATGAATCATGCCTTTCATCCTCACAGCGATATTTACAGGCACTACTTATCAAGGAAAATAGATAGGTATGGAATTATAGATAGAAGAAAAAATGGAATTGGACAGTGAAGAAGATGCATTGAAGGACAGTGAAGAAGATGCACTGAAGCTAGTAAACCTTGAGGGCTTATTGAATACTGAAGAGAATAAAAAAGAGGCCCACAAGAAAGACCAAATGAAGAATGGAAAATAGATATGGCAAGGCAACGTATTACTTTGCCAATACATAAAAAATTAGCAGATAAAGGAGATAACAACAAGACCTGACAATGCCTAAGAGTAGGAAAGTTGAAGAAAGAGATAGAGAGGATAATTCTGGCTGCACAAGACCAAGCCTTAAAAACAAATGTATACAAAGCCAGAATTGAGAAGACAGCAAAAGAAAGCAAAAGCTGCTTCTGCAAAGGAGCTGAAGAAACAGTGGATTACCTATTGGCTGTTTCAAGAAAATAACGAAGTCCAATTACAAACAGCAGCATGGCAAAGTAGCAACAATGGTGCATTGGAATCTCTGCAGTAAATAACTATTTGCTGCAAGCAAACCTGATTCTACACAAAGTAATAGAAAATGAAGAAGCTTAAGTGCTCTGGGATTTTAGGATTCAAACATATAAGTGCCTGCCACATAACATCTCCGACTTGGCAATTGTCAATAAGACAGACCAAAAAAAAGTCTGGATGTTGCAGTACCTGAAGACAGCAGAATGAGATAAACAACTGGAGAAAAACACAAAATATAAAGACCTGCAAGTAAAAACAGAACAGCTGTGGCAAAAGAAAGCAAAGATAGTACCAAGAGTAATAGGCACCTTGGGTGCAATCCCAAAATAACTGGATCACCCCTTGAACACCATTAGCATTGATTAAATCACCATCAGTCAATTGCAAAAGGCAGCTTCACAACTTACATCCTGTGAAGATACTTTATTACCATCAAATAATACTGCTTGTCCCTGCTTGTCTCATTGGGAAGGACTCGATAAGTGGACAGAAATGCCAAGTCCAGTCTAAACAGCTGGCTGGCTGTGCAACAGATCATAATAAAATATTAAATTTATATTCCAGTGACTCTATAATATTTGGAAAGCTGTTAATTCTCTCATTCTGTTTAAGGTTCTTTTTCCCAAAAAGTATATATTCCCCACTGCTATCTAGTGTAGATTTTGTCAACCTGATGCCCTTTGATGATCCTTAGTCTACAAGGGCATTGAATCCAATATATCAGGGGGATAACAGATTGGGAAAGGCTGCTATCATGTCACTGAATCACACAGAAGTGTAGAGCATAAACTGGAATGGATGGATGGATGGATCTGATAAATGAGTCTACTCAGTCTTCCCCCATCTGATGCCTTTCAGGATTACAACAGCCATACATTTACAGACTAACAAAGGTAGAGAAAGATCTTTCCTGATATTCCCTCTTGCAATTACATTACATAGACCAGGAAAGTGTGAGTTCTAGTCTTTCCTAAGACATCAAAGATAGCTTGATAACTTTGGGCCATTCGCTTTCTCTCAATCCATCCCATCCTACTGGGTTGTTGTTGTGGGATGAAAATAGGGGAAGGAAGAAGTATTAGGTATGTTCGCCACCTTACGTGATTTGTTAAAATAATAAATGTGAGCTATTAAATAAATAAATAAAATTACATTACAGTTTAAGGGAGAAGTCACATGATCATGACTGCACTTTCTTGCTAGAAGGAAACAAAATTACTTGTCTCTTTGTTTCACACTCTGGGGTCTTATTTGCTTCCTAGCCATTCCTGCCCTTTGAATACTAAGGTGCCTGTTTACTGACTTGTACACATCAAAAACGATGTAATTCTAACACAGCTCAAGTTTGGGAACCATTAGTGTGCTATGCAACAGCTTACTCTCTTGAAATCCCTTTCTTTTCAATATGTCTGTATGTGGTAGTGGGGAAGGAGAAAAAAAAGCAATCACTGTCTCATTTCCCTGACCCTTTCCCACTGCTGGTGCAATTGTATTGCCCTCAATGTGTAGAAGAGCAAACAGCTTATTCTCCTGAAATCTCTCCCTCTTCAATTTCTCTATTCTGAGGATGGGGGTGGGGGGGAGGGACAAAGGAGAGATTGCCTAGAGCCGTGATGGCGAACCTATGGCACGGGTGCCACAGGTGGCACGTGGAGCCATATCGGTGGGCACGCGAGCTCAGCTCCAGCACACAACGTGCGCCAGCCAGCTGATTTTCGGGCCTTCTGGGCCCACCAGAAGTCAGGAAACACACTGCTTCCGGCCTCCAGAGGGGGTGGGGAAGGCTGTTTTTGCCCTCCCCAGGCTCCTAGAAAGGCTCTGGAGCCTGGGGAGAGCAAAAAATGGGCCTACTGGGTCCACAGTGCCATCATGTGCTAAAAATGGGGGGGAACATGGCGGGGGGGCGCATAGAATTATGGATGTAGGCACGCATGCATGTGACCCCACCGCGCTTCCCCCGCTTTTGGCACGTGATGGCAAAAAGGTTAGCCATCACTGGACTAGAGAAATTACTTGTTTTCTCCTTCCCAGAGTGGAGAGATATATAGGCCGTAAAGCTTTGGCTGCTAAGTTAAGAAATACTAATTTCAGGCTGTAAGTAAGGTAAAGGTTCCCCTCGCACATATGTTCTAGTCGTTCCCAACTCTAGGGGGCAGTGCTCATCTCCATTTCAAAGCCAAAGAGCCAGTGCTGTCCAAAGACGCCTCTGTGGTCATGTGGCTGACATGACTAAATTCCAAAGGTGAATGGAACACCAAATGTGGTCCCTATTTTTCTACTTGCATTTTTTATGTGCTTTCGAACTGCTAGGTTGGCAGAAGCTGGAACAAGTAATGGGAACTCACCCCGTTACACGGCACTAGGGATTTGAACCGCTGAACTACTGACCTTTCGATCGACAAGCTCAGCATCTTAGCCATTGAGCCACCACATCCCTACCAGGGATGCATCAGGCTGTAGGCCTCCAAAAATATGTAGCCATGGCTGCAATTCTTAAAATCAGAATGTAATATTATCACTTTAACATTAATTGTGCCTGTCCACACAGTTGTAATTTGATGAACAAATGTTTGTTATATTTAGTTTGAAAGTGTACATATGTGCTGTTTGAGTGTGTCTCTGTGTGTATTCCTTCTGTTTGATCATGTCCAATTCTCAGAGACTGCCTGGACAAGAAACAATATAAAAATGATATATAGTAGGTAGTTAGAAAAACTCTCTGGACCAATCAGAATGCTTTTCAATTGACAGAGGAAAAAAACAACCCCATCATGGTGAAGGAATCCTATGGCAAGTTGCAAATTTGTTTGATTTATGCCTTATTTTTTCTCCTTCTATAAACATGCAACATGCTTACAACATGAAACCAAAATGCAGAGTTTAAAACAAACGTTAAATCGGTGACATTAAAAATGGATGATGAATCAAAAACTTGGCAAATGACTTTATTGTACCATTTCCTATATAAGGGCCAAACAGGAGGTGAATATTGCTCCTTAGGCCTCAGGAGAAGACCTTTTCCACAGACAAGAAAGTTGCATGACATTAAAAACCTGCAGATGAGGAGCCATTCTAGGAGTGATATGGAACTAGCTTTGAATTCAGCCGGCATAGCAATTCTTCTAGTGCTTGTAACTGCAAGGGAGGATTGAAACACCAATCAACTGGAAGTGAACTGCTCCATCTTGATCAGGAAGTGTTAGCAAGCTTATGGGTAAAAGTGGAGCCACTAGTTACAAAGGACATGGGAGAACATCTGGTTGGAAACTGTGGACACATAACTATATTTATTATAGAGTTGCATGTATTACATATTAATTTATATACCTTGTTATTTTTCTTCTCCTGTCTCTGTCCATATTGCCTTTTTGTCTCCATGCACTTTTCCATCTTTTTCAATGAAGCTCTTAGTATTAAAAGCTATACTCACCCAAAAACAATTACCCAAACTTTTAAAAAAGCTGAGTTCCATTTTCTTTTCCCAACATTAATCTTAACAGTCTTGGTACTGAACCTTTTACTTGTGTTAAGAATAAAAATCATGACTTTTTTTTTGGTTAATATTTCTATTTGATTTTAATAAAGCGTAATAGAAACACACTAGCCCCCCTTAAACAGACAATAGCAGGAATATGATTTCTTGATATTATTCTGTTTGCCTCTTATTAAGCCTGAATGATAGCTCACAAGCACTAATTCAATCTGTGAGGCTGTATTTCTACAGTAGAAGGGCGATCTATTGACAATAATGGAGCATAGTCAAATAAATCATTTAATGGTGTAAGATGTAATTAAATAAATCATTTAATGGTGTAAAAGCCTCTATGCCACCCTTGCCACTCAGGTCACTTGACCTTGGTCATCCCTGACCTGTCAGTGAGCCCTAAGCAGTAAAACAAAAGGACAGCTTAAACTTTTCCTATCATATTGACACTTGAGCTGAAATTGACTAAGCACATCTGTCCCTGAGAAATTAGCCAATATAAATAACATAAATAAAATCTTAAGACATCCCTTCAAGATATGGAAATCCTTCACATGAACACTAAAGATTCCCCAGATCTGGTCCCATCACCCAAAGCTAATACCTGGAAGCACAAAATAGATGAAGATCATCTCAACCCATAGGATGAAAAGATCATATTTCCTCCAGATTGGGTGCAGCTCAATCTCTTTCCCTTAGGCAGATCATGCTTATGTGCATTAATAAAACCTAAACTTTCCTATAAATATTTCTAACTTTGCTTTTCAATGTGTGCCCACCTTTGACTATGAAGCTGTTGGGTTTTGCTGTCGAATAAACTGCACCTCCTCTACAAACAGGTGTCCTTCATTCGTTGACCTGACCTGGAATGGCAAGAGCAGAATTCCTATAAACGCTCAGGGCTTATCTTCTTCTATTAGAATTTCGTATCTGTTCAAGAAACCCGAATTACTATTATTCAAAGCTTTTCTTAAAGGCATATTTACCTATTCTGTTTGCTAAGTATACTAGTAAAGCCTCCCTCTAGACCCTGCCAGCTCTTTATATTTATTAGTTTCCCTAGCAAAGAAAGGTCTAACTCATTAAAGTTTCTGGGAAACTAATTTTTGCTGTATAGGTATTTCTAAGCATCAGTATGCTTTTGCTGAGTTCTCATTATCTTCTAGGTCTCCACCCCAATTTCTGTGATAAAGTAATTCCTGAAATTGAACAATTAATAAATAATGATCACATCTGCATGGAGCATAGGATATACTTTGTAGATCGCTTGTAACAGAAGCAAGTTGCAATAGTTTGCTGGTTCCCTAGAAGTCTGAAAAAGGCCCCAGCAAAAACCAACGGTTTTTGATTTATCATTAACAGATAATTAAATGAGGTTAGTAGTGATAGACTGAGAAGAAGGGAGGGGAGTTAGGAAATGCAAATGCAGAGCAAGTGAACCAGTTATGGAGGGTGACTTTGTAAAGGATAGTTTTTAGTAAAGGTTACTGAACAGTGTCATCAAAAGCCCAATACTTTCCAAGCTATATATTTTTCTTCTGTTGTATTTCCAGTGTGATTTGAGAGCCATACAAAGGGCTCCATTAATCTTAGGGCTCCAATGTTCTGAAGAAGGAGGAGGGGAGGAGAGGAAGAAGAAGAGGATCATCAATGGTATATACTGACCCTTGATCTAAATAATTCCAGGTTTTTTTAAAAAATGAAGTAGGTGAAGCATAACACATATAGAAATAACTAAAGCATGACAAATAAAATATGTCTCAGAGACATTCTTTGTAACCTGCCAAAGCAAATCAATTCCACATCTATTCTAAAGATGCATTATTGGCTCCCATGCCAAAGATGACATATATTTGTGTGCTTCATAGTCCACTCCTTTACTTTGCAGAAAAGCAAAATCTTCTTTAAACTGACTTTAAACTGACATGGCACCAAGGCAGAAGTTTAGGGAAGGATGTCAAATGCATTTATTGGAAGCAGCCACCAATAAGAGAGGACCCAACAACTAGGATTTTGACAATGTCCCAATCTATTATAAAAGAATGCTTTATCAGTCTGGCTGATGTTCAAAATATAGCTCTGAGTCTACAGAATTGTTGATATACACACTGCATCGATACATACACTCCTGAGGATTCCTGTATAAAGCTAAATGTTTCTGACCAATGTAGTATATAGTACAGTGGTTCTTAAACTGAAGGTAATTTTGGCATATCCTGGGGTAATGGAGCAATTTGTAACTGCTTGTTTGTGAGTTAAGGATCCAATTTGGACCTACTGCTGCCAAGATGCTCGTGGAAAACAACAGAATCTATTCTTTTTGTGGAAGTAATGACATTATTTGAAACCACAAAAAGGAGTAATTGGGTTAAACAGTTTACAAATCAGCGGTATAGTGATTAAGGTGGGGAGTCCAAGGAAGCTTACTCTCTTTTGAGTGCAACCTTCTACATGCCATTTCTTTCTGGTGATAAAATTAATTTTAAAAATGTTTTTTTTAAAAAAAACAAAACCTTCATCTCTAAGAATAAAGATCAAAGTATTTTGATTTTTCCACATTTCTTAATTTGCATACTGAATTTGTGAAGTGAAACTACTGTAGTAAGTCTGTAATAACACAAGCATATTTCCTTGTGTCAAAAACATGAATTTAAAGGTTCTTTTGACAGTCAACCCTTTACTCAAGCTAAAATCTGGGCACTGTGTACATACTTATTTATATTTTTATTTATTTCAAAGCCATTCAAGTAAAAGCACACAAATATATGTACACCTTGGATTTGACCAGCAATATGTCAACAGGCAGTTATTCGGTTCACCTAACTTTTTTCTTTTTACACAAATGTGGTAAGGCTTCAGCTTTTACCTTTTGTATGGCAACTAAGAATTGTGGAGAGTGCGATGTGAGAAGAGAGAGATATGGGAATGAAAAGCTGCACCGACTTTTAAAATATGGCCATTAAAGGGGACAAGGCCAGAAAAGTAATGGAGAACTATACCTACTGTGTCCTATTCAGGAAGTTTTAGCGGAACACATAGTGAAATCCCTGTCACCAGGAGAAAAGGATCAACATGGACCTTTTCATTTTAAGAGAAAGACATCATCTTTTAGGAAAGTAGAGTCACCCTTGTAAGAGATACAGCTTGAGCAGAAGAATTTAATTCAGGTCCAGACTCAGAGCAAGATGGGAAGGCATCTTAGAACATAGATGATGAATCTACCCACAAGGAGCTCCTACAATAATCAGATGGCGCTGAAGTAGAGCCTCTGGAAGGAAAGCAGCTTACAGAAATGCTGGATAGTACATCTTTAGACGGCAAGAACAGGACCAAAACTCCTTGAGGTGGTGAGAAAGCAAAGTTCACAACTCCTTTTTCATCACAAGAAAAGGTCTGCTGTATTGAGACTATCTCCTGCCACATCACAGGGAGGGGTGCAAGCCAGAGATGGTATTTGTGCTCAGTAAATTTTGTAAGGTCATCGTAAGCTTGGCACAGGCTACCCAAATAGACACCAAAGGGGTAGGCAGAACCAAAGGGAAGATATGGCAACATTTTCTTGGACTGGATATGTCATGAAAATGGCTGAACACAGGTAGTCCTTGACTTACAACCGTTCATTTAGTGACTGTTCAAAGGTACAACGGCACTGAAAAAAAGTGACTTATGACAATTTTTCACACTTATGACCGTTGCAGCTTCCCTATGGTCATGCGATTTGCATTAGGATGCTTCACAACTGACTCATATTTACGACGGTTGCAGTGTCCTGGAGTTATGTGATCCCTTTTTGCGACCTTCTGACAAGCAAAGGCAATGGGTGAACCCAGGTTCACTTAACAACTGTGTTACTAATTTAAGAACTTCAGTGATTCAGTGACTTAACAAATGTGACGAGAAAAGTCGTAAAATGTAAAAATCCACATTAACACGTTTCTCACCTAACAACATAAACTTTGGGCTCAATTGTGGTAATAAGTTGAGGACTACCTATATAGGTCAAACCCAGCAGTGTTTACCAGAGGGTGAAGAACCGCAAGGATAAGGTAAATTTGTCTCAAAACCCTACACATTAAAGAAATTCCATTTCAGAAAATAGCGGTAGGCATCCAACCCAAGGTACTCTAAGGAAGCAGAGTGCATTGACTCTTATGGTCTATGCCACTAGATGGCCTGAGGCATCCCTGCTGCCACAGTGGCTCATAACATACTTGTATGATTTAAGGCTCTTTCAGTGTTGCACCGAATAGAAAACTAGCATTTAATAAAAAAAAACATAACTCATTTACCTGGAAAGCAGGACACTTCATTCTATCATAAATTCTCCTGATCATCTGAAAAACAGAGAAGTAAATAATATTTTGTTTTTACTTGCAAGAAAAAAACAGCAGCAATGTCAGGCCTGTCTCTGTTCAAAACCCAAGAAAGAAATCTCCCGACTCCATTGAAGTAGAGAAGAGGTACTTTTACTGAGTTTGAAATGATAGCGGCGAAAGCAAGGCAAGATCTGATTCAAAAGGCGCGAAAGTTACAGGTTGAAAGTTTCCCCAAATCCCTGCCCCCAGAGTTCCATGCTGAGTGTCCAATCAACGTCCCGCATAATGTCATGTGAAGCTCATCTTCAGGTATTTAGCCCATCTGGTGTTTTAGGACGGTTGGCCTTGACAGGGTGTAAACAACTCCACTCAGTAGCACATTAATTCTTGAGAGAAAACCTCCCTTTTAGTTCACATAGGCCTTCAACTCACCAACACACTTCCCCATCCCAAATGCCATGCCCCCCCTCCCCATTACTATGGCAGCCGATAGCAAGCATGCTTCAAAGGAAAGTCCCATGCTGGAGATCCGGCTGACAACAGCCTCATCTTGGATTCACTGTTGATACAAATTCACCCTTCTTCCAATTCTTCCATTTTTCATGCAAAATTATACCACTTAAGCTAAAGAAGATTGCTGTGGATTTCTGAAGATCCTTAGGATCTGTACCAAATTGTTGAGGCAAATAAAGGATTTTTCCAGATTGGTATTGCATAGAACAGGGGTCAGCAACCGTAAACACTCAAAGAGCCATTTGGACCCGTTTCCCACAGAAAAGAAAACACCGGGAGCCACAAAACCAGTGGTAATATTTAGCCGGTTCTATCTGGTTCGGGTGAACTGGTAGCGGTGGCTGTGGGAGGCTCTGCCCGGACATCATCACGTCCCGTTTTTGACACTCTGCTCATGTGCGTAAGGTCCTGCGTATGCGTGGAGGTGGCGCATGCACTCACATTTGCAAACCGGTAGCAAAGGTAAGTGAATACAACCCCTGCACAAAACCCTTTTGACATCTAAAATGGAGATAACACTGCATATATCATTTTTTACCTTTATGCTATATATAAAAAAAAAACTATAGTGTGTTGCATTTATGAAATCAATGAACTGCTACAGAGAAAACAAATTTTTATTTCTGCATGCAACAAAAACATTTTGGACTCCGAAAAAAAAGATGGGTCAAAAAGCTCAATAAATCACGTGTCGGCGGGTGTTGCAAATTGGCGGTTGTGATGCATATTTTGAGCGACAGGGAGCCGCAGCAGAGGGATGAAAGAGCCACATGCGGCTCCAGAGCCGCAGGTTGCAGACTCTTGGCCTAAAACTACCAAACAGAAGTAGTTTGTGAGCTGTTCTACTTTTATGGATTTTCTGAGGCTATTAACTAAGGAATTGTATTTTCTTTTCTTGAAGGTTGGCAGAACAAGTCCACAACAACGCAAAAGTTTCAGAATATTTATCAGTAAGTGGCGTTGCTTTTATTTTTTAAAAAAAGTCTTCAGAAACTTTACTTTAACTTTTCTAGCCTACTTGTGCTTCCAACTTTAACATGCTGTACCCAATTGAGGCCTGAACACCAATTTAAAAATGATTTATGGAGTTTTTCTAAGGTTGAATATTCCATAAAGCCTCAAAATAGCATGAGCTTGTGGGGAAGTTTCAATGATTATTATTTGGAGGATATTGTCTATTGGAGCTAAAATATCACAGTCCAGGATAATATGAGTCAGAGGTATAGTTTCCTAAATATATCATTTAGGGCAACCAAAGATGTATAGAGGACAATAGAAATGATGGATGAAGCAAGGGAGTAAAAAGTAACTTCCAAAAAGTACAGTTCAACTTAAGCACCAGTCCTAACATAACCTATATACTAGGATTTGTGAAAAATTTTGTAAAGGCTGGGGTGATTCAGTTCAGCAGACGTTCACATGAAGCATTCCTTCAAAAGTGCTTCACAGAATAATACAGGGCTCCCATCCCACACTTTTAAAAGTGGAAAATAACTGCAATTTTATTTTGCTCTGCATTGCCTCACTCTGTAAGTAGCTGAAAAGAACTACTAGACTCAACTAGACTAGACTACTACCAGTAGTGCTTCCTTAATGACCATAATTGGAGCTGGCAACTCCATCGCTAAGCAATATGGTCATTAAGGGGGAGGGGGGAAATCACATCACTACAGCTGCAGTTCTTAAATGAATCACCTGTGGTTCTTAAGGGAGACATCACATGATGGCAACTTGTGACTTTGCTGCCAGCTTCTCCATTGATTTTGCTTCTTGGAAGCCAGTTGTGAAGTGTGACTGTGGGATGCTGCCACAGTTGTAAATGCTGTCTGGTTGCAGAGTGCCCAAATCTCAATCACATGACCTTGATTGAGGTCATAAGTGTAAGGACTCATACAGTTACTCTTTCAAAGCTGTCATAACTTTGAATGGTTGTTAAGTGAGTAAGTGTAACTCCTGGACACAATGGGGTTGACAAGGGGAATCACATCTCATCTATACTCTGTAAAGACAATCATGTCATCTCTATGGTGCTTCTTTAGGAAAAAGGTAGGGTGATGTGTAGGCCAGCTATATGCTAACTATAATGGTTACAGGAATTGGGTAATGTAGTTTAGTAATGTAATTTAGTCTAATGAAATGAAAGACTAGGGGTGACATGATAACACTTTTCTCATATTTGAGGGGCTTCTAAAGGATGGGGGGGGGTCAAACTATTTTCCGAATCACCAAAAGGCAAGACAAGAAACAATGGTTGGAAACTAACCAAGGAGAGAAGGAACTTAGAACAAAGAAGAAATTTCCTAAAAGTGAGAGAATCAACCACCGGAATAGCTTCCCTTCAGAGGCTGTGGGTGTTCCATCACTGGAAGCTTTCATAAACAGATGGACAATCATTTGTTTGAAGTGATTTAGAACAGGGATGTCAAACTGGCAGCTGGTGGGCCAGATGCATCATGTGAAGGCCACAGCCATCCTGGCTCTGCAAAGGCAAAAAAATGTCGTGATATGTCATGTGATGCAATCGAGTTTGGCACCCATAATTTTGAGTCTCCTGCTTGAGCAGGGGGTTGGAATAGAAAACACCCAAGGTCCCTTCCTACTCTATTATTTTTAATTTTTTTAAAAAATTGATTTATATGCCGCCCTTCTCCGGAGGCTCAGGGCGGCTTACAGTGCGTTAAGCAATAGCCTTCATACTTTTGTATATATTTATACAAAGCCAGCTTATTGCCCCCACAATCTAGGTCCTCATTTTACCTACCTTAGAAAGGATGGAAGGCTGAGTCAACCTTGAGCCGGGTGGGATTTGAACTTGCAGAAATTGCAGGCAGCTGATCTTAATAACAGTTAATGACACTGCTTTAGTCTGCTAAGCCACCAGAGCTCCTTTTATGTTCTATGTTCTATAAACTATTTAAGTACAGATTATTATCTAATAGAAATCCTAGAGAATGACGTAGTTTGGAAGAATTCAATGTTTTGAAGATGTATAAAGTATATTTTTACAAATAGAAGATGGATTGTGGGAACTGAAAATCACCCAAGGAGGACTGAGCGTGGAATGGGATGGTATTTCTAAAAAAGAACCTGTTGGACCATGTTAGACCACTTCATACATCAATATTGTGCTGGCCGGTCACTAGCTTGAACTTATTTATGCTATGGTGGTGCCAGTGAATAATGTGCAGGATCCCACATATGGCTTAGGGGATGAATGTTAACTTTTATGACTCCTGTTGAAAGCCACTTTATCATATCTTTTTTTTTAACATGTCAAGAGTAGCCTCTCCATGATTGGCTTTGGAGTGGCTGAAAACCCTTTAAGGAATTTGTCTTCAGTGAACCATCAATAGTCTGACATCCTGTCTTAGCCAATGTCTATCTTGTGGATACTGTCCTGGGTGATTTGTCTTCTCCACGAGATACTAGACTTACATCTTCCCTCTGCACATGCCATGTATTTTATATTTCTTCTGCACGTCCTTAAATGTGCCTCCCATGGGCAAGCTGAAGGTAACATTCAAAGACTGTCACATTTTGTTCTGCTATAAATGACATACGTGTTTTAAAAAGGGAGCCAGAAAGAGAAAAAAGGAAACAGCTGCAAAACTAAACACAAGGGTTATCCTTAATTGTTAGGAACACAAATTACGTGCATTGATTCATAAAGCAGAAGAAATTAAATTCTAGGTGTGGGCAACATCTGTATCAGGACAAACAAAATTGGTTGCATAAATTATAGTGTTTTGCAAATTATGTTGCTCTCTCTCAAAATGTTTAAAATAGCTAAAGTATTTCTGTAAAATACAGACAGCCTTACTGGAGAATTATCAAATCTCAAAAGAGAGAGAGACAAAGGAGTCCTGTCCTTTCCATCCTGGCCTCTCAAGTTGATGGGGAAGATCTGTAAGAAAGTTTTAGTCCTCTTTGGTTAAATGTAGTTTTGGGATTCCCGACTCTGCAAAGCTGCTGCTTGGAATGAGTCGTCCTCTATCTTGGTTTACAACTCCTCCCTCCTGAGATGCTTTTAACACCATTGTGATAGAGCAATAGGAAATCAAGATGACAGCTAAAATAGGTAAAAAGCATCACAAGGAGCCATGGCCATGGATCAGGGCATTGATTTTCACTGAATGCCTGACTTATTCATTACGGTTTGAAATTTTAGTTTTGTATCTTGTTTGGGGCTTGTTTACATGGCAGAATTTCTTCTCTTACAACAAAGATACTGTTAAGGATTAAAAATGGTTTATGGATCGTGACCCGATACGCAGACAAACGCATTAGCATGAAGTCAATTGAGGAGTCTTGAGAAAGTAATTGGTTTAATTAAAAATATATAAAAAGAAAACCTACAAAAGGGCATTAACAGCCCAAAGAATTCTCCTCACAGCAAAGTCCATTCAGCTCTTGTTCTTCTTCCCAAACATGGGAGGCATCCAGCTTCTTTGTCAGCCTTCTCAGGAACAAGGGAATGATTCAGCTCTTGTAGTGACTTCTCATGGTGACTTCAGCTGCTCAGCTCTCCTTGAGTCTCTCTCTGAGGTATCTCTGCGAGCATCGAGTATCTGGAGAAAGCCTGTTCCTGCAGCTACTTATATACACCTTTCTGACCATTGGAAAGTGTGGGAAACTCAGAGCCAGGAAGCTGTGCTCTGATTGGTTCATTTAAACAGTTCACCAAACAATCAATTAGTTGCAGCAACATGCTGAGAGGTATTTACCTCTAACAGATACATTTTCCCACTTTTTTTGGTCCACTATTGACATAAATAGGGTTTGTATAATTTTAAGAATTCATTACGGTTTGAAATTTTAGTTTTGTATCTTGTTTGGGGCTTGTTTACATGGCAGATTTTTCTTCTTTTACAACAAAGATACATTTTCCCACTTTTTTTGTCCTCTATTGACATGCATGGGGCTTATATAATTTTAAGAATGGCTTTATGCATTCAGTCCAAGATGGGTCTATATTGCTCTGACCCAGCTCTACACAGAGTGTCACAGGGCGGGTCAGAAGCAACGACCACATTTAAAGCTTTATCACATATGAGAGAGAAACATATCCGCCTACCTACAGGTAGACCTTGACTTACGACCAGAATAATTGAGCCCAAAATTGCTTTGTTAGCAATGAGAATGTTATTAGGTGAGTTTTACCACTTTTTAATGACATTTCTTGTCCCAGTTCTTAAATGAATCACTGCAGTTATTAAGTTAGTAACATGGTTGTTAAGTGAATTTGGCTGTTGTGGCCCATCAGTTCTTAAATGAATCACTGCAGTTGTTAGGTTAGTAACACGGTTGTTAAGTGAATCTGGCTGTTGTGGCCCGTCACCAGCCTGTGCAGCTAGTAACTGATTCTGACAGGGAGGAGGCTGTTGTGGTGGTGCACCAGCAGCCTGGCACTTGAGTCAGACAATGAGGAGGCTGGAGAAGATGTGGTGCCAGAGGCAGGGATTCAGCCAGGGCCTTCAGAACCTCCAGAAGCTCCTATAAGTGAAGAGGAAGAAGAGGAGGAGCGGCTTCTCGAAGCACAGGTGCACAGAGCTGCCAAAAGGCAGGAGCGGCTCCTCAGGAGGAGGTCTCCTCGAGAGTAAAGCTTGGGGCTAATTGGCCACTCCCTTAGCCTATTTAAGGAAGGACGACTGTAACTTCAAACAGTCACTAAAGGAATGGTTGTAAAATGAAGACTAGCTGTACTTATTCAGTTTCACATCTACTGCATGAAAGCTACCATATGACTTTTTTTTTTAAAGAATCCACATTTTAAATGTCATTGCTAAAGAATAGACATAATGTTCATTTGAGAGAAAGCAAGCATGGCATCAGATGACCTAGGAATTGATGGGAAGAGGAACCACTCTCGCCACGAATGCTGTGAAGGTGAAGATTAATCTATGCTGCTCTTTGCTGAACCCAATAGCATCCCAACACCAGACGCCGGAGTCTCCATGCTGTGTCAGCTCCTATCATGCAGGTAGTGAGTGAAAAGCTATTCAAGGATGGTGTTATGAAGCCTTCATGAATTATGCATCTTAAACAAACTTACTTGATCTGAAGCACTCGAGTGGAAGCCTTTTAGCTAGATGCTGGCCACAGGAGAGCTCAGCTACAGATCTCTGCCAGGGTATGCTAACTCTTGGACTGTCTGACGCCGTGTCTCACTGTTCGTTTCATTTACTTCCTAGCACGTGCTGCTCTGCAGGTCCTTTTTCCTCCTCTTTTAAAACTCCCCCAGATAAAACAAAGTTCAGGCTCTTCAGAAGTTACAAGCCTTTCTTTCTGCTGAAGCTTTGTCTTCCAATGATGATTTTGTATGAAGAAAAAAACCCCCTATGGAGTCTTTTTATAAGGATTCCACAAAGAAATATTTTTTGGGCTCAGTCAAGAATTTTTCCTCTCTTTCCTTAGGTCCATTGGAAGCACATAAAACAAAAAAAATTCTGTCGTTTGTTTAAATTATTTCTCCCTTTATGAAATTATTAGCCATGAATTGTCTTTTTGAGGTCCAAACGATATATTACCAAAATCAGAGAGTTGACCCTAAAAACTTCTATTTTATGTCCTTTTCCAAGTAATATTTGAAATCGCTTGCTCCAAATTTAACCACTCTAAGAAGCATTCAGGAAGTTCACGCTTTCATTTTGGTTCTGTGCTTTTCAGTAGATTACAATATGCTGAAAAGGCAAGTATTATTTTGGCTGGATTAACACAAGCAGAGAGTCCAAATCATGTCAAACAATTGTGCCCAGTGGTGGGATTCAAATAATTTAACAACTGGTTCTCTACCCTAATGACTGGCTCTGTGGGCATGGCCATGGTGGGCGTGGCCAGGGGTGTGACAGGCAGTATTCGGCCTCCTGAACCCCGCTGGAGCAAAAATGCCCTGCACCCCTGCACCCCGTTTTGGGCCTAGTAGGCCTCCCTGCAGCCTCCTGGGAGTGAAAATGGGCTGGGGGGGGGAATGCCACCCCCTGCACCCTGTTTTGGGCCTAGGAGGCCTCCCTGCACTTACCTGGGAGCCAAAATGGTGCTGGGAAGGGGCAGGGAAATCTGGAGCCAGCCAGCAATTTAACTACCAGTTCCAAACCAGCCTGAACCAGCTGAATTCCACCACTGGTTGTGCCTTAGACCCACTTGGAATATTGTGTGCCAATGTTCAAAAAGTACAATGATAGAAAGAGCAGGTTCAGAGTTGGGCTACCAAGTCGGTGTGGCATCTGAAAGTCCAATGTGGAAAGCTTAAAGATTCTGGATATATTTCATCCCACAAAAGTGATGACTCCAGGGAGATATGAAAATAGCCTTCAAATATTTGATGAGTGGCTACATTGAGTGAAAATTTTCTATTTCTGTGATAGCTACTTCCCTTGCAAAACAAAATCAAAGCATAGCACAGTACAGCAATCCCTGATCATATTCTGCTCTGTAAAAATCTAAAGTCCACAATGAAAGAAAGAAAAGAGACATTTTATTGCCTATTTATGAGAAGCCTTTGCAAATATAGTTTTTATTTTGCATTTTTATGTTTGCATTTTACCTTTTAAGCATCTCAGTTATTTAATAGCTCAAGAAAGTGGAATATAAATGGAGCACATGAATGAATGCATAAATGAAGTCATCTGTCAATATTCTGGACACACATAATTGCTCCAATTTGCAATGTATAAATAAATGGAGGCTGGCAAAATTAAGGCTGCAGTCTTACCAATTCTGGCTCAAGGTTATAAAAGAACACAGAACAACAGTGTTGGAAGGGTCCTCGGAGGTAATCTAATCCAACCCTCTGTTCGAGCAAGAGACCCTATACCAAATGGTTGTCCAGTCTCTTTTTCAAAGCCCCCAGTGATGGAACATCCATCACTAGCATTCCATTGATTGATTGCTCTCACCTTTAGGAAATTTCTTCTTTGCCCAAAAATTAGGAAATATAGGGGAAAAATAAAAACATGGCTAATAGAAATAACAACAGAGGAAATAGAGTTTAAACCAGAAATTTTTCTATTAGGCATGATCAAAGGAAATTTCTTCTTTGTTCTAGGTTCCTTCTCTCCTTGGTTAGTTTCCAACCATTGTTTCTTGTCTTGCCTTTTGGTGATTCGGAAAATAGTTTGACACCCCCCCCTCATCCTTTAGAAGCCCCTCAAATATGGGGAAAGTGTTATCATGTCACCCCTAGTGCTTCATTTCATTAGACTAAACATACCCAATTCCTGTAACCATTATAGTTAGCATATAGCTGGTCTACACATCACCCCATCCTTTTTCCTAAGGAAGCACCATAGAGATGACATGATTGTCTTTACAGAGTATAGATAAGATGTGATTCCCCTTGTCAACCCCATTGTGTCCAGGAGTTACACTTATTCACTTAGCAACCATTCAAAGTTATGACAGCTTTGAAAGAGTAGTTTCTTGTCTTGCTTTTGGTGCTTCGGAAGGAGTACCTCAAATATTGGAACAGGGCTATCATGTCACTCCAGTCCTTCTTTTCATTAGACTAGACATACCCAATTCCTGTAACCGTTCTTTGTATGTTTTAACCTCTAGCCCCTAATCATTTTTGTTGCTCTTCTCTGTGCTCTTTCCAGAGTTTCCAGGAAGCCATTCAGGGTGGCTTACTCTGTCTGCCTTTCGCACAAAAAAAATGTTTTTTTGCTGCCGTCTTTCATACTCATTCAAATGAAGTGACAATCTGTGTAAGCAGGTGATGTTTGACACTTTTGGGTTCTGTGACCTGAACAGAAGCGATAATCACAGTAGACACAGAAAGAGGGAGAGAGAAGAAGAATTCTACTTTATTGGACACTACATATAGCCGTGACGGCGAACCTACGGCACGGGTGCCACAGGTGGCACACGGAGCCGTATCAGTGGGTACACGAGCGTTGCCGTAGCTCAGCTCCAGTGCTCATGTCAGCTGATTTTTGGGTCTTTCAGTCCTACCAGAAATTGGGAAATGGGCTGTTTCCGGCCTCTGGAGGGCCCCCGGGAGGGTGGGGAAGGCTGTTTTCACCCTCCCCAGGCTCCTAGAAAGCCTCTGGAGCCTGGGGAGGGTGAAAAACAGGCCTACCAGGCCCACTGTGCCATCATGTGCTAAAAGTGGGGGGGGCGCAGGGGCAGGGGAACACACACGGGCGACCTCGCTGTCCTCCCCCCGCTTTTGGCACACGATGGCAAAAAGGTTAGCCATCACTGACATATAGTATGCTGTATTCTGCCACATCATTTTCATAGACCTTTCAAAAGGCAGGAAGACCCCAACAAATACTGAATTGTCAATGTGTACTCGAAAGCCAAACTAACTTTATTGAGTGCAAATGCTTTTTTTTTTTTAAGAACAGAACAGAACAGAACAAAGGAGTGCAGTCTGACCCTTTATGCTGCCTCCTTAATAATTTCTTTGATCAAAAAATCCCCGAGGTACTTTATCAGTCTGCTGAAATATCTTCTTTGGCACGCAAGCTGTGCCTCCTTGCGGAATAGAATGTAGTGATCAGTCAAACACCAAAGCTCTGTGTTTGTGTTCTTTTAAATGATTGCTTCTCTACTCCTGGCCTTTCTCTAACTTCCTGATTGTCCTTTTAGAGTTCTTCACTTTTCCTGCCTTTAATAAGGACAGTTAATCCATACCATCTCTTCCAAGCAATACTTCTCAGTTAATGGGCTGGTTAATTAATAAACACTAGAACTGGATGTCCTTTGCTGCAAATAATTTCAGTGAAAGTTCAGAAGAGCTTAAAACATTTCCCAGCCATGGAAAGAGAGAGCTCAAGAAAGAGTCAGATCAAAATACCTAACCATAGTTGAGACTTGGAGCTATTTTTACTTCTTCTGAAGCTGCTATTCTCATGTTCAGCCTACTTTGCAAATAGCTACTCACAGGCAGAGAAACTCTTCACTTCTTTCTTCCAAGTCTTCTACATCTGTTGATGAATGTGAACTTGCTTTAGAAAAGACCAGAGAAATTTAGAGTTCCCCAACAATTATATCTTGATATTTGCACGATGTAATCTAACTGCTCCATCACATGGACATTTGCTACCTTGTATGTAGTGTTTCATAAAACTGACCACACTGAAAAGTACTCAGTTGGTGATTTTTTCTTTCCTATGGACATATAAAGTGGTTCTTGAACACCATGCATGTATTCCTTTTTCAGATCCTGTCCCTTCATGATATAAGTCTTCTGTATTTCTCCTTTCAGCCTTTACCAATTAACACAAGGTATTTTCACAACAAACTTACCAGTTTTTTTAAAAATACATTTTTATTATTTACATATAAATATAGTGAATACAATGTCCTGGCATTTCACTTGCCATAAAAACCGAAGTGAAGACAAATAACATATATACTACTTAAAAAGTGCTAGTGTTGTACA
Source organism: Ptyas mucosa (assembly GCA_012654045.1). Lineage (NCBI taxonomy): Eukaryota > Metazoa > Chordata > Lepidosauria > Squamata > Colubridae > Ptyas > Ptyas mucosa. The sequence goes on along the minus strand of WNWU01000011.1, from coordinate 12,457,219 downwards.
ATTATTTTTGACCATTATATTCATTCTAATATAATGATACATATATAGTATCTCATTCCAGGTTCACCTAGCCTAATTTTTTCGTATTCCGACTTCCACCTCGCGCTTCTAGCCATTGATAAAATCTGTTCCATGTATCATAGTATTCTGTCTCTCCTTATCCCCACTAATAATTTGTCTAAAGCTGTCAATTCTCTATAAAAACCCCATGTTGTCACATCCTTCATGTAACATGATTGTATCTGCGACCACCACTCCATTTCCACCCCTTGGTCTTTTAATTCTAATCTAGTTTTCAATTCACCCTTCTCATTTAGTATATCCTTATAAGAAACAATTTTGTTCATATTTAAAGAAACAATTCTGTCCATATTTATAAGATTTGGGTGTATCAATGCTTCTAAGGTGTTAAACTTATCAGTGTTAATCACAATAATCAATGTGAACTCTTAATGCAATTCATAACGATAATTGCAGCTCCAAACTTGTTTGGGATGAACATTTTATTTATTTGGGGTGAAAATTCTACATCAGATGCACTCAAAGACTTGACACGCTGAAGAAGGCTCTAATGCTAGGAAAAGTGGAAGGAAAATGACCACCAGCAAGGTTTATGGACTCAATTACAGTGGTGATGAGTGCACCATTGGAAAACCTAAAGAACCAAGTTAGGGGACAGATAATCATGGAAAAAAATCTATCTACATGGTCACTAAGAGTCAAGCATGACTTGATGTCACATAAACAATCAGGATGAAGAATAGTAAATCAGTCAAGTATGCTGGAAGAACTACACTATCCCAAATAGAACCTATGAACAATTTGGAGTTTCTTCCAGACTCACAGCTCCTGTTCAAGGAACAGGTGTCAGATATGTCCAGGGAGGCCTTTGAATAAATTTGTGTTGTGAGCCCTGTATGTTTCTTCATGGATTGGGAGAGCTGCTCATAGTCAATCATACCTTGGTCACCTCCCAAATGGACTATTGCAATGCACTTTACATAGGGCTGCTGTAGTCAGAAGCTTCAGCTGGTGAAAATGGGCAGTCATATGTGTTCCTCAATCAGTACACATACTTCACTGCTCTGCAAGCTGCATTAATTGGAAGTTTTCTGCCACATTCAGTTCAAGGTGCTGATGTAATGGCATATTTTCTCCCTTTTCATAAAAACAATTTTATAATTTTTAATATCTAAATTTGGGGTTTGAATTTTTAAAACTAGGATTTTAAAGACTTGTGGCTATTGTTTAATCTGATTTTATTTGCTTTTAAATTTTGTATACATGTTTTTATTTTTGCCTGTTCACCACCCTGAGTCCCTTTGGGGAGAAGGGCGGTATATAAATATAATATATATAAATATATAAATATAATATATATATATATGGCAGGGCTGTAAAACTCCTGGCCCGTAGGCAGGATGTGTCACGCACTGGCCACGGCCACACCCGGTTTAGCGAAGGGGGAAAATATCTCACTATATCACATGATGATACCATGACAACATGAGTTTGACACCCCTGGTATATGGGAATGACCTTGAGGTGGGGAGGGGGGGGAAGAGATCCTGCCAAGGGAATGGCCAGATAAGAGAGGGCATAGTTTGCAGATGCATAACAGGAAGAGAACAATTCAGAAAGGATCTCCCTAACTTATCAGATTGTAGAAAGAGATGGTAAGAGAATTGTACTTTCAAACTTCTAGGATTCTGTTACAATAAAGTTGCAAGGCTACATTAAATCCTTATCTGGTCTACTTCCTCTCTAGTCTAGTCGAGAAACTGACAGTTGATGACATACAAAGCCCTTCATGGAATAGACTCTCTAAGTGGTTTATAGAGTCATCATCTTGCCCCCAACAATCTGGGTCCTCATTTTACCAACCTCGGAAAGATGGAAGGCTGAGGCAATCTTGAACCGGTAAGGATCGAATCCCTGGCAATCAGCAGAATTAGCTTGCAATACTGCATTCTAACCACTGCGCCACCATGGCTCCTGCCAGAATAGATCTGCCAGGATAGGCATGTTTGGGGTCTTATGTATTATGGAATGCTATCTGATGGAGCCAAGGAATATGGCTTTTTGTCATGGCACCCTTCTTTGGAACATCCTTTCTCCAATCAGATTGGCCCAGACCCTTCTGATCTTTTCTAATGCATTAAAGAATTTTGACATCAGGCTTGGAGATCTGGATGTGTATATAGAATCTGTAAAGTGACTAGGCTGTTCTCATGATACCTTCACTATTGATTGTGTCATTTTAAGTTTTTTATGTTGTTTTTATGTAGGATTGGGGATGTGGTGGCTCAGTGGCTAAGACACTGAGTTTGTGATCGAAAGGTTGGCAGTTCAGCAGTTCGAATCCCTAGTGCCGCGTAACGGGGTGAGCTCCCGTTACTTGTCCCAGCTTCTGTCAACCTAGCAGTTCGAAAGCACATAAAAAATGCAAGTAGAAAAATAGGGACCACCTTTGGTGGGAATGTAACAACGTTCCGTGTGCCTTTGGCGTTTAGTCATACCGGCCACATGACCACGGAGTCGTCTTCGGACAGCGCTGGCTCTTCGGCTTTGAAAAGGAGATGAGCACCACCCCCTAGAGTCAGGAACAACTAGCACATATGTGCAAGGGGAACCTTTACCTTTATCTTATGTAGGATTCTTGTGTTTTTGTTTGTTTGTTTGCTTGCTTGCTTGCTTTTGTACAGTTTTAAATACTGTGTGCCATGCATGTTTTTGAGATGGGTGGCTATATAAGAATTTGAGTCAATCAGGGAAAAGATAGTTTGGGGAGTTATATAATCTAATTGCTGACTGTGCTACCTGTTTCTGACCTCAGTCATGATAGAATGATGGCTTACGAACAAATGCAATCAAGAACTCTCATTTTCTTAACAAGGAACACAGTGTGATTTGATAGGGAAGATTTTTAAGAAGTGACCTTGAAAGCCACGAGTTAAGTCACTCAGCTCTTTTATTATATTTCGGAACAAATGTTATAGTTAATGATTCCTATAAAGCCTCTTAAATTTATGCTTGGTGGGGTTACCACTAGCAACTGCTTTAATAAATTGGCACGAAATCTCTGGTAACAAGAGCACTTTGGCAGAAGTAGTTACATTGTTTGACTGTCAATGGAATGTATTTAGCTGAGTGGGGAAGCGAGTCGATTTACCTGGGTGATGGCAGAGAAAGAAGCCGGAAGATCTGCTGGGGCAGAGCTGCAACTGCTAAGAAGCAATAATTAAAGCACAGGCATATAAATTGTGTTAACTCGTATGGCTAAAAGAAGAAAACCCCATTACGGAAAGGTTTATTCCCCAGGTTAAATTAAAAAATAGAGTCTGCATTCTATTTCTGTGCAACCCGTTATAATGAATTCCCTTATACATGGTCTAGGACAGGGGTGTCAAACTGAATTTATTGGAGGGTCAGATCAGCATTGTAGTTCTCCTCCACAGACCGGCCGGTGAGGGGGGGGGGAATGGGGACGCCTCCTGCTGTCCTAAACAGAGTCCCCACGCCCCGTTTTCAGCCTGGATGGCCTCCTGCAGCACTTTGCCGGCCAAAATGGCTGTTTTGGCTGGCAGGGTGCTGCAGGAAGCCATCCAAGCTGAAAATGGGGTGTGGGGCCCAGATTTAAGCACCTTGCAGGCTGGATGCAGCCTGCGGGCCTTGGGTTTGACACCCCTGGTACAGGATCATCCTATGCATACATTTATTGATGTTACCTAGTTTGGTTAATGAAACATCTCCAAGAAAAAGCAAGCTCAGAGAGCACCAAGAAATCCTTCTTTGTTTGTTCATCAAATTTCTACACTACCTGTCTCACTTAAGTGACTGTACTTATGGGGGAAAGTTAAATGAATGGATCCTCTTAAGAATTTGTTTTTTAATTTTTTTAAAAAAATTATATTTATATGCCGCCGTTCTCCGGAGACTCAGGGTGGCTTACAATGTGTTAAGCAATAGCCTTCATACTTTTTGTATATTTATACAAAGTCAGCTTATTGCCCACAATCGGGGTCCTCATTTTACCTACCTTAGAAAGGATGGAAGGCTGAGTCAACCTTGAGCCTTGGTGAGATTAGAACTCGCAGTAATTGCAGGCAGCTGGATGTTAAATGCTGCCTCAATAGGAGGCATTAGCCTGCTATGCCACTCAGGTTCCTTGTTGTTGCCTACTTGTTGAAGGTATTCAAGGAAATGAATAATAAGTTACTCTTGTATAAAAGTGCTTAATATATTAAAAAGCTATGATGTTCTTACTGTTGCAAACTGACCACAAATTGTAATCAGTAGAGACAATGTGTTATGACTTGCGAAAAGCTCCCTTGGAGACAGGAACCTACGCCTTGGGCAAGACCACTATCATTAAGAAAGGAATATCCGCTCAAGGTGAAAACTAAAAGTAAACATGATAAGATAGTTGTTGTTAGGCAGGAAATGTCAAGATGATCCTTTAAAGTGTAAAACAATAAAGGGGAGTTGGGAGGGATTCTTAGGCGTGGCGTGCATTGTGCAGGAGTATAAAATGTGTAGCTTGAAAACTGCTTCTTGCTTTCTTCGAACTCAATCCATTTGGGAAGGGTCTAAGAGGCCGCACTTGCAACCGCTTTTTATTTTTCTTCATTTTATCTCCAATAAACCTTTGATTTTGTGAACCAGACTTGTTTATGAATTGTGAGGATTAAAATATTTGGGTCTTTATATCTCACAGGATATTCAGTCTAAGTTGACTTGAAAATTATTGTTTTGAAAACCATTTACTAACTTATTTACCTACTTACTTTTTGGGTTAAGGAATCTGAGTGTGAAATTAATCTAATTCATTTGGAAATCAGTACCTCTAAAAAAACAATGGGTAGTCATAAGAATATGTTCTAATGAGCGCTTAGATCCAGTGGATCTCTGATCCTTCGAGTCTCCCACTGGAGAAAGAGGGAAAGAATCTCTAGGTGGCCTATTGATAGGTTCTAAAATGTTGGTGGAACTTCCAAAACTATGAAAGGACAACCAGAAGTTCATGGAAGCACTAATGAATAAAAATCACTTTCCCTCTTTTTTAGTATGACAATTTATATTTCATGAATAGAATTTCTTCCTTTCTTCAGAAAGATGGCTCTTGATATATCCCATTTTATTTTGCAAAACAAATTTCATTTATTTCATAGAAGAGCGCTGCACTGTACATTATTTCCCAACAGTCCAGATTTATACACTGTGCAGGCCTTACCCTGCTACCATCTCATGCTGCCAAACAGTTTATAGAACAGAAATCTGCAACTTCTTAACAGTAACTTGTAAAATATTTAAACGGAAGCGCTTTCATATTATTTTAAATGCTCTTAGATGTAATCACTAAACTGCAGATAGAGAAAAATAATGCTAAATGGCAACCCAGCATCTAATCATCTTTCAGACAGTTTGTTAAAATATCATTAAATCCCTTAAGTAATCAACATATCACTGATTACTTAACCTAGGCAACCTAAGGGGATGTTAATATCTTTCTTAAATGAAGGGGCATGGATAACTTTATGTTGGCAAGGTATAGTTTCTACTCTAAAAGCCTTGGCTTGCATAGAATTATATTGCATTGGAAATACGTATTCAACAGCCAAAATGGAGTAAAATTGAACTTTGATTGTAATTGTGCATGCTGGTCACAATCTGCCCAAACTGGCCAGTTTTGTCCTTTTATATTTAAATTTCTGTTGATCATAATGGACAGTAATTGGTGATTTTATCTGATGATGATCGTGACATATGGAAGACTTGGAATGTGGGGCCTTCCAGCTGACGTTGCGGCACTACCAGTCACAAGTAATGGAGCTCTTTGTTCCTGTAGTAGCTTCTCCCTGTTTGTGGGCTCCAAAAGGAGCCAAAGCTGCCTTGTAGGGGCGGCAAAGCTAAGGAGGGGCACTCTGAGAGGTTGCAGGAGAGGTCGCAACTCTCCTGCTGAACCCCAGAGCATTTTTCCCTTGCCATAGTGAGGAGAAGAGGCAGTCTAAGATGGCTGCCACAAATCTGGGACAGCCAAGGAATATCTAAGAATTGTGGTGGAACAGAGTTGATGAACAGTGTCTGAAACTGGGTAAGAAGAATCCCTTTTATTCAAATTTTAACCCCAAAAGAATATTCAGAAAAAGAGAGGCTCATAACTATTTTTAAAAGCAGCAGCGACTTAACACTCTGAGGAAAATTTCAAAACTGAAGGAAAAAGAATTAAAAGGGAAAAGGCAAAAAAAGTCATTAAAAATACAGAAAATTGGACTTTAAAATTGGACAGGTGTTGTTTTTTTAAAAAAAATATTTTTATTCAACATTTTTCACTTTTAAAATCACAATGACATTTTTACAGCTTTCCGTTATCGGAATTTTTTCTTAATTTCAGCTTATCCTTCAGCTCATTGTGTACATATACATTCTTATTTCTTAAGTATTTATTTATCTAATATATACAATATATACATATCTACTACATGCTAAATATATATATATATATTTCACTATATTATCTTCTCTAATTATTCACTATACATTGATTTTAGATTTCTTTTCCAGCCAATTATACCACCTATTCCATGTCTCATAGTATACTGTTTCCTATCTGTCCCTTAATTCCATCATTAATTTGTCAATTTCTGCTCATTCAAATATCTTGTTTGAATCTGTAGGTAAGGCCACCAATCTATTTTAATTCCTTGTGTTGTTAATTCCTGATTAGATTTAAGTTTCCCTTGCCCATCTAGAAGCTCTTTATAGGTTACTATTCTTTTTAAATCAATTAAATTAGGGTAGACCATTGCTTCCATTGTTGATATCCATCTGGGGATTTTTGTATAGAAATATCTTTTAAATCTCTAATAAGGCATCTCTCACCTGGTGTCTCTGGAAATATTTGTGAGCTTTGTTCTTTCCTCCCAAATGAAGGCATGCCAGCCCCAATGCAGATCACGTCCCTCTATCTTCTATTTTTTAAATTTATCCACTCTTTGAGCCATAATACTGCTGCCACCTGGTAGAAGAGTTCCCAATCCAGAAGGCCAATCCAGAAGGCCTCTTTTAATTCTAGAATCTTGTAGGAGTTTTAATTTAATTCTAGTTTTTTTCCCTAGCCAGATAAATTTTAGAGTTATTTTGTTCAATTCTTCAAAAAACTTTTTTCCTAGTTTTATGGGTACCGTATGGAATAAGTATAAAAGTTTTGGTAAAATGTTCATTTTTATTTATTTATGGTCGCAACTCTTCCAATCAAAGATAGTTGTAGCTTCGCCCAATTTTCTAAATCATTTTGAATTTGTTGTTGTAGTTTTAAATAGTTATCTTCTTTTATGGAGGAAATTTTTGCTGTTATCCAAATTCCAAGATACTTTACTTTTTTCACTACTTAAATTTCCAATATCCTCTCTAATTCCTTATTTTGGCCTTGTGTGAGATTTTTGGTTATTATCTTCGTTTTGTTTTTATTTATTTTTAAACCAGCAACCTTACCAAATTTCTCTATATCTTGTATTAATAATTCTCCCATTTCAAGGGGATCTTCTATTATGAAAGCCATATCGTCTGTGAATGCCTGTATTTTATACTCTTCTTTTTTTAATTTTAAACCCTTTTATTTCCTGATTATCCCTAACCTGGATCAATAAAATTTCTTTTTTTTTATTGAAAAGGTTTTACAACAATCGTTATCACCCTCCCTCCCCCCTCCCTTCCCCCCTCCCTAAACCCCCCCTCCCCACCCACCCCGACTTCCCAGAGCAGAATACAGAGTATTGCATATAACAATCAAGAACTAAATTAATCTAACTTCAATTATAATAACAAATCCCCCATAGAACCATAACTCCGCTATAGATAATATACATCTAAAGTTTACATTCATCCATAAGCAATTTGGTATTTCTTTGTCTGGTATTTGTTCTGAATATATTCAATCCATTTTGTCCACTCCAATATATATCTTTCTTGAGTAATATCCTTCAAATAAGCTGAAATCTTCGCCATTTCTGCCAAGTTCGTTACTTTCGGTATCCATTCATCAATAGTAGGCAAAGAGTCCTTCTTCCAATATTGTGCCACCAACAGTCTAGCTGCCGATATTAAGTTTAAGATCAATTTAGTCTCTATTGTAGTACAACCTGTTGTAATACCCAACAAAAATAATTGAGGAGTAAATTTCAACCTTTTTTTAAAAGCATTCTGTATCACCCACCATATTTTTATCCAAAAAGCTTTAATTTTCTTACAAGACCACCAAATATGAAAATAAGTAGCATCATCACAATCACATCTCCAACATTTAGGTTGCACATTTGGATACATATATGATAATTTTTTAGGAACTAAATGCCATCTATAAAACGTTTTGTAAAAATTTTCCCTCAAATTTTGTGCTTGGGTAAATTTAACATTTCTAACCCAGATTTTTCCCAAGTTTCCAACTTTACCAGTTCTTGAAAATTTTGTACCCATTTTATCATACAGTCTTTTACCAATTCCGTTTCTGAATCTATTTCCAACAAAACATTATATAACCTTTTAATATGCATTTGACTTTGGTCTCTAATCTGTTTTACCAAATTTTCCTCATATTGCATTAAAACAACTTTTTGATCTTAACCTGGATCAATAAAACTTCTAGCGAGAGAATAAATAAGAGGGGGGATAGTGGGCATCCTTGCCTAACCCCCTTATTTATGTTAACTTTGTCTGTTAGATCTCTGTTTACCATTATTTTCACTGTTTGATTTGAATATATTGCCTTGATCATTCTAATAATTTTTTTCCAAATTTCATAGTGGTTAATTGTATGATTAGGAACTGCCAATTTAAATTATCGAAAGCCTTTTGTGCATACACCAGTACTAATGCTAATTGTTTTCAGGGTGGGCCTCATAATACTCTAATATGTTCATTATAATTCTTGCATTGTTTCTTATCTGTTGTTTGGGTAGAAATCCATTTTGATCTGAATGAATAATATTGTTTAATATCTTTTTGAGTCTTTCTACTATAATCGTAGCCAGGATTTTATAATCAGCATTTAGTAGCGAGATTGGCCTATAGTTTTGTATCAATTGATTATTGGTATTTTCTTTCAGGATTAATGTTATTAATGCCTCCGTCCATGAGTTTGGCATTTTAGCTTGCTCTAATACATCATTATACATTTTTAACATAATTTCCTCTAATGGTTCTTGGAATTTTTTATTTATTTTTGCAGGAATCCCATCTGACCCAGGTGTTTTATTGTTTTTTGTTTTTTAATTGCCTCCTTCATCTCTATTAAGGTTGAACAGGTGTTGTTTTGGATAGGCATTTTGAAATGTTGGAATTATCTACTTTAAAAATTAACATTATTTTTATATTGTGGAAAACTGGAAAAATTGGTTAACATTGAAATCTAATCTAGATTCGTCCTGCTGATGAAAGGAAGTATAACACATTCCCAAAATCTTGAAAATACTTGATTACTGGAGACTTAAATGTGAGAATAAAAAAGACGCTATCATTAAAATGACCCTTGAAGATTACAACACAAGACGGGATCTACAGAGGGATTTATGGAGGTTCTGGAAAATTTATGGGAATATCCAGAGGAACAGGTGGATCAATTGTGGGATACAAAGAATTAAGAATATTGAATTTTTTGAGAAGTGTCTTTAGGCTTGAATATATGGTTTTTGGATTATTGGACAAAAGAGGGACACAATAAAAATTTAACAAGATGTTTCATCAAGAAGAAATAAGTGGAATTTGGGAAAAGATTGCATTGTTAATTCAAAGTACAAGTGAGATACTTATGAACCGAATCGAGAGCATCGATGAAAAGCTGGGAAATATAATACAAAAGACAATGAGTGATCAAGATACCCAGGAAGAGGAGGAGCCAAATGAAAGAGTAGATGAAAAAACAGAACAGACAAAACAAATGATGCAAGATAATAAGAAGGAGATAGTAACAAAAATAATAAGGATTGATGAAATAAGCCAAGGGAAAGTATTTTAATGGAATTAAAAAAAGGATCCAGAGAACCATGAAGATTTTTTCTGGAAGAGAGATAGGGACAAGAGTAGATATTTTGAAAGCTAGACAATGGAAAAGGTCAGAGAAGGGAGAAATATTTAAAATGAGTAGTCAAGATGTGGAAGTAGATAGAAATAAAGATCCAAGAGAGGAATATGGGAGGCAAGCTAAAAAATGAACAATTAAAGTTTTGAAGCGGGTAGGAGACAATGGCTAGAAAGGGAACATGTTTAAATACAGTAGTGGCATAACCAAAAGTTAGAATAGGGATGGAAACTAGATGGAAGACGGTTAATAAAATACTCATTTTTATATAATAAAGAGAAGTAATAATAAGAGGGGAAATCAAAATTTGAACGATGGTTTTATCAAGTATGTTAAAATAATATGGTGACTGGCATAAAAATAATATATTGAACTATTGAATAACCAAACAATGAAAGATTATAATCCAATATGAATATGTGAATGCTTGCCAAATGTAACAAATAGGATTATAATATTTTATTTATATTAAAATGTATGACATGTAGAATATGGTGATGGACATGAAAATAACATTGAAATATTAAATAATCAAATAATGAAGGATTATAAATTGAATAAGCAAATAATGGAAGATTATAATTTAACATAAATGTTTGTATTATTGTTAGAATTGATTGGCATAAAAATAATAGATTGAAATGAAAGTAATTTAACATAAGGTTCTACATTTAGGAAAGAAAAACAAAATGCACAGGTACCGTATATGTGGTACCTTGCTCAATAGTAGTAACTGTGAGAGGGATCTTGGAGTCCTAGTGGACAACCATTTAGATATCAGCCAGCAGTGTGCAGCAGCTGCCAAAAAAGCCAACACAGTTCTGGGCTGCATAAACAGAGGAATAGAATCAAGATTGCGTGAAATGTTAATACCATTTTATAATGCTTTGGTAAGGCCACACTTGGAATATTGCATTCAGTTTAGGTCGCCATAATGTAAAAAAGATGTGGAGACTCTAGAAAGAGTGCAGAGAAGAGCAACAAAGATGATTAGGGGACTGGAGGCTAAAACATATGAAGAACGGTTGCAGGAACTGGGTATGTCTAGTTTAATGAAGAGAAGGACTAGGGGACACATGATAGCAATGTTCCAATATCTCAGGGGTTGCCACAAAGAAGAGGAGTCAAACTATTCTTCAAAGCACCTGAGGGTAGAACAAGAAGCAATCGGTGGAAACTAATCAAGGTGAGAAGCAATTTAGAACTAAGGAGAAATTTCCTGACAGTTAGAACAATTAATAAGTAGAACAACTTGCCTGCGGTGTGGGAACATAACACTGGACATTTTTAAGAAGATGTTGAATAACCATTTGTCTGAAGTGGTGTAGGGATTCCTGCCTGGGCAGGGGGTTGGACTAGAAGACCTCCAAGGCCCCTTCCAACTCTGCTATTCTATTCTATTCTATTCTATTCTATTCTATTCTATTCTATTCTATTCTATAAATATGTGTATTATTATTAAAATTATATAAGAGTGTTAAATGAAACAAATATGATTACTACAATTTTATCTGATAATATTTTATCAGCATTAAAATGTAGGACATGCAGGATATCGTGATTGGCATAAAAATAACATATTGCAATATTGAATAACTAAATAATAAAGGATTGTAATTTGAATAACTAAATAATGGAAGACTATAACGTAACTTAAATATGTGTACTATTATTAGAATTATATAAGCTTGCTAAATGCAATAAATATGATCAATACTTTATTTGTATTAAAAGGTATGACATTCAGAATATAGTGATTGGCATAAAAATAACATATTGAAATTTGAAATAACTAAATAATGAAAGACTATAATTTAACATAAAAATGTGTATTATTATCAGAACTATATAAGCTTGATAAATGTGATAAATGTGATAAATATTGTTCTATTTGCATCAAAATGTATGACACTCAAGTGCAGATCTGCTAAATAAAACTGGTCTAATCATATTAAGTGGGGAAGAGGAGGAGGAGGAAGAGGAGGAGGAGGTGAATACGATAGTTTTAATTATTAAATTATTAATTAAGAGTCTAAAATGTACATCAGAAAGTATAAATTTGTGTTGCTGCAGGTATGTATGAAAGTAGAAATGAATAGTTTGGTGATATTTGCATGCCCATTCCAATGAATGGTGAATTTAAAGGAGGGAGTCATACAATGATCTGTATGAATGAGGTACAAGAGAAAATTATTTTAATAGGTAATATGCCTACAAACAAAGTAAATGGGTAAAGAAAACAATATTCGCCCATTTAGAGGCTGGTGACAGATGTGTATCCACATTTTAAAAAAGTCGGTTTTAAGAATGAATCTATTCATTGGTACACTTTGCAAGGAAATTAGTATACATATAAAAATATGAACAATTGTTGAGAGATTCTGAATGTGAAATAGACCAGTATTTAATAAAGCCACACGTGGATTTTAGAACAACTGCAGGGAGAAAAGTATGAAACAGTATAAGGGGGGAAAAAATCTCCTAATAAATAAATGTAAAGAAAGAGTAATGTAATTCATTGTGAAAAGAAATAAGTGGCAGAATGCCACAAAAGTATGTGGGTTATGCTGATGGGAAGTATGAAAAAGGATGCTTGCTGGAATGAGGTGAAATGTGCTTTCTTTAAAAATGTATGTAAGAGAATGATTACTGCAAAAAAGAGTCTAAAAGAAAACTACTGCATAATATACATAGTGATAAAAAGAGAATTGGAAAGAGCAAAGTCAAAGAGAGGAAGAAATGATGAAGATTAAAAGAGACAGAGAAAATATGAAAAGATTTTGACGGAAATTTTAAAATAATACTTCGGAAGTAGGTGAAAAGAACTAAACAAGGAGACTTCAGCCAAGCAAATGGAATTAAAAATAAATATGACTTGAAGAAAGTGAAGTGAGGGAATGATGAAAAGAATAATTTAGAGATTTTACAGGAATTTGAATGAAGAATGTAATTTGGCTGAATGCAATAAATGTTAGTGTTTACTGTGTTTTCCCCAAAATAAGACTGGGTCTTATATTAATTTTTGCTCCAAAGAATGCATTATGGCTTATTTTCTGGTTAGGTCTTATTTTGGGGAAAATACAGTACTGAACACCTCCGTCTGGATGACGATCTTAACTGGGGCTTATTTTTGGGGTAGGGCATATATTACAAGCATCCTGAAAAATCATGCTAGGACTAATTTTCCGGTTGGGTCTTATTTTCGGGAAAACAGGGTAGTTATAAAAGGCAAGTGTAATGTCCTATTGTGGTTTGATAGATTCATGAATAAATAGATAAGGAATGCTTGTGGTAAAATTTAAAATGTTTTGGTTAGGAACATGAATGCACAGGTGTGTTTCGGCTCTGTCTGAGTACCTAATGAATTGCAGTGAATGTTAGTCGAAGTATATAATGCAACATAATTATGGATCTAAAAATTAATGCAGTATATCAGAGGCCAAGGAATTGGTTTTGAACCAAGAAAACTAAGTAAATGAGGGTAGGCTATATATAAATAGGAAAAAAACTAAGACAAATTATTAATATTGGACTTTTATTGCACGTTTATTACTTTATAAGTAACTCAAGGCAGCAAACATATATAATAATTCTACCTCCTCCTAATTTTGCAACCACCACCACCACCTGTGAGGCGGGTTCTGCTGAGAGAGGGTCACTGGCCCAAAGTCACCCAACCAGCTTCAAGATGGAACTTGAATTCATAGTCTCCTGGTTTCTAGGCCAGCACCACTATAGCAAACTGGCTCTGGATGGATGTGTGTACCTTGGTAGGAATGATGGGAAAATAGATTGAAATCATGGTGGATACCTGATGGAAAGATCGTATTTGTTGTTGTTGTTAGTTGCAAAGTCATGTCTGACCCATCGTGATCCCATGGACAATGTTCCTCCAAGCCTTCCTGTCCTCTACTATCCTCTGGAGTCCATTTAAGCTCATGCCTACTGCTTCAGTGACTCCATCCAGCCACCTCATTCTCTGTCGTCCCCTTCTTCTTTTGCACTCAATCTTTCCCAGCATTAGGCTCTTCTCCAGTGAGTCCTTCCTTCTCATTAAGTGGCCAGTTTCATCTTCAGGATCTGACTTTTTAAGGAGCAGTCAGGGTTGATCTCCTCTGGGACTGACTTGTTTGTTTGCAGTCTTGTTTGCACCTTGCAGTCCAAGGGACTCACAGGAGTCTTCTCCAGCACCATAGTTCAAAGGCCTCAATTCTTTGGTGCTCAGCTTTTCTTATGGTCCAACATTCACAGCCATACATTGCAACCGGGAAAACCATAGCCTTGACCATATGCACTTTTATTGGCAGGGTGATGTCTCTACTTTTTAGTACTCTGTCTAGATTTGCCATAGCTTTCCTCCCCAGGAGCAAGCGTCTTTTAATTTCTTAGCTGCGGTCCCCATCTGCGGTGATCTTGGAGCCCAAGAAAATAAAATCTGTCACTACCTCCATTTCTTCCCCATCTATTTGCCAGGAAGATTGTATTTCTTCCCCATCTATTTGCCAGGAAGATCATATTTGAATGTGTTCATTCAAATAAAAATGGCTATGTGTAAAAGTACAGTTCTGCCTTTTACATGGAAGTGACAGTGGGGTATGTTACAAAACCATAAAGTTATGTGGAATACATTGGCAATGGTATTTAAGAAATGTATGCGTGGTAAAACCAAAATAGGTGGGATCGAGAATGAATGGGGACTGAATACATAAGTGAGTGACCTGTATAGAAGCAGATTTTTTTGAAGTGGTTTGGTCATAAAGAAAGAATAAATACGGCTATTATAGCACAGCAAATATACAAAAGACAAATGAATGGGTTGAGACGAGAAATGTTTCCTGGACAGAGTTGTGGTCCTCAAAAGGTAAAGGGTGATGTATGAAAAAATTATAATGGAAACAATCTTGGTTTGTAACGAAAGTTATGAAGTGGAATTGTGAATAGTGTTGGTATATGGTTGGTAAATGAGAACTAATTTTGTCTAGGGGTTAAGGCACCAGGCTAGAACCTGGGAGACTGTGAGTTATTATCCTGCCATAGGCATGAAAGCCAGCTGGGTAATTTTGGGCCAGTCACTCTCTCTAAGGCCAAGTCGCCTCACAGGGTTGTTGTTATGGGGAAAATAGGAGGAAGGAGTATTTGCCAGTTTGAATTATTTGTAAAACAACTCAAGTAAATAAACTAATATTAGTTATA
>WNWU01000011.1:12412609-12441851 GCA_012654045.1 Ptyas mucosa | reverse complement strand
TATATATAAATGATTTATATGCCGCCCTTCTCCGGAGACTCAGAGCGGCTTACAATGTGTTAAGCAATAGCCTTCATACTTTTGTATATTTATACAAAGTCAGCTTATTGCCCCCACAATCTGGGTCCTCATTTTACCCACCTTAGAAAGGATGGAAGGCTGAATCAACCTTGAGCCTGGTGGGATTCGAACTTGCAGTAATTGCAAGCAGCAGATGTTAATAGATGTTAATAACAGGGTGCTTTAAACCACTGTACTACAGGCTCTTGGCATTTTCTTTTCTTATCTCATGCCTTTAATATTTTTGGGGGTGGGTGGGAATAGTGCTTTTCTGTACTCTGTATAATATTGTTTACTCCAAAAGGGAGCAATGTGGTATGAACATATGTATAGATCAGTGGTGGGTTGCCCCTGGTTCGCACCGGTTCTATAGAACCAGTAGTAAAACCGGTGGGAGACTCCGCCCACTGACCCCGACATCATCAAAATGCTTCTGCGCATGCGCAGAAGAGGGCGCACGCATGAGCAAAGCAAGCGCGCACGTGTGGCCCTGCTGCGAACCAGTAGTAAAGGTAAGTAGAACCCACCCCTGGCATAGATGTGTGCACTTTAAGCCAACCAAAATAGGCAAGTAAAAGGGAAAGTTATATAACCTCAAGCTGCAGGTGGAGGGCCAGTTCTGAAGGTTGCTGAAATCAGTGTGAAGAAATAGTACAAAAGTTGCCAATCAAAGGAGGAAGAACCTCAAGTGGAAATCAATGGCTTCTGCTCTCAGCTCCAGCTGTGGATATTGTAGACTGTCAAAAATTGAGGTGAAGCCTTGACATCCTGCTGTGAGGTTTATCATCCAGAGGATCAAGAATGACAAGGCGATTTACCTCTCTGGAAAGTTTACAAAACTCTAAATGCCTTGTTTATTAGTTTGTTTCACTGACATATTGACATCCCACTTTTCTAGCTTGGCAAAGCTGGCAGGATTTTTTTTTTTTTTTAAAAAAGCAACATAAAAAGTTAAAAGTGAAAGGGATGCAGTGGCTCAGTAGCTAAGATGCTGAGCTTGTCGATCGAAAGGTTGGCAGTTCAGCGGTTCGAATCCCTAGTGCCGCATAACGGGGTGAGCTCCCGTTACTTGTCCCAGCTTCTGCCAACCTAGCAATTCGAAAGCATGCAAGTAGAAAAATAGGGACCACCTTTGGTGGGTAGGTAACAGAGTTTGGTGTGCCTTTAGCATTTAGTCATGCCGACCACATGACCACAGAGACATCTTCAGACAGCGCTGTCTCTTTGGCTTTGAAACGGAGATGAGCACCGCCCCCCTAGAGTCAGAAACAGCTAGCACATATGTGCGAGGGGAACCTTTACCTTTACCTTTAAAAAGTTAAAAAATACCAATTACCATGAACAACATGTATTAAAGTTAACAATAAAAATGAACGCATCTTTACAGACATCCTAAACATCAGTGAGATTAGGAGCATCAAAGCACAGTATCCAAGAGAGGGAAAATATACCCTGCTCCCCACACCATGCCAAAAAGGTAAACAGCTGACAACAAGAGCATCTTCAAGAGAACATCACCTACACTTCATAATGACTGGACAGATTTGTAATGGGAGAAATGGTTCCTTTGACGTTCAGGTCCATAAATCATTAAGGATTTCCAGGTTCAAAACTAACATTTTAAGTTGCATCCAGTCAGAACACTTCTCTTGGAGGGTCTTATAGGATCACTCTGCCAACATGAAAAGTTGTTTGCCATCAATACGTAAGTGAGTGACCAACACAAGATAATTTGAGCCTGGTCGTTGTGCCTTGAGGGAGACCTCTGGATTAATTTGTTTCAATGATCCGCCATTTTTTTTCTTGGCTATCCATGGGGTATAAAAGTAAATTATCTCAGATGCCTCCACTCCTAGGAAGTAGTATTGAGTACAGTAGTTTTTAGAACAATATGAACAGGTGGCGATGTGAAATTGTAAATGGGCAAAGAGTTTCGTGACACTGTCCATCCACCCATACAGTCCTCTGCTCGGTATATGATCTGTATAATGCCAGAGATAACTGCAACAATTTTAACAGGATGACATCCTTCTTCTACCTAAATCCTCACGGAAAGGGACAGCTCACCTTGCTCAAGCAGTCAGTTCTGCTGTTCTATCAGGAAGCTTCTCACAGTCTGCTTTCCTACCATTTTCACCCATTGTTTCTCCTGCTGTCATCTGGCAAGTGCCCCTCAGAATTCAAGGTAAACAATCTTTTTGAAAACACCATTTTAGCTCTGGCATTGCCTTTTAACAGTGAAAATATAGGATTATAAATAAAGAGAAATATATTGTCATGATGCCCTAGAACACTACAAAATGACAAGCCCGAGAATGTATAGCATGCTATCTCCCTTGAGCAAAAGTTTATGTTACAAGGCCATTGCTCTGTGTAGCATCTACTGTATTTCTTTTCAGATAAAGAAATGCATTTCTCTCAGGGGTCTCTCTCTCTCTCTCTCTCCCTCCCTCCCTCCCTCCCTCCCTCTCTCTCTCTCTCTCTCTCTCTCTCTCTCTCTCTCTCACACACACACACACACACACACACACACACACACACACACACATACACACACACATACAGAGAGAGAGAGAGAGTTCAGCCATCTCAGGAAAGAATACTGTCTCTGATACTCAGAGCTGCTGATTGATTCCTTTTTAATTGCACTGAGAATATTTTATAGCTTTTGTAGTGGGTATTAAAAATTAAGTAAGTTCAGTTAAAGAATAATTTATCTGGTTTGGGGCAGGCAGACAGTCCCTCAAGTAGAAGAACAGACAGAAGACTAAGCAAGAGATATCATATATTAGGCTTGTTTTCTAAAAGCCAAGGCACCTTGGACAATTCTGGAGGGTGAAAAACAGACCTTTGGATGCCATTGTTGCCGCTTATTGATCCTATTAACATTATCTCACAGTAAAATGAATGTGGAAATTTCAGTCTTTCAGGAGACATGTAAATGAGGAGGTGAAAAATAAGCCAGGACAAATGGCTTCTTTTGCACAGAAAATGAATTATGAAAAGGAAACAATGAGGCATGTGAACAGCAGCATGTGTATAACAGAGAATCAAGCATATTAAACATGGGACCATCCCTTTTAGTTGCAAGGAAAGATCATTGAAAGACACAAATGGGAGTTCCAGTTGAAGAACAAAAGAAGCTAAAATGGATAAGTCCTGAAGAACCCTCACATAAGTCGTCTCCTTTTAGCCTTGTCCCTTACCTCTTTATTTCTACCTAGGTTTTCAATAACACATAAGATTCTTGCTAAGAGAAAAACACTTGAGCAGAAGACAAAAATAGAGCTGGAAAGAAAGGAGCTTCTGCTTTTGTGTTCCACTCTTGGAGCACTTAGAACTTCTTTTGGGGGTGTTTTTGGGATTATCTCGTTAGTGCCTTCCTTTCTGAATGCATCTCTCCATTCATTGTGCTGTATCCTTCCAGACATCTCTGCGTCTTCACTGAAAAAGCAAAAAAAATGTCCTCATTACATCTTCCTCTGAGGATGCATCTGAAGCCAGAGTGTTAAGTGTGTGTCTGCAGAATGCCAGAAAAAACGACTTTATCATTATTGTAAAAGTCAAGACACCGATACGCATACAGATGCAAACAGAGGGAGAGGCAACTGTTCATAAGTGAGCACGTCCTATCTAAAGCATTTGCATCAGATTTCTCTTTTCCTTCACAGTTTACTCAAATTAGAATCTTCATACATATGTAGACAAAGGGAAGAACGTTGCCAGGAGCAAATCTTGTTCTCTAATCCTATTTCCATATAATGAGGGCTGTTTTGTGTTTTGATATATGAAACCGCTACCATCCAATCTAGTTGTCACCCTAGGTGTAGAACTTTCTGGATCAGCTTAGGAATTCAAATAATACCATGCCGATTCACATATCCCCAGCAGCTTCATTTAGCCCAGCATTTTCTCAACCTTAACAATCCCAAAATGAGTTGGCTGGGGAATTCTAGGAGTTGAAGTCCACCTGTCTTAAAGTTGCTACAGTTGAGAAACACTGATCTAGAATCCCAATTTCAGCAGACAGCTAAGCATGCAACCAATTATTATCCCAGGCTGAATCCAGCAGGTATACATTAATATATTAATATCCCAGGCAGAATCTAGCAGGTATACAAAATGACGTTGAGACTCTAAAAAAAGAGTGCAGAGAAGAGCAACAAAGATGATTAGGGGACTGGAGGCTAAAACATATAAAGAATGGTTGTTGGAATTGGGTATGTCTAGTTTAATGAAAGGAAGGACTGGGGTGAGATGATAGCAGTGTTCTGATATATCAGGGGTTGCCACAAAGCAGAGGGAGTCAAGCTATTCTCCAAAGCACCTGATGGCAGGACAAGAAGGAATGGATGGAAACTAATTAAAGAGAGAAGCAACCTAGAACTAAGAACTAAATTTCCTGACAGTGAGATCAATTAACCAGTGGAACAACCTACCTCTAAGAAGTTGTGAATTCTCCACCACTGGATGTTTTTAAGAAGAGATCGGACAACGATTTGTCTGAAATGGTATATGGTTTCCTGCCTGAGTTGGACTAGAAAACCTCCAAGGTCCCTTCCAACCCTGTTGTTGCTATTATCTCTTTTATTCATAAAACATGAAACTCAGTCAACTGAACATTTTAAAATGTATCACAAATATCATTGACTGGCGTTGATGGTTGATACGGGTTGCTGCCAGCATCCTAGGTATTGAGAAAATATTGTTGTTGTTATTATTATTGTTTGTGATTGTGTGTGTGCATGCGTGTGTGTGTAATAACTCCATAGAAGATAGCAGCTAAAACAGCTCCCTCCAAACTCAAATTTTCTGTATGTGTCAGATTAAAAGGATGCAAATCAGGGGTGAAATCCAGCAGGTTCTGGAGAACCAGTATTGGAAATTTTGAGCAGTTCGGAGAACCGGTAGCAGAAATCTTGAGTAGTTTGGAGAACTGGCAAATACCAGCTCTGGCTGGCCCCAGAGTGGGGTGGGAATGGAGATTTTGCAATATCCTTCCCCCAGGAGAAGGGAGGGAATGGAGATTTTGCAGTATCCTTCCCATGCCACACCCACCAAGCCACACCCACAGAACCGGTAGTAAAAAAAATTGGATTTCACCACTGATGCAAATGGCAAGGAATATAAATCCTTCCATTCCCCACTATCCTGTCAGAGCTGAAGAAGCTTCTTGGATGAGAAGCGAAATGTCTTCAAAGAAAAAACAAGAAAGTCCAGCTGCCTCCTGAAAAAGCACCTTTGGACAACCCTGACCTGGATGACCGAGAATCTCTACAGACTGTCAGATTAAAACTTCCATCATCTCTCCCAACTAGCCATTTATTGGAGGACATTAGGTTGAGGAAAAGAACTAACGGTCCTTGGTCTTGTTTCAGTCTCAGAACAATGCTCCCTGGAAGGGGGGGGGGGGTGTTCAATAATTTCAGTTAGCTAATTGAAACTAATGGGACCCAGCTAGTCTATTTTATTTCATTTCATTGTGGATCACACTCTATGTCTGTGATGGCAAACCTATGGCACGCGTGCCACAGGTGGCACACGGAGCCATATCTGTGGGCACGGTCAGCTGATTTTCGGGCCTTCCAGGCCCACCAGAAGTCAGGAAACAGGCTGTTTCCAGCCTCCAGAGGGCCTCCGGGGGGTGGGTAGGGAAGGCCGTTTTCACCCTCCCCGGGCTCCTAGAAAGCCTCTGGAGCCTGGGGAGGGTGAGAAATGGCCCTACTGGGCCCACTGTGCCATCACGTGTCAAAAGCGGGGGGAACACGGGGGGTCACACGCGCATGCGCGGGGGGGGCGGGGTGCATTGAATTGTGGGTATGGGCAAATGTATGTGTGACACATACCCCCACGCTCCCCACGCTTTTGGCACGCAACAGCAAAAAGGTTAGCCACCACTGCTCTATGTTCTAAGATGATAGTAGGAGTTTACTTTAAGCTCACCAGCTAAGTTGTCTGTTTGACGTTCACAGTCTTTTTCATCCTTGTAAAAATATAAATGTCTTCTCTCTTAAGTACTGTGTAAGGTATTTGAAAGCCCTACCCAATAGAGTGCTGACATTCTAGCGTGTGTGATATGTGTGTATGTCTGTGCATATTCATTGCAAAGAAAGACAGCAGCTAAATATGTGGTCTGTTCAGCCAAATAAGAGTTCAGAGTCAGAGCGAAAGCAATTCCATTTTATTTGATTGGTCCATTTCTGCTCTACAGTGGCTATTCCCATGGGCCAACTGTTGTGTGCACCCGCTGAAAAACCCATGTTTGCTTTCACCGAAATCATTTCCCCCCACTTTCATCTCCAAACAACCACCGTGAGGAGCAGTCTTCTTTCAGAGAAAGGTCATGCCTCCCTTGGAAGTCATCCATCAGGGAAGACCATTTATTACTTTGATTTTAAAATGAAACGCCATTTTGCTGCAAGCACTCCGTGGCTTTATCTAGAGCTGACAACCACACAAGTAAGTGATGTTAACTTGTTACTAACACGTTTTGTGCGGTTGGCCTGGGAGAGATTCGGGAGCTGAGAAAGGTCTTGTACAGACACCAGCTCCTTTAATGAATCCGCTTAGTAGAATGAAGGAGCAAAACAGGCTGTGTGTGTGTGTTGAAGCTCGCATCATAAACACAATATCACATGTTGAAGAAAGAAGAAGTAATGCTCCCTGCTTTCCAAAGAGGAAAGCTAGGCCTATGAAGTCCAGCTCTTAAAAGTTATCCAGATACATCGCCTCAGTCCCCAGACTTTTACATGGCTTCCCAAAGGGATGACTAAAACGTTTATGTGACAGGAGTGATTAAACACATGACTGAGAATAATCATATCATATCATATCAATTATCATTTAGATTAGAAGTAAATGAAATGAAATGCGTTTTAAAGTTTTGCCCTGCCACATTCATTTAGGCATGGGCTCAGCAGATCTTTCAAAGGCTGCATGCTGAGTCTTTTCTTTGTTGCATTGTTTCTTGCTGTTTCTAATGTCTAGGACCCTCATCAAGTCAAGCAACTTTATACATTTGATGAGTGAGTGAGTAAATAAACAAACAAACAAACAATGACTTAAAGCAGGGGTGAAATGTAAAATTTGTTACTACCAGTTCTGTGGGTGTGGCTTGGTGGGGGGGGGTGGTAATGTGACTGGGTGGGCGTGGCCAACTTTTTTTAAAAAAAAACTTTTCGAAGCATTTTTTCTAATGCTTTGAAAAGCCTCTGCCGATCTGGCAACTCAGTTGGGATCGTCAGAGACTTTTCAAAGCATTTTTTTTACCACCTCTTCGGCCAAGAGATTGCAGAAAAAAATGCTTTGAAAAGCCTCTGATGATCCCAGCTGAGCCGCGCGATCATCAGAGGCTTTCTTTTTTTTTTTTTATGCTCCGATCATTTTTTTTAATGGTCCGAATCGGGAGCATTTCACCCCTGACTTAAAGTCACTTTTGACTCAAGCTGAGGATTTTATGGGAATATAATATCATATATATTTTTGGCAAGAATATAAAAATGGTTATCAGTGTGATCTTCTGAACAGTTTCTGCTCTGTTTTTGTTTTGTTTTAATTTAGTTTTTTTCTTTATTTATTCGTTTTTAAGTTTAGTGTATGCCTGGTGGGGTCCCATCCAAGTCCTTTTCAGATCTGCCTTGTTTAACTTTTCAAGCTGGACTAGATGCTGCTCTCTAGTTGGGCAAAATACTTACTTATAACTAATTTTACACA
The DNA here is from genome assembly GCA_012654045.1 of Ptyas mucosa. Lineage (NCBI taxonomy): Eukaryota > Metazoa > Chordata > Lepidosauria > Squamata > Colubridae > Ptyas > Ptyas mucosa. The sequence goes on along the minus strand of WNWU01000011.1, from coordinate 12,434,078 downwards.
AAAATACACATGCCACATAAATACAAATGGACACGTGGACATGCAGACCCCTAGTACTTTAATTTCTGTATCATTCCTATTTCATTAGGTCACTGAATAAAGGAAATGCACAATCTGTTTGGACGGCTTTGTGTTCTTTGCGGAAAACACATTTTCCTTCTAGAACATTGTTTCTCAGTTTTGGCAACTATGTGGACTTCAACTCCCAGAATTCCCTAGGCAGTTGCTAAGGCTGAGAAAGTGCTTTAGAATAGGGGTGTCAAACTCAAGGCCAGCGGGCCAGATCTGGCCTGCAGGGTGCTTAGATCTGGCCTGCAGGGCTGTCCTGGAAACAGCAAAGGACCAGCCAATGGTGCCTCTGCTAGCAAAAATGGAGTTCCATTTTCAACCGTGACGACCTCCTGCAGCCTTCTGCCAGTGAAAACGGAGCTCGCGGGGGGGGGGCGCACACAGCCCGCACAGGATCTGTTTTTTTGGCCATGACAGCCTTCTGCCAGTGAAAACTATTCACCCCAGCCACGTCTACCCCAGCCACACCCATCCCGGCCCCCGAGGTCAAACACAACTCTGATGCAGCCCTCAATGAAACCGAGTTTGACACCCCTGCTCTAGAAAGACAAAAATGCTACTGTTCATTTTCTTGAAGCAGCACAAAAGCCCACCCAAGGGCAATAATTTTTGCATCACCAGCAAGACGTGATCTTGTAGAGCAGTGGTAGTCAACCTGGTCCCTACCGCCCACTAGTGGGCATTCCAGCTTTTATGGTGGGTGGTAGGGGTTTTATCCCTATTTTATAAATCACCATTACTGTGGAACCGGTGGGCGGTTAGAAAATTTTACTACTAACAGAGATACAAAAGTGGGCGGTAGGTATAAAAAGGTTGACTACCCCTGTTGTAGAGCATGGGTCCTCATGCAATTTTATTTCTCCCAAATAACAGAGAGTGAGTTGCCTTAAGGAAACACTGATTTGCTCCAAAATATTTAGTGCAGAGTGCTTTCTGATTGCCAGGAGCAAGCAGTGTTCGTTTTAAGACAGGATCACTTATACTGCACTTGTGGGGTTTTTTTCCCCTCCAGCTACTAAGAATTCTTCCACGTCTGCTTTCTCTGCTCTAATCCCAACACCTCACTACTTCATTTTGATGCCAACATCCCTAACCTTTTCCTTCTGGAGCTATAGCAGATGGTCCATTGTTTTCAACTGCTCTAAAGGTAACTCTCTACCTGGACTATCTCACACTGATAACTTCTGTTCCAAGTGTCTAACTTTTTTTTTTTATGTCATTGTTTTCCAAACCAGATCAATTTATCATCATTCTTCCTTTTGACAGGGATACTGCAAATATCTCGATGGCTATTGGAGGACACCAAAGAGTTAAAGATCTTCAAGAGCTTGTTCCTGCCATCTCACGATCATCCAGACTTTTGCAGCAATGACACAAGTAGTCCTTGACTACTTACAACTGGTTGCTTAGCGACTGTTTGAAGTTACAATGGACCTCATGGTAGAGTTCGCTTAACTACTGCGACAAAAAAAGTCATAATGAGCCACGGTGGCACAGTGGTTAGAGTGCAGTACTGCAGGCTACTTCTGCTGACTGTCAGCTCCCTGCAATTTGGCAGTTCGAATCTCACCAGGCTCAAGGTTCTCCAATCTGATTGGAGAAAGGATGTTCCAAAGAAGGGTGCCATGACAAAAAGCCATATTTCTTGGCTCCATCAGATGACATTCCATAATACATAAGACCAGTGATGGAATTCAAGTAATTTAACAACCGGTTCTCTGCCCTAATGATTTCTTCCAACAACCAGTTTGCCAAACTGCTCAGAAAGTTAACAACAGGTTCTCCTGAAGTGGTGCAAACTAGCTGAATCCCACCACTGCATAAGACCCCAAACATGCCTATCCTGGCAGATCTATTCCGGCAGGAGCCATAGTAGTGCAGTGATTAGAATGCAGTATTGCAGGCTAATTCTGCTGATTGCCAGGGATTCAATCCTCACTGGTTCAAGGTTGACTCAGCCTTCCATCCTTCCGAGGTGGGTAAAAAGAGGACCCAGACTGTTGGGGGCAATAGGCTGACTCTGTAAACCGCTTAGAGAGGGCTATAACGCACTGTGAAGTGGTGTATAAGTCTAAGTGCTATTGCTATAATTCAGATCTGTCATGTGGGACCATCAGTACTTATGGCCATAATGGACAAGGCCCATTGTGGATGTAACTTAAGGACTACCTGTGCGGTAGATGAATTTCACCTCCAGGTCTTAATCATCAGTTTGTAAAGGGGAAAACAAGACTATTATTCTGAGTAACCAATGGTTCTGTTACATTTATTTGTATCCCTGTTAAAGTTTGATACATTTCCAAGATATTGGTTACATAGCAGCTCTGAGAAATATCCAAAAGCGGAAAGGAAAGCAATATAAAACTATTTTCAAGACAATCCCTTGAGAAATTTGCCCACAATTGCTAGTTTTTTTTTCATTCTTCCTTCCTTTTGACATCTTGGAAAAATTAGGTATCTTAATGCACCCACTGGCAATTTTTCACCTGAGCCTCACTTTGTGCCCAGTCAATCACTTTGCAATTTCTGACTTTGTCTGCATTATAAGAATCCTGTTTTCACACAACTGGGCAGATCTTGAACAAGATCTCCCAAGGGTTGAATGGGAGGGAAGTCTTCCACCACATAAATTACAGCTTCTCTCATTACCTTTTGCTGTGATATGTCTTCCGCTTAAGAAAAAATGAGACTGGGGGGGAAAGCATTGATACCTGGCAAGTACAGAGATGCTAGATTGATGTTTGGGAAATTGTGGTGAATAATGTTTGTGATTATGTGCTTTTCATAAACAAACAAAAACAAATAAATAAATTCTGTGTTTCTCTCTACCCAAACAATCAGTGATTCTATAGGGCAGTGATGGCTAACCTTTTTGACGTCACGTGCCAAAAGCCGGGGGGAGGGCAGGGGGTCGAGTGTGCACATGCCCACACCCATAATTCAATGTGCCCTGCCCCCATGCATGCACATGTGAACCTCTCCCCCCCCCCCCCCCCCGCGATGGCATGGTGGGCCTGGTAGGCCTGTTTTTTGCCCTCCTCAGGCTCCAGACGCTTTCTAGGATCCTGGGGAGGGCGAAAATGGTCTTCCCCACCCCCCTGGAGGGCAAAAACAGCCCGTTTCCCAATTTCCAGTGGGCCTGAAAGGCCCAAAAATTAGCTGGCTGGCGTACGCATGCATGCTGGAGCTGAGCTAGGGCAACGCTCGTGTGCCCACAGATATGGCTCCGCATGCCACCTGTTGCATGCGTGCCATAGGTTCGCCATCACGGCTATAGGGTATGTCCCAGAGATGCTTTTTCAGGAGGCAACTGGACTTTCTTGTTTTGGGGGTGTTTTTTTTGAAGATGTTTCACTTCTCATCCAAGAAGCTTCTTCAGCTCTGACTGGATGGTGGAGAATGGAAGGATTTATTCTCCTTGTGGACAGCTGGTCATTTGCATCCTTTTTGAGGGTCATTGAAGCACTTGGAGGTTTATCTGTGTCCTCAGGGTCACCTGAGGAGTGCTCCTGGTTCCTGTAGTCTGCAATTTTTTCCCCTCTGGAAATCCATTCCTATCTAGGCTTTTAGCTATACAATTTGGGATGAACAACCTTTGAATGGTGTGGGAGTAGGAATGGATTTCCAGAGGAAAAGAAATTGCAGACTACAGGAATCAGGAGGACTCCTCAGGTGACCCTGAGGACACAGATAAACCTCCAAGTGCTTCAACGACCCTCTAAAAGGATGCAAATGACCAGCTGTCTGCAAGGAATATAAATCCTTCCATTCCCCACCATCCAGGCAGAGCTCAAGAAGCTTCTTAGATGAGAAGTGAAATGTCTTCAAAAGAAAAAACAAGGAAGTCCAGCTGCATTCTGACAAAAAGCATCTTTGGGACAACCATGGCTTGGATGACTGAGAATCTCTACAGACTTCTATAGGGTATGTTTTTTTTAAAAAGGTCAAAATGATAACCATGATGATGTAATTAAAGCTATATCTATTATGAATCTAACACGTGATGCATATAAAATTCAGGCAGAACTTGGATGTACTATCATGGACTCTTAACTTTTTTGACCACCTTCTGCAGACACCCCTGTAGACAATGTAGGAAATCTCAGATTTCCACTTTTCCAACTGATATTCTGCATGTCCTGGCTGCTGAACAGGGTCAGTCCTTATGGGATGGTTCTGAAACATGTCCTAGCCCTAAGGATCATAATGTTAAACGAGCTCTAATCCATTGTTTCAAAAAATATAATTCTTTACAAAATGGAAACAGAAAGATATAAAACATTACTGGCTAGGAATATTTACAGAATATTGTGGGTGCATTAAAATACCTATTTTTTCCAAGATGCCAAAAGGAAGGAAGAATGAGAAGAAAAAAAACTAGCAATACCCTTATTTTAAATACCTTTCATTGGTTTGCAGGTTTTTAGATGTGTTTCCGGAGTTTAAAAAATGGCTTAGGGCTGTGATGGCGAACCTATGGCATGCGTGCCAGAGATGGCATGCAACGCCCTCTCTGTTGGCACACAAGCAGTCACCCCAGTTCAGCTCCACCGCGCATGCCTCCCACCTCCAGCTGGACTTCGGGTCTCTGCCGTGCATGCGCGGTGGTGGGACACATGCAGGGGGGCTGCATGCATGAGTGGGGTGGGGTGTTTGTAGGGGTGGGGCAGGGGGCAGAGGACATGCAGGGGTGCACACATGCGCATGGGCTGATACATACTTGGGGGCCACGCACTCATTGCATTTTGGGTGTTTGGGCACTCAGTCTGGAAAAGGTTAGTCATCACTGGCTTAGGGGGGGGAAAAAGAAGGTAAAATTTTGCCATGTAATAGTTTTCAGCCCTTTTTACAGAGAGAGAAAGTTGTTACTGTAATGTGCTTTAATTATGTTGAGAGGAGTATGTTTAATCCTGACTCTGACCAGGATCCTCGTGTTTTAATTTACAATATGCTAACAGAGTCTCAGCCCATCTTAAACAGTCTCCCTTTGAACTATTGGTGAGACCTATAATTTTATTTTACACTGAGCTGTCTTGTAAAAAATATTATCTTTCTGTCCATCTAATTAAAATAAAGATGTAATAAAGAAGTTACAGTTTTAATTAGAGCATAGATCTTAAAGCTATTACAGCTTGATTAATAATCCTTTAACAAGAGATGAGGAATAAAAGGTTCTAGTCTCACGAAGAATCAATAGGCATTACTCAATTATGCTAACAGAGTTATACAGAGTAATCTGTGTCCCAATTAATGAGTGTTCTTGTTAAAATGGCTGGTGGAGTTAACATTTATTAATGAGTCCTGATTTGTTTGTTTGCTCATGTTTAAACGCTGCTGGAAACAAAACAAATACATTTCAAGAAGCATAGTAGGATGAATGATGTGCGTATGTATGTCTTCTCCTTTATATAAAGTCAGTGTGCCAGTTTAAAATATGGTTCAATAATTTTGCTTTTGTGCACCACAGAAGCAATGGGCGTGCCATAAAGATATACATCAAGCTATTTATTTGAAAGTATTGTAGCCCAGGAGGCAGAGGTGTGTCTGTCACTGAAACCCATAGTAGCCTGACAGATCTCTTTCTGCCATCTTCATAGCAACATCAATAGCATTTATTTTATTTTTATTTTTTATTTTTATTTGATTTATATGCCGCCCTTCTCCGGAGACTCAGGGTGGCTTACAGTGCGTTAAGCAATAGCCTTCATACTTTTGTATATTTATACAAAGTCAGCTTATTGCCCCCACAATCTGGGTCCTCATTTTACCCACCTTAGAAAGGATGGAAGGCTATTTAGACTTATAGACCACTTCATAGTGCTTTGCAGCCCTCTCTAAGATGGAAGGGGACATTTAGATGCTGATGTCAACTTGTGGCTCGTGGCTCATGAATTAATTAGGGCGTCTTTCGGAAACTTCACAGCTAACCCTTGGTTGCCCCCAACCACCTGGCAACTTTCCTCCTCTGCTGGCTCTCCCCTGGCCATTTTCCATGGCCATTTAGCTCCCTGGCCCTCTGTCCCAATCCTTTATCCCTGCCCATTCACCCAAACACCATTTGACCTGGGCCTTAGCCCCCAGCCAGTCGGGTGGCAAGCAGAAGCAATGGTGCGGTGGGGGCAGCCTTGTGATGCAAGATTTTTTAAAAAAAAAAAGTACTGTGACTGCTCCGCAAGTTTGGGGCCCTTGCAGATCTGTCACCAGGACCGGAGAGAGGGGGAGTAGCAGCCGCTGGAACCACTGGGGGGCAGGCAGGCAGGCAGGTGAGAGTGTGTTGGGGGGCCCCAAGAAAGGAAGGAGGGGTGCCTCAAGTGGGCTTCACAAAGATAGCTTGGCTCGCAACTCAGTCAGCTCCAGTGAAAGAGGGGAGGAGAAGCAAGACCGGCACGGCTTCTGGTGTTGCGGGTGGGGGGACCTTGGGGATTGTACAGCTGAATGGCAAGGCTGGTGCTGCTTCTGGTATTGCGTGCGGGAGGCTGGGGGGTCATGCAGTGAACGGCAAGGCCACACTGCTTCTGCAATTGCAGGGGGCCTGGAGGGGCCATGTTGTGGTCCTCCAGCAGCCTGCAGAGCTGGCAGTGGAGTCGGACAGTGAGGAGGCTGGGGAGGAACATGGGCAAGTCCTGGAGTCTGGGGAAGGCCCGGACGAGGGCTCTGCATTGGAGGCAGAGATGGGGCCAGGGCCATCTGGGAGTGATGCTCGGACTCTGGAGCCCCCAGAGACACAGACAGCAGAGAGGCAGAGGAACAGGAGGAGCCTGTTCCTAGTGCGCGCATGCACAGAGCTGCCAGAAGACAAGAGCAGCTAAAGCAAATGGAACGATTCAGGATTAAGGCCAGGAGATGATTGGCCCCTCCCATAAGCTTAAAAGAGAAACAAAGGCACTTGCTTTTGTTGCTAACTCTGTTTCCAGTCTACACTTTGTGGGGCTTTGCCAAATAAGGCCTTTGGCAGGGTGTCAAAGAAGATAAAGGCTGGTGATTATCCCGAAGGACTTCTTCCGAAGGACTTGTTTTGCAACTAATTGGGACTCAGCTGGGAATGAACATAATTCTCAGCTGTTACAATAAAATAGGTTTGTTTGGGACTAATTGTGGATTGTAATTACTCAGTAAGCCTAGGTCAGAACAGATCATGCAGAATGGGCAGGGATGAAGGGTGAGTGGCCAGGAGACCATTGACCATGGAGAATGACCAGGTGAGGGCCAGTGGAGGAGGAAAGCTGGCTCTAAACTGGTTGATGTGGGTGGCTAGGGGCAAAAGAGATGCAGCCAGTCCATATCTAAATGTCCTAAACTCCTCTAAGCAGTTTACAATATTAGCATATTGCCCACAACAATCTGGATCTTCATTTGACCAACCGTGGAATGATGAAAGGCTGAGTCAACCTTAAGCCGGTCAGGATCGAATTCCAGGCAGCAGGCACAGTTCGCTTGCAATTCTGCACTTTAGCCACTTTACCACAAGGCTCCTAAGTCTTCTTCATCCACCTCTCTACTCTAGCTCTAGAGTATTTCTATATAGTTATGTAATTCTAGTTATGTTGCTATTATCTGTTCTTAAATGGGGAGGTATCCTCTATCTTGAATTGCATCGGGGCAGAATATAAAATCCCTCTCCCCCAAGAATAAGCTTTTAAATAAAAGACTACATTCCTCCTATTTAACTAGGGTTGCTAGGCTCAAGTGGTATTTGAACACATTGTGCTCAAAACTGAGCACATAAAGCCCCAAAAAGAATGAATAATTTTTATTATTATAAAAGCATCTGGAAAGGATATGAAAAATAGGTTAGCTATACTCAACTTATATACCAAGGGTCCTCAAACTATGGCTGAAGCCATTAATCTGGCCCGCCCAGGACCACGAAGCTGCCCTGCCCACATTGCCCCACCCAACCCCACCCTTCGGCCAAGTGCAGGATTTACCTTTGCAAGCCCTGCAAGCTGGAACTGGAAGGTAAGGCCAACATTTTTGGCCTGCAGAGAGGTTCTGGGAGGTGAAAAACAGGGCATGCAGGCACCCCGGGAGGCCAAAAAATGGGCCGTTTTAACCGGTTTTTATCCTGCAGAGACATTCTGGAGGCAGGGAGGTGAAAATGGACTGTTTTAGCTTGTTTTTGACCAGAAAATGGGCCATTTAGCCCATTTTTGACCTGCAGAGATGTTCTGGAGATGAGGGAGGTGAAAAACAGGATGCACAGATGCCCAGGAAGCCAAAAACTGGACCATTTCAGCCCGGTTTTGGCCTGCAGAATGCTTCTGGAGGTGGGGGAGGTGAAAAATGGGGGAGGGAAAGAGAGAGAGAGAGAGAGAGAGAGAGAGAGGGAGAGAGAATTGTTGATTGTAAGCTCCTTGGGGTTGAGAAGAATTGCTGCAAAACGTAGTTTCATGAAGTGGACCACTAAACAACTGAAAAAACAATCTAGTAAGAAGAAAAGTCAACCAAAAGAGCAACATGCAAACAAAAGCAAAAAAAACCCAGGAGCAAAACAAATTAAAGTTTAATTTGTATGCATTGTTTAATGGGCTGTTAGATTGGTCACGCCTACCTTGTCACATGACTTGGCCATGCCCACCCAGTCACATGGGACCACCTAGCCACGCCCACTCAGCCGGTCTGCCCCCCCCCCCCAACAGTCTGAGGGGCCATGAATTGGCCCCCTGTTTAAAAAGTTTGAGGACTGCTGTTATATACTATATGATTTGCAGTATACCTCCAAACTAGCCATTATTTCAAAGTCTTCTATTGATGTAAAGAAACTTTTCCTGGATTTTAATCTCTGATGAGCATTTGGTTATAATGTGTTAGCTCTTTGGTCCATCTTGTCTGATAATGGCAGTGCAATTATATTCTTGAGATGATTTCTTTGAGTTGCAAATGCAAAGGCTTTCTAAAAACTAAGTGTGCCCCTGTAAAGTATCTACAACATCCTGATACATAGAATCATGGGTTTCAAAACCCAATATGCAGTTTTGGTCAGTTTTAACTAAAAACGACCTAGTCTAAAATAATTGGGTATAAGTCTCTACCAGAGGTGGATTTCAGCAGGTTCTGACCAGCTCTGGAGGACTGGTAGTGTAAATTTAGAGTAGTTCAGAGAACCGGTAGTAAAAATTCTGACTGGCCCCACCCCCATCTATTCTCTGCCTCCCAAGTCCCAGCTGATCAGGAGGAAATGGGGATTTTGCAGTATCCTTCCCCTGGATTGGGGAGGAAATGGGGATTTTGCAGTATCCTTCCCCTGCCACGCCCACCAAGCTACACCACGCTCCCAAGCCACACCCACAGAACCGGTAGTAAAAAGAATGGAAACCCACCACTGATCTCTACAACAGCTTCTTACCTCCTTGAAAATTCAACTCAAAGCAACAGAAGCTTTCATCTATCGTTTCATCTGTTTTTGACTCTTCCCCTTTTGTTTGGTCAATTCCAAATGTTTTAGCAAGTCAATTGTGGGCAGATGGGGGGTTTTTTGTGTGTGTTACAAGTACCTCCTTTTCTGAGCAGCCTCCTTTAAATCAAATATTGGTGACCTACAGGTCATTCTTCAAGACACACTTATGCTCTGCGAAATCTATGATAGATTGCTTGGGAACTGCCACGGCTAATGCGCATACTAATCTTTTGCAATTCAGCACCCTCGCTGCCAGCTGATTAAGTACCTTGGAAACTAGTGTGGCCAATGAACTTATGTCTCCCCACCTCCCTCCCTCCCTCCCTCTCTCCCTAGATCTATAGGTAATTTCTTTGAGCTGAGGTAGAGATTTCATTTGTAATAAACAGTCTGGGTAATGACTCTCACTGTTAACTTTATGTGGTTTCAGTTTGCAAGATGTGAATGAAATACATTCTAAATGTCTGTCTGGTATGAAGTTTCTATTATATGGAATTCTGCTCCTAACAGCAGTCAATGGCTGTTGATGTACTGCTGCCCTTGTGAGAAGAGATGGAAGATTCTGAGCCTTGGCTGCAGAATCCCAGCTCCTGTGCATTTCATTTGCCATCTCTTGACCTCCACTTCTTATTTTCTGAAAGGGTATAATGAAGATTAGCAAGGTCAGCTTTTAAAAAGGAAACCTGAATACCAAGAAAGGGATGTGGCACAAGAAATACTGGGATTTTTTTTAAAAAAAAAATCATGGCACCTCCATTTTAAAAACTCCAAATCAGAGAAGCTTAATTTCCAAAATTCAGACTCGATTGTCTTGGAACGTTGCAATGTGGATTGTACTTAGAATATTCTTATGTTTTTCTGCTTGAATCATTACCAAACCTAAATATTACCTAAATAATTAAACTCTTCATATTGTCTCTAAAAGAAACTCAAACCTGGGTAAATGCCAATGGTAGGTTTTCTTACTAGCCTTAAAAAAAAAATAGTATTATTTCTTTTTCGTGTCATGTTTTGTTCAAATTTGTAGGCTGAGTGGCATTTTCAGAATGCTCCTCCTGCAGCTTCAGTTATGGGACTATGGCAAGGGTGGGCTTCAAAAATTTTAGCAAGGGGTTCTCTGCCTGGTTGCTGGGTGGGCGTGGCCCTGGTGGGTGTGGCCTAGTCCTGCACCATGGCGGGGGGGGGGTTGTCCTCCCTGGCTCTGGAGGCTTTCTTCGAGTCTCCGGGAAGATGAAAATGGCCTCCCCAGGCTCCGGAGCCCCTCTGGAGGCTAGAAATGGGCCATTTTCGGCCTTCCTGAACTTCTGTAGGCCCATTGTTCACACTCCCCAAGCCTCCACGCATGCCCTGCACTTATCTGCATCCAAAACAGTATGGGAGGAGAGGGGTGAGCCAGGAATGGGATTTGGGGGTTCTCTGAACTGCACAGAATCTTAGCTAGAGCTTCTCCCGAACCCCTGGCAGCTCACCCCTGGACTATGGTTTTCTTCAGCCTCAATATAGGATGTTGGAATTAATGAGTGGGCGGCAATAGCTGTGCTGCAAGACTTCCAACAACCACCAATGGCAGCAATAAGAAATACTGGAAACATTAGCTCTTTGCTGCCCCCTAGCAGTGGCCTGACCTTTTTCCAGTCCAAATGAAAAGAACTGAAATCGGAATGGAAGAACAGAAAGTAAACAGGAGTCCTTTTTTCATATTGCTTAGTTAGCACAGAGTCAAGCTTTGTGTTTCCAATTATTCATTCTTAACAATGATATGAAAGGAAGGACATATTCCTGTGCTAGATCACACTGTAACGCAACCACTTCAACAAATAGCAGGACCTGCCAATGATTCCCAGGTAACAAAATCACAAACCATTGCATTCCAAAATCAGAAAACTTTTTATCTATCCACTTCCCCTTTCCACTCCCTCGCCTCCCCCACTCGCCACAGTCTAGCAGTCCCAGAAAGATTAAAGGCTGTTTATCTGCCGTTAATGTCACACCCCATTTAATAGCTCTCCAGGGATCATGAAAAAATATCTAAATGCTATTGCGCCCCTTTTTCCCTCACAGAAAACCCTGCCTACCAGACCTAATTAATGTGTCTCACAGTTAACAAAGGCATACTTAGGATTATTAGTCTAATTAAAAGGATTTTAGCAACCGCAGTCATCCCCTCTCGCTTCCTCCCAATCCATCTTGACATATGCAACTCAAGTAAATTAAACCTATTAATCACCATTGGTACCAATTCTTGGAGCGCTGTCACGTCTCTGAAAGTAAGACTCTAACAGCCCTCATTAAGTCTAATTTTGTTTCTCAATAAGGCTAATAAATACAAATGGTAACATCACAATAAAACATTTAATTATTCAAGAATAGGTATGGAATGTGACAATTAGTATTCTGCTGTGTTGCCTCTGTTTATGCAATAATGGACTCAAGGGTTTTCTAGTCAAAGCAGAATCTTCTGGAACTTCAGCTGATTAGAAGAAATTGATTATTTCAAGAAATACAGCCCCTTCTGGTTTCGTATAGGCCCTGCAGAGAGAGAAAAAAAACAGGATTTTTATGCACTAAACAATAAGCAAAAATAGCAGTTGAAGGCCTCAGGGTAATAACATTGATTACAAGCAAAAGCCATAAACTTGGTTTCCTAGTTATAGCTTCTCTTCCAAATGAATGAGAGTCAGGAATGCAACTTCTGAGGGCCAAAGAACACCCATATGATCTTCGAGGGACATCTACGGGTTCTCTCAAGTAAAATGCTGCAGCGAAATGTTGCGCCGAAATTTTACAAGATCAGACAACTGTGTGATATTGAAATATCATTCTGTTCTGTGCATTGGCGCATGCATTCAAAACAATAACTTTGGTCTTGCGAAAGGTTCCTGAGAATACCTTGGACACTCGAGATAACAGACAAATGCATCGTTGAGCAAATCAACCGAGAATTTTTTCTCAAGGCAAAATGACCAAGCTCAAATTACCCTACTATAGACAAATTAAGGGATATGGTGGCTCAATGGCTAAGACACTGAGCTTGTTGATCGAAAGGTCGGCAGTTCAGCGGTTCAAATCCCTAGTGCCACGTAACAGGGTGAGCTCCCGTTACTTGTCCCAGCTTCTACCAACCTAGCAGTTCAAAAGCATGTAAAAAATGCAAGTGGAAAAATAGGGACCAGCTTTGGTGTTTAGTCATGCCGGCCACATGACCATGGAGACATCTTTGGACAGCGCTGGCTCTTCGGAGATGAGCACCACCCCCTAGAGTTGGGAACAACTAGTATATATGTGCGAGGGCAACCTTTACCTTTTACCTTTAGACAAATTAAGTAAATAAATCTCTGAAAAGACTCTAATGCCAGGAATGGTGGAAGGGAAGAGGAGAAGAGGATGACCAGAAGTAAGATGGATGGTCTCAGTTAAAGAATTACAGAGTTGGAAGGGACCTTCTAGTTCAACCCCATGCTCAAGCAAGAAACCACATATCATTCTAGACAAATGGCTGTCCAGTCTCTGATTAATTGTCCCCACTGATAGGAAATATCTTCTTAATTCTAAGTTGGATCTCTCTTTGATAAGTTTCCATCCATTACTTCTTGTCCTCCCCTCAGGAGCTTTCAAGAACAGATTGACCCTCTCTTCTTTGTGGCAGCCTCTCAAATATTGGCAGACTATTATCATGTCACCCCTAATCCTTCTCTTTGTTAGACTAAACATACTGTATATACTCGAATATAAGCCGAGTTTTTCAGCACGTTTTTCAGGCTGAAAAGCCCCCCTTGGCTTATATTCGAGTCACGAAAAAATGCCTTTTTAAAAGAAAACAAATGAGTAGACCCGTGTCTGCAAAAATAGAAAAAACAGCCCTTTCAGCTTCAGTATAGGTTAATTACCATAAGTTGTTTTGAACAGCCTCCCGACTCTCAGCTGATTTGGTCTCAGCTGTTTTGCTAGCTGCAAAGAGGTGCAGATTCCCCCCCCCCCCCAGGCCATGCTGAAACGCGAAACTGAAAGTAAAGCAGGGTCTTTGCTGCAACGTGACAAAATGAGGCAGAGAGAGATTTCTTTTTCTTTTTCCTCACCAAAAAAGGTAGGTGGAAAACTGCAAACAGTGAAATGACTAAACACTGTTTAAATTTGTGAACCGACCAAATACTCTGTTCAAAGAAAATACATTGTATGTTTGTATGTGTGTTTCTAATTATTGCTATTTATTCATATTTGTTCTCTTTTATTCTTTAAAGTTTAACAATTCATTCTTTATCTTGATATCTTTATATTTGTTTGGGGTTGGTTTTCTTCCCTTTCATCTTTTTTATTGTACAGCAATCTTTCTCCTCAAACCTACCACCTCTCTCTTTGAGAAAGGGGGGAGAATGAGAGAGAGTGTGGGGGAGAGAGAGAGAGAGAGAGAAAGAGGGGGAGAGAGAAAGAATGAGAAAGAGAGGGGGAGAGAGAAATGGTGATAAGATAGGGCAAAAACGTAAAATGTGAGGACAGTCGTAAGTTCGAGGACTGGTCACAAGTGCGAGGACCAGTCAAAAATTACTTTTTCAGCCCTCTGAGTAGTCCATATGCACAAAAGGACTACTGAGAGGGCTGAAAAAAGTGATTTCTGACAGGTCCTCGCACTTTTGACTAGTCTTTTTTTATTTTGAAATTTACCAGTAGCCGCTGCATTTCCCACCCCCGGCTTATACTCGAGTCAATAAGTTTTCTCAGTTTTTTGTGGTAAAATTGGGGGCCTCAGCTTATATTCGGGTCAGCTTATACTCGAATATATACGGTAGTTCCCGCAATTGTTCATTGTATGTTTAGCCTCCAGGCTCCTAATCATCTTTGTTGCTCTTCTCTGCACTCTTTCTAGAATCTCAACATTCTGTTTGTATTGTGGTGACCAAAACTGGATTCTATATTCCAAATGTGGTTTTACCAGTGCCTTGATACATTATAGGATTGCATTGGCGTTTACAGTGATGCTGAGTGCACGATTGGAAGATTTGAAGATCAAATTCAAGGGACCATGTATGAGACAGATTGTCATAGAGGAAATCTATCAGGTCATTAATAGTCAACCCTGACTTGATAGCACATAATCAATCACTTGGGTTCAGGGGAGATATTATAGTCTGAGAAACTTGTTGTCGTACCAACGCAGCAATAGGCTGTATCCTTGTCTTAAAACATTCTGACTATTGTAATTCTGTGACATGAGTTAATTAGGATACATGTCAATCTCACATCCTAGTCCAACTTTCTAAAGATTTTTTGTGAAAATCTCTACTAGAGTAACTATGCTAGAAATCTGTAGAATCAATTTCTTTATAGGTATCGTTAATGTCAGTATATAAGGGTTCATGAATTGGAATGGACATGGTAACAGGTCAGCCAATGGGGACTGTTTGGTGACCCAGATGGCACGGAGCCTGGGCGTGGCTTAGGTTCACTGATCTAAATAAATAAATAAATAAATTTATTGTCATTATATGGATATACATAGTATACCCATACAATGAAATTCACTTAACACCCAAAGACCAGGTCCAAAACACATAACAATCCCCAAACACACTCCCACCCACCACAATTCTCCACACCTGAAGCACCCAAACATCCACACAACAGACCAAATAGTACTGTCCAACAGCTCACAGATGATTGCCCTTTAGTTCCTTGTTGAGTGTAATTATAGCTCTGGGATAATAATAATGATCTGTATATATATGAGTACTTCTGTGATTCTATAGTTTCTGTGATTATTGATTCTGTACTTCTGGATTCTGAGTTCTGGTTCTGGCTTCTGCTGTATGGTATTGTATATAAAGAAGTTTCTTAGATATATATGAATCCTCCTGAATTATTTACTTGTGTGCTGGTTGGATTGCTGCAAACTCTAACAGTTAATTACATGCAGAGTTACATACTAATTTCCTACTGTGGTACATAAGAGACCCCTAAAGCATCTAAGAATTATCAGAGTGATTGAAATCCTAATAGTTTAATCTCTGGCCTGGGAAATATTTGTATGTAGTTCCATAACCACGATGACAACAGAAACATAAATTGATTCCATACCTTTATTAGCACTGAACCTACTTCAGAATTTATTCAGAAGATTGCTTAATTCAATGCACAAATGTCAGTCCAGAACCTATTTACTATTCATTGAAATAGTCTATATTTTTTTCAGACTTCTGTGTAAGTCACACACAAAAAAACCACAGTTGCAGCTGCTTCAAAGAGTTGATTCTTTAAGGCAGCCATGATTTTTTTCCAGATTCACACAGAAGCCTGCAAGGGGGCGGTGGGGGAGGGGGAATGAGTGTTGCCAACAATGACTAGCAGAAGTGTGCTCCATGCTTCTTTTGAATTATTTTCACAGTTCATATCTTTATAGATTTTAAAATGCTATTCGGTTTTTAAAAAATGAAATTCAGAAAAGAGTTTTAAGCAGGGAAGTCACTTTTTAACTTAAGTACATTTGTGAATACCAATTCTTTCTTTAGAAAGAGCTCATTGATAAAATGTGAATGCAAATGTAAGAGAATGCATTGCTGAACAAATCACGTTTCCCGCTTCAGGTTGTTATGTATCTTATGGGAACTAAAACAGCTTAAGAGAGGGATTAATGCTCAGACAATACCTGAATTTGAAAATGTGTTTCCAGTGTGCATGCCTGACATCTTAGCATTCTAACCTTTGTTAAAAGGAAACGCCTTGGATATCTCATGCTGGGATAAATGCTTGAATAAAAATAGAGAATTATGTAATTCAACCTCCATAAGCAATTAGCACTTAGAAAACTGGAGAGATCTTCTTGTTCACAAGAAAAAAGAACAAAAACGAGACATAGAAAATCTGTTCATAATGTCGAGAAGGACTGCAGTTTGAGGTCGAAAGCAATTGCCAAGAAGACGTTATATGTAATTCTTGGAAGTACATTTTTTCAGGACAAAACAGATTCTTGCAGTTTATAGGCATGAATGATAATATATTTTTGAAACACACAGCTGAATTAATCTGAAATAGTATGAATGTGAATAGCCAATCAACATAATAAATGTCGTATAGAGGTGATTTCTTCCTTCACTAAGTTTTCCCAACCAAGGCTTACCGTATCTGGAAAACTTGAAAATAAATTAAATATAATGAGAACTAGATACTTGCTCATAGGGAATACCTGGTTTAAGGGCTCATTAATCACTAGTTTAAATCCTAAATTCCCTAGTCATCTTAATTAATGGTATATTGTTGACATTTTGGGCTCACCATAGAAGCAAAAATGAGGTTTTGCTGACCCTGTTTATTAGGTGTTATTTTTAAGGAAAATAAGTTGTCAATTTAATTTAGATTTCCAGAAGAATAACTGTGTTTGGAGTCCCTCTGCATTATGAGGCCTCCCTATGTCATTGATTTTCTTGGGTCATTTATGCCTGCCCTCTAAATTCATAGAATAGATGTCTTCTTTGGTTATGTCCATTTAGGTTCCTACTGATACAGCACATCCTGCACAATCATTTAATTCTGGCAAAGGTCAGGCAATTCTTCATTTGGAATAAACTACAGAATCTGAGATACAGGCAGGCTGGGATTTACTATCTTTCAGATGCTGTGCCCCAAGTTATTTCCTTTTCTTATTCTTTACCATATTGCAGTCGTTAACCAGTACAAGAGAATGGATATATAAATGGCCAACATATTCAAAACTAAATGGATAATCTCAAAGTATTTGAGAAAAGCACACACAGACAAAAAACATTGGCTAAAAGACAATATTAAATCAAAATACGGTAAAAGGTTTGCTCAGGTGACACAAAGCAAGAAGTTATTTGATGGAAGTTAGGACTTTGGAAAGGTGCTTTTTTCAAGAGGCAACCGATCTTTCTGGTTTTCCTTTGAGGACGTTTCACTTCTCATCCAAGAAGCTTCTTCAGCTCTGACTGGATGGTGGAGAGGACCATCCAGTGAGAGCTGAAGAAGCTTCTTGGATGAGAAGTGAAATGTCTTCAAAGAAAAACCAGAAAGTCCAGTTGCCTCTTGAAAAAAGCACGTTTGGGACAACCATGACCTGGATGACTGAGAATCTCCATAGACATTTGATGGAAGTGTGTTTCTGAGAGATACCTGATGCCTGACATTTATAATATGACAACAATAATTTATTTACAATTTATCATAATTTATCACACTGTGTGATAATCTATACAGGATGATAATCATTGATTTATTGTAATTTGTGATGTTTGGTACAATTAGATTCCATAGGGATATTTGGGGGGGGGGGAACATAAAACAGCAAGTTATTTGCATCCCAGTGCTCGGATAAAAAATGCGTCCATTTCAGGAAAAACTATATATAAGCACGTTAGACAGTTTTACTAATTAAAACTGTGGGTTTTTCTAAAATTGCCCAATCCTCCACTTGTATGTCTATGCATTTCCTTTTTTCTGTTACTTTATAGATTTGCCAGGCCATCCCATAGCAGCCATTTTTTGAATGAACTACAACACGGGTTCAACCTGTCGGGCCTGGAAGCCATCTTTCTACTTTTGTGCCTTCAGGTTTCAGGCCTGCCACAAATCCTACTGTGGGAAATTGGGAGGGGGGGATTGCGTAGAGGGAAGAAGATATGTAGTCATAATAAAATTCTTTATAGAAAGTCAAGGTCATGGTGCCCTGCAGCTGCGTTGAGAAGAATGAGGAGGTTCCGGATGATACCTGATTGGATGTGTGGTGGACATGTGGGCGAGGGGCAAGGTCTTGAACTTTCTTTTGGGTGTGGAAAACCCAGAAGCTCTCAGATTCGGGTTTTCCCAGCTGTGCTAATATGACATCTCTAATAAAAGTTAGCTTTGAGGAACTTCAAGCCTCGGAGTTTGATTTCATTGGGGATGTTACTTGGAACCCTGACACAACCCTCCCAATGCATCCCCCAGGCCCAAATAGGTCCTAAGTTATTTTGACAGCCATTTTATTGCCACTATCCAATTATCAGAGTTATTAAGCAAAGGGCTGGATTTTGAACTCTATGCCTTGGCACCACTTCGCTTCATATTAACAAGGTCCCATAATGTTGGTGTCAGCATTACACTGCAAGATAAATCCTGCCCTGGGCAAGGCAATGCTAGGATTGATTCAACTGCAGAGAAGAAGGTTTCTTCTTTCTTATAATGCTGGCACCAAAGATTGTATTGCTCTTTGCCTTTCCCCTGGTACCCTCTTAGTCCCTTATCCCTTAACCTGGGCTACTGGTGACAACTCTACAAGGAGAAAATTCCATCACCTATGAAATGGAAGAGGAGCCAGGAGACACTGACAATCTCCAGAAGTCATTCCTAAGCAATTTCAGTCCAATTGTTTCCTCTTTCTTTTCCAAGAGAGCTTTTTCAGCCTCAGAAGTAAAACGTTTTCCTTAAAAGAAGTACCCTTTTCACTTGACTGTGTAAAAACTTTTTGTTCTGACTTCCACCGGGCAGAGGAAATCAATATGTACTTTAGATGAAGCCCTAAGGACACCCTCAGAAGAATTGGGCCAAAAGGTGTAATTATGAAGCTGTTCAGTTTTATTTTCTTAGTTCCTGCTGGCCAGTTTGTTGGACAGCTTCTTCTTAATCTTGAATATCTTCATCCCTCCACACCAGGAAGGTGGAAATCTAACCCATGCTAGAATATCCAGGTCAAATAAATCCTGTGCCAATGGTTATTTAATTCACTTTATTATTCTTGGTAGGCAAATATATCATTTCCAACATTATTTATTTGTTTGCAAGCACATGCAGAGAAAGCAAAATCTCTCCAAAATGAAAACAAGAACAAAATGTGCTATTTTTGAAATATTTAATCACTTCAGTTCCAGGAAAGGAAAAAAAAATATGTAGATGTTTTCATTTTGCAATGATTGGTTCAAGGCACCAACAATGCTCTGGACATTTCACAATTTATTCCAAAGTGGAATGGAAAGTAATTATGAAACACCAATCCATTTTTTCTTCTTCTTATGAAAATGAATTTCTTGTGAGAACATGGAATACAAATTTAGCTCATTGTTTTCAAAAATACAGCAACAAATGTTGGATTCAAGCCTAATCCTGCATGAAATAAAACCACTAAAAATCAAACTTAATAAAGATGGGTTGAGAAGATTCCATTGATTAAGACTGGCTCTTACTTGAAATAACAGGTCTTGACTTTACAAATCTAGAGCACATTGATTGTTTGTGGGTTTTCGTTTCCTTAATCACAAAACTTTTATTTTAGCACCGCTGGTCTGAATATTTTTTGCCAATTCATTTGCCAAACTTTTGAAAACAGGCACCTACTGGATTATATTACTTGAAGGACTATTTCTTTCACAAAGTTTCCATCTATCAGGTGAGGTTATGTAGAGTGGGCATACTACATGTTCAGAGGTGGGTTCTACCTACCTTTACTACTGGTTTGCAACAGGGTTGCGTGCGCGCTCTTCTGCGCATGCACAGAAGTGTTCTGATGATATCGGAGTTGGTGGACGGAGCCTCCCGCCGGTTTTACTAGACTGGTTCTATAGAACCAGTCCGAATTGGGGGCGACCCACCACTGTACATGTTTCATTGTCTATGGAGAGCCTCAATTTTCAGGTCATGGTTGCCCAAAAGGTGCTTTTTTTTTTTTCAAAAGCCAACTGGACTTTCTTGTTTTTCCTTGAAGATATTTTGATTCTCATCAAGGGTGAGAAGTGAAATGTCTTCAAGGAAAAACAAAGAAAGCCCAGATGCCTTTTGAGGAAAAAAAGTATAGGTTTCATTGATTAAACAATGACAACTTACAGGATCCAGGGAAAACCATTCCCACTATTAAGAAGAGACATCCTACCAGAGATCCATATTGCTTCTATCTTAGTGATCTTCTGAAGACTATTAAAAATCTGGTTCAGAGGTGGTTTCAGCAGGTTCTGACCAGTTCTGGAGAACCGGTAGCAGAAATTTTGAGTAGTTCGGAGAACCGGTAGTAAAAATTCTGACTGGCCCCGCCCCCATCTATTCTCTGCCTCCCAAGTCCCAGCTGATCGGGAGGAAATGGGGATTTTGCAGTATCCTTCCACTGCCACGTCTACCAAGCCACGCCCACAGAACTGGTAGTAAAAAAAAACTGAAACCCACCACTGATCTGGTTGTTTACCCAGGCTTTGGGAAAAGGTAGTTGTGAAAAGGAAAGTATTAAAAATTGTCTCATCTGCCATAGGAAAAAGTCATCCATGAACAGAAGATCATGATCATCTAAAGTCTGATAAATTCAGCGTTTTGCATTGTATCCTGGGTTTAAAGTTTGACTCTACACATCTGCATACATTTTTTTCATAAGGAATGCCATCATTACCTCATTCATAAAGAGAATAAGCAATAGCAATAGCACTTAGGCTTATATATCACTTTGTAGTGCTTTCTCTAAGAGGTTTACAGGGTCAGCATATTGCACCCAACAATCTGGGTCCTCATTTTACCGACCTCAGAAGGATGGAAGGCTGAGTCTACCTTGAGCTGGTCAGGATCGAACTGCTGGCAGTCGGCAGAATTATTGCAGAATTAACCTGCAATACTACAATACTGCATTCTAACACTAACCAGTAAGAAGCAAAAAGAAGAAGAAAATAAAAGAAAGAAATAAGAGAAAATATAAACAAATTATCCAAGCTACTTTATACCCTATCCAGGATATCTTCCCATATTTGTTCATCCTTGCAAACCATTTTTTCCACAAAACCATTCACAATTCCATATACTACCTTTTGTTCTTTAATGTTTTGTTATATATACCAAGCTTTCTCATATACATCTCTCAATAACCCTTTGAATGGCAAAAATCTGATCTGCATGCCCCTTCTTAAATCAAACTGCACATTTCACTATTCTTCTCATTGTCCCCTCAGAATAGAATAGGATAGAATAGGATAGGATAGGATAGGATAGGATAGGATAGGATAGGATAGAATAGAATAGAATAGAATAGAATAGAATAGAATAGAATAGAAT
>WNWU01000011.1:12326300-12412599 GCA_012654045.1 Ptyas mucosa | reverse complement strand
ATAGAATAGAATAGAATAGAATAGAATAGAATAGAATAGAATAGAATAGAATAGAATAGAATAGAATAGAATAGAATAGAATAGAATACTTTATTGGCCAAATGAGGACCCAGTTTGTGGGGGCAATAAGCTGACTTTGTATAAATATACAAAAGTATGAAAGCTATTGCTTAGCGCATTGTAAGCCGCCCTGAGTCTCCGGAGAAGGGCGGCATATAAATCAAATTTAAAAAAAATGTGATTGGACACACAAGGAATTTGTCTTTGGTGCATATCCTCTCAGTGCACATAAAAGGAAAAAAATACATTCATCAAGAATCATAAGATACAACACTTAGTGATAGTCATAGGTTACTAAATAAGCAATCAAATCATACTAGGAAACAAATAAAACAATATAAACCATAGAGATACAAGCAACAAGGTTATAGTCATAAGGAGGAGGAGATAGGTAATAGGAAGGATGAGAAGAACAATAGTAATACAATCTTAGTAAATAGTTTGACAGTGTTGTGGGAATTAGTTGTCGAGCAGAGTGATGGCATTCAGGAAAAAACTGTCCTTGTGTCTAGTTGTTCTGGTGTGCAGTGCCCCAAACAGTGGTGGGTTTTAGCAGGTTCTGACCAGTTCTGGAGAACTGGTAGCGGAAATTTTGAGTAGTTTGGAGAACCAATAGTAAAACGTCTGACTGGCCCCGCCCCCATCTGTTCTCTGCCTCCCAAGTCCCAGCTGATCAGGAGGGAGATTTTACAGTATCTTTCCCCTGGAGTGGGGTGGGAATGGAGATTTTACAGTATCCTTCCCCTGCCACGCCCATCAAGCCACGCCAACCAAGCCATGCCACGCCCACCAAGCCATACCCACAGAACTGGTAGTAAAAAAATTTGAAACCCACCACTGGCCCCATAGTGTCGTTTTGAGGGTAGGAGTTGAAACAATTTATGTCCAGGATGTGAGGGGTCTGTAGATATACTTTTTGTACCTTTTCAATCAGAACTCTTTCAAACACTCCCCAAGGCATACTTAACAAACTAATAATTGCCCTGTTGTTTTTCCACTCACTCTTGCTGCCTTTTCTTTTGTTCAGCCTGGCAATCTATGAAAGGATAAAATTCACAGCTGATGTGCACACTCCAGACAATATTTTGCACTAGAAATGGAAACACTTAGAGGTCTGCACATTCCCCAGAAAAGATGAAGTAGAAATGTTTTGGAACTCGTGAAATAGTAGCCCCTCTTTTCTATTCATCAAAGCAATACAGATCATATTTACGACCTGTACTTACGACCTCAACTTACGACCACAATTGAGCCCCAAACTTGTGTTGCTAAGTGAAACATTTCTTAAGTGAACTTTGCTCCATTACGACCTTTCTTGCCATAGTTGCTAAGTGAGTCACTGCAGTTGTTAAATTAGTAACACGGTTGTTAAGTGAATCTCGTTTTCCCATCGACTTTCCTTGTCGGAAGGACACAAAAGGTGATCACGTGATTCCCGGAACACTACAATGGTCATACGTGTGAGTCAGTTCCCAAGCGTCTGCATTTTGATGACGTGACCATGAGGATGCTGCAGAGGTCATAAGTGTGGAAAACGGTCTTAAGACGCTTTTTTCGGTGCCATTGTTACTTTGAATGGTCACTAAAGGAACTGTTGTAAGTGCACTTCATTTTTTCCCCAGTCTTCCATGGTTGAGGGGTACTATTTCAAGGCCTCAATTTATGAAAGTTACTGAGACTCTTAAAGCAGCTGTATTTGTTTTCTTTTCAGGATTGCATGTTGGCCTAAATAAAGTCACAGTGCTTTTAATGACTAGCACCGAGGTTGTTTGCTTTCAGTTGCTAGACATCCAAAGCACATTTTATGAGTTCTTTTCAACACCAATTCTGATTTCTACAGAGAAAATCAAATACTTGTTTGGGAAAAAAACATCTTACAGATAGTCCTTCAGTTAATGGTTGTAATGCTGTTCGAATTTAGAACGGTGCTGAATAAGGTGACTTATAACCAATCCTCACATCTACAATGGATGCAGCATCTCCAAAGTCTCATGATCAAAATTTGGGCACTTGGTAACCAGCATGCAAACCCCAAAAGACAGTTCTGACCTAGTTCCAAAGTTCTCATGGCCGCTCATCCTTCCTGATCATGTAACCAAATTTTGGGCGCTTGGCATTTATAGCTGTTTGAAGCTTGTCCAGTCTTGGGACTGCAATTTATAACATTTTCAGTAGTGGGTTTCAATTTAGTTTGCTACTGGTTTGCTCCAGGGGTGGGTTCTAAATATTTTTACTACCGGTTCTGTGGGAGTGGCTTGTTTTGTGGCTTGGTGGGGCCACCATTACCCTTGGTTGGGGGTAATGTGACTGGGTGGGCGTGGCCAACCTTTTTTTTTTAACTTTTAAAAGCATTTTTTCTACAACCTTAAGAGGTTGCAGGAAAAAATGCTTTCAGAAGCCTCTGATGATCAGGCAACTCAGCTGGGATCGCCAGAGGCTTTTAAAGGCATCTTTTTTCTACAACCTCTTCGGCTGAAAAAATACTTTTAAAAGCCTCTGACGATCCCAGCTGAACCGTGGGATCATCAGGGGCTTTTTTTATTTTTACTTTTAAAAGCATTTTTTCGGCCAAAGAGGTTGTAGAAAAAATGCTTTTAAAATTTTTTTTAAAAGGCTCTGATGAGGTGGGTGGGGTAAGCGAGCTGCGACCGGGCCGGGGACCGGTTGGGGGGCATGGTCAGCCAATGTTATTACCGGTTCTCCGAACTACTACAAATTTTTAGTACCATTTCTTGCAAACTGGTGCGACCCGGGAGCAACCCACCACTGGTTTGCTCGTGCGCACGCTCGTGTGTGCAACACTTCTGCACATATGCAGAAGCGTCCGGGCGGAGCCTCCCACCACTGCCACTACCAGTTCGCCTGACCGGGGGCGAACTGGTAGCACCTCACCACTGAACCTTTTTCCCAAAAAAACCCCCCACATTATAGGTTTTTGTCAAAAATGCCCCATAGCAAACAATGGATTTGCTTAACAACTGTGGCATTTGTTTAACGACTATGGTGGTCGCTTAATGATCATGGCATTCACTTAACAACCACTGCAAACAAAGGTAATAAGATCAGGTTGGTCAAAGGCCACTCGGTAATTGATTTCACTCACATGGACTTTTTAAAATATATATATATATTGGCTGCGAGCCCCACAGGTGAGGAAATCCTACTCTTTCATTATGCTACTTGTAGTGAGGGTGGGAAATGGCTTTACATTTGAATTAAGAGGACACAAGGCTAATATGAAGCAGTTTACAAGGCGTCTGGGCAGCAATCGATAAAGTCACCTGCTGCTTAAAAGAAAATTACATTCAATCACTGAGCTCAGCCTCCGAAGCCACCCCCTTAACAAAGGAAATCACAGAGGAGGGATGCTGAAAGAGAAAGGCGGGATTCTCCATGCCTTTCAGAGGCAGCAGGCGGTGGACGCAAGAAGCTGACCTGAACCCACAATTCTGTTTGTCACTCCTGAGTGATAAAGAGAAGAGAAAGAGGAAATGAGTCCCGAAGAAGCTACTTTTGTGTGCTACAGCAATCTGGGTAGCAGCAAAACTAACCCCAGCAGTTACCTGGATTTTTGCAGCCCAGATAGGGTAGAACAAGGGGTGTCAAACCCACGTTGTCACTTTGTCACATGATATATTGCAACTTTTTTTCCTTCGCTAAAGCAGGGGTGGGCGTGGCCAGTGTGTGATGCATCTGGCCCGTGGGCCGCGAGTTTGATACCCCTGGGGTAGACCTATTGGAATAAATAAGATAACCCCCCTTTGCCCCCTTGTGGAGTTGATCTCTCTGTAAGCATGAGACACCCTGTTCTCTTTTTGTTTATATGCCACAAAGCTGGCACTCGGAATCAGAGCTTAGTGGTATTTCACCCAGGAAGCTTCGCACCAGCCCCATTGCCTGCCTACTTTCATTTGCAAGCAGGTGAGCAGGAAAAACAGCTCTACCTGTTTATGTTTACTTTCTGTTTGGTACTGGGAAGCCAGGGATAAATGATAAGGACACACAACCAGGCACTGGAAAAGGTAGAAAAGCCACTCAAGAAGACCAGTGAGGTATTACCAAGGCAAAGATGCTCTCAGTTTAGACATGAATTCTGGTGGCCACGTAGATACAAACATGGAGGTTTTTTTGGAAATATTTGTTGTGACCTAGGCTTACTGAGTCATTACAATACGCAATTAGTCCCAAACAAACCTATTTTATTGTAACAGCTGAGAATTACGTTCATTCCTGGACTGATAATGGGGTTTTAAGGGTTAATTTTAAATCTTTTAAATTTTAGACTTTATTTTATATTGTGGCTTGTTTTTATTATTGTGAGCCGCCCTGAGTCCATTGTGAGATAGGGCGGCATATAAGCCGAATAAATAAATAAATAAATAAATAAATAAATAAATAATTCCCAGCGGAATCCCAATTAGTTGCAAAACAAGTCCTTTGGAAGAAGTCCTTCGGGATAATCACCAACCTTTATCTTCTTTGACACCCTGCCAAAGCCCTTACTTGACAAAGCCCCACAAAGTTCAGAAACAAACAAGAGATGCCGATTGGAAACAGAGTTAGCAACGTTGCTTTCCTGGAAAAGGCCCAAGTGCCTTTGTTTGTCTTTTAAGCCTTATGGGAGGGGCCAATCATCTCCTGGCCTTACTCCCAAGTCATCCCTTTTGCTTTAGCTGCTCTTGCCTTCTGGCAGCTCTGCGCATGTGTACACTAGGAACAGGCTCCTCCTGTTCCTCTGCCTCTCTGCTGTCCAACTCTGGGGGCTCCGGACTCCGCGCATCACTTCCAGATGGCCTGGCCCCATCTCTGCCTCCAACACAGAGCCCTCGTCCGGGCCTTCCCCAGACTCCAGGATTGGCCCATGTTCCTCCCCAGCCTCCCCAGCCTCCTCACTGTCCGACTCCACTGCCAGCTCCACAGGCTGATGACGGACCACAACAATATTGAAGCCATCTACCCTTGCCAACTATTAATCAGAACTGTCCTCCTTAGTTTCTGGATCAATCATATTCAGTCAGGTAAGCTGAAGCAGGCATATCCATAGCTTAGTTGAAAAGCATACGCATTTCATACAAAAGACTCCAGATTTGGTATAGAGACTAAGGAAGATAACCTGGATAGAGGTGAATAGACATTCCTTCTCATTTCATTCAACCTCAGGAAGCTGATATTTTGAGAACCAAGATGCAATTGTTCCAGCAAAAGTGATACATCAATAATAAAACATAGGATTGTATTTAAGGCAGTACAAGCGCAAAGCCTATTTGTACAATGGGAAATTCCCACTCTTATCTCTCTCACATCTCAGACATTTTTTGAGAATTTTGGGATGGACAGGGGACTTCTTGAGATAACAGGTTTCTCACAAAGAAGGGAAGGAGTAAAGAATTCTCTTAGACTCTAGGGCAAATGTCCTTGTGCAGATGGTGCATTGGATACAACTTTGTAAACTCTGTGCTAATAATAAATCAGAAGCAAAGTCCACTTCAGTGACAGTTTTGAAATGTGCTGAGTTATATTAAAGTTTACTCAGTGACTCCAATACTCTGGAAATCACCTTTGGAAATGAAACATCTGAATCAATGTTAATCACCTCTAAAGAATAAAGATGTCCTTTAGCTTAATATGATTCCCCCCCCCCCATATTCTCTTTTTGATCAATCAGCCATTTATTTCTCTCTTGCCCAACCCAACCCTAACTTGTAAACAGAGGATGGCAAAACGGCCCAATTAAATGCATCGAGTTATATAGGCTAAATCCGAATTTAGAGATTTGTAGGGGACATAAACTTCCCGTGAGACATTCTTCTTATAAAAACTATAAAGAGAACAGAATGATGGCATAAAAATCAATCCACTTTCATGAAAGAGGCCATTCATTAGGACAAGATAAAAATATATACTTCATTCCCATTTACAATCGTTGAAGTTTATGCATGCTGGAGCTAAGTGAAAATTTTCAGATGCACAAGGAGACTTAATTGGTCTTTAGTTCAATATTTGGGTGGGGGGTTCTTCTTCAGAAATATAGCTGCAATTTTAACTGAACTCTTAAGAGTCGTGGCAATTTCTAAAACTGCTGGCATGGAATAATTTTACGGTGGGTTGCTTGTGTGTAGCACAGTTTTAAGCAAGCAAGAAATAGTTACTGATTAAGATTCTGGGTATCTAAATTCCTGCATTTCTGGATCAGATATAGGAAACTTGTGGCTCTCCAAGTATTTCTTAACTTTAAGACTCAGAAATCCCTACCAGCATAGCTTGTAGAGAGGAGCAGAAAGTTTTTGTTCAGTTACAGTCTGGAAAGATACAGATGCCCCATCTGTGCTACAAATCAAGGCAATCAAAAAGCCAAAAAGGAAACAGAACGACTAACAAAAAGGAACCATCAATACTGATAGGACAGGCCAGTAGTATATAAAGAAAGAGCAAACATCACTCTCTTTTAGCACTGATGATGTTACCTAGTTGGGTAATGAAATGTCTGCAAGAAAACCATCAATCTCAGAGAGCACCAAGGACCCCACAAAAGGCAGTTTCATGTACAAAATGATGAAGGAAGCAATAGGTTGCATAGAATGTTGTGTGAAAATATAAGAGTGTATATTCCTGCCTTCAATAGCTGTTAATGGCTACTAACAATTTATCGACAATGGCAGTGCTTTATTAGTGGTTCACACTCTGGATTTGCCAGTGCAGTATTTCTCAACCTTGGCAACTTGAAGATGTGTGGATTTCAATTCCCAGAATTCCCCAGACAACATGGTGGCTAGGGAATTCTGGGTGTTGAAATCTACAAATCTTCAAGTTGTCAAGCTTGAGAAACATTGTGTAGCTAGAGAGTAGCTCAGAAGTCTGAATGGCTGCGTGCGACTTCTAGTGTCCCTATTTCTCATATACAGGAAGTTGGTTTTGAGTGATCTACGTGTTTATTACTGTGACTTGAATGCTCCTTCAATTTTATGATTATGATTCAATTAGGAGAAGAGCCAGCATGTGCAAAATCATCATTTCTGGATGACGCTAAATCTAGCCTTCCAGGACAGAAAGGAGGTTGTAAGTCAAGATGTACAAAAGTAGGATTTCCAATCCTGCTGAAATTTTCCTTCCCTTACATTTTAAGGGCATAAACATAAAGAAAGGTCATCAATTCATTTTCTGATGATGTCCCGCCAAATGGCATTACCTGGAAAAGGTTTCAGAACATCTCCTTTAGAGAGAAGGGGGAGAGCATTTTTAAGATTTGCTTGCAAACTGAATTAGAATATGTAGTGGCACTTAGGCTGGCAAATATTAAAAGCCAGAACTTTTCTCAGGAACCTGTGGTACCTGTGGAGGGTATTTGCACAATCATGGGGGGAAACCTTGCTCCTTTAAAGAGCTGCAAATATATGCTGTGTGATCTCTGTATTCCAAAGCAGCTTTTTTTGCATGCCAGTATGAAGCCATGTGCATCTCCCACACATACTATTCGTTGTGTCAACAGTGAACAAATGCAATTCATTTCAGAGATGACATTTGGTGCTGTCAGAACATGTAACTGGTGCTGCTGTGTACTGTGAGCTGAATATTCAGATTGTGTTTATTGGAGATTATTGCCCTTACTTAAGGCCTAGTCACCTCAATCTTTGAGTTGCATATTAATCCAGGAACTTTGCAGCTCAGGTGCGTGTTTGGAATAGTCAATGAAAGTAGGAAAATATGCTTTTTAATTTGTTTTCCTAGGCAAACATTTGACATGAGCATATCTTCCTTTACCTGGTAGACAAGGTAAGGGTTAAAGGTTAATAGTGAATGTTTGTGGGATTAGACTTCCAGAATTACCAGCCAGCCAAAGGTCCTAAAAGCTAAGAAGGCTGGAGTGATAGTTCCAACAATAGTTTGATGTAGTGGTTAAGGTGCTGGCTTAGAAACCAGGAGACTGTGAGTTCTAGTCCTGCATTAGGCATGAACACTGGCTGGGCGACTTTCTCTATGAACCCAGCCCACTTCACAGGGTTATTATTGTGCGGAAAATAGGAGGAGGAAGGAGAACTAGGTATATTTGCTGCCTTAAGTTATTTATACAAATAATAAAGGCAGGATATTTTTTTCTAATAATAAAAAATACATCTGAAATGCATCAGAATAGTCGTTTTAGGTTAATGTGAAGGGGATTTTAGGTTAATGAGAAGGGGATAAGGAGAAACAAGAGACAGATATAAGTCTGTAAAGATATTCAGTCATCCAGGTCATGGTTGTCCCAAAGGTGCTTTTTCAGGAGGCAACTGGACTTTCTTGTTTTTCTCTTTGAAGACATTTCGCTTCTCATCCAAGAAGCTTCTTCAGCTTCTTCAGTTCAGAGCTGAAGAAGCTTCTTGGATGAGAGAGAAAAATAGAAAGAGAAAAAGCAAGAAAGTTGTCTCCAGTTGCCTCCTGAAAAAGCACCTTTGGGACAAAGAGACAGATATCTAAAATCAGATGAAGATAGAGAACACGTTTTATTCCTCTCTCACAAGATTAGAACTCAGAATCCAAATATGGGGAAAATTCAGGATGAATAAAAAAGAAAGTACTTTTACACAATGGGCAGTTAGATTATAGTTAATATGCCAACAAGATCAGAAAATCAGACTCCCAATGGCAGAACCGATGGTTGCAATTTGCCTCTTGAATTATAGGAGGAATGTCTTAAATAGGAACTATTAAGAAGCAACAGTGGGAGGGAACTATTGGTTCCACCCCCTCTTCATTTAGCTTTCTGAATTAATGTGATTGGCCACAATGCAATAGGATGCTTAATTGTGGACCTTGGGCAAAAATATAAGTGCACTCATTAAAAGTAATCTACCATCCCAATCTTGGCTATGCTATTTGTGTGTGCAGTGGTCCATGAGTGCAATTCTGATTCCTGCTAGAGGGTTTGAACCCCATAAAATAAGAACTGGCTATGTACATCTAATGATTCCCTATAAGGATGAAACTATTGTGGTCATATACTGCCTCCTGATGATTGATTTAATTGGTGAGAAGTGAAACTCAGAATCTATATTTCTTACTACCCGCAGCCCATCTTTAATCACTGACATCTCTAATTGCCAGAATCTTATGGAAGAGGGATGGGGGTTCAGCTTCAGACTTTGCATTTTAGGAAGTTATCCTTTATTAAGTCAAACCATTGCTCCATCAAAATATGTGGAACTGATACTGAAGATAATTCAGAAACTTCAGTTAGCAGCAAAATACTGCAGAAAAAGCTAGAACTGGGGGATATAATCATCAGCCTATTTATTTTTATTTTTTTGTGATCTTTACTAGCTTCTACTATATTTGAGGTTCCATTTATTGATTGATGTTCTCCATGAAGTGACTTGGGCAGATATCTAAATTTGTTAAATAAAATTTTAAAATCCATTATCCCTGGAACTGATTTCATCCATGTTGCTTCTTTTTATCCTCTTCTTCAATTTCTTTTCAGGTCCCAATTTCAGATGTTGGTATTAACTTCTAACACTCTTCAGATGTTGGTATTAACTTCTAACAGATCATACCCTGTTTCCCCCAAAATAAGACATTCCCCAATAATAAGCCCAATTGGGCTTTTGAGTGCATAGCAATAAGGCCAAGCACTTATTTCAGGGTTCAAAAAAAACCCTGGTCTTATTTTCGGGGAAACACGATATTATCAAAAGACCTTTTCACATTCCTACTGATATCCTAAGGTCAACTTTAAAGGATCCTTTCTTGGTGTCTTCATTAGACAGTTTGCAAAACAACTAGCAGGAGACCAGACACATTGCAAATACATTTTTAAAAAACACTAGGAAAAGATTGAAAAAACCCAAATAAGCTGAAAAATAAATTGGGTTCTAAAAGGAATCTAATTGTTGAGATTTCCATAACTATAATATGTTAATTTCCTCTGATACTTTCAAATTTCTTACTGTTGTTTTTATTATCTATCTAATAGTTTAATAGGTTTATTTTATCTTGTTTATTTTGTATTTTACCATGTTGTCAGTATTAATTTGTTTAATTGTTTTTAATTTTATTATAAACTTGTGGGGTTTTTTTAACAGGGAACAGTATATTTATTTACTTATTCAGGGTTTTTTTTAATCACCATCCGGCTCTAATATGTATAATTTTTATATACATTATAAGTATATAATTTTTAAAAAAATAAACAGCCATCAGATTACCTTCTCAGACCAGTTCTGAAGAAGAACAATGTGAGGGAGCAGATGTGCATCACAGCAAGGCTGAACTTGCATTGCAGCTTAACTAGAGTTTTAATATTAACAACAGAAACGAAGACAACAGCAAATGCTTTTATAAAACGAAACTTCTGCACTGTCAAGATATTGTGGGGTTGGTACAAGGTCATTGGAAAGGCAAGTTAAACAGCCTTTTTTGGCAACAGATATATATTTGCTTTGGGAGAGTTAATGTGAACTTTGGAGCCACTTGAAATGGTTGTACTACTCTTGAATCGGTTTCTGTAGCCATGTGAGATCAGTTCTCTTTGGCAATTCAGCCCAAGTTCAACCTGGGCTCAATCACCTTGACCCTATTAAAGGAAGCAGAAGCACCACACACGGTTTTAGAATGTTATTTCCATTGGCAGAAACACATGCTTTTCTCTTAATTTTCTGGTGTTCTCCCTCCTCCTTGCAAAGATTAAGCTGCTTGATAAAACCCCAAATATTTCAGACTGAGCAAAGGAATGGTGTGTCACAGTTTGGATGCCCTCCTCTCAATGTTTTTTCCTCCAAAGCACAACATGATAAACACAGCATGAATCATAAACATGAAAGAGGAGGAGATAGTGATCAGATATCTTTGGTGTGCCTCTTTTTCCTGATGAAAGGAGCAGGAGTTACCTTGCATGCTGTTTTCTGCAATCCAACATTGGAAAGAGTGAGGACAACTGAGTTGTATTGAAACAGTTGCTCAGGACTTTGGGAGGGTGTAGGGGAGAAAAGGGTGTAGAATTCCAGAATTATAAAAGCTAAAAACTTAAGAGACCTAGAGATGTAAGTAACAATAGATATTGTAGGATTCCAAATAATGATCCAGATACTCCATCAACTAACCAGCTTCTCCCACCTTGGTGGGTCATTTTTGAATGCCAAACATTGCCAGAATCAAAGGCAAAAGAAAGCAAAAACAAGGCTGTGCTCATACCACTTGTTCATTATGAGTCCTATAAAAATAATAATATTTTATAGGATATTTTAAAAAAATAAAGTCAATAAAATAAAAACTTTGGATTTGAGAGGAACTGCAAACAGTCCTATCTTAACACAGTCTGATGATCTGCTTCCAAACAAACCCACACAGGATTATGCCATTAGAAATTAAGGAAAGATTGGGGAGAACTTTTTTTAAAAAATTTGATTTATATGCCGCCCTTCTCCGGAGACTCAGGGTGGCTTACAATGCGTTAAGCAATAGCCTTCATACTTTTGTATATTTATACAAAGTCAGCTTATTGCCCCCACAAGCTGGGTTCTCATTCATCATTCATTCAGTCCTTGATTATTCATTCATTCATTCATTCATTCATTCATTCATTCATTCATTCATTTTCTATAACTTGCCATCTCAGTTAATGACTCTGGGCAGCTTAAAGGAGTCCCTATGAATTTTACTATGGTGGTACTCATCTCCATTTCCAGGTCATTGAGCCAGCGCTGTCCAAAAACATTTCCGAGTTCATGTGGCCAGCATGATGTCATGCAGCACGGTTACCTTCCCACCGAAGTGGT
Organism: Ptyas mucosa; assembly: GCA_012654045.1. NCBI lineage: Eukaryota > Metazoa > Chordata > Lepidosauria > Squamata > Colubridae > Ptyas > Ptyas mucosa. The sequence goes on along the minus strand of WNWU01000011.1, from coordinate 12,400,789 downwards.
ACCTATTTATCTGGACAACTTATAGTTCATACAATAGATTATACTTACAATTTAAAAAACACTTTAAAACAATATGGGATTATTTCTTGATCGCAAACAGAATTTGCAACCAGGCCTACTCTTCATTTAAGTTTTTAAATTGCCGTAGAAATCTTATCTTCTTACTCTTTCAGCATTATATTCTAAAAGAAAGCTGCAACCTTGTGTTGTATACTGATCTTCATATAGTCCCTCACTCTCAATGGTACTGACTCTGAATTTTAGTACTGACCTTTCTAAGGACAGCTGTGACAAAATTATTGCCATTTCTCATTGAACTGTGCATGAAAAATGTTCATGGAAAGGATTATGCTTTCTTTTTTAAAAAAAAACCCTTTTGTTTTATGGGGAAAAAAAGAACAGAGAATCATGTTGCTGACCTTTCTTTGGTCTTAATGAGGTATTTTCAGAGCAGGAAAATAATTATGACGAAAAGAGGATGTCTACTTGTATTTGGCTGCAGGGTGATTTCATTGTGGGGGAGTTGATAGGAGCTACCTTTCATATATTAGAGCAATACAAATATGTCTATGGAGAATGTCATTATCCTTGGCGATATATACAATACATTAAGTCATAGCAGCTAATCTAAAAACCAAAAGCTAAGCCTGATTAGTATTTAGATGTGAGACCACCAAAAAATACCAAGATCAGACAGGAAAGTCAAAAGACATATTGGAGAAAGGCAATCACAAACTACTTATTTACTGTTGCTAAGAAGGGCATTAAAGATTTAGCAATTTCCTTCCTCAGTATGATTGCATTGGGTAATTTTTCCCCAACACTTTGTATTCTTTTGTTGACTGATTCTGTTTTTGATTTCCATTTTATTGGATTTTATTGCTATTTTATTAATGATGTATGCCAACCTAAGTCATGGGTGGCTATAGGAATCAAATAAATAAATCAACCGGCACAAAATATATATCTATGTAGTCACCAAGAGTGAAGTTCAACTCAAGGAGATTTTATTTTAAGTATATTAAATGGCAGAGCTCAGTGCTTGAGGAACATTGTGTCAATATTACCATCCCTTGGTTGAAATTGAATTTATTTAATGCTGAGATTGATCTAAGTGCCGACACAGAAATGGATGATTCAGTTTTGAATGAGGGTATCCAATTTTATGTCAATAGCATCATTTTCCAGAAATAACTATGTGTTACACACCATTTTCAGTCTCCATGAAAAAAAAACAAGTTTAAGTTTGCGTTGAAAGTTAGAATCAAATCTTGACTGCTGCTACATATTGTCCAGGTGCTCATCCTTAGCATTCATAGTTAATATTATATATTTTGTTCTCTTCTCAATATCCAGCTCCTACAAAACCAAACAGAAATCACGCCTGGGCCAAAATCTTTACAAAATCATTAAATCCTGAATGCTCATACAAAATTGCATTTCAATTTTGCAATGTTCAAGAGAGATATTGGATCATAAGAAAAAGGTAATACTAACTGGAAATGCTGGGAATTGTATATATAATTGTATATTATCTGTATATAATTACAAATTCATACCTGTGTGAATTGACCTAAAGCAAGGGGCAATTTGGCCACCGCCGTTTCTGCTGTTACTATAAAAAGCTACCGTAGCTTTGCAATTAAGCATACTATCTCCCACTTCAATTCACAGTAAGATTGCAAACCTTAGCAACTACATTTTTAAAAGAAAAATAATACTGGTTGATTTCATCATCTGCATTAAACACAATCAAGAGGCCTTGCACAACCATCTGCTTAAAAGATAGGTACTTCATCTGACATCTTTAACTAGATTTGTGGCCGTCACTCCACTCCTATGTAATAATCAAAACGATTAGCATTTAACTATTTTAGAAAAAGCTGGGTAAATGAAGTAAATTGGATGTTTAAAAAGCCAAAGGTCATATAATGAATTAAAAGGCAAAGTTCATATACCAAGGAGAATGTCTAAGACAGCACAAGATTGAACTCTAGTGGTTCTTTTGAAACATTGCAAACAGCTTTGAGCATTGTCTCCCAACAACAGATATTTTGCTTTCCAGCTCTTGAGGAAGATATCAAACTAGTAGTCAAAATGCTCGTGGAGAGGAGTAACATATGTTTGCCAAAATAAAAGTAGTGAAAGAGAGGTTTTCTAGCACTAGACAGAAATCCTCTCTATTCGGAAATCAAAATCAAAGATATCTGTGTTTCATTCGGGGCCTGTTGTCTTCCTTTGTTCTTTCCAGGTGATCAAAAAACAGTATTTTCCCCTTGCATGCATATTAGATTAACAGCTAGAGGGGTTCTTTAATTTCTCATCCCCAATTTTATTGACTCAACTTAAATGAAATAAAGGCATGCCTTTATCTACAGCTTTCAAGCTTGTGAGTTATTTATTGTACTGATATCATTTTCCCAAGAGCTGTAGCTAGCTTATATTGGTACAGCAATGCCTGCAAAGTATGATTTTTAAAAAAATCCAAAATGGCAACCACAATCAAAGCAAGTGACACACATAAATGAAGCAGTGGAAACATTTTTAGTTGAATGGCAAGGTTTACATCTGCTAGCAGCCCAGTCAGTCAGTCTCATTTGCCTGTGAGCTGCCCAAAATTATGCTACAAATATACTAATTCTAGGCCACAAGCCTATAGTATATTATATTAGGCCATAGGCCTAGCAGAACAGAATATTAGGCCATAGGCCTAGCAGAACAGAGGGCTCATTTGAACGAAGGTAGGGGGAATTGGGTATTTCAGAAGAGATGCTATTCCAGAGACCGGGTGCTGCAACAAAGAATGCCCATTTCTGGAGTCCTATCAGATGCCACAACAAGACTCAAAGCTGTTAACTATGTTGGATCAAATGGGGACAGATAAGTCCCTCAGATAGCCATAGATGTCATCAGGGATTTATAGGTGATAACCATCACCTTGAATTGTACATGGAAGCATACCGGTATGACATACCTATAGTAGTATAAATACAAAGATGGTTAGGGGACTGGAGGCTAAAACATACAAAGAGCAGTTGCAGGAATTGGGTAAGTCTAATGAAAAGGACTAGAGATGACGTGATGGCAGTGTTCCAATATCAAAGCAGTTGCTACAAAGAAGAGGGAGTCAAGCTATTCTCCAAAGCACCTGCAGGCAGAACAAGAAGCAATGGATGGAAACTTAAGCAAGGAGAGAACCAACGTAGAACTAAAAAGAAATTTCCTGACAGTTAGTGGCCTGCCTCCAGAAGTTGTGGGTGCTCCAACACTCGAGGTTTCTAAGAAGAGATTGGACAACCATTAATCTGAAATAGTATAGGGTTTCCTGCTTGAGCAGGGAGTTGGGCTAGATCAGAGGTCTTCAAACTTGGCAGCTTTAAAACTTGTGAACTTCAATTCCCAGAAGTTTCCAGCCAGCATAGTTGGCTGGAGAATTCTGGGAGCTGAAGTCCACAAGTCTTAAAGCTGCCAAGTCTGAAGACCTCTGGACTAGATAGAAGACCTCCAAGGTCCCTTCCAACTTTGTTATTCTGTTAGTATGCCCTAACAGTCCCCAGGGAGAAGGGCGGTATAGAAATCTAAAAATAAATAAATAAATAAATAAATAAATAAAAATTCCTGTGCCACCACATTCTGTAATTTGTATCAGCTGTAGCTTCTGAATAGTGTTCAAAGGGAGTCCTTTTTGCAGAACATGTTTCAACAATTTCAATGCCACAAAATATGAGTGACTAGCTGGAGGTCTCTCAGTCCAGAAATGGCAGTAAAATTGGCACACAAGATGTAATGTTTGTAAGAATGCTCCCTTGTTATTTTTAAAATTAGGTGTGGTGCCATCTGTGTGATCCAGTAGTAAGAACATGGGGGTTTTGCTCTGTTCCTGGTCATAATAAAAGAAACTAGCATTTCATTCTAGTGTTGTCAAATACCGAAACTCATAAAGAACACCAGCATGCTGTTTCTTTGATGCTTGCATAACAGCTGTTGTTTTCTTTGAAGTCTTTTACCTGATATTTGCCCAGGTAGCAACATTAATTGATAAAAAGATCTGCAAAGGCTCGGTTCTGTTAGCGCTCAGAAATATTTGCATAAAGAGGGGGGGGAAAGATTGATGCATACATTACTCTATCAAGTATATTCTGCTTCTTAGACTGTGTCTGTGTGGGTGTGGTAGGTGTGTGTGTACATATGGATTGCATTTTTATTAAAGCCAGGCCATTATGTCCTAATGCAACAAATGCAGGAGCATCGGTAACACTCTAGTACTGACAGAACCACCACTATACAGATTGCACAACTCCTGGGAAGCCATTTATAAATTACAGCTGGCAACCACCGAGGGGAAAAAAAATTCTCTACTTGAACAGCATGCATACATTAGATGGTGAAATTTCATCAGATGAGGAAGATAAACATCATTTGCTACTACACCTTCACCTCAGCAAGCACTAAGATTTAGAGCTACAGGAGGTTTGAACCCCCTGTAGAGGAAACTATGTATTTACCTTCTTGGAGATTCTTTTGAAATGCTTTGTTTTCCTGTTACAGATCCTATCTGATTTTGATTATTCATTCTATGCAAATACATCTATTTTTCAGTCACTTCAGATGTGATGAGTACACAGTGAGTATCCTAGGAGTAATTAAACATTACAAAGCATGGAAAGAAATCTCCAATAAAAAGAAAACTTGCAGGGAGGTATTTATAAGAGGGTTTAATTTGAACAAGGCTACTTAATACCCAGAATTAATTTTGAATATTACAAAAAAATATACCAAGCAGTTAAAAATAATGAGAATATCAACAAATGTGTAGGGAATAAATCTTCCCACTTTGGGATAAGAAGACAAATTCAAAAACTAAGGGCAAATCTTGCAAATTTTAAGCCAACTGGGATTCTAACTATTATTGTCATTCCTCATGGCAAAAATATTTCATAAAATTCAGCTTCTATGTTAATTAATTTCATAACAAAAACCTTCATAATAATAACATTCATAGTTGCATTAAAATATATATTTCATTTGTAATAACAATGTTTATAATTTGTATAGTTACATAAAACTGTTCTGGAAAAGACTCCGTGGAATGTATATTTTGCAAACAAGATTTATTATAAAACGCATAATGGGGGTTTGTTTTAGTCATACTAGAATAATAACAGGGCAAATTGTGTTAACCAACTGCACTAGAACTATGGGCTATTCCTCACTTGTACCTATCAGTGGTTAATCTTAGATGGTGAAGGGAAAACACAAGCCTTCTCATAAGTAAGTCCTGCAGGCTCCAGGTTGGCTCATCTTAAAGTCTTCTCTGCTGAAAGGCCAGATGTGGGGCTAGAGAAGAAGACAGAGTAAAATGGTAGATATCAGAAAATAATAACAAAGAAGCTTGCAGAGGAAGTACTGGAAATTCTCTTATTGAGGGCTGTACAAACAGACATCTCCATCTCTCCTTACTTCCTGGTTGGAACCCAATTGATTTGTCAGGCACTAAATATAACTGGTTCCTCTAATGCAGGGGTGTCAAACTCAATTTCATTGAGGGCTGCATCAGGGCTGTGGTTGACCTCGGGGTGTGAGGCGGGCCCCTCAACTGTGTGGGTGTGGTCAACTGGGTGGGCGTGGCCATCTTGATGGCACTCCCCAAACTCCTGGCATGTTTCCTCTTTGCATTGGGTAGACTGGGCCAAAGCTACACTGGCCTGATCTTTCCTCTTCGCATTGGGTAGACCGGGCTGAAACTACTCTGACCTGATCTTTGTTCTTCGCACTGGGTAGACCGGGCCGAAGCTACTCTTGCCTGATCTCTCCTCTTCGCATTGGATAGACCAGGACAGCCCCGTGGGCCAGATCTGACCACATCTGGCCTGCGGGCCTTGAGTTTGACACCCCTGCCAGTGGTGAGTTGCCCCCAGTTCACACCGGTTCTATAGAACCGGTAGTAAAACCAGTGGGAGGCTCCGCCCACCAACCCTGATGTCATCAAAACGCTTCTGTGTATGCGCAGAAGCGCGTGTGTGCGCGTGGCCCCGCTGCGAACTGGTAGTAAAGGTAAGTAGAACCCACCCTTGACTCCTGCTCTAATGTAGTGTTTCTTAACCTTGGCAACTTGAAGCTACATGGACTTCAACTCCCAGAATTCCCCAGCAACAATTACTAGCTTGGAAATTCTTGAAGTCCATCCAGTCTGCCAAGGTTGACAAACTCTGCTCTATTGGAATTCCTTGCTTAGAGGTAAGGAAGGAGCCAGTCTTCCCAAGTGAGGAATTATGTTTGCTGCGGGTGCCCATTCAATCTGCTGGTGGAAAGGAGAATAACAAGTCTCCAGTTACTGATGATGATGATGATGATGATGATGATGATGATTTATTCGGCTTATATGCCGCCCTATCTCACAATGGACTCAGGGCAGCTCACAACAATAAAACAAAGCCACAATATAAAATAAAATCTAAAAATTTAAAATTAACCATTAAAACCCCATTATCAGTCCAGGTCGAGGGATTTAAAAAGCCAAGTTTTTAATTCACAGCGGAAGGTGCGAAGGTCAGGCGCTAATCAGAGTTCCAAGGGAAGTTGATTCCAGAGGGTGGGCGCACCCACCGAGAAGGCTCTACCCCTGGAGGTCGCCAGCCGCCACTGTCTAGCTGACGGCACCCTGAATAGGCCCTCTCTATGGGTGCGAACCGGGCGATGGGATATCGTTGCTGGCTGTAAGTGGTCCACCAAATATCCTGGTCCTAAGCCATATAGGTCTTTATAGGTCAGCACCAGCACCTTGAATCTCACCTGGAGGGCAACCTGTAACCAATGCAAACCGCTTATTCCATTTGTCTTCCTTGCTTTGAGTATTTTGTTTGAGAATTTTTCTTTAGCATACTTGGCTTGGATTGTTGACACACCAAAGAGTGGAGAGAGAGGAGAGAGAGAAGAACAGACAGCAGCAGGTTTTCTTCATCTTTGGAGTCTAATGTTTGTTTGCTGCCTCTTATGAGTCAGCTCTCTGTCTACAAGGGACTTTGCCACATCTTGATAATAACTTTTTTGTTTCTGCCATGTCCTCATAATGTTGACTTGGTCTCTGTCCCAGAACATACCTTTCTTAAGACTTAGGGCCACCTGTGCCGTACAGGACATTGGACAGCAATTGTTCTTCAATAATTTTGATCTGCCAATCTTGTTGAATTGCACTTGTTGCAATAGCAAAGGGATTTTTTAAAAAACTGGGGTGGATTGCTAAGGTTGGCAATGACGGAAACCATACCTGAAGCAACTTTAAGTGATCCTTTAAAGATTCTAGCTTTAATAGAATGGAGGAAAATAAATTTTATGTTGAACAGAGAAGATTGGTAAAGATGTTTTATCATGGATATATGTTAATTCTCTAAAATTGCTTAAAAAGCTACTGAATCATTTTTTTTATATATTTGGTGGCAATGTTGTGAATTTCAACATTTCTGGAAAAAAGATTTGTACTAGAATGAAACAAAATTTAACAGCTGAATTCCCATTTTAACCTGAAGTAGTCTTATTAAAGTTTACTAAAACATATATTTCCTCCAGCTATACTGAATTAGCTTTGTATGTTAACACAAGGGTATTATGTTTCTCACAGAAAAGGATGTCTAATTCGCTCTTAACCAACTTACTTTAATATGCAAAATAATTTTAAATTGACAAACATTTAATTAAAATAGGACACCAATTCTGGTCTATAACTCAATATAAGGATTTGTACCTCATCCAAAATTTGAGTTTTCCTATGTATACAGTCAATATTTCAATCCTATGGGATATTTAAAGTAAAACAGATTTTTAAATTTTGATTGAATATATTGTTGTTTATGATTTTATTTGGTGATTTATACTTGTTGATCATTGTTCTTAATTATCCTTGCTTGAAGCTTAATTATGATTTTAGTCATTTTTAAACGATATATTCAATCATTCAAAATTAATTTATACCAGGAAACTACTATCTCTTTGATATTTTAGGTCCCTTGTTCATTTTGCTTTACTCTTTTATTCTCTTTGTGTGTTTTTTTATGTATATTTTTCCCTCAAAAACTTAATATGTAGGGGAGGAAATCAAGATTATAGCTTTAAAGAGCTTTCCCTCTTCTTCCAGCTCAGATTTTGCAGTGGATTTGATCTGCACACTTCACTGATTCTTTGGCAGCTGATGCAGTCAGGGTTCAAGATCTGCCAGCTTTTATCAGACACAGACCTCCACTAACATTTTGGCTTGCAAAAAAAGGAGGGATAATACTTATCTGCCTGTGTCATGCCATCTGGTATATTCCATAACATATAGCATATCCTACACGAGCATCTTATAAATACCAGTATTTATAAGAGCTCTGTACCTAGTTTCAGTAATACATGATCTGATAGGTAGTAGTTATCAAGAGCAATGGAAAGCTTTTTGCTTTGCCATTTCCAGTCCCTTAGTAGTTGCCCCTTGTTTGCTAGGCAACTTGTCAAGTACATAAAACCACCATTTTAAGCATCTGCCTACATTCGCCTAACCCTCCCGCAGCTGTTAGAAAGTGTGATTGATAGTTTCATCTCCACTAGCAGATGACAATTTTTTTAAAAAATTTGATTTATATGCTGCCCTTCTCTGGAGACTCAGGGCGGCTTACAATGTGCTAAGCAATAGCCTTCATACTTTTGTATATTTATACAAAGTCAGCTTATTGCCCCCACAAACTGGATCCTCAATTTACCTACCTTAGAAAGGATGGAAGGCTGAGTCAACCTTGAGCCTTGGTGAGATTCGAACCTGCAATAATTGCAGGCAGCTGTTGTTAATAACAGGGCTTTAGACCACTGTACTATCCAAGGCTCTGCTCCAATTGGCAGGAAGAAAAAGATGCCAGGAAAATCAACTAATCCCTTTCTTTAAAATGCCTTACAACAAATCAGTAAGAATAGAACCATCCACTGACTTGGTTGTAGCAGAAGAGACATCAGCAGTGGGGGCCCGCACAATTTATACCACCATTTTTTCAGTCAGCTCAAGGATTGACTTCAGCTCTGTCTTGAGAAACAGCTGTGCAAAATACCTTATTAGGACAAAGAATCACTTGGAACGTTTAGCTTAGCAGTTATCCAAATATGTCCTTTTTAAAATTAGAAATAGCAAGTCCTTTACAACAAATACCTTATTATTATAGCAATAACAATAGCACTTATATACTGCTCCATAGTGCTTTTACAGTCCTCTCTAAACAGTTTACAGAGTCAGCATGTTGCCCCCAACAATCTGGGTCCTCAAGGATGTAAGGCTGAGTTAACCATGAGCCCAGATGAACCTCCTGGCAGTGGGCAGAGTTAGCTTGCAATACTGCATTCTAACCACTGCACCACCATGGCTTCTATGATTATGGTTAGTGACAGTCAGCCAGATGTTTACATTGAACTTGGCATTTTTGTCCATCTATTATCATGTCCTTCTTAAAGATGTAGAATTGCCAGATGTTGATGTTCAATAATGCTAATGCTATTGTCACAGGACGTAAACTGTTCTGAGTCAAGATGCCTTTTGCAATTGACTGGTGGTGATTTTTTCAATGCCAATGGTGTTCAAGTGATGCTTCCAACATTTTGGGATTGCATCCAAGACACCTATTTTCATTGATATTATCAGTGCTTTATTTTGCCACAGTCGTTCTATTTCAATTTGCATGTCTTTGTATTTTGTGATTTTTCTCCAGTTCTTTTTCTTCTATACTACTCTCTTCAGGTAGTCAGGTATCTAGATTTTTTCCCCATATCTTTCTTTTCAACAATTGTTAAATCTGGGATGCTATGTGGCAGGTATTTGTCTGTTTGCATTCTAGACTCCCAGAGCAGTTTAGTTCTTCATTTTCTATTATGTGGTCTTACCAGTTCTTGCGTGCAGGCAAATGGTATTGACTGATGATGCAGAGTAGAATCATATCATACATATATGGCTAGGTATAAGATTCACTCCTTTGGGAAGTGAGAAATTGGGGTGTTCCCTTTTTTAACCTGCAGTTCCTATATGCTTATTCCCTAAACTAACTCACTGACATTTTGGCAACTATGGTTGATGGGATCCTTTAAGGGTTTTAATTTGCCAAACCCACCAGATAAAGTCAAAAGTAAAATAGACTGATTAACTTAATGCTTAGATATGAATATTGTTCTTTTTTTAGATAAGTGCGTTATATTAAGTTCTTGCAGGCTTTGGTCTCTATGTGTTTGTTCAAATCAATGGACGTATCAATATTCTGAAAGGGCAACTGGATATGTTTCTGTGAGTTCTCTTTCAGCAAGCATATCTCACTATTTTATTCTATGCACAAGATTACCTTCAAATACAAAGCAAATAAAAATACCCTGAAAGGAAAAAAAAATTTTTTTTTACTTCTCTTGAGATTCTTCTTATAGAAACATTTTGCAGAAGTGGTATTTTTTTTACTGGAATGTTGAGAACCAAATCTTGGATCTTCCAGTGTAAAAAGTGCTGTGGGTGGCTGTGCGTTTTTTGTTTTTTTTAAAAGAAAAAAACCTTGCATGTTCTATTATACAACATTTCTCTACTCTTCTAGTTTTGCTACAATAGAAACAGGAGTACAGGTCAAAAATTCAAGTATAAATTATCCTAAAAAAAAATTTTTTTTTCATCGGCTAGGACAAGTATACTCTCAGTTCTTTAGTAAAAACAAGATAAGGCTTAGATTTGCAGTACTGTAAAGCCAACTCTAAGTAATTGTCATGTATCCATATAAAATGTGACTATTTTAAAATTTGATTTCATTCTACAGGTAGTCCTCGACTTATGACCACAATTAAGCCCAAAATTTCCTTTGCTAAGCAAGGCAGTTGTTAAGTGAGTCATGCCCCATTTCACAACCTTTTTTTTTTTTTGCTATTCGTGTTAAGTGAATTATTAGGCTTTAAATGAATCATGTGGTTATTAATCTTTTGATCTGGCTTCCCCCATTGACTCTGCTTGTCAGAAGCTTCCTAGGTACAGTTGCAAGTGACAATCACAAGGCCCTGAGATGCTGCAACCACTGTAAAGACATGGTGGTTGCCTAGCAACCGAAATCTGATCACGTGACTGTGGGAATGTGTAAAAACTGCTCATAAGTCTCTTTTTCCAATGACGTAACTCTGAACGATCATTAAACAAATGGTTGCAAGTTGAGGACTACCTGTATATTTTTAGTCACTTTAAGGAACAATTTTCCATTCAGAAAACTTCGAATTAGATTTAAGGTTCTGTTGGGAGGTTTGCCCCATTCTTTAGTCCATTCTCATCATTCTTCAAAGGAGCTGTTTCATTAACATCTTGGATTTTTTCTACTGCTTTTAAGTTTCCTTCATCCTTTTCTGTCCTTGCATCCTCATGATCTTTCTTTTCTCCATCTTCCTTCATTTTTTTCTTCTCTTCTTTTGCAAGCATTCTGTAGTTGTAGTAATTCATAATGAAGAGGAATATCCCAGCCAAGACCATCACTGCCCCGCATTTAATGAACATGTATTTGTAGTCTCCAAAGGTGTCAATAAGAGTACCTGTGAATGGAGAAATGATTTCTTAATTATTAGTGACACTTATTGATCAAAATAGAATAAGGCAAATTTTGAATCTAGATTGCTAAAATGGCTAGAGAAAATGGCATCTACTCAATCTCACAATTAAGGATGGGCTTTTCTTAAAATAAGAAATCTCAGCAAATCCTAAGCTAATTTTGAATCAATATTTTGCCATCTTTTTCGCTTGCGGTACGTGCATTTCATCCTCCAAATTAATGTGCAATCATGGTTTCCTTTGACCATTTTCTTGACCTTGAGATACTGTGCATTTAATAACCACCATGGCGACAATTTATTGAAAGCATGGTACTTAATTATTCTAACGTCTAATCAAACAAACCATACATTTTGTAACAAAGATGTGATGCTTCCAGCTTGGGTGGATAAAAATACTGCAGCAAAGGAGCAACGTAGCCCACCTTCCTGCTTTAATATGGTGGCATTAGCAAAAACATCAAACAGAGGCTAATTGCAGCTATTCTCAATTTCTGCTAATCAGGATGACCTTAAGATCTGCAAAATACATTTCAATGAGAGTTTTAATGAGAAGAGTACTGGAAAATTCAACAGTAGAAGAGTCTTCCCACCTCCTCCTTTGAGAATAAGAGAAAGTCATAAAACACACCAGGAAAAATTACTTAGTCCATTAAAGCAAAACCCAGTAGTAGGTTGTTAAATGCCAAAGAACCAATCAATTTACCACTTATTAAATAGGGAGCAACATACTGAACTCATATCGCAAACTATTATAAAGCACTTTCTAGCCTCATTAACAGTCTTCAACAATTAGCCCTAATCTGCTTCTTAAAACTGCATACTGAAGAAAACATGCATGCTGACCTCTCCCTCTAAGACAAGAAGAAAGAAGCGAAGTCCTCGCATTAAAGAAAGGGTAATTGAATAATAAATATTTTTTGTAAAGCCATTGAAATCTGAGATTCCTTTTCACTTTTTTGACAATTAAGGGTCATCTGGTATAAGTTGAAGTATCATCATCCAGTAAACATCTGTATTTCAGTGATTCTCTCATTTACACCACAGGCATTTAAGGGTAGAGCTTTTTGTCCAAAGCCATTTTAGTTCCACTACAGTCATCAGGGTTAAATCAAATTAAATCCTGTGGAGCAATTATTTTCTTAACACCAACCACAATAACTTAATATAGATTGCAGTAATTTTGAACCTGCCACACATGGTCCTTAACTTCCTCGATTCAATAATACTGTTCTTCTAAAATAGAAACAACAGATACTTCCTATATCTAGATTTAAAATCTAGCTAAATCATCCTAAAATAAATCAAAAGGAAATGGGCACATAAAAGCTGTTAAGCAGTGGATTCTCTCTTGCTGGCAGTTTTCAGATAGGGATGGCTTTCAGGGATGATTTAATGGATTCCTGCAATGACCAGAGAATCAGATAAGCTGATCTGTAACTCAAACATTCTATGGTTCTAAAGTGATGCTGTTACCAGCAGTGATCCCCAAGAATTTATTAAGAAAATTAAACATTTACCTTTGATGCACCTGGCTGCATCCATTTCATCTTATCTTAGCAATATCCTCTGATAAAGATTTCAAATGTTTTATGAAATTGCTAAACGTGTATTAAACATATGTCTTCAGCATATGAACAGTATTGCTATAAATATTCACATGTTTATTTGAAAGGTGCCCCAGGACATGTTATCAGTGAGATAGAAGGCATCTCACTGTAATCAATAAAAATAAATGAAGTGTAAAGATCTGTATGATTACTAGATGGTCATGAATAATTAGAACTATCCATGTATTTTAATGTCATGCAATGGTTATCTGGATTTTTGTAGTTCAGATGGTAAACTATGTCTGTGCGGTCCTAATCCAATACTTTAGCTATCTGAAGACTGGTTTTATCTTGACTGCTGCTGGTTTTAATCTTATGACCACTGTTTATTTGTATATTTTGCCTGTTTAACTTTATATTAAGAATAATTAACTACTCAGCAGTACAGAAATATAATGAAGAAACCGAGATCCTATTTATACATTTACTAAGGGAAATTACATGAATATATTATGTTAATCTTTATCCAAAATCTAACTATGAACTTGCCAGCAAAGAAATTTGAAGTTTTGCAAGGCACAGAACATTTAGTTAGCAACGTTTGTCTAAACTGATTTTTAAGCAGCCTTTGGGTAGTTTTAACAGTTTAGTTCTGCAACATCCATTTTAATGAATGAAAATTCCAAGGGAATGAATTTTCTTGCCGAGTGATAGTTTTATTCCTTGAGGCATACTTCAGATGAACCTAAATGAAATTTGAAAACTTCAGAGAATGTGGAATTGATCAGGACAGTGCAGAATCAAGAAATCAGATTTTAAGAGTAGGAGGGAAAGCGTTAACATCTAATGCTTCTTCCTTGAAATTAAAAGTAATAATTTTTTTTATTGTTGAGCAGACTAATGAGGGAAAAAAAAGAGTATAAATGTTCTTACCCCCAATAGGTGGCCCAAGTAATATGGTGCAACATTCCACTATAGTGACTAGTCCTACAGCACTTGTGAAACGGCTGGCACCAACAAGATCCATGAGAGTTTCGAAGAGCATTGCACAAACCATACCAAAGGCCAGGCCAAAAAAGATAGAATAGATGACTAAGCCCATGTAACTTGTTGCCAATGGGCACAGCAGGTGGCAAACGCCATTAAAAGCTATGGAGAAGCTGAAAAAATACTGAATCCTTGGCCGCACCCATTTGCTATTTGCAACGATCCCAGTAACTGGCCTGGCTATCATGTCAACTATTGCTAGAATGGAAAGGAGAAAAGCTGCTGAATATTCATCAATCCCACGGTGCTTTGCATAAGGAGCCAAAAAGACAATCGGCGCAAAAAATCCTAAAAACATCAGCACGTTCCCTATCAGATAGATCAGGAAGCCTCTGTGTTTAAAAAGCGAAAAGTCAAGGAACTTGTTGATGTTTTCACAACAATCTCTGTCTTCCTTTGTTTCCATATCCTTGTCCCCCATTTCATCAATGCCTCCATCAGGTTTTTCTCTTGCGTCCTCTTTTGCATCTTTGTTTTTTTGCCTCTTGGGTGTTGGTCCAATTGGTCTGAAGAGGGCTCCAGCTACGCAGCAGTTCAGCAGAATTGCCCCAAGAATAAAAAAGCTCCCCCTCCATCCAAAAGTGTCAAAAAGGTACTGGTTCAAGGGTGCAAGAGTGCAAAGCATGACAGGACTTCCTGCCATGGCAAGTCCATTTGCAATGGGACGTCTTTTCAGGAAATATTTCCCAATGATTATTACTGAAGGCTGGAGGTTCAGGGCAAGACCAAGTCCTGTAGTGAGAGAATAAGAAAGAGGAATGTTACCTCATTAAATTAAAAAAACATGCTCTGTTATCATAGAGATTAATCAGTTAAGGGAGTTCCAAATAGTTCTGTGGCAGGAGCATATTACTAAATCTACTTTGCCCTAACTCAAGATTCCTTAGTGGTCTACATGTTTTGAAATTACGGATCCTAAAAATCTACTCAGCATCACCAGGTCTTGGAAGGTTGGCCCATTTACAGGTCAGATATTTTCTAAAACTCATCTGCGTGAAAACTGATGTGCAGATTTATTTTTAATAAACTTTTCAGAAATAAATAATAGGTTTGCTAACAAAATCTGTAACCAGAATCTATACACAGTGGTATTTTGGACAGCCCTATCTGAAGAATAAACTGCTGTGAAAAGGGCATTATTTTAAAGTCATCATGACAAGAGCCAGAAATACATATAAGCGGATGAACATTTTATAGGAGAAGGTTCATGACTGTGCTTTGAAAACAAAGGAAATCGTATCTATTTTCTGGCTCTATTATAAATCATGACCAGCATGTGAAATAAAGAGGTCTGGCAGCTATTCTTGCTCTTTATACCACATTTCTGAACTTGTTCTGAAAAAAAGTAAATATATTGTCATAGAGGATTTTGAGGACATGGTAGCCAGGAAATTAAATAAATTTTATAACTTCTTTTAAACGAGAATAGTCTGTTCTTGATGACACTTTATGCTTTGGTGCCACTGAATACTTTTTTAATTTTACATTTATGCTGCTTTTCTAGGAACAGCCCCAAATAACATACCAATAAGGACAACAAACTGATGAAGGGAATGATGGAAATCATCAAAATATACTACTGGAGAAAGGAATTCTCTGCCACCTACAATTCGCCCGAACCTATTCATGAACATATATGCCAAAGTGTTCATTCCACCAAAGTAAATCCTGAAGGAAAGTGGGGGCTCTGGAGAATTATATGTATGTTTTTGTTTCTGATTCTTGTTTGACTCTTGAGAGTCTTCTCTTGGGCTTTTGGCAAAGTGGCTTAATACATATGTGATCATAAAAGCTCAATATTACTATAGCAATGCCTCAGTATACAACACCATGGTCAGAATATGGCATCATGGTCATAAATGAAAACCACCAGGAATCTCTGGGGTCTTCTCTTGGGACATATAACTTCTGTAAACTGGGCTGTGGTGGCGCCAGTGGTTAGAATGCAGTATTGCAGTTTAATTAAGCTCACTGCCAGGAGTTCGATCCTTACCAGCTCAATGTTGACTCAGCCTTCCATTCTCACTAGGTCAGTAAAATGAGGACCCAGATTGTTGCGGGCAATATGCTCACTCTGTAAACTGCTTAGAGAGGGCTGTAAAGCACTGTGAAGAGTATATAAGTGCTATTGCTATAGAAAAGAAAAAAATTACCTGTGATGAATCCAGCACAAATGTATAGTTGAAAAATGCTGGTGCAGAATGCTGCTGAAACCATTCCTATGCCACATAGTAGCCCTCCAAATATGACCACCGGCCGGCTACCAAAACGATTCACCAAAATACTGCTAAGGGGACCTTTAAAAAATGAAGGGGGGGGGGAAGGAGAGAAAGAATCATTTTTATAAATATGTCTCTAATGTGACATACTTTAAACATTGATAGGTTTGATAGATAAGTTCTTAAATTCATGAATCAGAATAAGCATTAATTAAGGTGTAGGAATGTCTCCCAGCTGAGTAGGAGAAGAAAGATGCTTGTACAAAGTCTGTCAAAAATTGTCATTTTTGGAAACATTTGTTTATGTACCTGGCTAATCCAACCACTAGCCATAGCATTTGAAAAGAGAAGATAACATTAGACAAAGGAACATCTAGAAAGAAATTGGAGGGAAGGGAGAGCAGAGGAAAACAGGAAAGCACAAGTTGCTTAGAAGTAAGTGTCATTATCGTATGATGCATGAATCGTATGAAGGAGAGGGAGGGAGGGAGAGTGTGTGTGTGTGTGTGTGAGAGAGAGAGAGAGAGAGAGAGAATTGTGTCAGACCAACAGTATTTTTCATAGGTTCATGACATTCAGTCTTTCTATTTCAAATGCAGTCAGAGCTCATCTTTCCATTTGTAGGCCAGAACAAGATATATGGGTAAAGACATGAATTCAGTGTTGATTTTTTTCATTAGGGCTCAGTATCTGAACTGCAAAACTCTAGATGATTATAAATGGCAATACACCATTTCTTTGCTGACAGCTAGTGATTGCCTGGGTTTTTAAAGGTCAGATCTGATAGCCATAACAGAGTATTGCCCACAGGTTAGCGCAAAACATAAGATAACATGGAAACTATCATAATTCATTATAGAAACACAAGTATGTTTTATCATGAAGATAATACAATGTTTACTACTAGATTGCTAGATACATTAGTCTACCAAAATGAAAACAATAGACATTAAACTCTAACCGATCTTTTATGATGTACATTTATATGTAAAAGAGACGCAAAAATGGATGGATGGATAGAGATTATATCCATAAATGTACAAAAAAAAATGTTAAAAGTACAGACAAAACACGTGAAATGCAAGACACCCTGTTCGAATTTCTTTCAAAGCTCAAATGTGATTTGAAAATATGCAGTGATAAACTATAACAGCAAAACCTAACAAATGCTAGGTAGAGGATATTATGAGCATTTAATATTCACTTACCTTTGGTGCACGTATTTTTATATAGAAACGGCATAGGCAAAATCTGAATGTTCTGGCTTTGTGACTTCATTGAGCTCACTCATGCACTTCTAACCATATCAAAACAATGCCCTGCTAATAGTTTATGAGGATATAGCCTCAAGATGCAGATTTTTTTCTCGGTCCGCCCTACAGTTAGCTTAGTGTTTTCTGTAGTGTTCCTCTTTTCTACTAATGCTTTTCTGTTTTCCCAACACACGTTTTGCGTTCTTACTCTTATAGTTCTATGTAAGAGAATTTATACCCTCGGATTATATTTTGGATTGTCCTTCATTGTATAATCTCTGCTAAGTGTCCCCTTACTTTTTATGTAAGGCTTTAAAAGGTGTTTAAATGTCTGCTTCTTAATTAAGAAAGCAAGGTGAGAATGAAAGCAGAAGAAACAGCTGGCAAGGATCTTCTGCTATACTCATAAAGCTGCTCTTTACTTGTCTTGACCTTGCTGAGGAAGTGATGGTTGTGTTGATAGGTTCCCATGAAACATTTCAGAGCTGAGGAAGTGGCCTCAAAGGTCTAGTCAACAGCTGCTGGAAGTTTTATCAATATGGCCTGCAGCTTTTTAAAAAATGGGAGGAAGGGAAACCACCCGAGAACAATCATTACTAGTTGCATGATATGTGGAGTCAAACAAACAAATGCCTGGCTCCTTATAATAGGGAGCTTGGAAGACTCTGCATTGACCCTTCTATCTATTAAGGACAGCTGTCTGCCTGACTTGATTAACCAAACACAGGATTTTAAGAACAAATATCTCAGCGATCAAATTAGACCAATTATTTTCTTTTAGTCTCCAACCCAACTGGGGGAAAACAATTATGTATGCAACTTTGGCAATCTTCCAAATGCTGTCCATTATTTTCTACATATTTTATGCATCATCTCTCTGCAGACAAAAGAGTTGGGGGAAAACCACAGAAAATAAAAACAAGGCTTCTGATTTTTATGCTGCAATTAAATTATGAACCAGAAATTACCAAGAGGAGACACAGTCCAGGGATAGACTTCACAATTTTCATATGAAGTCTGTGTATACAAACAAATATAGACCAACCGCATTTTAGACTAATGCCTTACATCAGGGGTGTCAAACTCATGATGACACATCATCACATGACGTATTGCAACATTTTCCCCTTCGCTAAAACGATGGGCGTGGCCAGTGTGTGAATCATCAGGCCCACAGCCCACAAGGTTGAGAGCCCTGCTTTATATGAATCCAGCCAATGTGATTTGGGATTGAATAAACCAAAGTTACAAAACGTGAACCACTGGAGAAGGAAATGGCAACCCACTCCAGTATCTTTGCCATGAAAACCCCATGGACAGTACCAAAAGGTAAAAAGATATGATGCTGGAAGATGAGCCCCTCAGGTCGGAAGGTGTCCAATATGCTACTGGGGAAGAGCAGAGGGCTAATACTAGTAGTACCAGAAAGACTGAAGTGACTAAGCCAAAGCTGAAAGGACACTCAGCTGTGGATGTACCTGATGGTGAAAGGAAAGTCCAATGCTGTAAAGAGCTATATTGAGGGCAAAAGAAGAGGATGACAGAGAATGAGATGGCTGGATGGAATCACTGAAGCAGTAGGCGTGAGCTTAAATGGACTCCAGGAGATGGTAGAGGACAGGAAGGACAGGAGGAACATTGTCCATAGGGTCGCGATGGGTCGGACATGACTTCGCAACTAACAACAACAAATCAAAGTTAATAACGGTATTACAAAAACTTAAATTGTTAGGAGAAGCAGATGAGTAGAACAAAGTTTGACCATAGAGAATAATGAGTATGTGTAAGAAGATGAAGAAATAAGGATGTCAATTTTGACATTAGACAAGAACCAGAGATAAGAATGTTATCTGCCATGTAGCTTGCAAGGCACATTTGAGCTAGTAACCTAATGTTCAACAAAAGAACAGCTTTTGTGATGATGAACTACAGTTGACAAAGAATGTAAAGGAAGATGTAACAGGTCAAAAACTCCTAAAATATGCTCACCACTATGTATACAGGGCAGTCTTGTCTTTCCCAGTCCCTGTACATCACTTAATCAGAGTACAGTGAAGCAAGTGAATACAAATGTGTGAGTAATGCTTATGCAATTGTAAGCTTTTGTAGGTTTATAAAAACCAGGAATAGGGGATGCTATGGCTTCTATACATATCCCTGGACTCTAGAAGATCTTTACAATTTATTGGAGAACAACCAGGGAGAACCATGGGAGGTAGTCCATATATCTATTCCCATTGCTCCTGCAGAAGAACATAAGGAGCGTCTTAATTAATTATGCAATATGTAAACATATGTATATATGTGTGTGTACCTGTATACCACAATCATGTCTCTTCTAAGTCACTTCCTTTCTAAACATGTTGGATGCATGTAACGCATTGTAAGCCGCCCTGAGTCTCCGGAGAAGGGCGGCATATAAATAAAATTTTAAAAAAAAGAAGAAGAAGAAGAAGAGAGTATTCCCATAATCTTGGAGGAATTGAATATATCTACGTGGATGACAGCCAATTGCTGTCTGGAACTTTTAGGGTATGTGTGAGGAGATCTATTGATAGGAATCCAGTTGAACTTCACCCACTATATTTTTATACCTTTGTCCTATGACATCATATAACAAACCAAAGGGAATAATGCTTGGAGAGCGGGGGAATCAACATAGACCCCAAAATCAGATATGTTCTACCTTGAAAAACAGTTTGAAATGATAAATTGTGGCTCTACAAACCAAACAAAATTAAGAAAAGTCCTTATGTTTATTACGGTGTGTTACTTCAACATGGCAGATAAAGTGTTAATGCTTGAAGATTGCCTAGATCAGGAAACATGCCACTGGAACATTAAAGCTAAGCTTCTTTTGAGAGAGGCTATATTAACAGTGTTCTAGAAGTCTGGACGCGGGACAAGGGACTCGGTGGCTCAGTGGCTAAGACACTGAGCTTGTTGATCAAAAGATCGGCAGTTCAGCGATTCGAATCCCTAGTGCCACGTAATGGGGTGAGCGCCCGTTATTTGTCCCAGTTTCTGCCAACCTAGCAGTTCAAAAGCACGTAAAAAATGCAAGTAGAAAAATAGGGACCACCTTTGGTGGGAAGGTAACAGCGTTCCGTCTTTGGCGTTTAGTCATGCCGGCTGCATGACCACAGAGATGTCTTTAGACAGCGCTGGCTCTTCGGCTTTGAAACGGAGATGAGCACCACCCCCTAGAGTCAGGAATGACTAGCACATATGTGCGAGGGGAACCTTTACTTTTAGCTAGAAGTCTGCTTATACTACATTGAGTCAGGGAGGATCCAACCTGAGTCTCTTCCTGATACTATCTCCTTTCCCAGGGCTGAAGGAATGTTTCTGCCCTTTTTGTTTCTGTAACAACTTCTGAGTATTCCCATCAAGGTTATCTCTATTGCTCTCTATTGACATTAATACCGATGGCAACCCTCGCTTTGTAGGGAATTTCCCCAAATATGAATGTGCCTATTATCAGAATAAGCTTCAAGCTGTAGATGAAAGATCATAGTAGAATGTTACTACTACAGAGCATTCCTCTCTTTTTGAATTCTCAGGTATCACTTGGCCCTACTAAGCAAGTAGAAGCATGCATTTCATGAAAATATTGCTTAAGCAATTGTAATGAATAAAACATTTGAAGATTATCTGGGTTCTGGGTTCCCTTGAGTATTTTCATACTGCATAAACTCCTGACGTTCAAATCTGTAATGATGGGTAAATGTGATGTGCACATATAGCCAAATGCTCTTAGAATAATATTTGGTATGTCCACCAAGGGAGGTTACAATGAGCCCTGCCTTGGATAAATGAATGAAGCTCAAGGGAGTATAAGGCAGCATCATATGCTCATTTTGGCTGGGTTCATACATCATGACAAGCCATCGCTTGTTTTAATAATAGTAAAATGAATACACCACAAATGGCTGAATTCACACTTCATGTAAGCCAAAGTACACAGATGATTAATTGAAAAACAACTTTCCATTTGGGGCTTCAGGTATTTCCTATGTAGGTTTTTAATCTCAGGAATTCATAGTTTTATAAATTCATTGTTTGAAAATATTTATTATTAGCTGCCCAGATTTTGTGGAAGCTAGTTGCATACAAATCTTTTAAATCAATATACTCTCAATGCCACTACACCTGAACATTTGCATTTCATTTTCATATTATTTAGTGAGCCAGTATGCTCTGACAATGGATCACATCACTATAAGATGAGCCAAGAATCCATTCCTATGACAACAGAGATGACTTCCTGATGCATAAAACAATGATATGGTGTTTCTCAAGTGCCATCTACAATATTGCCCTAAACAGAACTTCCCTTCCATGCCATTAGTAGAGGAATAGGACTAACTTTGAGAGTTTAGAATTTGCCAGAGCAGGAATGATAGCTATTTTAGACACCAACTGACACTTGGCACCAAGTCTGAGAGATACAAAACAAAGGGGAGTTTATTAGGTCATAGAAACAGTAGGAAAAAGAAAAGCCAGATTTTTTAGAAATCACTGAAAACTCCTACTGACAGTGAGCAATTAGTTGCTTAAAATGGCTTTCTTATCTAGCTTATTTAACTTTGCTGTGTTGAGAGAACTTTTTCCAATTTGTACAGGGGCTTGAAACTTGGGTTACAATTCCATCTGATCTTCAAGGATTGGAGGACTCATCTCACTGTATCATTTGAGCTGTACATTCAAAAGGAAGTCATTTTAATAGAACTGTTCTTGATTTGTCACAGGGAAAACAGGAAGGACCTGTACTGCTTTAGAAATGGCACATATAGCTTGTTTCACATCATTAATCTTGATTGATTTGGCATTGTAGCTTAATAAAGTGTTGTCATTCAGTAACTCGCTAACTGTTAAAACAGTTTGACTAAAACATTTGTAAATGGCTGGAATTATTTTTTTCTTGATGTATATTTTGAATCTATTCTTGAATCTGAGGAAAAACTGTTACAAAATTAAGTACCCTTTGCTAATCCATTTTAAGTATTACCTAAGCGATTATGCAAACAACATCACTCTGGCCTCTCTTATAGACAAAGGTGAATGAGAACAAAGTTCCTACAAAGATATTTGACCTGTGAATAAGTATAGTGTAGCTGGAATGCCTTTTCTGTGTTTGCAAAAATCACTGATTCAGAAAAGAATCTCTGGTCAGCAGCTTCTAAGTCTCAGTGTTATGTTCCCCTCAGCTGATACCATTACTGGGGTGGTGGTTTTTTTTAATCAGGGCAACCTGGTCTACCCAATTATGGGATGGAGCATACTGCTTCTGCTTTCACCTTTCAACCCCAATCCAGGAACCTTCATAGGCAGTTGCTTTCGTGACAAACTATTTTTGTGTTAAAGTTATGTTTTGCCAACAAAGAAATAAAGGGAGACTAGTATAGAGACTAGTATATGAGGGGGCTGGATGGAGTCACTGAAGCAGTAGGCGTGAGCTTAAATGGACTCCAGAGGATGGTAGAGGACAGGAAGGCCTGGAGGAACGTTGTCTATGGGGTTGCGACGGGTTGGACACGACTTCGCAACTAACAACAACAAATATAGATCTATTTCAAATTATTTAGCTCTCATCAGCTAACCATACCCTCCTGGAATCCCAGAATTCAACACATACATGCTACTCTTGAGGTCAAAGGTCTTGAGAATAAAATGGTTACCAAATCTTAATAGAACACTAATGGTTCATTGCTGCTGAGCTCCATTCTGGAACCTCAGATTAGTCTTGATGGCTCCCTGGCTGTTTGACTTGGATAGGCTTTGCTTCCTTGTCCAAATATTTATTATATTTGTGTTGGTGGCGCAGCGGGCTAAACTGCTGTTAAAGTAGCACTTAGCTGCCAGCTGCCTGCAATTACTGTGAGTTCGAATGTCACCAGACTCAAGGTTGACTCAGCCTTCCATCCTTTCGAGGTAGGTAAAATGAGGACCCGGTTTGTGGGGCAATAAGCTGACTTTGTATAAAATAGAACATCGCTCGGGGGGGGGGGCAAAAAGCCCTACTAAGCAGGTATATACAAAAGTATGAAGGCTATTGCTTAATGCATTATAAGCCGCCCTGAGTCTCCAGAAAAGGGCGGCATATAAATCGAACTAATAAAAAATAAAAAATAAAATTTATCTTATCTCTACCTATGTCAGCCTTCTTGGATAAGTCAGGCAGGGAAGACAACTAGATGAACCATATCTATTTTGTTGTAAGGCTACATTAACAGAATATTGCAAGTTTGAAAGTTCAAATGTCCTACTTGCCACATTTACTGTAATTGGTGGACCCATTAGGGCGGACTTTCCTAAGTTTCGTTCTTTGACTGTTAAACCAATTGCGATTAAAACCTCCTGCCTCTCTTGTCTGATCGTTTCCTAGGCAGCATCTCCTCTCTCCTTTCCTCAAAGTTATCTATGCATTCCATTACATCCTCTTTCGAATCATGCTTTCAACTTCACTTAAGATTCTGCTTAAATTATTGATTCGGATTCATACATTACACTAAGTTGTAATGTGGGAGTTTTAATTACTTCCATCATAAATATTCTATCTTAGATAAAAGATTTGCATGGCTCCTTCCAGTTCCTGAACATGTTTGCAGTCTTCCGATTAAACTAATGCATTATTTAATTTACACCGTGTTTATATTTTGTAAACTATTTATTTACATTCTACTAAAATTATTGGAGCAAATATTATTGTATTAGCAGCTATATCATATTGCACTCTCATCTGGGTCCATACAACCCAATTTCTGTATTTGTGTATAATTGAATTTGTCTTTTGCCTGATCAGACTAAACGTGTTTCCAGCATTTGTATTTGATTTCTATCAAAATATTTTTTATTTTTATATTTATATGCTGCCCTTCTCCAGAGACTCAGGGCGACTTACGATGTGTTAAGCAATAGCCTTCATACTTTGTATATTTATACAAAGTCAGCTTATTGCCCCACAAACCAGGTCCTCATCTTACCCACTTTAGAAAGGATGGAAGGCTGAGTCAACCTTGAGCCTGGTGAGATTAGAACTCGCAGTAATTGCAGGCAGCTGGATGTTAAATGCTGCCTTAATAGGAGGCATTAGCCTGCTACGCCACTCAAAAAGATTTTCCAGAGATGCATTCTGTTTAAGTAGTTACTAAAGAGTTTATGCAAGGATTGATTTTAAGATATAATTCTTCCTTTGTCCAATTCCAATCCTCCTTGGTAATGAGATCATCATATGAAACGTCTTTGTGGACGAGTCTCTACATAAGGTAGACTATTGCAATCATTTCTGTGAGCAGAATGGTAAACTTTCCAATCTCTGAAAATTCCAATAGAAGAGAATATATGTAGCTCAGGGTTGAACTGTGAAGTCCAGGGTGTCCTCTGAGCTTGGTTGCTTCCTTGTAGACATTTCACTCCCTGATGTAGTCAGGGAATGAAACATCTGCAAGCAAACAATGAAGCTCAGAGGGCACCATAGACAGTTCAACCTTAAAAAGAAATATTTCAAATATATTGCAGAACCTTACAAGAAACATATTATGTATTTTTTTGTATTATGTTATGTAATCTTGTTATTACATGTATTATGTAATCTTGTGATCCATGTCTTGGCTGTTATACGAGAAAGCTGGACAGGGGTGTTAAACTGGCGGCCCGCGGGCCAGATTCATGACGCACAGGCCACGCCCACCCCTGCTCTGCAAATGGGAAGTGTTGCAAAACGTCACGTGACGGCAACATGACGCAGCAAGTTTGATACCTGTGGTATAGAAAATGTAATTTTTTTAAGAATGTAATTTATTTTGCTATACCAAATAAAATAGAAAGAATAGAGACGCACATACTGGTTTTTCCCCCAAAGGAAATTGTTTTACCTTTGAGAGAGAGGGGAGAGGGGAGAGGGGAAGGAGAGGGGAAGGGAAAGGAGGGAGGGAGGGAGGGAGGGAGAGAGTGGGGGGAGAATGAAAGAATCACTTTCTTATCTGTCCTTTTTCCTTTTTCTAAAAGGATACTTGGCTACATTTCAGTATAACTTCTGGAAACAGTTCTTTTTCCTGCATCAAAATATATGAACATAAATAAACACATATAGCAGGCAGATAATGTTACCATGTATGGTAATGGCTTCTTCTCTTTACACAATAGTATCAGTCACCCCTACACAAAGATAGCGTTATAGATTCTGTGTAAAATTTTAGGCTCCAGAGCACTTGCATATCACCAGCACCATGCCATTTATCTTCAACTTAAAGTCACTTAATCGTTATTAATAAGGTAGTATAATGTTTATATGAATAGGTAGAGCAGAAATAACGCACACAGTGATGTCACTGACAAGTTAATGAGCGACTGTCATCTCTTCATCACAGACACAGAATAGGTAATAACAGTGGATGGATATTTTTTCATCCAAAAATGTAGAAGCGGATGTTTCATTAGGAACTTGCTCAGGAACTAAAAACTGGTTTTTTAAGATGCTAATTTCTATGAATCTATGATTTCAGTGCTCTTTACTGACCTGCTTATCTAACGTGAGTTGCAACTACAATCTCAAGCTTTATTTATGTCTCAGCTAGAATAGGCCTCCTGTATCTGCCACTGCAATTTATAATAAACGTGGGGTAATAAAACTATACAGGTTTGAGTATATAGAAAATATTCAAGGCCACTTGCCTACTAAAGTATCCTAAGTGTAGTGCAATGACCTACAGGCCAGAGATTCACCAGTTGAGAAACTGCTGGCTGAAGAAAGGGTTTGTTAATATCACAAGGATAAAAAGAGCTTCATATTCCAGAGTTTAATCCAATACTTTCAAAGAATAAATAATGAAGGCCAGTAATTAGGAGATCTGTACAGTATCTCAGATTAACGATATTTCAAATACTTTGGTACATATGTGGGCATACTAAAGACATAGATATTAATTTTGTAAGCCATCCAGAATCACCTCATGGGAAGATGGGTGGCAGGCAAATTTAATTGATTGATTGATTGATTGATTGATTAATATGCTACCTTAGAGATTTTCTGCTTGTCTGACTCAGACAGATGAGGATTCATACCTATCAGGAGGTAAAGCAAGAGGAGATATAGTGACAAATGTTGTCTGCTAAAACTCCCTTTCTGTGGGCAGTCTGCACTCTGAAATTAGGACAATCCCACAGAGTTTTCCAAAAGTTAGCAAAAACCAGTCTTTCTAACTGGCCCCGTAGTATGACTTGCAAAACCACTGTTGCTTATTTTACTGAATATATTCATGTATCGTGATTGTTATGGTCTGCAACAAATTATATAGCTAAAACGTTTCCCAAGACTATAGGCTGCCCTCCACTGCTGCTGCAAGAGCCTTGGATAGTACAGTGGTCTAAAGCCCTGTTATTAACATCACCTGTCTGCAATTATTGCAGGTTCGAATCTCACCAAGGCTCAAGGTTGACTCAGCCTTCCATCCTTTCTAAGGTAGGTAAATTGAGGACTCAGATTGTGGGGGCAATAAGCTGACTTTGTATAAATATACAAAAGTATGAAGGCTATTGCTTAGCGCATTGTAAGCCGCCCTGAGTCTCCGGAGAAGGGCGGCATATAAATCAAATTTTAAAAAAAAAACCTTAGAAAAAATGGGTTTGGGGTAAGATGTTGCAGAGACGGATTCTATTTATATTCCTTTTTGTCAGAATCCAAGGCACAGCCCAGTCCTAATAAAAGCACATTCCTAAAATACCTAAGTACTACTTTACAAGGAAAGTCTACAGTTTTATTTGAAAGTAGCCCTGGTCAACAAACATCATTAAGCTTGCTGTAGATTGAAACAAATATATAATTAATTTCAGAGGAACAGCAGGAACAGCATGGGAAGGGAAGCAGGAAGCCAATTTGTTTCTTTTCTCCTTTATTTTAAAAACAAAACTACATTCAGAATCTTACAAAAGGAAGAGGGCAATGGTGGAATTCAAATTTTTTTACTATTGGTTCTGTGGGCGTGGCTTGGTGGGCGTGGCGTAGCTTGGTGGGTGTGGCAGGAGGATACTGTAACATTTCTATACCCACCCCCCCACTCCAGAGGAAGGTTACTGCAAAATCCCCATTTCCTCCAGATCAGCTGGAACTTGGGAGGCAGAGAATAGATGGGGGTGGGGCCAGTCAGAATTTTTACTACCAGTTCTTCGAATTACTCAAAATTTCTGCTACCGGTTCTCCAGAACAGGTCATAACCTGCTGAAACCCACCTCTGGAAGAGGGGCAGAAAGATTCCTGGATGGGTGGACTAAGAGCAATGGGGATCAACCTCAGAGAGCTGCTTCTGGGAAATAAATGTGTCTGGGTATCTCCACTATGGCAGCCATTTTGAAAGCAGACAAGCCTATTCCATCACACTCCATTTTTGCCCCAGGCAGCCATTGTGTAATAACATTTAACCAGTGGAATAGTTTGCCTTCAGAAATTGTGGGTGCTCCATCATTGGGGGCTGGACTTCCAACATCCCTTCCAGCTCTATTCTATTCATTTCACTTCTCATTCAAGAAGCTTCGTCAATTCTGATTTAAGGGGAATGGAAGGATTTGTATTTTTACAGTCATCTGGTTGTTGGCACTCTGAGAATCAGTCATTAGCTCTCTGAGAGTTGTTGAGGTCACTTGGAAGTTTATTTGCATCCTCAAAGACACCTGAATCAGAGTGCAAATAGGTATGAAACCTTCTTGGGACTGCTGAAAGGACTGTGTTGCAAACAGGTGGTGTAATATCTCTCCCCCTCTGTTGAGGGAAGACTGTTCGATTTTGACATAGATGGTCTCTTATCCTTCCGTTTGAAACAGAAGATTGTTAACAACCAGATGACTGCAAAGAATATAAATCCTTCCATTCCCCTCCAGTCAGTTAGAAGTGAAGAAGCTTCCTGGATAAGAAGCTAAATGTTTTAAATATTTATTTTTTAAAAAGTCTAGTTGTATTTTGGAAAAAACACCTTTGGGGCAACCATGACCTGGATGATTGAGAATGTCCATAGACATTGTAAAATAACATTCACAATGTATTCTTTAGATTCCAAACTTACAAACTAACCCTAAGAAAAAGGTTACCTGCCTTTTTCTAGGAACTAAAAGTAATTGTCTCATTTTAAGTAGCATAACAGTGAAGTGTATAATTTTTGAACTCAGGTTAACCTTCAAATTGCATGATTATAGTAAAGAGAATGCACATTTAATTATTCATGTATTAACTGCAGCTAGAATTGTATTTGCACAAAATTGGAAAAGTAAAGAGATCCCTACTGATGATAATGTGATTAGGAAAACATTAGAATGTGCAGAAATGAACAGATTAACGCTTGCAATTAAGGAGAAAGAACAAACTGAATATTATATAATATGGGAATTATTTTATCAATGCTTAGAGAATAAAAATTATTATTATGACTATTAGAATTATTATGCTTAATATTATTATTATATTCTTATTAGAAGATATGTTAAGAGGGAAAAATGAATAGATTTACTATGTTCAATACTACAATTGTAAGATCAAAGAATTAATATCAATGTAATGAATGCTGTTGTAAACCTTGAAGGTTATTGCAGAGAGATATTGTTTAAGGGAAGATGGAATGTTTATATTAATTAATTAATATTAAAAATTAATTATTAAAAAAATAAAGATTAATTTAAAAATTGCATGATCCATTACTTCCTTTCTTCCCAATTCCTTACAAATGTCCTCATTTTACTAGTCAGTTTGAACCAGAATATTTTACTATTTCTTGATATGCTTAATTACAACTACCTCTCCTTCAACCAAGAATTAGTATTTCAAATTCCACTTGGGGTGAATGCCTACAGATTGAAACAGCTTCAAGAATATAGCTCTTCTGTTTCAAACACCAGAGACAAAATCAGAGCAGATATTCTGTCCATGACAGAGAACCTCTCTAATGAGGATCAGAAAGAAATTATGAATAACAGCACATTTAAGAGGTCTACCAATCAAAACTATTATTGCCAGAATATCAAAGGCAGCCAAGCATTAGCTAACATAAATCAGTGTAAAATCACATTACTAAAAGCATGTTACTGATACACAGCATCTGGTCATCAAAGTTATTTTTCTCCCAAATAATCTATCTGAAATAAATATTTTCATTGCTTAAAGAAGTCTGTTACTGAAAAATTGTACCACAACTTTGCACATTCAGTTTTACGCAAATGGAAATATGTTAATATTTTGCATAGTCATTCCTATACAGATGGAAATTTATCAATAATGAGGCATCCCCTTCTGTCTTCATTTTATGTAGAATTAAGATGGTTTATGGTTTGGTATATGATGTTAAGAAAAGGCACATGATGGAAAACTGTTCAGGGAAGAGCAAGCAGAAACTCGCTGGTTATTTATAATGAAAAGTTTGATCTAAAATTTGTAAGTCATTGTCACAGGACTTTTTGTTTTTTTATTTCTAACATGTATGTTTAATTTTTCAAATTTATGTAATATGTTTATACAGCTGCTCACCTTACAAAAGCATGATTCTGGGCAATGTACGACAATTAATTAAAAAGAAAAACCAATACATTTATAAAAGCAATCATCTTTTATAAAAATTATAACCCCCACTGAAGGAGATGGGCAGTTTAGAAATAGGAAATATAATAAATAAAACCTATAAAACCACATCAGCAAGCGGGGAAGGTGCTAACTGTAATAAGAAAGACATCGCAAGATCTCCCCAGTCTCCACACTCAAACCATTCAAAGATGCAGGTTGTCCTTCATTTAGGGTCACACCTAACATCAGAGTTTGCGTTGCTAGGCAAGATAGTTGTTAAATGATTTACACCTGACATTTTTGTCAGGTTTGTTAAGCAAATCACTACAGTTGTTAAGTGAATCATGCAGTCATTAAGCAAATCCAGTTTCTCTCTTTGATTCTGTCAGAAGGCAACATGATTCCAGGACACTGCAGTTCATTGTGAATATATGACAGTTGCCAAGTGCCCAGATTTTAATCAAGTGACAGTGGGGATACTGTAATGGTCGTAAGTGTGAGGACCAGTTGTAGACCACATTTTACAGCGACGTTGTAACTTTGATCAGTTGTTAAATGAATGGTTGTTAAGTCTGGGGGTACCTGTAGTCACAGAAGTGGACATGCCTTCCCCATCAGATGTCCTCTAGAACAGGGGTTCCCAATCTGTGAGTGAGTGGCTGGTTGGTATGCACACGAACAGCCCCACTTGCGTGAACATCTTGGGGGCTCACGGCTCCACTCACACAAGCGTCATGGCCACTCACAGCCCCATTCAAAGGAATAACGGGTGTGCCTCTTTCCCCTCTCCGGGCCGCCAACCCGGAAAGGTTGGGGAACTCTCCTTTAGAGGTATTGGAAATTTCTAGATATTTATGAGATTTGGAAAACCAGAAATCGTGTTACCTACTTTTGCTATTTACATAAACTATGTTTTATTGATCGCCCAAGTACTCAAAGCATGTCAGCTGGATCCAAAGTGCTAATAACAGGAGGCATATTAGTAAGGTTGTACTCAATTCTGTCTCTCTGGGTTTTTCCTTTTTTCCTGTTGACGCTCCTTCCAGCATTTCTGGTTTAATGCTAATGTAGCCTGACAGCAATACAGGCAATGGTCAAGAATGCTATGGGACCTGAATGCATAACATACCTCAGAAAGTCTAGGACTGCAGCTAAAAGTGATTATGTGCAGCAAATCACCAACAGTGATATAAACCAGCCCCCTACGTTCTGCTATATTAGCTAATCATTGGGGAAGGGATGAAAGAAGAATGGCAAGAATATATGCCATGTGTGTACACACACACACACACACACACACACGAACAACGTTATCTGAGTGCATTAAGGTCTTTCCAGCTGCCCAGCTAAAGAAGCAGGCGGCCCTGTTGGATGGCAGCAATATAGGAAGATGCCAGAAGCAAGCGATCCCTTTAGTGACAATAGCAAGGTTCATTTCATATTGTATAAGAAAAGAAACCCTATATGTACAGACGATATAACATAGAAGCCCTGGTGGTGCAGGCTAAACTCTGCCCCCAGCCCAGAGTTCGATCCTGATGGGCACACTATAAAAAAGACGTTGAGACTCTAGAAAGAGTGCAGAGAAGAGCAACCAAGATGATTAGGGGACTGGTGGCTAAAACATATGATGCATGGTTAAAGGAACTGGGCATGGCTAGTCTAGGGAAGAGAAGAACCAGGGGAGACATGATAGCAGTGTTTCAATATTTGAGGGGTCAAGCTATTTTCCAAAGTACCTGAAGGCCAGACAAGGAATAATGGATAGAGATGCAACCCGGAAATAAGAAGAAATTGAGAGAGCAATCAACCAATGGAACAGCTTCCCCTTCAGAAGTTGTGGGAGCTTCATCACTGGAAGCTTTCAAGAAGAGACAGGAGTGCCATCTGTCAGAAATGGTGTAGGGTCTCTGCTTGGGCGGGGAGTTGGACTAGATAACCTACAAGCTCCCTTCCAACTCTGTTAATCTGTTAATCAAGGTTCACTCAGCTTTCCATCCTTCCGAGGTTGGTAAAAACAAGGATCCAGATTGTTGGGGTCAATATGCTGATATTGTAAACTTCTCAGAGAGTGCTGTAGAACACCTTCAACCAGTATATAAGTCTGAGTGCTATCGCTATATAAAGTGACTGCCAATACAGTATTGGATGATGGACCCCTCAGGTCAGACAACATTCAATAAGATACTGAGGGGGAAAAAACCTGAGATCTTTCAAAATGCCAACAGTATTTATGATGCAGCCAGATTAAAACCTTTGGGACTTCTAGGTGCTGATGTTGCCATACAGGAAAATAAATCTGAAGCTGCAAAGGTAGAATTACAGTGGAAACATAGAATGTAAGAAGCATGAACACGAGAAAACTCAATATAGTGAAAAATGAAGTCATTCTTCTACATATTAGGTAGCAATGAATTGAAATGGACTGGAATTGGGCAGTTTCTGTCAAAAGATTATACTCGGGACACAAAAAGAAGATGTGCCATTGCTTTCAAAGGCAGGAGAGATACAGCAAAGACAGTACAATGGATACAATGCAGTATTGTACAAACACTATCAGTGGGGCTTTGCAGACAATTTAAGTTATCCAAGTTTATATCACAAGCACTGTAAAAATGCTTAATTTTCTAGTCAAGTGCAATCTGAAATTCACAGAACATGAAAGAATGATGTGCTGCTTGTGAATGTAGCTTGCCACAGCAAAGTTGGAAACAGTAAGGAGGAAAAGTCCATTATCATGTTTGCTCGTGGTTGGGGTTGCACTGTGCCAGACAGACTTGGTGTGTAATCTGGGGCTTCTCTTGGATTCATGACTCCCGGACTCATAACTCCTGACTTCATATTGTGCACCAGATACACCTATTCCTGGACCCACAGTCACCCATGCCCTGGTCATTTCTGTTTGGATTGTTGTAATGCACTCTACTTGGAGCTGCCCTTGAAGAGTATGTGGAAGATTCAGCTGGCTCAAAACACAGCGGTCTGCATAGTTTTAAACAAGTCCAAATTTGCACGTGTGTCAAGTCAATTTGCTTCTGTGTACAATTCAAGCTGCTGATTATCACCTTTGTATCACCTACATATCTTGGGGCCAGGTTATTTGAAGGACCTCCTCTTCCCAGTTACAAGAACTGGAGGGGCAGGTTGGGGACAGATCATTCTGGAGAAGGCCTATTGATCTGACTGTTAAAATATGACACTTGATAACACACAATCCGTTCTAAATCATGCATGCAAAAAGTGCTGACAATTAGCCACACAAGCTCCTTCATGCCATCAAAGTAGGCAGGGGTCGAAAAGATGGCCTTTCCCATAAGTTTTAAAAGAATTTTAAGGGGCCAAATCAATATTTGGGACACATTTAACCTGTTAAAAACCCAAGGCCTCTCCCAGAAATTTGCACTCATTTTGACTCCAGACTCTGCCTGTTTTTCATATATGACCCTCACTATGCTGTGCAAAGCATGGTGTCCTTCAAGCCAACAGGCACTGCCAATACTCAAACTTCATATCTAAAAATACAATTGTGTTCTACTTTTCTCCATTCTCTCTGTAACAAAAAGCAAGCTTAGACAAAGGAGCAGGGTTCTCATGTATATAATAGGAGCATACTTGGAAAGAGTATGAAGATCTGAATTTGTTGTTCTTTGACCCTTTGTTACAACACAAATACTTCAGAGCGAAATCTACTTTCAAGGACAGCTACTTGTCATTGGCTCAGAGTAAAAGTCCTTGTGGGGAGGGAGGAGGAATAAAATACATATCACCCTTTATTCTTTTACATGCTTTATACACGCAACAGCCTATTATACATGAAACTATATTGATCCAGTTTGCGGTATTCAGCATAAATTTCTGAAGAGCACTGACATGACAATATGTTTCATCAAACATTAACCCTGCAATTCTGTCTGAATTGGTGCAATCCTATCTGAATTAGTGACTAATCACTCTAAAATAAATGGTATTCTTCCCTTTCACGGAATTATAATATATACCTATCCGTATCTTGCGGCTTCATGATACTGGGTAATTTTTTTCAATGTTCAAATGATTAACAGAAAAACAGAATATTAAATATTTAAAAATAGAAAGCATGGGAAAATTAAGCCTTCAGAGCAGCTTTGAAAGATTCAGAAAAGGACCATTAAATGATGCCTATTTGTAATTATTTAATTTAAATATACTTCAGTATTATCAGTGAATATACAACTGTCACCTATAGCAAGATGATAGTACTTTAAATTCTTATGTTTCTATGAGACACTATTTTGCATATTTTTATTTCTATTATCCTCATTCATAACGGTTCTGTAAACTAATTGAACTCTACCTCATGTGAAGATGAGGAAAGAAACTGAACACAAGCTAGTCTAATATAAAGTATTATACATTTTCATGAGGATACAGTGGCCTTAGTGAATGTCATGATTCATTAGTTAGAAGTTGAGAATTTTGCCTGCACAACTGAAAAATCAACGCAAAAACACAAAGTGATCCTATAGGAAAGGAGTTCAATACTCTAAAATTTTAAGGACTTTTCAAATATGTCTGCAACCAGATAGCACTTGACCTGCGTTTACAAAAGGAGTTATCCATCTTATATTGCTGCAGAGCAGAATATCATTGGTTTATATTGCTTTATGATTCAGGTTATAAATTGCTTAGAATATATAAAGGCACTTTAAATTTATAGTGTAATGTGAACAAGAAGAAACATTTCATCATGTTCATAAGATGTGCAAAAAAAAGCTTGAAATTTCTGGTTTCAAATGCATTCACTGATTCAGAGGATTTTAAAGATTAATATACAATTGAGAGCAGAAGTCATTCTTTTGGGATCAATGCATAAACAGTTGGGGGGAAACGTTATGGAACTTTATTCCCATACATAATAACTGCAGTGAGATTATTGTATGCCCAAAGATGGAAAGATTCAGCACTACCCACAATGGAGGAATGGTTGGTGAAGTTGATGGCACTTTCTGATTGATTGAATTCTTTGATCAGAGAAAAGACAACATTTATGTTAATGGTGATTGCAAATCCCAAATCCCACTTTTTGCATGAAACAAAAAATATAATTCACTTATGATTTATGGTTTTGATAATTAGACAGGATAAATTATAGAAAGAGGTTATGTTGTGACCACTACAGAGTAAGAGATATAGTTATAATTGTACTTATAACTGCTGTAAAACAAATCGAAAGTAATGCTTTGTATCTGTTTTCTTTTCTGATTTTCTTTTATTTTTTTCCCATTCTTGCACATTTAGCTTTTTCCCCCCATTTCATACTTTGTATGAGTTTATATTCATTTTAATCTTTCTTTTTAAGAAAAATATTTAATAAAATAAAACTTAATCGTTTCCCAGAATTAGTACTGCAGCAGAGCAAACATGAAACATTTTGCACCCAACCTGATTACATAAGATCAGATTTGAAGAATTCAAATATCTGGTTAAACAACTATTTTATTTTGGTGTAAACCAGTACCAGTACCAATTTCAATAGCGTCCGCAGTTTAATTTGGGGACATTTAACTTCTACAAGTCAAAGCCAAATCAACAGATTACTCTCTTCTACTTACCTCCACCATATGTAGCAGCCAACATAATTGAAGAAACCCATGCAATCTCACTGTATGATGTATCAAAGAAATCCTGGATTTCTTTGAAGAAGATTGCTATTCCTTTCGGGAAAGCATATGAAAATCCAATGGAAATGAATGCTCCAAAGACCACTGCCCATCCCCATTGGCCATCTGGAGGGGTATAGGCCAAACCAGTGTCTGCTGGAGGTGGCATGGCAAGACTAAATTAAGTTCTTGTAAGCACTTTTCTGGAAACCCTGAAAAACAAAGTGCACACCCATAATAAGCTAATGACACATTCTCATAATTAGCTTGTTACTTTGGCATAATGTTTTCCTCTTTCTCTATGCACTGTATTTCTGAATTGTGGCAGCTCCTCTAATACACAAAACAACTGCTAAAGATACCTAGAAACCCTATTTTCCAGAAAACATTTACTCTGCAGCATGCATTTGACAAGAGGTATTGATGGATTGTTTCTTCCCTTCAGCTAGCTTCATGTCACTTTTGGGATTCTCAAAATCTTAAAAAATAATCTCCAAGAATGTGAAGTGGACTTCATCTCATGCTTTCAGTGCAATACTGTATTTCTATTTACATCCCATATAATATCCCAAATGACTATATTGTAGTCACAATCACAGATTAATTAGAACATCTTCTGACACAAATCATTGATTTTTTTTCTCTTGGTGCCTTTAAATCAGCACTGATCCCAGGTGATTCTCTGGACAAGTTCATTAAGTTTTCCTGCTATGGTTTTTCAGAAAACTTGACTTGCCATTTCTTCCTCCTTAAGGCTAAGAGTGATTGGCCCCAGATCATCCAGATGGTTTTATGCCTAAAGTTGAACTAGAACTCCCAGTCTCCTAGTTTCTAACCCGATGCCTTACTCACTGATTTTTAGAGCACATGAATCCTGCTTAAAGTCTGAAACTTGTTATATGAGTAAGTGCCAGGGATTTAAAACATAATCAGAACCGTATGAAAAATTAACCTATAAGACTAATTTTAACATCAGGTGCCCATATAATAATACAATAAAAAGTAAGTGGCACAGAAACTATTCATCAGGCAAACAAATTAATCATTAGCTTTTAAAATAAATTGAAATGCCTGGACAAAAAGGAACAAGAAGGCAAGTTATTAGCAGTGGTAATAACTCCCATAGGATGGCAACATTTGAAAAATATTTGTCTTAAGAAACAAATGATGAGTAATAAATTGTTGTGCTGCTTCCTAACCATTAATGCTCTGATATTAACCATGCGCTTGGTTAAACTGTACAATATAGAAAACTTGGGAATAATTATGACTTTTTCCAATTAACCTTTCCACAGAAAATCTATCGATGTAAAAAAAATGCCATCCATATCAAGGAGACCTTCAGAACAGGGACAGGCAAAAACCTCTTCGGCTATGTGTGCTACCCCA
Organism: Ptyas mucosa; assembly: GCA_012654045.1. NCBI lineage: Eukaryota > Metazoa > Chordata > Lepidosauria > Squamata > Colubridae > Ptyas > Ptyas mucosa. The sequence continues at coordinate 12,363,583 of WNWU01000011.1, read as the reverse complement.
AGCTCTCTAAGATAATTCAGTTTAATTTCCAGAGCTAGACTACATTTTTTTCATCTCTGCCAAAAAGAAGACTCACTGACAATTCAATCTTCATGAGGGAGTAGCCTGAAAACAAGAACAAATTTAATAAGATCCTTCTCCTCCCAATTCAATACCATCTCAAAGTCTCAAATATTGCTTCTATACTGTGTCCTGAAGAATATATCCAGCTGATGACAGGCTTATAATAAGTTAAGGCGTTGTCATGGTTGTCACTGTGGCCTGAAATCTCAGTTGGCGGCAGCATGGGAAATGAAATATTTTGGGATAAATGCCTTGTGGTTTTTTTTAGCTCTGTCACATAGATTAATATGTGGGTTTGCTGGATTTTCCACTTTGTTTCTTTGTGTTGGTACCTAATTAAAAAAAATTCAAATATTCATTCGCCATTGGAAAGCTACATAGATTTCTTATTGATGGGGAAGATTTCTTATTGATGGGGGAGAAAAACCATCCCTGGCTCTCTTTTTGTATTGGGACTGTATAGTTATGCAGACAAAATTAAGAGAGATTTATTCTATTCACGTAACTGCAGTAATTAAACTTGCTAGGTGTTTCTCCTGTAGATCCATAATTTTCCATCTTGCCCTATGGAATGATGGAAAACATCATCTGACTTCATTTTTAATTTTTTTAAAAATATACATCAATATCAATACATGAACAGTGGGGCATCTCAGTATCATTCATTTGAACACAAGTAGTAATGATAGTATTAATATTATTTGTTATTTAAATCATACTTATATAATTATAATAATATTCTTATACATACCCTGTTTCCCCCCAAAATAAGACATCCCCTGATAATAAGCCCAATCAGGCATTGAGCGCATGGCAATAAGGTCAAGTGCTTATTTCAGGGTCCAAAAATATATATAAAACAGGATCTTATTTTTGGGGAAACACGGTATTTGTATTAAAATAGGAGCCTTCATTATTTAATTGTTCAACATTTTATCTGACCCCTGATGTAACAACTTTCAGGTATTTGGAGAGTGACTATTCTCAATTTCTTAAATTTCTTTTCATGGGCCTTAGTTTCTAAACCTCTAATTCTCCTTTCTACTCTTCCCCAGGTTTCTTTCAGTGTGCCTTACCTCTCAGGACATTAGCTATCTCCCCCAGGTTTGTGTAATCTGGAAATTTAATAAACATTTGTTCTACCTTATTCAAGCATTAACAAAATGTTAAAGAGTATGGGGCTAAATACTCCACTTGATACTTCTCTAGGGTTTGGCAAGCATTTTTTAAATAGAATTTTCAATCCAGTTATGCATCCACTTAATTATCATGCTATCCAGCCCACACAAATTGATATATTATTATAAGAATATATTTTTCTTCCATTGAACTTGCTCTCAAGTTTTCTTGCTCGTATCTTATTATATCTAACCATCTTATTTAACTGGGTTATCCAGGCTTCAGCTTCAAACATTTCTAGCTTGGGCTATTGAAATAGGATCCTCTATTCTATTTTTTCTCTCATTTGTAATAAACAAAAGGACTGCTTAAATAAGTGCAGGAAAAAATACCCCAAATATATAAAAAAGCAGATAAACAAAACAATGGTATGATTAATGAAAACTTTGAATTGTTAAGTTTAATGGAAAAATAATTGATATTATTTGCATGTTTAAATAAGCTATGTTTAAAAATTGGGCTGAGTGACTCTTGGTTTAATATTTTGATTCTTTTTTATTTACAACTTATTGTATAAGTTATTTTGCTGACTGCCAGGATTCAATTCTCACTGGCTCAAGGTTGACTCAGCCATCCATCCTTCCAAAATCAGTAAAATGAAGACCCAGATTGTTGGGGACAATATGCTGACTCTATAAACTGCTTAGAAAGAGCTGTAAAAGCACTGTGAAGTGGTATATAAGTCTAAGTGCTATTGCTATTCTAGTAATGTGGAAACCCATACCACCTTCTTCAGTGATGACCACTGATGTTTAAAGAAGACAGCTGTAGAATTATTTGAAAGGGTATAGAATTTTTATTTATCTATTAAATTTATTTACTGCCCATCTCAACATAAGGAGATTTTTTATAGGTCTTACCTATTTCTTCCCCTCCCCCTTTTTTGGTACTTGCTTTATTTTCTTGAAGTACTAGATTAAAAATGATTATTGCCTTACAAAAATATTGTACAAATTAAGTTTTCCTGCTTTTTAAAACCTGGTTAAGAGCATAGGCATACACTTCTAATTACCTTGATGAAAAAATGATGATGACACCAGAACTCAAAAACTCAAAAATTACAAGCTTTGCACCACAATGACATGATACACTTCCATCAATTGTCCTCCTGCCCCCAGTTTGGATGCTAAACTTTCACTATATTTTAAGGTCATTTTAGTTGGATGTTTGGGGCTTGCAACAATTCATTTCAAAGGATGTGGCTAGGGGGTTTGAAACATGCTCTTTCTAATGAGAATGATCTAACAGTTTCCAGACGGTCTTTTTTTGTAAAAGTGGGCTGAAAATACCCTAATTTTGTCGTGTTTACAAAAAATGTCAACTTTACACTCAATTTGTAAACTATTGAAAAGCAGTAGGAGGATAAAATTTTATATTCAAAAACCTTGTGTTGCTAAGTTATTACGCACAAAGTTTCACGTTTCTCATACCTTTCCTTCCAGAGATATAAAAAGCCAAACTTTAACCTTTTTTTTTTAAGCCACAATATTTTCGGCCAACTTTGCTCCAAATTATCTAGATGGAGATCTCACATGAGAATGTTTTTATTATTTTGTTTCATAGAGCACAAAAAGTTGTACAAGATGGCCAAGTTTTGTTTCTCTCAACAAAATATTGCCGGAGATATTACAACTCAAAGTTGCTGGAACCTGAGAGTCATACTGTAGAAGACTGCGGTATGGGGTCACACAAATGACTATATCTCTGCAAGTATTGCATCTGCACATGTAAGACTTTACCAATGTTCATTGGGGACATGTATGCATGTTCACACAAAATTTCATTGAAATCCGTCATGGTCAAGCAGGGCACTTTTCTGAAATCATACCACTTAACATGGAATTGTAGGAGATTAGCACCCACCCCTTTCCTGGAAGAGTGAAATATTTTGGGAAATATTAAAAAGGCAGAATATTATATTTCCCTGGATGAGAAATGGATAAGCATGTTTTGAAGCAGCTCCCATCTTCCTGCCTCCACCCTTTGTCAATGGGCCATTAAGGCCTGGGCCAGTCTATTCTACATCACAAAGATCTACCTCCTTCAGGCAGAGCCATAGTAGGAATTGCCAAAGATCCAACAAAGATAGGATTAACCCTCTACACAATAGCAGCAGAAACTCATCACATGTGACCTGGGAAGCACATGTGACCATCAGCCAGCAAGGCTAGCTAAGACCCCCACCCCCTGGGAGTCTGACAACCAATCAGGATACTCTTTCGGGGCCCCAGGAAATGCAAAGCCAGAGAGAGCATAAAAACCTGAGGATTTGCTGTATCTGCCCTTTTCTGTTCAGGAACTCAAGCCATGTGATCCTGTCCACCATTAAACCATCTTTCCAAGCAGTCTCCATGTTTCCAGTGTCTTTTTCCCCACTTGGAGCAGAACCCAGAAGGATGTTTCTTCCAACAGAATGACCCAAATACTATTAATTAACTTCAGAATCAATTATTACTTAAGACCCAAAGGCCATGTTAAAACTAGTTCTGAGCCTCTAGGCAACTGCTCCTGAACAAAGGGAACTGACCAAAGATGTAAATCAAGCCGAAACTTGACGCACTCAATTGGTGTTTTTCCCAAGGGCTGCTTCTATTATTTCTTTCTTCATACTCATATCTAAACATCGGTGCAAATTTCACCAAAGGAAAATGAAACGTGACCTGAATATCATTGCAAATATTCATGTTTAAAGAAATGTTTGGCAAATATAAAAAAGACCTGATTTTCCTGCACAGTTACCTGCATTTTGTTTATGTTACTTAAATATAAGTAACTGGATAGTAAGACACAACAGAGAGTGGCTGATCGCAACACAAAATTAATCAAAGTAGGGCCTGCATACTTCTTGGATGAGAGACCACCAGGAAAAGCCTTGTGGGGCAGAATGGGAAGTTGAAAAAAGCATCCTAGAGGAAGACAATAGCTGACTGCATCCATAGACAGTTAAAACTATCCGGTTAGTCTACCAGATTCTAGGTTTACTTTCTAAAATTGAAATCAATAGGTCATAATCCTCAAATAATAAGATATTTTGTACGTCAGACCTGGTACTCTTTTGGAGGAAAATCTACACAAAAATGCACAGAGTCACAAGCTGCCTTTCTTTACATACAATGTGGTTTTATACCAAAACAGGTTGCAGTTTCGGCTTACAAATACTACACTGCTGTATAGAGGCATGTCATCTGTTGCCTGTATTTGGAAACTAGTACACACAGGTAGATTTAAGCAGGTAAAACAAGGCAGCAGCTTATGCCTCTCAGCGATGCTGCTTCTACCATGCAGCCCAAAAGCCAACACATCCTTCTCTTTCCCAGACTGAAATACTCCTTGCCCAAGTGCCAAGAAAAAGAAACACCACATCACTGAAAGGCATAAACTATTATTTGTTTTTTTTTATCCTGCCTTCATTATTTTTATAAGCAGCTCGGGGCAGCAAGCATATCTAATACTTCTTCCTCTTCTTATTTCCCCCACGACAACCCTGTGAGGTGAGTTGTGAGAAAAAGCTACTGGCTCACAGACACTCAGCTGGCTTTACAATTATAGAATAACAGAGTTGGAAGGGACCTTGGAGGTCTTCTAGTCCAACCCCCTGCTTAGGCAGGAAATCCTACACCACTTCCGACAAATGGTTATCCAATCTCTTCTTAAAAACTTCCAGTGTTGGAGCATTCACAACTTCTGGAGGCAAGTTGTTCCACTGATTAATTGTTCTGTCAGGAAATTTCTCCTTAGTTCTAGCTTGCTTTCCTCCTTGATTAGTTTCCTCCATTGCTTCTTGTCCTTCCCTCAGGTGCTTTGGAGAATAGCTTAACTCCTTCTTCTTTTTTCTTCTCTTTCATGCCTGAAGCAGGATTAGAACTCGCTGTCCCTTAGTTTATAGCCTGGTGCCTTAACCACTACTAGACCGAACATCCCTCAGCGTGATGGGCACATGCAACTCTGTAGCAGATGGCGCCATCAGAGGCTGAATCGTAGCCTCTGTAATGCCCTAGCCATGGTAACAGACCACGCTGACGACGAAACATTTTTCCCTAGTTTCTCGGGACACATCGAGTACACATCTGTAAGCGCGCACTCTTGCACACCCACAGGACACGCTGGCAGATGACGCGCGCCCACGAGTCCCGGCCCCTCCGAGCTCCACGCGTGTGTTAAAAAGCGCTCCAGCCGCTTTCGGAAAGGCTTTCTTCCACTTTCCCTTGACTTCGAAAGTTGAGCGACTTTGGCGCGCTTTTCCCTCCCCACCTCCCGCAGCTTCTGCTTTGGAGCCGGCGGGCGGGCGCGCGCAGCAGGAGCTCTTACCTTTTGCTTCAGGCCAGGCAAAAAGTCTTGCCTGAGAGCGCTGGGGACACGAGGCGCTCGGGGTTGGGGGGGCGGAGACCTGGATAGGCGGAGTTTTAGGCAGGGAGGGCAGGGATTATCCCCCCCCCGCCCTCGGCCCTACATCTGACGCAAGAAGGGAGAGCTCCTCGCGGTCTTTCGCCTCTTTAGGGGAGAAACCTTGCCCGGGTCAGCGCGCCCGCCCTGCCTGCAAGCCTTTAAGTAGGTGCGCTCTGCCTCACGCTGCCCCGGGGCTGGGAAAATCTAGCTGTGCTTTCTGGGACTTCGTTGAAGGCAAAGGCAAAGCACCAGCAAAGACCCCCAGAAATTAAGGTGAAGAGCATCTCTATGGAGATTTTCAATCATCCAGGTCATGGTGGTCCCATAAGTGCTTTTTCCAAAAGGCAACTGGACTTTCTTGGGGTTTTTTGTTTGTTTGTAAGCGTTTCGCTTCTTATCTAAGAAGCTTCCTCAGTTCAGAACTTCTTGGATGAGAAGCGAGACGTTTTCAAAGAAGAAAAACAAGAGAGTCCAATTGGGGGGGGGGGACACCTTTGAGATCACCATGACCTGTCCTGGATGATTGGAAATCTCCACAGAGAGGCGCTTTAGTTTCTGGGAGTCCCCTGCTGGTGCTTTGCCTTTGCCTTCAGGAAAGTCTTGCTGCCTGCTGTACTTTCTATACCAAAAAGTGGGGGAAGGGAAGTTGAAAGGAAAATTCAAACTTCTCAAATTGCTTCAAAATATCTTGGAAATATTTAAAATCACAGAAGTTACATATAAGGATTACTGGTTAGGAAAGTTATTGTTACAATAAGAACTCATGACATTGGTTCATTAAAAAAAAATCAAAGAAAATCTTTAGAGAAAAAAGAATCCTAAAAAAAAAAGAATGGAAACATTGGCCAAATGAGAAATACAAAAAGGAACATAAATGTGCATAATGGAAGGAAATGCTGAACCAGGCAACGAATTAAGGGGCAAATTCTATGATTCTCTGAGGGATGCAAAACAGAACTTTTAAGAAAAATGTTATTAAGGGAAACATTACAAAATTATTTCAGGAAGGAATTCTAAAGAGCTTAGTTAACGGTACCTTTAGGATCTCACTGCATCACCAGGCAAGCTTGATCTTTTGGGTTTGTGCCTGTAATGTCACAACGCACACCAAAAAGTAGTGGGCCTTGCATTGCAACATTGCTTTCATCAACTGGACCTTGCTTGCCTCACTCCACATACATATGGTATGGTGTTGAACTTAGATAAATACTGTTGTATCAACAAATGAAGCCACTCTGCAATTCTTGCATTAGGCAAGAGATTGGATTAAAAGATTTCCATTTTCCATTTACTTTCCAGTCCTTTGACTCTTAGATTTTACTGGCAAACAGAAAACAAATCACTGTGTTCAGCTGATAGCTGTCAAACTCTTAAAGAATTTATCATGCGAAAATTGCTCCTGCCCACCCCCATGTAATTGTAAGCCTCAATACAAGATGACTGAAAATGTGCTTTATAATGATAATTTTTAAGGAATAATTGGATGGCAGGAAGATCTAGTAAATTACACATCACTTTGCATAATATTTATTCCAGGCAAATTGATACAAAATACCATTGTTGTGTTTCTTTGAAGCAGATATGGCTATTATAAATGTTCAATTCGTGAAAATGCCTCTGTCTGAATTATCTGCTTCTGTGTTTCCGTTTTTCCCCTACCTTTGCTCCAGTTTTCTAACCTGTGGATTGTTAAGAATAAACAAAGACTATTGAGAAAGCTCAAGCGTTGGTTTATCATTGAGTTGAGTGAGGTTTACCTTTCTTACTAGTTAGATGAAGGGTCATATAGCAAAAACCTTTTACAGATAAAATGATTAAGCATTTAAAAGGCTTTATAAAAGAAGATAAATCCTGTCTCATTAAGTACCAAGCATGTCAACAAATATGTAAATAGCGGCGATGTGGGAGAAATTATTTATTCAGTTTTCCGAAAAGCTTTTGACAAAATCAGATTTGGCAGTTAGGATAATAGAGGAGAGGTCCTGTTATGGATCACTGTTCTCTAAAGCTCGTCAGTAGCAGCCTTTGGCCTTCCATTATAAGGAAATCTTCCTAGGGGAGTGCAACATTGCAGAGGTGGGTTTCAGCAGGTTCTGACCAGTTCTGGAGAACCGGTAGCGGAAATTTTGAGTAGTTCGGAGAACCAATAGTAAAAATTCTGCCTGGCCCCACCCCCATCTATTCTCTGCCTCCTGAGTCCCAGCTGATTGGAAGGAAATGGGGATTTTGCAGTAACCTTCCCCTGCCACGCCCACCAAGCCACGCCAATCAAGCCATGCCACGCCCACCAAGCCATGCCACAGAACCAGTAGTAAAAAAATTTGAAACCCACCACTGGTGTGATGGCTCAGTAGTTAAAGATGCTGAGCTTGTCAGTTGGAAAGCTGACTGCCCAGATTTGAGCAGAGTGTGAAGGAGTGAGCACCTGTTATTTGCCCCCGGTCCTGCTCACCTAGTAATTCCAAAGCATTGCAAATGCAAGTAGATTAATACGTACTACTTTCAGTCGGAAGATAATTGCTTTCCATGCATCTTTGGTATATAGCCATGCTGGCCACATGACCACATGAATTGTCTTCGGACAACACTGGTTCCCTCAGCCAAGAAATGGAGATGAGCACCTTGCCCTACAGTCAGACAACTATAACTACAACTACTGTAGACAGGGAAACCTTTGCCTTTTATTCCTTGCAATTATTGTTAACAAGCTAAGAAAAAATAACATTCTGGTCCATCCAGGAATAATCCAATTGGTTGGCATGAAATTTACTTAGGCAAGACAACAGCTCAAAGCACTGTGCCTTTGTAGGACTGGTATAGCTAGTCTTAGCCAGCATAAACCCATTATGTTTTTTTTAAAAAAAATCTTCATTATGCTTTTAAGTGCTTAAGTTAACTTTCCCTTTCCTGTTGTGGATAAATGAGCTAAAAGGTTTTGCATACTTAATTATCAGCCTTATTAAGTAGGAAATGAAAGGGCATTTTAGTAATGAATTGACCTGGGAGGACCATTCTCTGCAGGGCTGAGACTATTGTGCTTATATATGTATGTATAGAATGTAGTGTGTAGTACAGAAAAAAAAACCTTTGTTGTGAAACTGAAACATAATTACTGATTATTGCTAGGAATTTCTTCATACTAGATAATCTGTAAGTATTAAATCTGTGTTTATTATAATTCCATTATGATTTCAACCAAACATACTTCCACAGTAGCTTATAGGTTAGGCAGAAATATCATCTTCAGTTTTATCATCTAAAAGCACTTTACAAAAAGTGGAGAAAAGAAAAGAGGGGAGTTCTTGAAACAACTATCAATAATTCCCCCTCCTCACCAGTTCTTGAAACAACTATTGTGGGTGGAAATAGTTCAGATAACCTGATGGAAAATGGGTAAAATACTTACTTACTTACTTACTTCTCAACAGTGTCAAAGAAAAGGTTGTTTTCCTCTCCACTTCCTTGCTATCCTGTCTGAAGGATTAGCTGAAGGTAAGCCTTTGAATTATGGTACTGGAGAAGACTCCTGTGAGTCCCTTGGACTGCAAGGCAATCAAACTGGTCAGTCTAGAGGAGATCAACCCTAACTGCTCTTTAGAAGGTCAGATCCTGAAGATGAAACTCAAATACTTTGGCCACCTAATGAGAACGAAGGACTCACTGGAGAAGAGCCTATTTTATTTTATTTTATTTTATTTTATTTTATTTTATTTTATTTTATTTTATTTTATTTTATTTTATTTTATTTTATTTTATTATTTTATTTTATTTTATTATTTTATTTTATTTTATTTTATTATTTTATTTATTTTATTTTATTATTTTATTTATTTTGTCAAGCATGTATTTATGACAGATACAAATGTAAACATAATTATAAATACATGAAAAGGATATGAATAAAAGAAAATATTAGGACAGGGATGGTAGGCACGCTGATGCACACCCTTAATCATTCCCCTAATGCTGGGAATGATTGAGGGCAAAAGAAGAAGGGGACAGCAGAGAATGAGGTGGCTGGATGGAGTCACTGAAGCAGTCAGTGTGAGCTAAAATGGACTCCGGGGATGGTAGAGGACAGGAAGGCCTGGAGGAACATTATCCACAGGGTCACGATGGGTCGGACATGACAACAAAGCAAAATTGTGGAGCTTGAGAAAATATCTCTCTAAGTAGATGTAAGGTGGTCAAGTCTGCCCATCCAAACCCATCAGGTAGATAGCAATGGACTGATTTTAATCATATACAATCTCGCCAAGCAAAAGTGCCAAACTTTAAATGCTTTTTAAAAGTGTTTCAGCGACATTGAAAGCAATCCAATTCCCTTACAGCTTCTTTGGCGTCACAGTTTCCTATTACTTCCTATCTTGAAGGTTTTGAAGTCTATAATCACTTCTCCATTAAACACAGACATTTATTATATTCAGAAATAATTTTGAATTCAATGCCATCTCACCCCTTGAAGAGATAAGACAGAAAAAAATGGTCTTTTACAAATATTCTCAGGAAAAGCAAACAACTTTTCCATTTGGAGAACATTATTTCTGTTGGTGATATGTGCAGACAGGCACTTTATGTATGTTTTATATATGAAGAAAACCTCTCATTAGATTATAAATCTCCTTAGGCTAGAATGCTCTGTTTCTCTCAAGCATAATCATGTTATTTGGAGTCTCCAAGCTGGCCAATAATTAGTTCCTGGGCACAATTCAGATTGCTGCTTTTGGCTTATGAAACCAGGTTGGCACAAAGATATCTTCAAAATTAACTGCTCCAATCAAGAGTTGACTTGTTGAAGTTACTCCTAGGAAAAACCTGCTACACAGTGATATGGGGAAGTCTGAAAATCTTGCTTTTCTGTCTCAGCAGCACCCACATTGTGGGATAACCTCTCCTTAGAAGCGAGACTGGACACTACTGTAATGGCTTTAGAAAACTAGTGGAAACTGAGTTTTTCCAGAGAGTTTCTGGGGAGTGCTAGTTTGGGTGGTATTCATTATTTAATTTGGTTTGCATATATTTGTTGAGGGGTGCAGAGGTGGATTTCAGCAGGTTCCGACCAGTTCTGGAGAACCGATAGCAGAAATTTTGAGTAGTTTGGAGAACCGGTAGTAAAAATTCTGACTGGCCCCACCCCCATCTATTCTCTGCCTCCCGAGTCCCAGCTGATTGGGAGGAAATGGGGATTTTGCAATAACCTTCCCCTGGAGTGGGGTGGGAATGGAGATTTTACAGTATCCTTCCCCTGCCATGCCATGCCCACCAAACCACACCCACAGAACTGGTAGTAAAATTTTTGAAACTCACCGCTGGAGGGGTGGTATACTGTAGTTGGAGCTTTAAATTTTTATTGCATGTTTTCTATGTTTATAAGGGTTCTCAAAACATTTCATGGCATATAAATTCCATAAACACATACTAAAGTTTATAATGAGCATTCCACAGATGTCTGAAATGAATTTCAAAACTTCTGTGCAAGTTATCAGTTCTTGTAAGGACTATTTGTCCCTAGCCCAGCTCAGATGAAAACAGCTAACTATCCTTGACTGATTGTGAAAAAAGGTAAGCAAGGTTAGGCTTACCATTTGGTTGGGAGATCATTAAGAAATCCCAGGCCTATATTCTGAGAAGCTGAAAAAATACTCCAGAAGACGACAATCTCTCGGTATTGTTGCCAAGGAAAAAAAAACATATTGAGATGTCCTGGTAGTAGGAATGAATGCTTAATTTTAACAAAAGTTCCAGCAAAACTCAAAACTACTTCGTGATGCAGTATGGATGTCTTGTTTTTAAAGAGAAGCAAGATCTTTTTTTAAAAAAAAAAACCTGCAATCTTCAGGTATGCGAGCAGTGCAGTGGCTCAGCGGTTAAGACGCTGGGCTTATTGGTTGGAAAGCCGGCAGCCCAGGTTTGAGACCTGAGTGCCACATGACAGAGTGAGTTCCTATCCTTACTCCAGTTCCTGCCAACCTAGAAGTTCGAAAGCATGCAAATGCAAGTAGATAAATAGGTACCACTTTGGTGGGAAGGTAAGAGCGCTCTGTGACATTATGCTGGCCACATGACCGATGAAATGTCTGCAGACAGTGCTGGTTCAATGTCCTTGAAACGGAGATGAATAAAATCCGCAGGGACTCCTTTGCCTTTCCTTTTTTTTCTTCAGATATGCACATAGTTGTACATTTGAGCTTACAGTCAAATCAGATCAAAACCCACAGAAGACTTCCAATATAATTCCTCGATTGCACTGAATACTAATTTGAGAGTTTAATTTATGTGGCTACTATTACTCATCAGTTTATTTTACACCAGGATGTCCAAGTTCTTATTTGTTCTATATCCACAAGAACACTGGATAACGTTTTCTTTTTCAAAAGTTTTGTTTCCTGAAAAACTTTTGATGACTATGATAGAGCCCCTCAAACAGAACACAAATATAAATTCATAATGATTGTATCACATAGGAAGTTTGAGAAATATGAAATTAACTTTTAATGACTATAGTGCATTTAATCATATAATGTTTCCAGTATGCTACATGAGTTCAGCAGTTCTTTGTTTCTGATTGTCATTTGTATTCAGTGTCCAGTACACCTCATTGCAGTGTCCAATAATAATCAGCCAGCACTGATGGATTCCAATTGACCTGATATCATTTTTCCATTGTAGCAATGTCCTGGTGAAACCCTTTCACCGTGTTCATCACTGACTGCACCTAGATTAAAGAAGCCCAAGTGTCAATGCAGGAAATGAATCTTCAGTGACATTCTCCACTTTGTGGTCTTTTATGTTGTAAGACGTTTGTCAACCAACTGAATGTAGTTTGATGCTCTATAATTGCCAATAAAATTCTCAATGACCTCCTTGAATGTTTTCCAGGCCATTTTCTCCGGCCCCACTAGCAAATCTTTGAACTGTTTGTCATTGATCTATGGACCAACAAAAATGTCTTCCTTAATCTTGGCATCAATTATTCTGTCTCACATAACAAAACTTCACCTTCCTTGTTCAACACTTTCACAAAATTTGAAGTTGTTCTGGAATCAAGTTATTTTGGAGTGGCCACTTCTTTTTAACGTAATGGGACTTTCTTGCACAGCTGTCCTATTTGCATATGTGATAACAATACTTGGCATATCCTAGCTGTATTCCAAGCAGCAAAGCCACTACTTGTGGCTCACTACAGATATTCTAGTTGTGCCTCAACAACAGTTCCATGTTTTCACATGTTTGTTTTATGTGTGCAGCATAGCCAACAGGGAAGGATATACATTGCAAAAACAGATTTCTATAAAACGGTATATGATAAGTTACATTACAGGTTATTTTTGTGATTAGCAGCCAAAGATTTATAGGATACACCCAAAAATGTCCAGGAACCAATATGTTTGTTTTCCAAGCACAATAAAGGTATGACACAAGTGATCCATAATTCCAAAATAATATAACAAAAACCAGTATCTACAGAGATTATATTGGTTGCACTTTCAGAAGGAACTGTTTATTTCATACTGATAAATTATTCTGGAAAAATACAGAGTTTGATATTGCTTTCAATCCCTTTGGGACAAGTGTGTGTTGATTCAGCTGCTGCTTTGGAATGCTGTCCTACTAGCTAATGTTTCTAGCTTAGTATTGCTTTACTAAATCTTTTATTTTCTCATCTAATTATGAAAATCTCAATAACTTGATTGCTTTTCTCTAGAGCAGGGGTATCAAACTCGCATCGTCACAGCGTCATCACGTGACGTATCAGGACTTTCCCCCCCTTCACTAAACCAGGTGGGGGGGGGCTAGTCCGTGACGCATCCGACCCATGGGCCGCGAGTTTGACAGCCCTGCTCTAGAGTGAAAAAAAAAATCCTGTCTGGCAATTAGAAAAAAAAAAAATCAGTTGAATGTTAGAATTGTTAAAAACTGCAAGGCTATCTAGTATCACATTATTGTAACCACATCTTTGTATGCATTTATGTTGCAAGAATATTGCATGTGAAATATAGGTAATATTCAACAAATGTTAAATCTGACCTAAAAATTGAAAATCTGGAAATTACCGTATTTTTCACTCCATAAGATGCACTTTTTTACCCCAAAAAGAGGGTAGAAATGTCTGTGCATTCTATGGAGTGTATATTGTAGCCGGGCCGCCGCGGTGTGGTCCTTTTACAGTGCTGAACCCTGCCGGAGTTCAGGAGTCAATAAGCAGAGCTGGCGTATGAGAGGACATCTATCTGTGTCCTCTCCAAATTTTAAACTTTATTATAAAATAAGTTGCTTATAATGGGTAATAGAGTGGATGATATTCCAAAATAATAGACTAGGCCTTGCTAATGGACTTCACAGAAATTTATGTTATAGAGATACAAGAGGATGAATTTTTTTTAAAAAAAGAATATATTATCAGACAAAAGTTGATAAGATCATGGAATCTACAAGGAAAAGACACAACAAAAATAATTCAGTGAAGGCTGTATCAGGTCATGGAAGGATGTGTTTGATATGTTTCCTTATTGTTGGAAGGGTAAAATCTAATCTTAAGAATGAGGCAGGGATATTAAGAAAAAAGACAGAATTTAAAACACATACTCAAAATCTTATTATGGCATTTATATAAACTCTTATTTAGATATGACCCAAAGAGAGAACTAATTAAAAACTGTATGATAAAATGGATGCAAAGAAACGGTCAGAACACAACAGAAGAAAAACTATGGCCCAAATCTATAAAATTTACTCCAAACTGCAATCTAAAAGAAAATTGGTACAAAATGTTTTACAGATGGCACACAACAATAATCTACAGGATATTAAGTCATACAGTAATAAACGTTGGAAATGCCACGAAACAGAGAGGTTTTTGGTTTTTTTACCTCATGTGGTAGACATGCAAAAAACTTCAAAAGTACTGGAAAAATATACATAGTACAATGCAGAAAATTTTGGCAGTTAAATTTGAAACTGAATCACAAAGGTATAACAAAATAAATATCATAATTTACTGTCAGGTGCAAAGGATCATGACCATACATTTAGTTGCTGTTTAAAAAGTCTTTATTGCTTACACCTATACACAAGAATCTAGTCATCTAAAGTTCAGTACTAATTTGGCATCAGATAAGGGTCAGTGGAATTCAAGACTTAGATCATTTGTGGTAATGTAAAGATTCTAAGCTGATGATGTGCCTAACTCTATCCCCCAGCTCTGCCTGTTCTTCTCCTACATTTACTGAGATATATACTCAGAACAGTGAGAGCAAATTTTGGTCAATACTAGAAGAAAAATCCAATTGTGATGCTATTGGGAACTTAAACTTGGAAAGCATGAAACAATGGCAAAATCAACAACATATATTCCCAAGTGAAATTTAAGCCTACTCAAGCAAAAATGGTCCCCATATATACAATATTTTTGTTTCTTTTTTATTTTTTAATATGCATAAACAATAACAAGTACAAACAGCGCAGTGGAGATTGTAATGTTAAGTATTATGCCTTCAGACAGAAACCTTTACTACATAACGAATAATTTAAAATATATTGCTGTGTTTCACTTTAGATGTAAAATTTGAACAACTGTATGTTTAACAGTATTAATATTTCAGACATTATAGCTAATATTGATATAAAATTATTATTTTTCTTTAGCATTATATATTTGAATTCGCTAAACATTAAAGTATTCATAATCTCCAGTCAGCACTTTATAAAGAGCACAGAATTCAAAGAATCTAATGTATTCTTGCGTACAATTTTAAAACTAAGAAAGGCAAGATTTTTGTTTTTCAGTCTGCTGAGTTGAATTGAAAAAAAAATAGGTGTTTTTAAATTTTGTTTTGCAAAATGAGATTCACTCTTTTACTTTGAAAAAACCGAGAAAGAAGGAAATGGTTACATCTCACTCACCTCCGCCATAAGTTGTAGAGCACATAATGGATGATACCCATGCAACCTGACTATAGGATATATGAAAAACAGTCTGGAGTTCTCTGTAGTAGATTGTCAAAGCTTTAGGGAAAGAGTAAGCAAATCCAACTGAAAGGAAGGCTCCAAAGACGACCACCCATCCATATCCACCATCAGGAGGGATATAGCTCAAGTCTTTGCTAATTGGAGAAGACATGGCCAGGTTACAGTTGACAGCTGAAGACAACTAGGAAGAGAAGGGAACAAAATGAATGATTTTCTCCTGAATCTCATCTCACTTTTTATAAAACATTTAAACAAACTACTTAAAAAGGATAGTTTATAGATCATAAATATGCAATCACTTTCTCTACAGATAAAAACCAAAGCGGACAACATGCTTGAGAGTTTACTTCTACTTTTGCTTTTTTAACAGATTCAAAAAGATTCCACAACCAGGGAAAAAAATATTTTAGATCAATATTTTTCTCCCTTTTGTTATATTTTAGTTAATACATTATCTACATATATTGGAAAAAAAACCCTCTTAAATTAGAATGTACAGGAGTTATCTTAACTTCATAACATAACATCCATGGCCGAATGGAAAAGTTGGGCAATTTATGAAAATATTTTGGATTTGCACCCAAGGCTTTTAGAGGTCATATATAATCCTGGAACTGCAAGATGTATATCTCTTCAACTCACCTCAATATATTCTTTTGCAGTAGTGTACTAAGCTGGATAATTTGGTCCCTCCTTCATGAAAATCACTGCTTTAGTTTATAGGAAAACAAATGGATCCAAATCATAGTAACTGGAACTATTAAATGTATCAGAAAGAATCACACAGATTTATCTACGTAATTCCTGGTTAAGTATTCTCTTCACCGTTCTGCTAATTCCCCCACCCCCATCAACCAAAAAAGTAGAAATTTCCACTTAGGTTTCTCATTCCCAATCTCCTGCTGGCACTTATGCTTTCTCATGTTTAAAACTATGAAAATTAAAATTCGGAAACAAACACGATTAGGACAAGGAGCTTCTGCTTCATTTACATACCAAATGGGACCATCACCATGTCTCCTACCTTAAAATGCTCTTCCACTGGAACGTCCTGGGATCTCTCTTCTTCTGTCTTCTCCTCTAATGTGAACTTCTTCTTAAGGGCAAATGCCTTTGTAGAGTTTTCAGACAGCAGTAAAAATGTCTTCTGGGTCTGTATGATCCTGGCTTAAAAGGATAAGCCCATTGCATAAGCAGCAGGTGATCAGCCCTACAATGTTCAGATTTTAGGATTGAGCACTTAAAATTACAAGGCACTGGGGAGGGTATCAAACAATCTCCTGAAGCAACAGCAGAAAGTTCCTAAAAAGTTCCCAAGAAAGTAATTCAGCAATTCTTACAAGGTTTGAGAGACGTTGTTCATATCCTGATGCCAAGATCTTGAGTTGGATCCAGAAGCCGTAGATGCTATTACAAAACTTTTTTTTTTATTTTGTTGTTGAAGTTTTAAAATGGAAATTCTTAGGAGCAAGTACAGGTTCCTCCTCCCAAGGGGTAAAGATGACAAACTGAAAGGGTTGGGCACTTTAGCTTCAACTATAAAGGAGAAAAAACAAAACAAATAAGGCAGAGATGGGGTCTTCTTATAACTTCTACATTGTAAAAAAAAAGAATGTGGTGTTTTAGTTCACAAAGATTTGGCAATGAATCACCTTTACTTAATACGATGTATGTTTAAGAGGGCAAGAGAGTTTAAAGATCAATGCTTCGTCTCACATCTTTTTATTGCACTATTGTATGTAGAGTAGCAATTAAAACAATTTTATAGTATGGGAAATGTGAATGAACTCAGCAACCAGAGTATATACTGTAATAGGAAGTAGAATAAGATAGAAGTTTAATTTTCTATAATAAAACAGTTTTGGGGGAGGAGGGGGAAACAAAGAGTTTTTGTGTCTGAATTTTGTACATATTAAGGTGGGGGGGGGGAACCCTAACAAATGGAATCAGAATTAGAGAAATCCTGTGGCTCTACCCAGTTTAAAGTTCAAAGTTAGGGTGATAAAAAACAGTTTTATAAATGCGGTAAACCTGGGTACTTAACTAGGGACTGTGAGACATAAATGTCCAAGACATCTCGGAAAAGTTCCATCTTTTCCAAGGCTCCAGCGGGTGCAGAGTGCGGCCGTGCGGGTGGTTATGGAAGCAACATGGCGCTCCCACGTGACACCCCTCCTGCGCGAGCTGCATTGGCTTCCGGTGGTCTTCCAGGTGCGCTTCAAGGTCTTGGTTACCACCTTTAGAGCGCTCCATGGCTTAGGACCTGGCTATTTACAGGACCGCCTACTACCACAAACAGCCTCCCACCGGCTGGTATGCTCTCATAGAGAGGGGCTCCTCCAGGTGCCGTCAGCCAGACAATGTCGACTGGCGGCCCCCAGGAGGAGGGCCTTCTCTGTGGGGGCACCTACTATCTGGAATGAGCTCCCCCCGGAGATACGGAGGATCCCGGATCTGCGTACTTTCCGCCGTGCTGTTAAGACCCTCCTATTCCAACAAGCCAGCCTGGCCTAACGTTCTCCCCTCTTCTTTCTTTTAATGATCTTTTAAATTTTCTAAAGTGAAATTTTAATTATTTTTAAATTATTGGGATTTTTAATTGTGATGGGCTAAATTGTTTAATTTGGTTTTAATTATGTTTTAACTTTTCTATTTATGTATTTTATCTTGTGCCTGTTCACCGCCCTGAGTCCTTCGGGAATAGGGCGGTATATAAATCTAATTTTTTAAAAAAATCTTAGCTGTTTTACGAGAACCTCTAGGAAAGGAAATGATAATTCCAGCAAGAGTCAATGGGAGTAATGTGATTGCTCTTCTAGATTTAGATTTAAAGGTGGACTTTAGCATGCCCTTGGGTGGCAATCCCTAGGGTGGGTAAAGAGGTAGGTAAGGGAGAACTCAAAAAGTCCCTATAGGGCAGGGGTTTCAAACTATGCCCGCAGGCTGAATCTGGCCTGTGGGGTGCTTAAATCTGGCCTTCAGGGTCAGCCTGGAAATATCAAAGGACTGGCCCATGGTGCTTCTGCCGACCAAAACGGGGCACGGGGGGCAGCGTGCGGCCCCCACGTGGACCGTTTTTTGCCTCCACAGCCTCCAGCAGTGCTTCTGGAGGCTGGAAAGCCCAAAAATGGGCTGCACAGGGGCCTCCCCGGGAACTATGGGAAGAAAGACGGGGAAAAGTGCATCTTGAGCCTGTGTCAAACACCCACCATGACCAAGCCCATCCTAGCCATGCCCAACGTGCCCACAACCACCCCTGGACACTCACCCCGGTCTTCTGAGGTAAAACACAACCCTGATGCAGCCCTCAATGAAATTGGGTTTGACACCCCTGCTATGGGTTTTTTTTTAAAACTTTTTTATTTAGCAAAATATGAAATACTAAGAGAAATTTTAAAAAATAAGGAAAAACTAGGAAGGGGGAGGGGAGAAAAAATATGGTGTAAGGAGGGAAATGGAAAGAAAAAGACACCGACGTCCGACTCCCTTTAGCACAATAGAAGACAACAACATTACAAATACAACTTTTTACTTTACACAACAGTATGTACAAGCCATTTCTATAACAATAAATCTAATTAGCAAAAATAAAATCAAAGTTTCATATTTTTTTTCCATCGCAAGCACGAAATCCGGAAACAATTTTCAAAACAGAAACAAGGTTAGATATATTCTCTTCTTTGGATAAAAGAATTAATTTGACCATCTCTGTTTCTCTTTGTTGTGGGGAATAATACAGTATATGCTTCTGTTAACTCATTAATCTTTATCGTAATTCATATTAAGAGAATCCTCTATATTATTTCAATTTTTTAAAAACCCAAAAGGGAGAAAATTCAAATCTCTCCTTCGAGTTTATGCTCATGGAATAGATCTTTTACTTCTCTTTTTTTCAAATTTAATCAATAGTATTTTAGAAACTTTGGGAATTATTCAGCATTACATAAAAAGACAGAAGACATGAATCTAAAAACTCATTTTATACATACAAAACTATCTTAAAACTTTCTTTCAATACATATATCAAACTTATAAAAATCTATCCTAACTAATTAAGTCATTAAATTTAAGTTACTCCCTCCAATTTATCTTCATAGGATGAAATCTTTTTACTCTGAGGAGTGTCTATCAAGTCTCTTTTCTTCTCAGCCTTATTTATTTCCATGAAAAAAATGTCCCACAGTTGTTGCTATATGTTGTAGATTAACCTGGAGCAAATCCTTATAAAGTTTCCTTCTCTAAGATGAGTATTGTATCTTTTTTTCTCAAAGAGTTCTCAACGTTGTTAGTATCCACAAAGAAAAAGTCCCAAACTTGACCTCTTGAAAATTGTGAATTTATTTGGCACTCTTGTTTCAGTTGCACTAGGAGGATTATATTCAAACCATCATCTTAATAAAAGCTAGTGTCAGATTTATATTAGAAAGGTTCCGTTAGGTTAGTTGCATTGTCCAGCATTTGTAGAGTTGACACAGTGGGTTGATAATTTGCTACACCTAATTGTGTCACATGTTCTTTTTTTTAAAATATCCTCTGTATAATCAGACCCTAACTGATTTATGGTAAAAATGATTATCTGTATTGAGTTTTCAAAAATTTCCTTGATTCCAGTTCAGAGTCAAACATCTTCATAGCTCCCTCTAGTGGTCAGAGAATGTTATTTATTTCTTTATTTTTTTCCTGTTTCTATCCAATCAGAGTTCATCAAAAAGTCCCTGTAGTGAAAGTCCAAATACAAGTAAAGAGAATTAAGAAGATGCTCTTTGTAGGGACTGTACCAAAACTCCCCTTTCATCTTTTTTAGTTGCAGGCTTCTTGCAGATGCAGGCTTCTTGCAGACGGTTGCTGGAACTGGGTATGCCTAGTTTAATGAAAAGAAGGACTAGGGGAGACATGATAGTAGTGTTCCAGTATCTCAGGGGCTGCCACAAAAAAGAGGGTGTCAAGCTATTCTCCAAAGCATCTGAGGGCAGGACAAGAAGCAATGGGTGGAAACTAATCAAGGAGAGAAGCAACCTAGGACTAAGGAGAAATTTCCTGACAGTTGGAACAATTAATCAGTGGAACAACTTGTCTCCAGAAGTTGTGAATGCTCCAACACTGGAAGTTTTTAGGAAGATGTTGGATAACCATTTGTCTGAAGTGGTGTAGGGTTTCCTGCCTAAGCAGGGGGTTGGACTAGAAGACCTCCAAGGTCCCTTCCAATTCTGTTATTCTATTCTATTTACAGTTCTAACATACTGTCAGCCATTGATATGGATACAACAGATGAAAGACTGTAATCCATGAATTACACATTGCAACCCTACAAGTTCATTATCCAGCACACAATGGGGGGAAAATATCCTTGCAAATCTTGTGTCACATCAAGAAAAAGAACAGAAACAAATAAAGAAATGGCTAATGAAAGTTGTGTGACAAAAGTACCAAGAAAAGATCTTGTTACTTAAAAGAAGTATGTGGATTGAACAGGTATTTTTTATTTATTTATTTTATTTATTTTTATTAATCATATTTCTATGCCGCCCGCTCTCCGAGGACTTTGGGCAGCTTACACCAAAGACAGTATATAAATAGCATATTGCCCCCAACAATCTGGGTTCTCATTTTACCCACCTTGGAAGGATGGAAGGCTGAGTCAACCTTGAGCCCGTGAGATTTGATTCGCTGATATGCTGAACTAGCAGTCAGCTGAAGTAGCTGCAGTACTGCACCCTAACCACTGTGCCACCTCAGCTCATCAGGTATTTTTTTCTCTCTCCTGGGAGCAGAGCTTTGATATTACCTGGGTGGAAGGCTTAACAGAGCCCCACCCTCTCTAAAATTGGAGAGTCTTTTATAAAAAGGGAACCAAAAGCACTCAGGTATGTTGGTATGTCAAGAAAGTTTAATTTTGTATTTAAAAAAAACACCACCCAGTTTGAGAAAAACAATTACAGTCTTTGTGTCTTGTTATGTACCATATTAAGAAAAACCCCTAACAGAAATCAAGTGGATTTTTCCTCAGAATAAACAAAATAAAATGCTTCACTTGTTTGCTGCATCCCCTAGGCTGCTTATATAAAACAGAAAAATAATGGGATGTTTTCCATTACTCTGAGATACAGGCCTATGGGGCTTTATCATCCCCAAACAGTTGCATCAGATAAGATCTAGGATTCAGTCTAAACAAATACAGACCCTTGACGATTATATTCTGGAGTTTGGACATAATCTTTTTACTATAAAAATATACTTATTTCTAATGAGCAGAATCCTAGAGTTTTGTTCCAGATTCCTGACAAGTGTTCTAAAATTACTTTTGCATTTAGATGCGGGGTTTTTACTATCCTGATTTGACTTGCAGAAAGGGGTGTTACATTTTATATTTACAAAAATGAGCTTCAACAAGTTTATGGAAATTTTTCACAGCAAGCTTTCCTGGTTCAGAAAGGATATTTTATGCACATCACTCCACCACCTACTAAGGCAGTTTGTTCTATTCTTGGGCAGTTATTACTTTCCAGATTTTTTCCTGGTACCTAACCAAAATATATTTCCTTTTAATTTGTATGATATATTTGACAGCTATTTTTCCATAATGGTTTTTCAAGGCTGAGCAGCCTTGAAGTTCCTACAAAGTTCCCTTGTACTTTTTCTCTTCCAAGTTCCTTATCATCTTGACTTCTTTCCTTTGAACATATCCCAGTTTTGTAATGCCTTTCCTAAAATGCAGTGATATTCTTATATTCATTGGCCTGACCAATGCATAATACAGAAGAATGAGGATTTCTCTCTTGACATTATACTTTAGTTATACTGTAGACATCTATTGATGTCAGGTTGTGCATAGAAGAATAACGATGCCACCATATTCTTGAAAGTAAACTAATTTTGCAGATGCTTTCTTCCACAGAGACCTTGTGAAGCTTAAAGACATTTCTATTAATAATGTAATGCCACAGTTTTGTGCTTTCATTTTCAAGATGGATCGATGGATGGATGGAGTAGGAGATAGGTAGGTAGGTAGGTAAGAAGTGGAAGGAAGGAAGGAAAGGTAAATGATAGATATGATAGATAGATGATAAATAGATGATAGAGAGATAGAGAAAGAGGTAGGTTGGTAAGTTAGTAGATGAGAAAGAAGGAAGGTAGGTAAATATAGATATGATAGATGATAAATACATAGGTGATGGGTTAAGAGGTAGGTAGCTACTAGGTAAGTAAATACATAGGAGAGATAGAGAAGGAAGATAGGTAGATGAGAGAGAGAGGGAGAGAGAGAGAATAGAAATAAATAGAGGAGGGGGGATTTTAAAAAAGACATAAACTCTCACACAATTAAAGGAAACTCTGTGGGCAGGTATTGTATTGCTTATCCTTGTACTTGAGACAAGACTTAAACATTGGTGATATTTTTTCCATCTCCACATTTCATTGCCCAGATTTTAATGGTTTTGTCTCCTGAGGAGTTCTTGGAACTGCAAAAGATAACTGCTTTTAAAGTACAATTGGCTTAATAGAGATAATGTCCCAGCATGGATTTCGGATTATAAATGGTATTGAAAGCCATGGATTTTAGAAGGTCATTCAGAAAGACTCTTTACAAAGAATCACAGAAATCAGCATGCTTTTGAAAGATCCCAGCAAAGAAAAAGAAAGAAGGAGCTTCAGTTTATGGAGGTATACAAAGAATGATTAGATTAGGAACAATAGCAACTGAAGACCACAAAAGGCATAAAGAAGAAACAGCCTCTGACTATCATAGGGACCACACAGACCAAGCAACAAAATATTTGGATTCAGCTAAAAGACAATGATGGGTCATGAAGATATGAAAGCAAAGGTCAGGAGCAGATAGGATTCAGAGATCACGTCAAGGAGCTAAACAAGAGCACAGGACAGTCAATTTTGCAATTGAAATTACGGGTTAGATGGGTGGGAAGAAAAATGTACAGAAACATATAGGGAAAGAGAAACACCCAGAGGACAGAACAAGTAAGACATTACAAGTAGCATGCATGCTTGGCTGACAAATGTAGATAGCTAAGCAGACAGTGAGAGCCACTTTGGTGCAGTGGTTCATCATGATAAAAACCAGGAGTTTGTAAGTTCTAGTCCTGACTGGCACAAGGCTAGCTGCATGATCTTGGTCCAGTCCAGTGGTGGATTTCAAATTTTTTACTACCGGTTCTGTGGGTGTGGCTTGGTGGGCGTGGCGGGGGAAGGATACTGCAAAATCTCCATTTCCTCCCCAATTCAGGGGAAGGTTACTGCAAAATCCCCATTTCCTCCCGATCAGATGGGGCTTGGGAGGCAGAGAATAGATGGGGGTGGGGCCAGTCAGAATTTTTACTACCGGTTCTCCGAACTACTCAAAATTTCCGCTACTGGCTTTCCAGAACTGGTCAGAACCTGCTGAAACCCACCTCTGGTCCTTCTCTCTTTCAGCCCTAGGAAAGAAGCAATGGCAAACCACTCCTGAAATCTTGCTGAGAAAACTACAGGGACAAATTATTCACGCATTGAACTCTGGCCACATGGACCCTTCCGCGCAGCCTAGCAATGAAGTGTCTTGCTTTGCTTCCCTAACACAAGCTCTGCAGCATTCATCCATTCAATGTGGCTGCTCAGAAAATGGAGGCCCAGCAACACAGAGGTCTGCCCTTCTTCCCTACTTTGGCCTTCTGACCTTGGAGATCTAGGAAAAGTAAATGAATAACAGGATAAGCGAGTTGGAAGGGACCTTGGTGGTCTTCTAGTCCAACCCCCTGCTCAAGCAGGAGACCTTTTACCATTTCAGACAAATGGATTTCTTAAAAGCCTCCAGTGATGGAACAGCCATAATTTCTGAAGACAAGCTGTTCCCCTGGTTAATTGTTCTCACTATTAGGAAATGTTTCCTTAGTTCTAGGTTGCTTCTCTCTTGATTAGTTTCCATCCATCATTTCTTGTCCTGCCCTCTGGTGCTTTGGAAAATAAATTGACCCCCTCTTCTTTGTGGCAGCCCCTCAAATATTGAAACACTGTTATCGTGTCGCCTGTGGTCCTTTTCTCTAGACTAACCATATCCAATTTCTGCAACCGTTCTTCATATGTTTTAACCTCCAGACCCCTAATCATCCTTGTTGCTCTTCTCTGCACTCTTTCCAGAGTCTCTACATCATCATCATCATCATCATCATCATCATATGGTGATCAAAACAGGATGCAGTATTCTAAGTTTTGTCCTACTAAAGCTTTATAAAGTGGTACTAATACTTCATTCTATCTCTCTGTTAGAGATGCAGCCTAGGATTGTATTGGCTTTTTTGGCTACTGCTGCACCCTGCTGGCTCATATTTAAGTGTTTGTTCCTTAGGGCTCCAAAATGAGATGGGGCCCAGTGGGGCAGGAAGCAGACCCAAGCCCTGTGAGGACCCAGTGTGTGACCCCCAATGGGGGCAGAAGAAAGGCAGGGGAGGCACTTCAGCATCCCTGTGGCCAGTCGTAGGGGCAAACAACCATGAGGCTCTGCAGTAGCTATAACATCAGGACCAGGTTGTAAAACCAGGAGTCCATTGTGACATCATTAAGCAAGGACTACTTGTATTAGATTTCCAATCTATATGACTTGGGCAGTGTATTAAATAAACAATTTACTTGACCCTCCATTTTATAGAATCCAAATCTGGACTCAGGATGGCTAGCACAATCATAGTAAAAACTATGTAATAAAAAAAAAGAGTAGTAAAAAAAAAAGAGCCTTGGATAGTACAGTGGTCTAAAGCCCTGTTATTAACATCAGCTGCCTGCAATTATTGCAGGTTCGAATCTCACCAAGGCTCAAGGTTGACTCAGCCTTCCATCCTTTCTAAGGTAGGTAAATTGAGGACCCAGTTTGTGGGGGCAATAAGCTGACTTTGTATAAATATACAAAAGTATGAAGGCTATTGCTTAGCGCATTGTAAGCCGCCCTGAGTCTCCGGAGAAGGGCGGCATATAAATCAAATTTAAAAAAAACAAAACATCAATACAATAAAACAACAACAACAACAAAGCACAGGAAAGAATAAAACAGAAAAACAAATAAGAGCCCACTACAGAAACCTTTCATTTGCAAAGTATGAATCTATAATGTTTGTGGAGTAAAATGCAGCATAAAATGGTGACAAATCATTTGATCCACAATAGAACAAACTGTGTGGAAAATTGAATGGTACAAGACCTTGAAGATTTGGCTCGTCGTCCAGACCCTTCGTTCTTTTTCATTTATGTCCACCTAGTCTAGAAGATCATTCGCTGTATTTTCAAAACTATTCTCCTTCCGATTAGGAGGAAAATTCTTTCATATCCCGTTGAGAAATCCCCACAATATATACCAAAACCCCCAAATCTAACTATCTAACTAGCTATTTATGAGCAAGAAGATTGTAAAGAATATCCAAGAACTTTGAGTGTTTGCCTACTCTGAATTTTTGACTAAAAGCTCGAAGGGCAAAGTCTAACCTAACCTCCTGCTCCTGTGTTTTCCAAACATCCATAAGAAGTAAGAGTTACTTTGTGTCCCTTTACTCTGGGAAAAAGCAGTTATAAACACCCTCTGTTTCTTTCCTTTTTGAATCTATTTGATTAATCGACTAATATCCACTATCATTCAAACAAGCATGTAGTGCATTAAGCCCAACCTTGACATGTCAAAAGCATTGCCTTCCATTTTTTATTCACCAAACACAAATTTTTCCACTCAGTATATGATTAATTTTGTTTGATTGGGATGGAGGCTGAGCGGCATGGTGGCCTAGTGGTGAAGATACTCCCCTCCCATTTGCAAGGTTGAGAGTTCAATCCTAGGTGAGTGGCAGATGTTTCCCTCCTAGGGTGCAAAGAAAAAACTATCTGTTGCTAACTCCACGTGGTGTCAGGAAGGGCATCTGGCCAGTAAATGCTCAGCTTCATCCAGTTGTCCTGACTCTACCCCGAATTAAGGGATTACAGGATCATAAAAAGGGAGGGTTTTTTAAAAATTGGGATGGAGGTTATAATAAACAAACACTTAAAATACATTTGTCTGTCTTTTTCATTGTATACACACAGCTAACCAGTGGACCCAAGTCTAGGATTGCTCTGTTATCTATTTATTGTGTTTAAATGTACTACATATTAATTGTATTATTATATAATGATACAGGAGGAATTCCATTGGGGAGGTGCAGAATATGTTTTTCCGAGACTTCCAGTGGTGCAAATCAACTGTTGATAACCATGACGTAGAAGAGTATTCTGACAGCAGCCTGCATGTATGGATCTACTGGATATACGTTCTTTTACCTATTGGGCTGCAAAATCAGGACTTTTGCACAGGATGGTTCGGACAGAAAAAATAACCAGGGAAAGGAAATGGACAGGTGCAAACACTTGAACACAGACACACATATGAACACATCTGGACAATATAAACCAAGAGACTTTGAGAGTGACGGAAATCTTTTACTATAATTCCCCCTCCACTCCTACACTGTGACATGTGTATGTTTTAAGATAACAGTTTCTTTCCAATTATAGTTAGAGCTGCAACTATAGATTTTTTTTGAAATTGCTACTTTTAGCTTTATTTCTACTCTTGATAGCCACAAATATATATGATCTGCACGCTCTAATAATAGAAGTCAAGAAGCAGAGAGGAAAAATAAGACTACAATTAAATAAGAAGAAGGCTAAAACTGATAACAACTGGTTCACAACTAGCCTTAAAATTGATAGCGAAGATCACTGTGGATTAAGTCTGAAGAAGCTACTTGGATAAGCAAGGAAACGTTTCAAACCAACAAGAAAAGATGTCCAGTTTTTTTAGCAAGATGGTGTATTAAGAGAGGGACCTCCTTTGAATTAGGAGAATCCCGATGGACTCTAGAATACAGGATTGTGTCATTTTGATCCATGTCACTATCTGCTATCTTATATGTGATTGGATTCATTATTATCAGTTCCTCCAAATATTTTGTTAGGCTATTTGTGGGGAGATTACTAATAGCCTAACAAAATATTTAACCAGTAGGAAGCTGCAATAGTTAAATTAACTAATACTGATAAGATATACTCTTCCAGGGGCACAATTTATTTATTTATTTTATTATTATTAGTCATATTTCTATGCCGCCCGCTCTCCGAGGACTCTGGGCGACTTTCACCAAAGACAGTATACTAAATAGCGTATTGCCCCCAACAATCTGGGTCCTCATTTTACCCACCTCGGAAGGATGGAAGGCTGAGTCAACCTTGAGCCTGGTGAAATTTGATCCGCTGATCTGCTGAACTAGCAGTCAGCTGAAGTAGCTGCAGTACTACACTCTAATCACTGCACCACCTCGGCTCTTTGATACATTAAGTTTAAAACTTTATGGAACACATTCCTAGCTCTTCACTAGGTTACCCACAGATTCACAGATGCTGATAAGGAAACTGAATGATCTCATCTAACTTAATATTCTCACATATTTTGGTCTGCTGTCCAAGCACCATATCTGACTTGGTTAACTGATAAAATTAGCATCCCTATATGATGTTTTGCATCCTCAAAGATTTCAGGAGATGATTATGTAAATGGGCAGAGTGAAGTTGGCAGAGCTTTCATTTTATAATGTTATGTTATAATTTTTCTGGAATCAGTGGATTTACAGGGACATGATGGGCAGCTAGGAAGGCTCCCTACGAATCAGGACAGAGTATGCTGGATGGGGATTTCTGGGAGTTGAAGTCCGCACAGTGTAAAGCTTCCAGGTTTGAAAAAACACTGGTCTGAAATGTTGGCAACTTCAGCAGCTTCTTGCTTTATGTTCTCCTGTTAAAACCTTCAAATCCTATGCAAGTTCACCCCATATTTCTGTCTTCTCCAATGTTCTATCATCTTATGCCTGTTCCACCAATTTGTTCATTATAACCTGAAATGGCTGATTGCCAGAATAAGGTTTTTTCCCCCTAGTGGAAATGTTCAGTCTATTTGTCCTAGCTTTCAAATCAGTTTTGTTAATTTCTGGTTATTTGTAACCTTCACTTATTTGTACTGATCAATCAATAAACCCTATAAACACTGGTCTTCGTCTAGATAATTGTAGGTTGTCCATAAATTCTGCTCTGCTTCCTGATCCATATTAAACTATTCCATATCCAATCTCCTCTTTTCCTTTTTCTTATTTTTTTTTAATCTGTTGATGCACTGAGCTGTTCAATGTTTATTAATTACAAGATCTGTTTTCACTTTTGTTTAGTACAATCACTTGAACTGGTTGTGTTGCAGTGGCTTTTTATTTCCCCTGTGAGGGCTTTGTTTTTGCTTTATTGGTGGAAGAGTTTACAAAAAGAAAAATATTTTTTTCTTCTGTATCTTCTCCCTCCCCAACCCTTTCCACCTCTCCCTGCTCTGCACAAACAATTTGTTTTTGGTATCTTTTAGCCTTGAAAATGTCTGTTGACAACATGTTATCTCTGATGGATTAATAGAGTTATAAATACCTCTTCTACAATTCACTCCCACGGTCAAAGTTTTTCAAGATTCAGGAGCAGGTAAACCATATTTAGAAATTCAAAAAAGGTGATTCAAAATGGCACGAAGAACTTTTTCATCATTATTATCAAAGCAACTTATTTAAAACTTACAATTTCTTGCCTTTATTATGATGGGCAGCAGAAACCTTGATTAAGGGAGTAATTATTGCTTGCTGTTTGGGCCTCTGTCAGTGGTGGGTTTCAAAATTTTTTACTACCGGTACTGTGGGTGTGGCTTGGTGGGCGTGGCTTGGTGGGCGTGGCAGGGGAAGGATACTGTAAAATCTCCATTCCCACCCCACTCCAGGGGAAGGTTACTGCAAAATCCCCATTTCCTCCCAATCAGCTGGGTCTTGGGAGGCAGAGAATAGATGGGGGTGGGGCCAGTCAGAATTTTTACTACCAGTTCTCCGAACTACTCAAAATTTCCGCTACCGGCTTTCCAGAACTGGTCAGAACTTGCTGAAACCCACCTCTGGCCTTTTTCATTTGCGACAATAGTTATACATTGTTAATACACAGATATTTGTAGTACAGATAATACACAAATTTGGAGTACTGGCTTCAAAGGAGTGGACTGAAGAGAAAGAATTCTCTTCAACTTCTGTTTCTTCTTTCTTCCAAATCTGCTTTAAAGGCCTCCCCACCTCTCAATTTGGACCGTCATTCTACCTTTCTCTAATATTCATTTATCTTTATTCTTGTAACCTTACTTGTATCTTTCTCAAAAAGAATATTGATTTTACCCATTTTATTATTAGCAGTCACTAACTGAGCATAAACTGAGATTAGACTGTTAGCGAACAGTTTTTACCTATTAAATCCAAATCAGAATCCAAATGGAGTAATATTGCCTTCCTTTTAATTGACAGAGCTCATTATAAATGTTTCTGTGTAAATATTGTCTACTCTTTACTTACAACGCTCCTCTAACCGTGATAGCTTTTCATTATCCTCATCTATCACAGCACGTATCAGATGACAGAAAAGTCAGAAAACTCACTTGTTGGCTTTTGATGAGATAGTTCCTCTATTTTGAATGGTGTTAAGAGCATCTGAAATTTGTCTGCCGTTCTGATCGCTTCTTGAAATGCTTCTTTGGCTTCTTCTTAACTTTATTGCTTTTCTTTGTGCTCTGGTTATTTGTATTTTCCCCTCTTCATTCAGGCAGGCTAATTCCTCCTGTATTTTGCAGCAGTAAAAATAATAAGTGTGCTATCTCTATAATAAGCAGCAATGAGTCTCTAGAAAGAGGCAATAGATGAACGATAACAGCTGGATCAAACAAACATGATACGGAGAACGGTACACTGTATTTTTCAAAAAGTTGCATCCAATTTGGAAAACATTCAGAGTTATCTTTAAGCCAGTCCCATTAAGTGATAATTTGAAACAGATAGGAACAAAAGTCTGCCTTGCAAATCAATGCTTTTATTGCGAAATGGAGAAATTGCTAGGACTCGGTTGACTGCTTGGTAGCTAAAAGTCTGTCAATGTAGAGAATTTTCTCAAAACAAGGCAACCCGGCAAGTTAATTTAATCAAAGCCAAGATAACAAGCCAGGTTTACTTCATCAACAAGGCTGTGAAGTGTGAATACATAAAAGAGATCAAGCTATTACCAACTTGGTCAAATGGTGGAGTTAGACAAGTACCGCCAACCTTTATCCTAAAACTCATATCATTTTTAATGATTCCAATTTATAGCAGGGGTGAAATCCAGCAGGTTCTGACAGGTTCTAGAGAACCGGTAGCGGAAAGTTGAGTAGTTCGGAGAACCGGCAAATACCAACTCTGGCTGGCCCTAGAGTGGGGTGGGAATGGGGATTTTGCAGTATCCTTCTCCTGGAATGGGGTGGAAATGGAGATTTTGCAGTATCCTTCCCCTGGAGTGAGGTGGAAATGGAGATTTTGCAGTATCCTTCCCTTGCCATGCCCACCAAGCCACACCCACAGAACCAGTAGTTAAAAAATTTGGATTTCACCACTGATTTACAGTGTTATAAAGCAACAAAGGAAGTCCATAGCAATTCTTAAAACAAGAAGACATTGCCCAGCCCTAATGCTTTATACATAAATTCAAATTCCCTAACAAAACTAACTGCTATTGGCTGGAGAAGCATGAGGTAGCAAATAGCAATAGCATTTGGACTTATATACCGCTTCACAGTGCTTTACAGCCCTCTCTAAGTGGTTTACAGAGTTGGCCCCATATTGGCCTCAACAATCTGGGTCCTCATTTCACTGACCTCAGAAGGATGGAAGGCTGAGTCAACCTTAAGCCTGGTGGGATTTGAACTGCCAAATTGCAGGCAGCCAGCAGTCAGCAGAAGTAGCCTGCAGTACTGCACTCTAATCATTGTGCTGCCAAGGCTCAAATCCAGGTAGTCGTCTAACGACCACAATTGAACCCAAAATTTCTGTTGTTAAGAGTTAAGTGAATTTTACCCCATTTTACGACCTTTCTTGATGCAGTTGTTAAGTGAATAACTGCAGCTGATAAGTTAGTAATCTGGTTGTTAAGCAAATCTGGCTTCCCCATTGACTTTGCTTGTCAGAAGGTCACAAAACATGATCACATGACCTTGGGACACAGCAGGAGTTATAAGTATGAACCAGTTGCCAAGCCTCTGAATGTTGATCACATGATCACGGGGATGCTGCAATGGTTGTGTGAAAAACGGTCATGTCACTTTTTTTAGTGTTGTTGTAACTTTGAACGTTCACTAAACGAACTGTTGTAAGCCGAGGACTATCTGTAACACCAAAGATAGTGAAAATTATGTACTCCAAATCAGGGGTGAAATGTAAAATTTGTTACTATCGGTTCTGTGGGCGTGGCTTGGTGGGGGGGTAATGTAACTGGGTGGGCGTGGCCAACTTTTTTTTTTAACTTTTCAAAGCATTTTTTCTAATGCTTTGAAAAGTTTCTGCCAATCAGGCAACTCAGCTGGGATTGTCTGAGACTTTTCAAAGCATTTTTTACCACCTTTTCGGCCAAGAGGTTGCAGAAAAAAATGCTTTGAAAAGCCTCTGAAGATCCCAGCTGAGCCGCGCGATCATCAGAGGCTTTCTTTTTTTACTTTAAAAAGCATTTTTTCGTCGGAAGAGGTTGTAGAAAAAATGCTTTTAAAAGTTTTTTAAAAAAGCCTCTGATGATTGTGCTGCTCAGCTGGGCATGGGGGGAGGCACAGGGATTTTTGCTACCGGTTCTCCGAACCACCCACCGCCATCGCTACCAGATTGGGCGATCCGGTCCGAACCGGGAGCATTTCACCCCTGCCTTGGTTCATTGGACAATGCAAAGACCATTACATTTTTCAGGTTTGCAAATCTTAGGCACTGGTTCTTTCAAAAGAGAGGAGAGCAGCAATTTTCTTTTCTTTTTTTTTTTGCTGCAAAACTCACTGTTTTTCCTCAGAAGTTAATCCTGGGTTGAGGAAGAACATTTTGCAACAGGGTGATTTACAGCAGAGAAGATAGTCAACAGTGGGAACAACAATTCCTCTCTGAGAAACGATGAGTACGTTTGTATTTGCATATTACAACTGTCCAAGGTGGGAAGGAGAAGTTCTAGAAAAAGCATCATTTGATATTTGATGACATGGGCCAAGTCATATGAATCCAACCCTAGCCCACCATTTCCCCTCAGAACATCACTTTGAACAATCCATAACCGAATTGGGGAATGCTTTCGGGGGGGGGGGGAAATGAAATGTTCTTCAGTCTGAAAACTGAAGAAAAAGGAGGAAGTTGGGTCATTAGTAGTTGTATGAGACAGATCTCAAGAGATGCGGTCCTCAGACCTTAAGCCAATATAGATGTTCTATAAACCTATAAAAGAGCCTTGGATAGTACAGTGGTCTAAAGCACCCTGTTATTAACACAGCTGCCTGCAATTATTGCAGGTTCGAATCTCACCAAGGCTCAAGGTTGACTCAGCCTTCCATCCTTTCTAAGGTAGGTAAATTGAGGACCCAGTTTGTGGGGGCAATAAGCTGACTTTGTATAAATATACAAAAAGTATGAAGGCTATTGCTTAGCGCATTGTAAGCCGCCCTGAGTCTCCGGAGAAGGGCGGCATATAAATCAAATTAAAAAAAAAAACTAAAAGAAAAGCAAGCAAGAGCAATAAAGCTACTGGAAACAACTGCATTTGAACAACAGGTTTATTATAAGAAAATTAACATGACATTACATAAAATTGCAAAATTGTGCAATTATGGCAAAATGTTTAAAAATCCACGCATTTGCCCTCAGAGGACTACAGTACTTCTTTACTAGCATACCTGAGCACTGAACATCTGATACCATTTCTAAACAGATTTGGGAGCTTTCTGATATTACACAAACCACATATACTGCACACAGAGGAGAGCTGGCTTGGCAGGTTGGGAAACAACCCACCAGGTGGTCGTCCAGCTGCACAGCTTCACTCCACTTCTGTGGGGCAAGTGCAGAGTTGTGATAAATATGCAACAAATGTGTTTGGTGGATTCTGCCTTTAAAACAACCAATTGTGGAATTAAAAACTGAGAATGTTTTCCATGTCTGTTTTTAAAATGTATGTTAAATGGAAGAGCGATGTACCAGAAAATAAGCTAAACAAACAAAAAGAACAACAAAGAATATAAGTAGAAATATCAAATGCAACAAATGAACCGCTTAGCACAATTATGGGGACTTATGTCCATCTGGTCTCACACACTGTGCAAGGTTCTTTCAGAATTAGATTACTGAGAAAACAAGTTTATACAGGAAATTTCCTATTAGATAAGTTAGAAGCATGTAAACAACTAAATTCCTCAGTTAATATTACTGCTTAAATAATTATTCATGCGTAAGACTCATGGTATTTCACCCCCTGGTAAAAATTTCAAGATTTAACTCTCAAGCACTGTAGTCCACAGCCTCTCCCCTTCCCCCTCTGAATGGTTAGACAAAGATTTTTATTTAGTGCAGATAAAACAAAAAACAAAAATTAAGAGCAAACCTTCTGCAGAATTAACCACAGCATATTCTATTCCTATTCATCACATGACAACTTCATTTGCTAACAAGCTAAATTCTTAAATTTCAAGTCCGATTGACACTTCTAAATAAATACAGAAGATTGTCAACAAGCAGCAATGTGTTTTGTAAGGTTTTTGAAAATGACGTAACACTTCTTTTCTTTTGCAAAAAATAATGCAACATTAAGGGGAGGGTGCTTCAGAAAGTTTGCAGCTAAGAGGCTTACAACAGCGCAAATACAGCCAAGTAATAATAAAAACAATTAAATGTATGATAACTAAACAGTTTTATACAAATGCCAAAGAAACCATAACTTATTTAAAAATTCAGTCTTGGCAAATACACTTAAGACATCAAAGCCTTAATCATCCATGTACAAAAAAGCTAAACTCACTTCTAAAGTAGCAGGTTAGTGCCCTACCATGTTGAACTGTAGCTTGGACACACTTAATTCAGCTTGGAAATTAATCCTACAGCATCCAAAGAGCATTTGCTACTCTTCAATCATTTTCCATTATTATGTTCCAATTATAAGGGTAAACTATACAGCCTTATACTCCTGAATGAAAATAATGTGGAGCCAACCATAATATGTAGCACCAATTCCTATCTCTAGTTGGCGGCAAAGAGGCCAGGGGGTCAAGATTAGATACCGTAGACTATGCAGTTTTGCATTACTGGAGTTTCCCAACCTGAGCACTATTGAGACAAGAGTTAAAAAGGAAGTTATCACCTTTCATAACACTAAGTAATGTACTAAGTAATGTACTAACTCAACTATCTAGCATGTATTCTTGTTATCTTAATGTGCTTAAGCAATAATAATGAAGAAACACACACGCACACACGCACACACACATCAATGTCTAGACTAATGTACCTCCAGCATGGTTTATGAAAAAGCCCAAAGAAAAAGCTGCTTGCTGAATCTCTGGAAAATGAGGTATGTAACAGAATGAGGCTTTTTTATCCATTTAGTTTCACAGTCATGTTTTCTACATATAATATTGTGCAAGACTGAAAAGATACAAAATCAAGTGAGATAATATTTATCTACTGGAGAGTGTGAACCATATTTATCAATCTGTGGTTTTAAATTTTCTCTCTTAACTAAAGGTTGATTGATCTGACTCAGTCAAAAGTAGAGACCCATCATAGAAAAAGGACAATTTATCTTTTAAAACAAGCCTTAAGCTGAACCACGATGAAAGTCAAATATCTTTCTTTCTTGAGGATCAATGTTACTCTAAGAATTGCCAGTTAGCAAATGCATTCTCAGATGCCTAAATACTATGTAGGGATGAAAAAAACAACAACAATAAGAATTCCAAGTTATTTCAAATATGAAAGCAGAAATGTAATATAAAAAATTCTGGACTCTATTTTTCAATTCCACACATGTTTTTATGGTAATTTCCAAAAATAACTATCCTAGGACTACAAAGAAATCTCAGTAGTGCAAACTTTCACATTACTCCAGAAACAAATGGAGCTGGATGTTGGAGTGTAGGAGTATATTTTTGAGTAACAACTCACCAACAACTCATGCCAAATTAGCAATAGTGGAAACAATAAATACATTAGTTTGCTCTACTGTTATAAGAAGGCCCAATATTACGTACTCCCAACGTATAGCAATGCATTTCAATACATTAACTAGAAGTTTATGGTCAACTATGTAGAACTGTTTTAAGCTATGCTGTCAAAATTATAGGAGTGGACAAAACAAAGTGCCTTTAGCGCTTAACTTTCAAAGATGGAACTGTTTCCAAAAGGCCATTAAGACTATCTATATGTTATATAGGAACCAGCAACATATAAGATATTTAATTAAAATAGGTGTCCACGCACAAAGCAGCAAGTGTGTTTAAGACTCAAGACATTAATACTACCTACTGCCTTGCATAGCAGCTCTCCATTTGACCTATTTTGGACTTACAAATATGAAAATTGTACTAGCACCAATGGGTTTGAGCCCTTTATGGAGTGATCAACATATTCAGCTGCTTTTGAACCTCTATATTTAATTGGCAAAAATAGCTCTCCTAATACTAATGGAAGATTAAGGAACCACACTTAAAATTAAATTTACAGAAGAGAAGCAATGTAGCCATCTGAAATAGGGCAGCTCTTTCTCAAATGGGAACTTGTATTCTCCTGTGACTTTAAATCCATTTCTTTAAAGCTGCACATAAGATTTTAGACACTCCTCAACAAACTGTAGTTTTCAATGAAGCCCTATGTGAGGAGGTGACACAATCTCTATATGATACAAAACCCACAATTTCTCTCTGCAAATTTGAATGCACATTATTTATGTGC
The DNA here is from genome assembly GCA_012654045.1 of Ptyas mucosa. Lineage (NCBI taxonomy): Eukaryota > Metazoa > Chordata > Lepidosauria > Squamata > Colubridae > Ptyas > Ptyas mucosa. Next base: position 12,327,149 of record WNWU01000011.1, on the reverse strand, counting down.
AGCTGTTTATTGATTCAGATTTTTTTAAAAAAATAGCAAGATAGAGAAATTCTGCAATGAAAAAATGGGATTTAAAAATCCAAAAGCAAGAATAGAAACACTTAGAGCAGACAAAAGAAAATATTTGCAATCTGTTGTTTCTGCCAAAGGAAATGTTACAATGTACTTGGTTAAAGAAACATTCAAACCTGCCATATTCACAATAATCTTACTTTGAATCTGTAAGCAACTGCACATAAATAGTAATTATACATTCAAATTTGCAGAAAGAACTTGTGAGTTTTGTACTATGTAGAGATTATGTCACGTTTTCTTCATTTAGGGACTCATTGAAATAAATTAGTTGCCTAAACTTTCACAAATAACCAAAGTATATAAACTTCAAATATTTCAGTACCGTTTCAATAAATGGAAGAGGGCTGGGTATTTTTTTTTAATTTATTGTCACCAAATCGAAAATAGCAACCCATCGATATTGCCTCAGATTTTACCCGTATTTAAACAAGAAGTCACTTCAAGCTTGGTCTCTTCACCTTTCCTATTCATATTTAATTTGTTCTAATTATAGTGCATAGTTACCCAATCCATCTCCTCTTTCTTTTAGTCAAACTGTCATTCTAGATAGAATATGATCAAATGAGAAAATGTTGATAATTGCACTTTGTAACCCATTCCATACTCTGCAGGAAAACATCCACTGAAAACCTAAAACTAATTCCCTCTCCCCACTGCAACCTTTAAAGAGCACCCATTCCCACATATATGTATGTGTATATATATATGTATGTGTATATATATATGTATGTATATATATATATATATATATATATATATATATATATATATATA
>WNWU01000011.1:12305699-12326290 GCA_012654045.1 Ptyas mucosa | reverse complement strand
TATATATATATATATATATATATATATATATATATATATATATAAATGTATAAAAAAACCCAAAAGCTATCAATTTCAGTTCACATTAAATACTGACAGGAATGAATTTTTCTTAAAAACAGATGTTTCTGGTAGCATGGAACACCAAAGTCACTAAGGCCTTTTACCAATGAAAGGGAGAGGGGAGAGGAGTCAAATAACTTTCTGAAGACACTGTGGATACAATTTAGCAACAACACATTCAAAATGACGTCCAAGGTCCCAAAGCTTATCTGGAGTTTCATACACTTTCTGCCACTGGTCATTAGCTTCATCATATTGATAAAGAGAATTTTTCCTGCTGGTTCTGAAGACGTGTTCTTCAACTGTGACTTGAGTAGCTCGAACAAACAAATTTAGTTTATTTTTCAAGACAACAAGTTTAATATATGGATTAATGGACTGATCACATGGGAAATCTTTCTTTCTAGTCCACTTGTTCAATTCAATGTCATAAGCCTCTACAGTAAACATACGTTGGTGGTTTCCACAGGTTCCAGCAATGTAGTAGATAGAGTTATTGTAGACAGCTGCCAAACCCTGGATCCTAGGCACAGTCATCGGAGTCAAGAAACCCCAATAATCTTTTCGAGGATCATAGCAGAGGAAGAATTCTCCTAAGGGACAGAAAGGAAGGGAAACTAAAATGTAAAGAACTTGCCTTAAGATACTATAAGCAACCTCCAAAAGAAATGGATTAAGACTTCTACTTTCCTCAAAGCAACTGACCCAACAATATTAAGAACAATTTCTAATGAGCTATCAGGTACCTGTGCATCATATAGAAAATTAAAGACTTGTCCTAAAATATTTCTGCAAAACAATATTCAAAGCCAGAAAATATTTATTTACTTACTTACTTATTAACTTTGTATACTACCAAATCTTGTGACTCAGAAGCCTCTAAACTTACAGGGTTGTAAACCACATCTGTAATTTTGAGAACATTATGGACATCCTTGCAATTGTGGGCAAAGCCAATTATAATATATTCATTCACTAGAAGAAAAGCTATTTTATTTTAATACAGCTTTCAACAAGAGCAACATAGAACCATTTTCAAACAAAGGACTAAACCACTTTGACTATAATAAGTCAAAATTAAACAGTAATGTTTGAAAAATACATTTTTTAAAAAATGTTAAATTAATAAAAAAAATAAATATTGAAGTTCTTTCAAATGAGAAAAACCAAATAAAAGCAACCTTAGGCAATCTGGTCCCAAAATAGTTGTTACTATATAAATGACTGGGTGAACAGGTATGGAATGTTTTCTGAAGGGATGTGTGTGTTTGTGTGTGGGGGGGAAGGGGCCACCTTCACACCTCATAAGAGGGCATTCATAACTGGGCCACTGTCACTATGAAGGCCTTACTTCTGGCTACGAAATGTGAGCCAAACTCACGAGTGGGTCCACAAGTAGAAAGTTTCCCAGCTGATTTTTATACAGGAGTTTGATGGTACAGAGGGAGACCATATTTTAATTAACTGAGTCCTAGGCAAAACTGGGATTGCAGCTCACAGGAAACCATTCAGTGCATTTCAGAACTTCTAATATGGACCCCTTCTTTAGTTATATCTGTTCTCTGTACAACATTCCTTGTAATTTTCAAGGTATCTCTCTCTACATTACAAGTGCATTGCAGTAATAACCAATCATATAGTTGTTAAGGCACGGACCCCTAAGAATAGGCGATCTGTGTTCAAGAAATATTGTAGCTGATGTATCAGCTGAAGCTAAGCATCAGTCCTTCTTGTTATTAAGGTCACCTATGCCTCTAATGACAAACTGGAATGAAAGACAACCTATATACCGATTCTTTCAGGTTGCACTATCTCATCCAATACTGACCATCTTCCCATCTCTGGGCCTGAGGATCACTTCATTACTTCCATTTTATCTAGACTCAGCTGCAGTTTGTCATTCCTCATCCTAACTGCAGGCAACACTCATGCACCAGTTCAACCTCTTCTGATCCATGGGGGGGGGGGGGGGAGGAGCCAGAGCTGAATGCCATCAGCGTAATGATAACTCCAAATCTCTACAGATGACCACCTCTGGCAGTTGTACGCATTAAACAGGAGCCAAACAGCTACTCTCTGGTGATAGTCCTACACGTAGGAATGTTAACAAAGTATCTTCAGTTTGAAACCCACTGAGCCACTCCAGTAATGTGCCATAACCAGCTGTTGAGCAATTCAACAGAGTCAACATAGTAACACTTCCCATGTCTCTCTTCTGAAATCAGGGCAACCAAAGCTATTGCTATGTTATTTAAAATATGACATAAAATGGATCAGAGGAATGTAGCTGAATAGGCATCCTCTTCAGCAACTTGCCCAATTTGCAACTGGGAGGTTTATTTAAACTCCCAAGGTGCAGGGACAGGCTCTTCAAGGCAGTCATGCAACCCTCAGGTTAAAAGGCAGTGATTCCTCCCTGGAGGCATGCAATCATACTCTTCCTCCTGGAACTTAGCAATCACATTGAATAAGGGTACAGTTAGTTAGCCTATCCCTCTGAGTATCTGGCTGCAGCAAAGAAACTGATGTTACGATCTCTTAGCAGATGTGGTTCCAAAAATTCACAGGAACAGCAGTAATTGTGGCAACAAATTTAAAGCAGATAGTCATATGAAATGACTTCTCCATTTTGGCTTTCTTTTTGTAAAATAAATGATGACATGGTGTGATATGTCATATGTTGTTGCTCATTTGAGGTTGTACTTACCTACTTTTAAAAACTGCTAAGGACCAGATGATTTTTACTGTATCCTGATACGTAAAACCATTAGAACTCAAAGTGAGTATGCTTTTTTTTTCACGTGACTATATGTTCAGTTCTTTTCTCTAAATGCCTGACAAATCTATCCCGGTTGGCTACTGAATGTTCAGTCAAACCTTTTTAAGGACAAAACTTGAGTAGCCTGGTCATAAAATGAGAAAACCCTGCTGGGGACAATGTGGATGCAATAATGATGGAGAAGCAAGATCTCTTCATCACTACAGGCAAGTTTAAATGCTGAGCTGAACTCTATTGAATTCACTATAAGATCCGTGCTTTAACACCCAAAATTGATCAGTCAAGTGAGGAGAAAGAATAGCAGAAGTTTCACAAAATTTGGTCTATAAGCTATCTACATATAAGTTAATAAAACACAACAAGTATCTATGCCTTGTTCATTAAAATGTTAACAAAATAGCAATAGTACTTAGACTTAGAATACTGCTTCATAGTGCTTTACAGCCCTCTCTAAGTGGTTTAATATGCTAACAGTGTCAGCATGTTACCCCCAAGAATCTGGGTCCTCATTTTACCGACCTTGGAAGGATGGCAGGCTGAGTCAACCTTGAATCAATCCGGCTCAAACTCCTGGTAGTGGGCAGTCAGCCTGCAATACTGCATTCTGACGACCGTGACACCACAGTTCATCAAAATAAATATTATATTCATAAGCTTTTAAAATTCCAGTCCACTGGAAATATCAATCAGATTTATTAAAAAAAAGTAGCTCCCCACTGAAAACATAAAGTAATGAAGTGCAAAATCCTTATATAACCCTGCCTATAGGTCCTTCTAAAATTTAATTTTAAAATTAGTGTAAACTGTATACTTAAAAACCACTCTAAAATATTTTATATAACATCAATGCATTTCACATCTGTATCAAGCCATATTTTTTTAAAAAAAATAATTAAGATACTTATGCATATTCACAAGAACCTTCAACTTTATTGTCTTCTATATTTACTTTACATTGCCACATTAAATCTCTTATAGCCTGTTTCACTAGCATTTAACCAAAGATAATAAATATTCACTTCTCTAGGGAGAATATATTGGTTCCAGACATGCAACTGCTAATCCAGAACCCATATTATTCAGCAGACTCTAGTTTTAAGTCTTATCTTTTTTGTATCTCTACAGAAAAGTTGGCACATGTACAACTTTTGAACACACCTGGATGTAATAATTTGGGGAGGATGAGTCAGAAAGCATTCAGTAGAAATCTTTCCATTTATTGTGCAAACAGCATTTAAATGTTTGGTACAAATAACAGAGAACAAAATAATAGTTCAGCTGTAGAAATAAATCTTTATCTCCTTTGGTTTACTGACTTCATGAAAGCTGAGTACTGATATTATCACAACAACTGCAATTTTTATATTGTGTCTTTTAAGATACAAATCAAGTATGTAGTTTAAAACAATACTTTAGAATTTTCCCACACCTTAATTAATGGTAATGACCATGTGAGGAGGAAAGGAGTCCAGCAGATGCAGGCTTCTAAGATGTCTTTAGATTCAGACATTCATGTGAAAGATTTGCAAACCAAGTATGCAAGTTTTCAAGCACATTTTTTTAAAAGAAAAACAATTTAAAGACTGTTGGACAAGGTCAGCTAGGAATATGATACGAGGATGAGGATATTTATCTCCTACCTTCACTATAGTTCCATCTGAATTCAGTCCTGACAGCTATTCACAATTGAAGGAAATATTAACTAGTGCCAAATAGGAATTTCCTTTCTATGCAAATAGGTGGTGTGTATATGGGATGATGATAGTAATTCAGATTAGGTTTGTAGTGAGGGCACAGGGTTAATGCTCTTTGTATCAGAATTCTGAAATTGTGTGAACTTCTTGCTCTCCTCTCTTTTTATTGGTAATTATTAAATATATCTGACCTTCAATAGCCCAAACCATGGACTACTGGCCCAAACTGTGCTGGCTGGGGAATTCTGAAAGTTGCCTAAAAGTAATTAAGTTGCTATGGTTGAGAAACACTGGTCCAAACATTAAGAAATTTGTAAAGAAAAAGTAAGATGAATGATGGAATATCACTTTCAGAAGTAGAACTATGTATAATACCTTTAAATAGCATTCAATTATACTTCTGTCAGTGACTCTCCCTATCGCCTATAGTTACGTAATTCCTACTGTAGGTTATATCAGAACATCTCAACAGCAAGCCAAAATATTATCATGTATAAAAACAAGTGATATGCACCATAGCATAATTTACCTCTGCCTGTACTATACGACATGAATAGGATCATCCATCCTGTATGATACAATTAGCAGGGAAACTACCGGCAATGATCAAGATCTAATGAAATTACTCTCTTCTTCCAATACTTCAATTGTCAGTGCTAACTTCAAATCTCACCATATCCCCCCACACAAATCATCTTACCCTGTAAAACATAGATATTGTCTTTATATTCCACAGCATTATGAAACTCCATTGCTACAGGCATTGGACAGACAGCTGTCCAGCAGTTCTCTCGACCATCATAACATTCCACAGATTTCAGGGAGTTGCGCCCATCTCCTTCATAAACTCGACCACCTATTGCGTACAGTTTACCACAGCAATGAACCAGTTTGCAACCTATCCGGGCACGAAGCAGCGGAGATTTAGGGATCCATTTATTGCCAGAGTGATCGTACAGCCAAAAATCACTTTCTGCTCTGTGGTCTATGGAAACCTCACTGCTGCTTGGTCTGTATCCTCCAGCAATGTAAATGTCATTGTCAGGTGAAACGAGAATTCCAACTTCTCTTAAATCATTAGGTGGTTTGCATAGTTTGAACACTCTCCCTGTAATGGAGTCTAAACAAGGCACTGTTTGTTTCTTTCCTGAGTGTTTGTGGGCAGCATCAAAGCAGATGATCATTTCCGAAGCAGTCATTCCAAGCCTCTGGGTATAGCCATTGGCACCACTTTGTTCCTTCTGTACAGAGTTTTGGGCTATAGCCTGTGCAAACATGGGAGGAATATTCTCTATGAATGCTTCATCCAGTAGGGGCATACGGATGCATTTGGCAAAAATTTCTGGCAGATGGTCTTCTCTTTTACTAGGCTCATGCTCAAACCACCTTATAATGCTTTCGTAGACATGCTCCTCTTTGTCAACATTTAAATCATTGCTGTCCAATATGCTTACAAGTTGGTCTTTCCTCAAGTGGAGAAACTCTTGTTCTTTGGTGACACTCAGGAACTTTTTACGAATGTAATCTTGCGATCTGATTTTCAATTCCTGATGTCCGTAGTGATCAGCAAAAATAAACACTCCAATGGAGTTCTGTGGGTCCAAGTGACTGATCATATATTTAGCACACTGATCCTGAATGGAAGGGATCTGGAAGATACTAGCTGCAGTGAACAAAGCTTGGACGTTGGCCTCTGTCAATGTTATTTTGGAGGTATATGCGTAGTTCAGTACTAAATGCATGGATTCTGCTTCAACACCAACAATCCGAACCTCTTTCTGGGTACTCTCAGTAAGGCCACTAGTGAACATAGATCTATAAAATGAGGATGTGCATATACAATTAATAAAAAGTACAATGAACATAACAACCATCATTTCAACTATTATTAATACTCAGACTTATTTTTCTTTGCAAAACACATTAGACTTTAAATCAGTCAGCAGAATCCTGACTTTGTTAAGATATTACTATTAGATTTTTAACATTTATATTAGTTGAGAGCTACAGAACACTTGCTTATATGCATGCTACTGCTAAAAATAAGGATTGCAACATGGGTAATCAAAATGCCTTTTGCAACCACTGAGAGAACTGCCTATCTGAATTTTCTATGTTCCTGTTTCCAACAATCCAGACTAAAATGTTTGCAGCTCCTGCCTCAATAAATTTAGTGTTTTCTTACATTTTGTATAACATGGAAACAAAACTTCAGAACAGCTACATCATGATTACCTGAAGAATTGTTATTAGCAACTGGCTTATCTATACTACAAAACACAGATTTGGCTTGGTAAAAGTCATGCGAATACTCTTTTTAACCCTGAAGAATTAAGCCACAACCCTAGAAAGATTTACCAACATAAATCCCACCAAATTCTAAAAAGGCTTCTAATGAGATATGTACAGAATTATGACAGAGTTGTTGAAGTAAACAAACACCATAGTTGTAGCAGGTTGGGATGAGTTTTGATGTGTAGTACAGAATAATTCATGTAATTTAAAAACAACTATTCAGCTGTTTTTTCTTTCTTGAAGTGACTCAAACTGCGCAGTTTTGTGATTTAGTAACTGTGGTCTGACAGATTTCCTGGTATTTTGCTGGTTACTATGGCAGTCACCTTCAGAAGAAATTGGTTGTCTCAACCACGGTCACTAAACTCTGCAGTTCAACATTGCACAATAAATACAAGTGTGAAAGTTTATTCCAGTTTAGACTTCCAATTGCTCTGAACTCAGAAGTATGGGGGATTAAATTATTGGAAACAGATTACATCCATATTAATATTCCTTGTAAAAATAGCACTTGTAGGAGGTGCTATAATGGATGGTTCAGATTTTAAAAATTCCCAATGGCACATTATTTAACAGAATAATAGAAGGGACCTTGGAGGTCAAGCAGAAGATCTCAAGCAGGAGATCCTATACCAGTGATGGCTAACCTTTTTGCTGTTGCGTGCCAAAAGCAGGGGGAGTGAAAGGGGGGGTCGCATGCACGTGTGCCCACACACATAATTCTATGCGCCCCACCCTCCTGCGCATGCATGCACGATCCCCCCCTTCCGCTCCCTCCGCTTTTGGCATGCAATAGCATGGTGGGCCTGTTTTTTGCCCTCCCCAGGCTCCAGAGCCTTTCTAGGATCCTGGGGAGGGTGAAAACGGCCTTCCTCACCCCCCGGAGGCTGGAAACAGCCCATTTGCCGACTTCTGGTGGGACCGGAAGGCCTGTTTTTTGCTTTCCCCAGGCTCCAGAGCCTTTCTAGGAGCCTGGGGAGCGCGAAAACAGCCTTTCCCACCCCCCGAGGTCGTCTGCAGGCTGGAAACAGCCTTTTCCCTAGTTCTGGTAGGTCCAGAAGGCCCGAAAATGGAGCTGAGCTCGCGTGCCCACCAATATGGCTCCACGTGCCACCTGTGGCACGTGTGCCATAGGTTCGCCATCACAGTCCTATACCATTTCAGACCAATGGTTGTCCAGTCTCTTCCTAAAAACCTCTAGTGTTAGAGCACCCATAACTTCTGGAAGCAAGTCGTTCCACTGCTTAATTATTCTAACAATCAGGAAATTTCTCCTTAGTTCTAGGTTGGTTCTCTGATTAGTTCTCATCCATTGCTTCTTGTTCTGCCTTCTGGTGGTTGGTAAGATAAACTATGTGAAATGGTTTATCTTGCTTTAGAATATTTTTTTTGGCATCAAACCAATACAGGGCATCCATTCACAAGAACATTACCCAGGCATTTCACACACACTGTGGTGTTACTTGTGGCAACTGTTTAGATTGTTTTATGGATTTTATTATTCTTACAGTGTTTAATGCATATCTGTACTTAGTATAGAAATGTAACTAACAAAGGAGAACATTTGTAGCTCAGAGTTGATATGAGGGGTCCTTGGTGCTCTCTGAGCTTGCTTGTTTTCTTGCAGACGTTCATTACCCAAACTAAGTAACATCACCTGACTGATGATGTTACCTAGTTTGAGTAATGAAACATTTGCAAGAAAACACGCAAGCTCAGACAGCACCAAGGACTTCTCAGAAATGTAACTTATTATCTCTCCTTTTATGGGGAGAACAGTAATTTGGATAAGAATTTATGTTGCTAAGTTATGCGGTCATAAAGCATGATGTCACATAACTGCATCGTGTAGTGAAGGCAATCCCAGAACTTCCTGCTGCTTCCCGTCATTAACCAAATTCCACCAGTGAAGACTCATCCCATACAAGCCATTCTAGGATTGGTTCCTCCCAGCCCCAGCCTCGGTTCGTCCAAGGTAAGGGACTGTTCAACTGCCCCCAACAATTATTTCCCCTCTCTGCAAGACTCCAGAGGCTGCTTACTATGCTGAGGCTCAGGGACATGCCCCTTCTGCTGGCACAGATGGTATAGACCAATTCTATCGGGGTGAGACAGTTCCATATATTTATATTTCCAAATATATTTATAGGTGTGCAACAATTATTTTAGAACAGAAGCTTGCATTTGCACCTTCCCGGCTCCAAGTGCCTGCCAGCATGAGCTCTGCTTTGGCTCACTCCTTTCTTTTCTCTATCGCAAAAGAGGCATAATTCACATTAATTTTTGCTATTCCTGGCCTTTTCCAGTGATGGTGCCTGCAAGTGCCAAAGTAATGGTGATGCCAAAGGCATACCTAGAAGTCCCACAGACCTGATTAATGTACTGGATCAGATCTGATGAAAAGATACTTTCAACTCAATAACCAACTGTATGGCAAGAGGTTCATATTAATCTCAAAAACTCTTTCCTGTGGCTGCGTTAGGAAACCTAAGCACATTAAATGCTATTCTTTGCTTATCTGTTATATTTGAGTTTTAAATAGTCAATTGTAATTTCTAACAACTTTCTAAGCTGGGAAAAGGGAATAGTGATTTGACTTATTATACAAAATTCTGTTACATGTTATAAAACATGTGAAAAGCACATTTACAATACATATGATCCAACTTTTGCAAGTTGTCACAAATTGTAGAAATATCCAAGATACCTTGCAAATAAGTTTGGAAAAATAATTATAGACCCTGAACATTCAGAATTCAAGAAATGAAGCAGTTAAAAATAGCCAAAATACTCTAACAGCTTTAATTCCTACGTTAATCTTGTAAATAAAAGAATACTAGTATATGTTAGAAGAAAACAGACTGTTCAAATGAATTAATCTGCTGCCCATTCTGTCTCTCACAAACACAGATAAATACCAGAAGAAAAATACATTACTTACAATACAAATAATACACTAAAAATAAAATATTATATACCTAAAGTAAGGACTGATTGCAGCAAGGACATTTCGATGACAGGAAAATGTTTTCCCATGATCCACTTCTACCACAATATCTGTCAGCTGTCCTTCATCGTACATCATTTTGAGCTGTTGGAGAATGCTACAAGCATGAAAGGGATCCATCCCACCAATGGCTATGCTTGAAGAAGTTCCATACAATGTTTGGGTAAATTTGCTTTGTTCTGGTGAAAAATGGAAATAAATGAACTTGAGAAAGAATGGCACATATTATGATCGATTCCCATGGATCAAGATGTGAACCATATTTCATTAGATGTGAATGCTGGAAAATATTCTGTACACCGACAAAACTAGAGATATCTTCCCAAAATTTGCCAAATAACACCTCACACCCTAAACATTTGTTTAAAAAATATCTGCATAATTCAAATTTCTGAATGTTGAAAAAAGCAAACTTCAGTACAATGCTAGGATATCTCTTCAAGATTATACATGGAAAATATTATTTTTATCATTCTGCAAATAAGAAAAAACAAGCAATATTATATTAGAGGACATTGCATTATTATTTTAAGATCCAATCAGATTAGATTGTATTTTTCTGTATTTTATATTCTCTTGCTCTTATATGTTCATTATGTTCTGACTTGCAACTCTTTTCCATAACAGAATAACAGAATAACTGAGTTGGGACCTTGGAGGTCTTCTAGTCCAATCTCCTGCTCAAGCTGGAAACACTATACCATTTCAGACAAATGGTGTCAAATCTCCTTCTTAAAAACCTCCAGTGTTGGAACACCTACAACTTCTGGAGACAAGTCGTTCCACTGATTAAATGTTCTGTCAGAAAATTTCCCCTTAGTTCTAGGGTGCTTCTGTCCTTGATTAGTTTCCATCCATTGCTGCTGCTACTGCCTTCCGGTACTTTGGAGAATAGGTTGATCCCCTCTTCTTTGGAGCAGCCCCTTAAGATATTGGAACACTGCTGTCATGTCTCCCCTAGTCCTTCTTTTCATTTAAACTAGACATACCCAACTCCTGCAATCATTCTTTTGTTTTAGCCTCCAGTTCCATAATTATCTTTGTTGCTCTTAAGAGTCTCAACATCTGTTTTTATATTGTGGTAATCAAAACTGGATGCAATATTCCAAGTGTAGTCTTATCAAGACATTATAAAGTGGTAATAATAATTCATGTAATCTGGATTCTATCCCTCTGTTAATGCAGCCTAGGACTGCACTGGATTTTTTGGCAGCTGCAGCATGCTGCTGGCTCATAGTTAAGTGATTGCCCCCTAGGACTCCTGTCCACCTAGCAATTTGAAAGCATGCAAGTGCAAGTAGATTAATACCACTTCAGTGGAAAGGTAACAGTGTTCCATGTGACTTTGGCATGTAGCCGTGCTGACCACGACTACAGAAAATGCTGGGAAAATGCTGACTCCCTCGGCCAAGAAATGAAGATGAGCATCACATCCTAGAGTTGGACACAATTGGACACGGAAACCTTTACCTTTAACCTTTTACCAGTAGGACTCCAAGATCCCTCTCACAGTTACTACTATTGAGCCAGGTATCACCTATTCTGTATCTGTGTTTTTGGTTTTTCTTACCTAAATGTAGAACCTTACTTTTCTCACCATTGAATTGCATTTTGTTAAGATAAGGTCCAGTGTTAAGTCTGTCAAGATCCGTCTGTATCTTGAGTTTATCTTCTAGAATGTTGGCTATTCCTGCCAGCTTCATGAGTTCCTCTTCTACTTGCTCCTCTAAATCATTTATGAAGATGTTGAAGAGTACTGGATCTAAAGAGCCTTGAGATGCCCCACTGCATATTTCCCTGCATGTAGATGCAGTTCCATTAACGGCTACATGTTGAGCACGGTTAGTCAGCCAATTATGAATCCATCTGGTGGTGATGCTGTCTAACCCACATTTTTCTATCTTATCAAGTATATGTTTGGTCTACTTTATCAAATGCCTTACTGAAGGCTTAAGTTCACCAATTTTATCAGAAGAGTATCTTATTGATGCTGTACTTTTAAAAATATGAAATGGGCTTAAAACAATAGGATGCATATGAGAAAACTAGTAAAAATAGTAAATGTCAAAACCTTTTGTTGATAAAGTATCTGAATCTGCTTCAACTTTAGGCTTCAGCTTTGAGATTTAAGTATGTCTTTAAAGCAACTATTTCTGTAATTATACAGGAGTATATGTGGGGGAGGAATGTTTGATTTTCTTCTGCCCACATGCAAGGGTGAGAAAGTATTGTTTGTTTGGTTAATTCTGGCTGATAACAGCTATCAGAGGAAGTCTTAACCAATTAAGACTTAGAGCTAGTGATAACAACTCAACTTCAAATCTTCTTCAGTGAAGCAAATTGCAGGAAGCACTCCAAGTTGGGCTTGCACCTGATTTGACAATAGAACTTTATATTTCACATGTTTGGACCACCCATAGAGTAAGAAGACTTACTCTAGGAATTAGCCAAAAGAAAGAACATTCTATATACCTTATATTATCTCACTGAAATGCTATTTAGGGTCTAATTCTACAATTATTATTTGTCTGATTGCTCTCAGAAAGTAAAAGGGGGTGTATACCCAGATTTATTACCATAAACATTAATAGGTCCAATGTTTCTATATTTAAAGTACTTATTTTTTAACTGAAATAATCAACATGCCATATAAATCCTCAGAAATCAAATTTTCAGTGGAGTCAAGACTAATTGGAAGAGGGTGTTGGGAGGATGTTGAGAGATAAATAAATAAATCTCCCTTTGACTCAATGTAAAATGAAGCACATTCAAAAAGTACCTAGAAACTAGAATTCGGAACTCATCATACTGCAGATTCATTTGATGGTCTTTACTGAGATTCCTTCAGAATACGTGATCTTTCTCTATTTGCTCATCTGTTACTCAATGTAAAAAGATTTCCAAATGACTTTTTAAATACGCCACATCTTAATGACTTGAGACAAAAACAAAGAAAATACTGATTCTCATGGGTAACTTATTAGTATTAGGGCTTAACAATTATTTAATCTATATTTATTTATAATAAATTTTATATACCACTATTTCCTAAGACATAAAGCACTCTTAGGAAAGAGTTGGTAAATAATAACCAAAATAACATAGAAAGTATAAGGTATATAATGGATAAATAACATGGAAATTCAAATAAAAATGCAAAATTAATGAATAGTAATCATGACACCATTAGCACCTAAATATTTTGTGAAGTAATAGGTTCTTAACTGCCCTCCTAAAGGTCAAGAGGTCACTCACATTCTATACTCTAAAATATAATGTTTCAGAGTTTGGAGGCAACTACAGAGAAGGTGCATCACTAAACCCCCCAGATCCTTAATGGCACCCTCAAAATGTCCTTATATATTAATTTACTGATATTTTCTTGTCTTGCTCATTAGGATCTCAAGAGAAATGCTTGCTGGAAATTGGAAATAATTAATGGCCACTTGGTCTAATCCAACAGGGTTCCCTTAATTCTCTAAACTAAATATTTTTTCAAGATAAATATTTCCATCCAATTTTTTTTATCAATGCTTGTAAAGATACTGAAGTAATAGGATTTTTAGGATCAATTATCATCAGAAAAGTAACCAGCAGTTCAGAAATATGCTACAAAGTATTAATGAAAACCTTGTAAAAGTATTGTCCACACCTACAAAAATCAAAATCATGCAATGATTTTTTTCTATGACACTTTATGGACATGAAAGTTGAAGGATGTGGAATAAAAAGAGTGTTGAACTTCAGTGTGGGAGAAGACTCTCAAGAATGGATGGCTGTCCTGTCCCTCTAAATTCAAACAAATAGATCGTAGAAAAAAATTAATCCAGAATTCTCACTTGAGACACAAATGACCAGCTGAAACCATCTTATTTGGGACACTTCATGTGAAGAACTTGCTTTTCTGAAAAAGTCTGTATCTGAGAAAAGGGGAAGAAAACATAGATAACCACCGACAAGGTGGATGGACTTAGTTACAGTGATGATGAGTGCACTGTTGGGAGACTTGAAGGGTCAGGTTTGGAACACATTATGCTGGAGAAAAACAATGTTTGTGTTTACTAAAAGTCAACATCAAGACTGTACATAATGTATGAATTGCAAACCATACATTTTCTATGTTCTTTGACAATGTGCTGTTAACTCTAAAGGACATCTCAGAAGTGGCTGATGCAGAGATGTGAAGGAGAGCCTAGTCTGTGTACATGGAGCACAAGATTGCTGAAGGTCATCCAGTAAGAATTTACAAAATACCAAGATGTTGTATCTGACAATGATTAACATTCCTTTATTGAAGATGGATAGAGGAATTCACTTATGTCAAAAGAAGGACTTAAAACTGCTGTCTTCTGTCCCATCTTTAAAACCTCTCTGTGATCCAAAAAATGCTCAAATCCACATATTCAGTTTTCTAAAGTAAGAATAGGGTTGTATTCCTATTAAAAGAAGCAAGCTATCATTTTGGGTATGATGTTGATCCTCATCTATCCTCATCTATTAGTCAACTTGTAAGGGTAGTTTTAACAAGAATCATGTATGATGTGAACTGATAAAATATGGTAAGCATTATTCATGCAGTATGTTCTATAAAACCCTATCCCAGGAAAATGCCCCAAATATGCAATTGGTAAACAATGCAGCAACTAGGCTGCAACATACAAGTGATCATATACCTATATGGAAAGAACTGTACAGGCTACCAAATATTTCTTGGCATCATTTAAAACAATTGGTACTAACTTTTAAGGCCTTATGTGAGTCAAGAGGACTTTATCTTGCATTAATCAGAGAACATGCAATGCTTTCATTTGGGAGTTGTGTCTGGAATTGTCTTCTCAGAATTTAGAAAATATTTTTGCTAACTGATAAATGGTTAATTGATTTTGGTGTGAATTTTATGTCTTTGGCTTTTCATTTATTTGTTAGCAGTCTTGAACATGCAACAGAGATGATAAAATAATAACAGAATAATACATCAACTCTTAGCACATCACCAGAAAGAACACCAAGCTTAGAAATATTTCAGAATATCTGGCAAAATGACAACCAAGCAGTATTTCAATATAAAACCTGTTTTGGTGGTAAAGAAATGAAAGAAGCCAGTATTCCAAGAGAAGACAGATGACGTGCTTGAGGATTTTACAAATCAGGTTCTGCTGCTTTTTAATCTAGAACATACATTCTGGTAGTAATATACATAAAGGCAAGATACTCTCAGGTGAAGTTCAACGCCTGGTGATTGTAATTTTTGTGGCAATTTTATGTTATGGAAATTTCAGTAAGAAAGTAAGGAGGACTTTCTTACTAAAAAAAAGAAGAAGAAAACAGAGAAAAAGTCCTTGACCTACTGTTACAACAAGGAAGGCTAGAATGCACTTTAGTGGGAGTATTTTATACTTTGCTGGTTTGCCTTTTGGAATTACATAGAATGCCTAAGAAATGTGTGAACTATTAAGTATTTCATACTCTGACATCCCATTCTTAGCATTCTCTAAGATTTCCTAGGCATTCTACAAATTGCCTAACTTTTGATGGTAACAGAAAAACCTCTATACATACTAGCTATAAATGTATCTTCTTCTAGGGGTTCAGGAGAATGCATAATTAGAAAGGCATGTAGAAAGGCAGAGACACACTCTCTCTCAATCCCCAGACTTCCCTTCACTGAGCAAATCTACATGGGCAAACTACAGCCTCCTTTCAGATTCTGTGGTTTAGCCAAGGGAAGTCTGGGGATTAAGGGGGCAGGATGGAGATAACAGAGTTGTGGGGTAGAAGAGGAGCCACAGTGCCACCAATCTCCACTCTTTTTACCCCCCCCTTCCCCCCCATGTGCCTTTAGAACAAAATCCAACTTCTCAACTATCCTATTTGTAAATTGTGAGATTAAAAACAGGGTTTCTCTGTCTCTCTTTCTCTGCCTGGATCTCTCATTAACTTCCTGGTTTCAGACATGGTCTTAATTAACCCTCTTGAAACTCCCATCTGAGAACGTGGCTTCTAAACTCCTATTTTAACTTCTCCATATCTCTGATGACGTCCCACTCCAAAAACAAAAGGCTTCCTCTTTCAAAATTGCTGTGTTTTCATTTCTTAGGGAAAGGAACCTGCGGCTTGCCTGCCCCCCTTTAACCGAGCTACAACTTCTGGCGACCATCAGCCATGCTGGCAACAGGTACTCCCCGTTCCTGGGTTGTTTTTTGTTTGTTTGTCCTCTTAACCCAAATTTAACACCACGGTGCTAATGGGACTAAAATAAAACGGAAGCCCCCCAACCCCCCCCCCCACTTCCTCCTTTCAGCGCCTCTCCAAGACCAAGTGCCACGCAAAACAAGACTAGTCCAAGGTTTCTAGTCCTCATTGAGCGATGAAAAGTCTGTCAGGAAACGCCGGGTTAGTTCTGAAAGAAACACACACCCCACCACCACCCCAATCTGTAGCATTTCTTTCCCTGGGTGACAGCAGGGAAGGTTACGCTCGCCTAAAATACCCCCCATCGAAGTATTATCATAAAAGCCTACGGCGACCACCCTCTCTATATTGGGGAGGGGATAGTGGTGATTTTGTTTGGGGGGTGGGGGAAAGGTGTTGGGTCATTAACATTAGCAAGAGTTTGAAAGAAAAGAGCAAAAAAAAGAGCCCGGCCTCCCTCCCTCCCACACTCGACCCAACCGTCCCCACTCTTTGTGGGACACCTCACAAAGAGGGTCGCTCAGGTTCCCACGAGAGGCATCGCCCCCCCCACTCCGGCTCTCTTCTTCCTCCTCCTCCTCTTCCTCCCGAGGGCCCACCGGGCAAGGCCTCGAAAGCCCCCTCGCCCGCCGCCCCCTCCCTTCCCCAACCGCCTGGAGGCTCCAGCCCGCCGTGCCCACCTCCTGTGGCAGCCATACTGCAGGGGAGGGGAAGGCGGGCCTCAAGAGAGTCTGCCGCTACCGGAGGAGAACCGCCGCGGCTCCCGCCTTTCCACCTCCGTCGGCCGCAGAAAAAACGCTGCCGCCGCCTCAGTGGTGCTCGCCGCCTCTGTCGGCTCGGCAAAGAACGCCCCGCGAGCGCTAGCCGAGACGGGATTGGCCAGCGGCGGACCCCGAGAGCTTGTTGGGAATTGTAGTTTTTCCCCCCTCCCCTTCAGCCCCCCCACCTCCGAAGGTCCAGATGTCAACGTCCCGCGAATTGCACACTGGGAGTTGTGGTTCTTTCAAGGCCAAGCCTCTGTCCTGTACAATGAATTGTTTCTTTCGCAGGGCTGCTGCTGCTGGAATCTCCATTTAGGACAGTTCTTAGGCCGGGGGAAGGGGGCGGGTTTGGGGTGAGGGAAACATGTCTCTTGATGTCTATGGAGATTCTCAGTCATCCAGGTCATGGTTGTCCCAAAGGTGCTTTTTTTTTTCAAGAGGCACCTGGACTTTCTGGTTTTTCTTTGAAGACATTTCGCTTCTCATCCAAGAAGCTTCTTCAGCCCTGACTGGATGCTGGGGAGGACCATCCAGTCAGGGCTGAAGAAGCTTCTTGGATGAGAAGCGAAATGTCTTCAAAGAAAAACCAGAAAGTCCAGGTGCCTCTTGAAAAAGGGGTAGGTGGGCTAACTAATGGTTGCACTGCTATGCCCTCCATGGTACTCAGATTTAGGAAATTAGTTATTGCTGAGTAGCAGCCATAAACCTTAATCATTAGACCAAGGGTCTACAGACTTGATAATTTTAAGAATTTTGGACTTCAACTTCCAGAACTCCTCAACCAATCATACTGAAGTCCACAACTCTGAAAGTTGCCAAGTTTGGAGACCCCTGCACTAGACCAGTTATTGGCCATTCATTGACACAAATGGCTATCTCATAAATACCTAAATATAGAACCATAGAGGAGTCTCCAAGAAACTTTTCTAGCCTTCCCCAGTCAAATAACTTGAAGTTCAGCTATCATTTCTATTCAGCCTACCCAGTGGGAGTTGAAATCTTACACATTTGAAGGACACTAAGTTGGGAAACCTATTTTATCTATCTGATGACTCTTTGTCTAGGACTGTGATGGCAAACCTATGGCACACATGCCACAGGTGGCGCACAGATATCTGTGGGCAAGCAAGTGTTGCCCTAGCTCAGCTCCAGTGGGCCTTCCAGGCCCATTGGAAGTCGGGAAATGGACTGTTTCTGGCCTCTGGAGGGCCTCTGGGGTGGGGTGGGGGAGGCCATTTTCGCCCCCCTCAGGCTCCAAGAAAGCCTCTGGAGCCTGGAGAGGGCAAAAAACAGGCATACTGGGCTCACCCATAACCTTTTTGTCGTCACATGCCAAAAGCGGGGGGAACATGGGGGGGTTGCGCTCGCATGTGTGGGTGTGTAGAGGGGGTGTGGAGGGGAATTGAATCATGACTGTGGGCACACATGTGTATGACCCCCCATCCTCCCCCCACTTTTGGCACACAATGGCAAAAAGGTTAGCCATCACTGGTCTAGGAAGAACAATGATTAAGTCTATTAATATCAGTCCTACATCTTGTAACAGAAATCCAATCAGTATATTCAAAATAGAAATCATAGCATAGGTCACTCAGTATACTAGTGAATTGAATCAGATGACTGCAAAGCATCTTACAAGTTCAATAAATGATTTGATTCTGGGATTGTTACAAGCAACATACAGCATTGCAACTTTACTTCTTTATTTGAAGAATGCTGGAGTTGATCAGTTATCTGATACAGATATGAGTTGCCAGCTAATGAATTTTATTTTCCAAACAAACCCTATTATAAAGTTCTTAGACTTAGAATAATTTTACTGTCACTTTGGATGAACACTAATCGGCATACATTAAAATGAAATTTCATTGCATACAGCTCTCAAAGGGTCACCCAATATACAGTACATAAACATGACAAAAATATAAATAAATGAATACAAATCTTCAATCTTGCTTTAGAATTAAGTTTTGTCACTGCAACCTGTCCAGCCTGGCACCCAATCAAATCCATCGAGATCATTCCTAGAAAGAAAGAAATTTTCCACTAACTAACCTAATTCTCCAGTCAACCCTGAACAGATGATTAGAAGCAGAAAAGATGCATCACCCCACAAATGAAAGTCAGGTGAGGTTTTTTCCACTGGCACATAAGCTTGGTATCTTAGAAAGACATTAGTGTGTGTGTGAAATCTACCCTCTAAACCAGTTTCTTAAACTTGGAAACGTTAAGATGTGCAGACTCCCAGAATTTTGATCTAAATCATTTTTACCAATGTTTATTTTTAAATTGGAATAAGGTTATCTTAACCATGAATTCAGAAAAAAAAGGTGCTCTATCCTCAAAAATCTGGAGGTTGCTTTGTTGACTTTTCCTCATCTTGTTACCTGTAGCTTTAAAAAAAATGTAAGGGTGTGCTTTTTAAAAATTAATGCAAAACTTTTTATCCAGGCTCTGGTGGACTGGTGCAATAAAAGTAACCTGATTCTAAATGTTAATAACACAAAGGAGGTCATTGTAGATTTTAGAAAGAGCCGGCATAGTCATACTCCACTCAGTATCAAGGATGCAGATGTAGAGGTGGTCAACAGTATTAAGTATCTGGGGTGCAGATAACTAACAATCTGAACTGGTCTCTCCACACGTCATCCTTAGTGAAGTGTGCAAACCAGCATTTGCATTTCCTGAATCAGATGAGGAGAGTACATCTTTCTCCTTCTGTCCTGGCCACTTTTTACAGAGGCACGATTGAGAGCATTTTAACAAACTGCATCATTGTTTGGTTTGGTGGCAGCAGTCAGTGCCTTAGATTGAAAGCCCATACAGAGAGTAGTAAGGACAGCTGAGAAAATTATAGGAAGCTCGCTTCCTGTTATTCAGGGTACTGCTTATAAGCGCTATGTGCTTAGAGCTCAAAGCAGTGTTAGAGACCCTACACACCCACTTTATGGTCTGTTTCAGTTGCTCCCCTCTGGGAGGAGGTTTCAAAGTATTTCTAGCAGGACTACCAGATTCTGTAACAGCTTTGTTCCCTATGCCATTCATCTGTTAAACTTGCAAGATTCGTTTTTCTCACCATGTAGATGTATATATCTAACTAGACCCGTGATGGCGAACCTATGGCATGAGTGCCACAGGTGACATGCGGAGCCATACTTGTGGGCATGCAAGTGTTGCCCTAGCTCAGCTCCAGTGCGCATGCGCGTACCAGCCAACTGATTTTCAGGCCTTCCAGTCCCACCAGAAGTCGGGAAACTGGCTGTTTCCAGCCTCCGGAAGGCCTCCGGGGGGGGGGGATGGGGAAGGCTGTTTTTGCCCTCCCCAGGCTCCTAGAAAGCCTCTGGAGCCTGGAGAGGGGAAAAACAGGCCTACCGAGCCCACCATGCCATTGCGTGCCAAAAGCAGGGGGAAGTGTGGGGGGATCACGTGCACATGCGCGGGAGGGTGGGGCACATTGAATTATGGATGTGGGCACACGCACCCACGACCGCCCCCCGCTCCCCCCACTTTTGGCACGTGATGGCAAAAAGGTTAGCCATCACTGAACTAGACTGTGTTGTTCCTGTGTCATATAATATAGGTGGGTATATACATAATTTTGTATTTATTTATTTATTTTGCCATGTCTATGTAATGTATATTGGAGGTGGAGACCCTTTGAGAGCTATATGCAACATAGATACATTCATTCATTTTAATGCATGCTGATTAGTGTAAATTCAAAGTAAAAATAAAGTTATTATTCTGTTCTGTTCTGTTCTGTTCTGTTCTGTTCTGTTCTGTTCTGTTCTGTTCTGTTC
>WNWU01000011.1:12244466-12296920 GCA_012654045.1 Ptyas mucosa | reverse complement strand
TATTCTATTCTATTCTATTCTATTCTATTCTATTCTATTCTATTCTATTCTATTCTATTCTATTCTATTCTATTCTATTCTTCTCATTGAGACAAGTGCTGTTTCAAATGCTTTTGAATCTTCCCAGACAATTGTTTTGATCCAGAAATCTGAGTATACTCAATGGGGCAACGTAATTCATGTAATTCTGTCTACTGAAATTAATTTAATTTTACTTATGAAATTTAGAAGGCTACCCAACTTCCAAAGACTCTGGTAGGTTACATGCAACAGAAACCAAAGGAGAAAGAAAAGAATAATGTACATACCACAAGAAATCAACTAAAAAAATTCTAAATCAAATGCAGCAGAGAAAGCATAGATGCATAGAGATGTATGTATTGTCATTTTATGAGTGTTCTTCTATATTGTGAACAATATAATTAGTACAGTAAATAAGAAGTATGTCGTTCCCATTAAAATAAGTAAGACAAACCATGGCTAATTTTCACATGGAGGTTATGGAAACCAGAGGTCCAATAATTTAGACTGGTTTGCTCATTATGCTAAGCCTGATAACCAAGCTATAACCACCCCACGTGTGACCCAAAGCATCTTCATAATGTTGCCCACCCATCATTGAAACATGTCTGTTTGCAGACATATATGACACTAAATTAACATTACAGTTATTTTGGCCCAGTGATACTTGCACAACTAGAAGATTTTACAGTTATTAGCAAGCAATGAAGCAAGATTGCTTAGAATGATTTAGGAAGAACTGTAATACAAGAAATTGAAACAAAAATCAAGTACCTGATAGTAGAAATAAAACAGAGTTCATAGTTGAAATCAATATTTTTCAACCCTGGCAACTTTAAGTTGTGTGGACTTCAACTTCAGCTATGCTGGCTAGTGAACTGAAAATAAATTAACAATATAATGAAATGTTTCTACATTATGTAAAACTGGATTGACACTGGATAGTTTTCTATATAGATTTAACATTTATAGGAACTACAGCAGAGGTGGGTTTCAGCGGGTTTTGTCCAGTTCTGGAGAACTGGTAGTGGAAATTTTGAATAGTTCAGAGAACCAGTAGTAAAAATTCTGACTGGCATCTATTCTCTGCCTCCCAGTTGATCGGGAGGAAATGGGGATTTTGCAGTATCCTTCCCCTGCCACGCCCACCAAGCCACACCCATCAAGCCATGCCATGCCCTCCAATCCACACCCACAGAACCGGTAGTAAAAATGTTTGAAACCCACCACTGAAACACAGCCCATCTGATTTTAGCAAATTTATAATTATTGAAGAAACAGTTTAGAGAATAAGCAGGTAAAAAGTCTGAATATGTGCTATAAACAACATAAACAACTGAGCTCTTTTAAGATAGGTTGTATTGTTAGTAATATTTAATAACAATAGTTTTAATAGTAGCAGTAGTAAGAATATGAACATTCAAACACTGCAGCCGTGTGCATTTGTAGTAGGATACCAGAGAGAGAAGGGAAAAAATGACTTGGCTGAGATTTAAATATATCCTGAAGTGGAAAGACAGATCAGTTAGATTTCATTATTGGCTTGCTCTATTTTCATTCAGTGCCACAGGCAAAATTCATGCTTGGCTCAGTTTCTACAGAAGTTAAATTTGGATCAGTCAACCATTCAAAAACCTACCTGATGAAAAGTTAGGGAAATAGCCAAATAACACACTGTATGTGATTATTAATTAAGTCACAGGAATTACAGCCATGAGATCATCTTTCAATGTCTGGAAATAGTCTTCAGGTAATGGTGGACAGGTTGAAAACGAAAAAGTGCATTTCCTCTTCAGAGATGCTGCCAATTTGGAAGTGGCCTCCCACCTTTCCTTGGCTAGTTTAAAGAAGAAACAAGTCCCATGAAATAAGGCAATCACGGAATTAGAAAGCTCCAGCCATAAAGCAATGGGTTAATAAATAAAACAAAGTTTGGGATTTGTGTAATTAGAAGGGATTGCATTAATAATGTGTTTCAGATCATTTGATCTGAAATGAAAGGGGATAAGAGAGCACTTTCAAAAATAAAAAGCATGATTTATGTGGGCAGCTAAACTGGTTCTCTTGCCTTAAAGGCATTGCGGTTAGATGATAAATACACAATTATTTGTCTTTATCTGGTGGGAAAGGCTGGAGGTTCTCTAACTAGATTCTCAAATAGGGAGATGTATTTAATAATCTAAGCATAGTTCCTTCTGATATTATCTGTGTTCAGGACCTCAAAAGAGGGGCAACTTCAGATTATTTATTTTATTTTCATTCTTCTTTTATTATTGTTTACAAACAACCCAAGGCTGTGAACATACCTAATATTCTTTCCTCCTCTTATTTTCCCTACAACAACCACCTTATAAGATGAGTTGGGCTGAGAGGGAATGATTGGCCCAGAGTCACTGAGCTTGATCACTAGATTAAAGCATATCTGTGATCTTGTATGGCTACTTGATTACCTTGGATTGCTTGTTTGTTATCATTGTTGCTGATCCTCTGAGTTTAGTTCTAGCTGTTTCAAGAAAGCAAGTGGCAAAAGAACCTGCTTCTGCCATTTATCCCTGCTATGCAAAAGATATATGAGCTTGGGGTAGGCAGTAAAAGTAACAAGAGTTGGAAGGGACCTTGGAGGTCATCTAGTCCAGGAGTCACCAACCTTTCGGACCTCAGGGAGCACTAAATTCATAATTTTAAATTCCACAGACCACTAATATGATCTGCCTAATGACTGGCTGGGTGTGGGATGGGGATGGCTAGGTGGTCATGTGACTGAGTGGGTGTAGCCAACTCAATGTCACTCACGTCGAGAGGCGCCACACAGCCTCTATTCACCCCCTCCCTCCAAGCCACTCTTTGTCTGTCCACCCGGGCTCCTTAAGGCCCCAACAGGAAGCAGTTGTTGGAGCTAAGCAGCCACCATGAGAAAGAGTTGGCAAAAGTTCAAATTGGATCTGACTGAGAAGGAGGCTCAGCAGAAGCACCTCACTCAGGACTACGAGCATAGGCTTTCCAAGCAGAGGGAAGACCTGCGGGAGTGCAAGGCCAGGTACCGGCGCCTGGAGGCTCAGTGGGCTGAGATGGTCAGCCAGTTCCAGGCCATGATGCAGTCCCATTGGAACAAGACCCTCCGGCTCTTCGCCACCAGTGGCACTTTCCTCCAGCTTTCACCCAAAGCCCCGCACCAGGAGGCTGAAGCAGACCCTGAGTCAGAATTTCTGTCTCCCTCTGACCCACACAAAAAGACCCCAAAGGGGGAGACTCTCTGCAGCAACACAAACGTTCATTGCACATATCCAGCCCAGGGGCCATAGTTTGAGGATCCCTGATTTAGTGCAATGTAAAAAATGCAAATAATTTTTCTGCGGACCACCAAAATTTTCTCACAGACCACCAGTGGTCCACGGACCACCGGTTGGTGATCGCTGATCTAGTCCAACCCCCTGCTCACGCAGGAGACTTGTTCTAGGGATTTGAACCGCTAAACTGCCGACTTTCTGATCAACAAGCTCAGTGTCTTAGCCACTGAGCCACCTAGTCAGGCCATAACCAATTTTTAAATTCAGAGATAGGATTCTTTGATTTAACCTGGATCCTTATTCATTTCAGTGGTGGGCTGCTACCAGTTTGCCCCAGATCGGGCGAACCGGTAGTGGCAGTGGCGGGAGGCACTGCCCACCTGCCCAGACGCTTCTGCGCATGAGCGCATAAGCGAACTGGTAGCAAACTAAATTGAAACCAACTACTGATTCCTTTCCTTCGTTTGTCGGATATACATGAAACAATTGTTAGAAGAAATAGCCATCTGGTTCAGTTCCAAGTGGGGAGAAAGACACTGGAAACATGGAGGCTGATTGGAAAGATGGTTTCATGGTGAAGCAGAACTAAGCACATGGAATTCTGGGTAGCTGACCACATGGAGTGGAGAGTGAGGGTTATTTCTTGGGCCTTGCCCTTGAGCTTCCTGTTCCTGTGGCAAGGGCATAAATTTTATTGGTTGCTGTCAGACTCTCATGGGGCTATACAGGGGTCATAGCTGGTTTAGTAGGTTATCTGAGTCAAACTTGGTTGAAGCTTGGGTTGATGCAATGAAGGGGCTTTGTTGTGCAGTTTCTATTGTGGCTGAATGGCTTTGCCCGGAAGGATAATCCCATTACTCTGAAGTTGAAGCAGGGATGGGTTCTACTTACCTTTACTATTGGTTCGCAACGGGAGTGCGTGTGCTTCTGCACATGTGCAGATCATCAATTATAATGTCCGGGCGGGTGGGCAGAGCCTCCCACCACTTTTACTACCGGTTGTAAAGAACTGGACAGAACTGGGAGCAACCCACCACTGAGTTGAAGGTCTTTTGTTGTGTAGATAGGCTGGCCCAGTCCTTCTCAATGGGCACCAAATATCTGCTGTGGGCAGGGAGCTGAAGCTCTGAGTTTCTGTCTTTAGAAACATGTTTCTCCTTTAGGGAAAATATAATATTCTGCCTTTTTAATATTTCCTAAAATATTTCATTCTTCTAAGAGGGGTGGGTGTTAACTTTCTAAACAGCCATTTTCTAAATTCCAAATGTGCCCAATAGCTCAAAATGGTTGCCTGGTCCATTGTAAACTTGTTATACAATTCCTAAAATTTGCCACCATTTCCAGTTTACGTCTTTTCTGCCGTTTAGTGACTAAAAAACACCATCACCTCAAGATCTGTTTTCTCCCCTCTGATCATAAATAATTCAATAATATAGAGACCCTAATTTGTGTGTAAATTATACAGGTAATCCTGGATTTACAACCACAAATGAACCCAAAATTTCTGTGGCTAAGCAAGACGATTGTTAAATTTTGCCCCATTTTACGACCTTTCTTGCCACAGCTGTTAAGTGATTAACTGCAGTTGTTAAGACATTAACACAGTTAAGAGAATCTGGCTCCCCCATTGACTTTGCTTGTTAGAAAGTCATAAAGATGTGGCCCCAGACACTGTAACTGTCATAAATATGAACCAGACGCCAAGTATCCAAATTTTGATCATATGACTATGGAGATGCTGCAATGGTCGTAAGTGTGAAAAACAATTATAAGTCACTTTTTTCAGTGGTGTTGTAACTTCTAAATGGTCATTGAATGAACTGTTGCAATTTGAGGATTACCTCTACTTCAGTGCAACAATGAAAGGCTGCATTGGCTCAATTGCTTTAGACTGGACTGGACTGGACTGGACTGGACTGGAACAGAACAACAGAGTTGGAAGGGACCTTGGAGGTCTTTTAGTCCAACCCCTTGCTTAGGCAGGAAACCCTATACCACTTCAGATAAATGGTTATCCAACATCTTCTTAAAAATTTCCAGTGTTGGAGCATTCACAACTTCTGCAGGCAAGTTGTTCCACTGATTAATTGTTCTAACTGTCAGGAAATTTCTCCTTAGTTCTAAGTTGCTTCTCTCCTTGATTAGTTTCCACCCATTGCTTCTTGTCCTGCCCTTAGGTGCTTTGGGGAATAGCTTGACTCCCTCTTCTTTGTGGCAGCCCTTGAGATATTGGAACACTGCTATCATGTCACCCCTAGTCCCTCTGTTCATCAAACTAGACATACCCAGTTCCTGCAACCGTTCTTCATATGCTTTAGCCTCCAGTCCCCTAATCATCTTTGTTGCTCTTCTCTGCACTTTTTCTAGAATCTTTTTTACATCGTTGCGACCAAAACTGAATGCAGTATTCCTTTAAGATGATAAGATTCACAGGTAATGGTTAGGAGGGAGCCATGAATTAAAAATTGCAATTATCTATGTATATGCAACTTGGGGCAAGGTTCAATAAGGTGAAACAAATGAGCTTTTTTTAAAAAATCCAAGAAAATAATCAATGTAGATTGCTAAATGGAGGAAGAATGAATAAAGAATAATGCTTTGAAAACTTCCATACTGGGAAAGTTCTTCTCCCTTTCACAGCAATTCCTTTCAAAGCCTTAAGACTCAGATCATAAGCTTCTGTGGAAACTTTCCAGGCTCCATCCATTCTAAAGATGGCTGAATAAACAGAAATCAAACCATGAATCTGTTTAATCTTTGTTTGCTTACTGTTTCAAATATTCTTTCACATTTGAAAGCAGTCACTTCTCCTTTTTGAAAATGTTTTCTTTTAAAGTGCCAGGTGTCTCAAATGCTTTGATGAATGCCTCTTGTCTTAAAACTGCAAGTAAACAAAAAAACCAGGGCCAAATAAAACATTAAGATGCACGTAAACAGACTGGATTATCTACTGAGTACTTTCCTGAGCATTCACAGTGAGGAGTCTGTAATCCATAATCTGCATGAAATAGTTTGGTAGAAATATTCTATACAACTTTAGAGGTATAATTTGAAGGCAGCTTCATTCAGTGTTGCTGAGTGTGGGGTTACTAGATCGTGATGATTCTGCAAAGGATCTTCTAAAGGAGGAGTTAGAGGTGGAATTCAGGCAGTTCGGGACGGTTCGGGCGAAACGGTAATTATGACGATCTGGTAGTCCTGCCCACCCGCCCCTGCCCTATCCTGTCCTTTATTTCCTGTTTCTAGCTCATCTCAATTGTGCGGGATAGCTGCTTCCCCCCACTCCTCACTGTTCTACTTACTATTGCTGACTTGGAAGGTAAGCAGCTGAGTTTCTAAATGCTCCATTTTCAGTATGAAGCGCATGCTCACCGATCCGGTTGTTAAACCGGCAGCATTCCACCACTGGGGAGTTATATGCAATCTTTGAGGAACATGTTGCTAGGTTTCCATATGGATCTTGATACGATATGGATATGTTTTTTGGAGTAGATGTATAGCTTTCTTCATTACTCATGAAGAACATCTGGCCTGCACAGGTGATTCTGCAGGAGATCCTCCTCTAGCTCCATGATTAGTAGTTAAGGATCTTAATTCAACTTTCCCGTGATTTATGCTTTTCTCCTTTTCTTGTTTAATGGAGCAATCTCACTTAAAGAGCTTGGTAATGATCCAAACACCAAGGTATAACTATTTATATGCAGGGGTGTGTCTCCTGCACACAGAGATAGAATATAGTGATTATTATCCCATTTTGTAAACTTGTTTTGATATCATCAAGGTGCTATATTAAGTTAATTTGCTCCTCTTGAGAAGGGATAATAAGGGATTGCGTAGAATCAAATTCATCTGCTTCCTTCGGCCTGATGTATTTTATTTATAAAGAATATTATGCAGAGCAATGTTTTCAGAAATGGGCTTGGATGTACCCTCCAGTTTTGCCTTGGCAAGCTTCCCAAGAGTCAGGGGTACAATATTTTGAAATACTCTAGTTGTCACAGTTCCAGTGTTCTGTAGAAAATCTTGAATCTTAGAGCATTTCAGGGTAATGCTAGTTGTTGAAATGACAACACAAACGTCTTACAGCCGCGATGGTGAACCAATGGCATGCATGCCAGAGGTGGCACACAGAGCCCTGTCTGTGGGCACGCGCACTGTCGCCAGCTGTTCTTCTGGTTTACAATGTGCACATGCGCGCCAGCCAGCTGGTCTTAGGATTTCTGGTGCTCCGGCATGCGTATTCTGCCTTGGGCACTCGGTGCCGAAAAGATTCGCCATTACTGTCTTACAGCCTTGGCAGTATGTTATCTCCCTTAGTTGGGTTGGAGTTGCTTTACACCTTACTGCAATAACTATGACAGAGATTTCAGAATGACTTTTCTTCATATTCTATCTTTGATTACAATATTTATGTGGATCATTTCAATATGTAACACAACTTTCTTCAGTTGAAGTCCATATATTGTGCATGGTCCTTTAGTACTAAACTTTGAACTTTGCTTATCAACTGTACATAGTGCTTACACTCCTACAAATACTTTTCTCTCCTGTGTTGCTATTCTCACCAGCTTCCTGATGCATAATTTAAACAATCAGATTAGAAGTAAATTGGCGTAGTATGTAGTTAAAAGGTCCTTGGAGATATTTGAGTCCAAATCTCTCACCAAGGCAGATTCCTCAGACAAATCCTGACAAATGACTGTCCAACTTTTGCTTGAAAAGCTCCAGTGATGGAGATTTCCAATTCCGGGAGCCATCTCTATTCCACTGCTTAATACTCTCATGATCAGGACATTTGTCCTTGAGTTTGGGTCTCCCTATATAAAAATTCCATCCATTGGTTCTTTTGCTTTCTTTGCATCATGGAGAATAAATCTATATTCTCTTCAGACCTGAAATCCACGTTCAGTTTTTTAAGTATTGGAAGACGGCTATCGTGTACCCCTCAACTTTCTTTTCTTTAAGGTCACTGAGTTCTTTAAGGCCTTTGAGCATTCTTCATAGAATTTGGCCACCAACCCTCTCGTTGTCTTTGTGTGAACTTTGTCCTTTTCTCACTCCAGAGAGAACTCCTTAATCATTTAGAAAACCTACATGAACAAATAAAATCAATTCCCTGCCCATGAAGAGCAAGCAACCTGAGTGCTAGTTCATCCCACAACCACCTGAATGTCCATTCAGTGCACAACATGTTGCAGAATTTATTCAGTGTGTGCCCTTTCAAAAGCCAGATGCCCCAGTCATCCTTTATATCACAGGTTATATTAGACTTTTATGCCACCATTTTCTTTGGTCAACTCAACACAGTTTATTTACTTAATACTCCCACTTCTATTTTCCCTACCATAGCAACCCTATGAGGAAGGTTGGACTGAGAGAGAGTGAATGGCACACAGTCATTCAGCTGGCCTCCGTGCTAAGGGACTACTAAAACTGACAGTCATCTCTCTCCCTCTCCCTCCCTCTCTCCCTCTCCCTCCTTCTCTCTCCCTCTCTCCCTCCCCCTCTCTTTCTCCCTCTCTTTCTCCCTCCCTCTCTCTCTCTCTCCCTCCGTCCTTCCCTCTCCCCCCCCTTCTCCCCCTCTTCTGGTATTTTTGTTCCTTGATTTTGAAGCTTTTTCTGTCAAATTATTTAACATGTGGAGTATTTTTAAAAAGCTATTAACTATTTTTTCTGTTTCCATAGATTTTAGTTTTCCTTAGCTGGTTTGTTCTGAATGACTTATTCTCTATTCTGCTTAGGGTTTCCTAAAGGGGGAGTTACATGTAATCTTTGAGGAACACGTTGCTAAGTTTCCATATGGATCTTGTTATGATATGATATGGAGATGAAAAATTGGGATTGACCGTCTAGAAAAAAAATGTTCTCGTGCTTTAAAGCAGCTTGATTCTGTGGTTAACAAAGGGAGTTTGGAAAGAACCCCGTGTTTTGGAATGAACACAGATTAGGCACACAGTCCAATTTCTACACAATCCAGTTAAGCTGATGGGTAGAGAGTAAAAAAAACACATTCAGTTAGAAGACTTGTTGTGCTTTGCAAAGCCTTAAACATCTGCCTGGTGTGAGGCTTATTTCCCTTTGTTCTGTCTGAAGATGAATTGCTGGATTAGTTCCACTCCAAAAGTTCAATGCATAACTAAACATACCTATGATGACTTGAGGATATCCATTCAGTGGGGAACTTTGCAACTTAATAGTGAACAGGAATAAAAGGAACTCCCTTGTGACTACGGTGCACCCATGTGTAAAATCCTGAGCTGTCATTTCAGCAGCATGTCAGTGTGTCAGCAGCAAACCTGCTTCTGACAAGCTGAAATGATAGAAGGAGCCCTACTTCTTGCAATGGAGTTTCAAACAATATAATGATTGGGAGGGATTTTTCTTTTTGGCAGATATTGGCTTTGCAAAATATTTGGATTCGTATGAGTTTTGTTTTGGACAAGGCATCCCAGTTGGGAAAAGTTGACAGGAACCAAACATTTAGTTAGTTATCAGTGAAAAGATTTAGTTAATGTTTAGTTAAATTATATTTTAGTCTTATTTAGTTTTATTTTTTTAGCGTTTCATATAACCGCCTTTATATATGTGCTATTTTATTTTATTATTGTATATTGCAGAGTCATTTCCGGAGAGATGGATGGCCATATAAATTTAATATTTATTACTATTATAAAAAGCCAAAACCAACTAAGGAACTGGAAACTGTGATTTCACATTGCTGTATATATAATAATGTTGTATGCATTTAAATGTACAGTATGCATATTTACCTTTTGCATAGCCTTCTCTTTCATTTAAGAAGACTTCAGTGCAGGTGTCACTGTATGCAAATATTCCAATCCAAAATGAAGAAAAATATCAAATTCTTAAAGTATTTCTTATCCCCATGGCAGAAAAATCAATAGACTGTAAGTCTGCTTTGGAAATAACTTCAGTTAAATATTTCTGCCAACTTCACATGCACCCAAAAAGTTCTCTAACAAACTTGTTGTTAGTTGCAAAGTCATATCTGAACCATCATGACTCCATGGACAACATTCCTTAAGGCCTTCCTGTCCTCTACCATCCTCTGGAGTCCATTTAAGCTCACGCCGACTGCTTCAGTGACTCCATCCACCCACCTCATTCTCTGTCGTCCCTTCTTCTTTTGCTCTCAATCTTTCCCAGCATTAGGCTCTTGTCCAGTGAGCCCTTCCTTCTCATTAGGTGGCCAAAGTATCTGAGTAGCTCATAGCTATTCAATAGCTCATAGCTTCATTGAGCTACGCAAGCCGCTTCACCACAACAAGGCAGTAATCCATGAAGGGGCTAGCAAACTTACATTACACTTATTTTTAAGTAATTATATGGAGGATCATGTTTTACAGGTAGTTCTTGACTTATGACTATTTGTTTAGAAACCTTTCAAATTTACAACAGAGCTGAAATAAAGGAGACTTATGACTGGTCCTCATACTTATGATTATTTATTTATTTATTAGTTCGATTTATATGCCGCCCTTCTCCGGAGACTCAGGGTGGCTTACAATGCATTAAGCAATAGCCTTCATACTTTTGTATATACCTGCTCAATAGGGCTTTTTGCCCCCACCCCCCGAGCGGTGTTCTATTTTATACAAAGTCAGCTTATTGCCCCCACAAACCAGGTCCTCATTTTACCTACCTCGAAAGGATGGAAGGCTGAGTCAACCTTGAGCCTGGTGAGAATTGAACACGCAGTAATTGCAGGCAGCTGGCAGCTAAGTGCTACTTTAACAACAGTTTTAGTCTGCTGCACCACCAAGGTTCTTAGCATGGTCGCTACACTTACATGATCACAATTTAGGTTCATGGCAATCAGCACATATTTACAATGGTTGCAACATCCTGAGGTCACACGGTCATCATTTGCGACCTTTTCCAGCCAGCTTCTGACAAGCAAAATCAATGGGGAAGCTAATAGGTCACGGATGGTCTAGTTTGGAGATCCTCAATCTTTCCAGTTTTGCATACTGGCGGGTGGGGGGGAGGGAGGGAGAGGGAATGGTTATGCATGAGTGGTGGGCGAGCATGTGCCCATGCAGCTCCATTTGCGTAAATGGAGGGCTTCTGTGGCCCAGTCCTAGGCCACAGCCCTGCTCGAGTTGGTGCTATCATCTAACCACTCCTACTTATACAAATATTTTGGTAACACTGAACTACAATCTCTATCCACCAAAGTGTCTTTGGTGGCTGACAGAGAATGAGTCAAGAACAAGGAAGAACAATATCTTTCTCATAATAGCATTCAGGTATTCCTTGCAATAGCATTCAGGTAACTAATCACTGACTAACCATGAAAGGGTTTCTGTCACAACATATATGAATAGGAACATGCTATTAGCTTTATTGTGTCAAGATTTTATAGCAGCTTATGTATAGTACAATGCATGTACTGCATGCAGAATATATAATGAACAAATGTCATTTAGAAGAGTTAGTATTATTCATATATAAGACCCATGGAGTGAGACTTCTGATTTTTATATATATATATGAATGCAGCTGGGAATGACAAATCACATAATGAAAACATTATTTAGGAACGACACTTCATGACTAGGAAATGGGTTTTCGGGTTTTAATGTCTTCCCCATTGAGCAGAAAGCTCTTGAATTTCTCGGCTTCAGAATAAACGAAGAGGCTTTCCGAAAGCCCAGTGAAACCCACAAAAGAAGAAGGGGAAAGCAAAGGACTGAAGCTAGAATCGGAATCATGGAAAATGCATCTCAGAAGCACTGGGAATTGTTTAAAAAATACCCTTTGATTAGAATAGCAACAAAAATGCTAATCTGCAATTTAAGAGGAAAGCTTCCAAAGTAGCTCACAAATAGCATGAATTATTCAGAGGCAGGTTATTATTTTTCCTCTGTTATTTTGCATATGATTGAAGCTTCAAACCTGGCACAAATGCACAAATTCAGCTTAGCGCCGAAGTGGGAAGAGAGACATGTAAGAGTCTCTAGCATGGATTTTCAATTCTCTTTAGTCCCAATAAACTAGGGTAGTTTGACCTTCTGTGAGCTGCTCCACTTCGACTCTAATTGGCGCTTGCTTTGATTTATGCAGCTGTAACGTAAGTTCAAAGCAGAATCTCTTTTTGTATTTAGGGTGAATTAATCCAGCATCAGGGAAAAGCAATAATGAGGGACAGAGTCATATTAACTTTCTCAAATCACTCTCCACTACCAGATTCCAAATGAGGCTGAAGCGAACCAGATTTAGTGCAGCCTTTCCCTATCGGGCATATTGAGACTACAACTTCCAGAATTCCCAGCCCAGGTGAAACAAGTGAGTCTTTTCAGAGTCTCGTTGGGTCATTGTGCATGAAGGAGGCATCTCTAGAACTAGAAGGGACATCACAGGACTGTGGAATGCAAAAAAACCCCAGCCAATTACATCTTTCAGGACATTTTGCATTATAATAATACATAGGTCAGCCCTTCAAGGTAGGCCATGCCAAAAAAACAGGCGCAAGAAATACTAGAACTCTATTTTATTGGTATGGATTGAATAACAGGAATTTCTCTTCACTCAAGGTGGGTCAATCTTAAATTTCTTTCTCAAACTTTTTTTTTTCTTGGGCTGAGCTCATGTTTTATTAACAGTTATCCCTTATCTTCTTCAGGGCCTCTATGCTCCTCACACTACTGGGGCAGAGATTTTTTAACGTGGGTATGTGAGTTCTTTAAGAATGTGTGACAGAATCATACAAAAAGCTTTGGATCTTTCGTGGATATATTGGTGGGAACCTGGAATGTGTAATGCGTTGTGACTGATTATACAGGTTCTTTTAGAGTAGATAGCAATATCAGGCCCGTTATGGACCTTGCACCACAATTATCCAAAAGGCAGAAGAAGAGGAGAATTTCCAACAATCATGTGTAAGAATTTGGAAAGTTATTCCTGTGCATCTGATGGAGTCCAGATTGTGAAGTGCAGTTTTTGTGCTCAATCTTCAGTGCCATCAACCTAATTAAGTATGATGGATCCAGGCTGACACACAAACATCTGACCTTATAGAACAAACCCTGGCTTTACAAAATCCCAACACTCAAGGCAGCTTCTCAGCTTGAGTTATTTGTATTGAGAAGTTGTGGAGATGTGGCTAACTTTTCTAGATTCTCGCTTTTGGAATATGTCATTCTTATTATTTAGCTCTCTAGATCCTCCTTGCTTATGACAGAAACTTCTTTACATAAAAGCCATTATTGCCAAAGAGATTGGATATCAGAACAGAGAATGGTGACATTCCACAGAGCATGTAGCAGCAGTTGACTTAACTGATTTCCAATCTTGGATCTTATGAAGACATCCAGAAGACAGATAAGGTAGATAGATGTACTGTACCAGCTTTTCAGCCTGGAGATCATCCTAATTACTTAATTAAATATTAATTTAAATAACATATTGTTGTAGTTCTTATACTCTTGGTGATTCCTTGAATACCTGCATGATTCCTTCTGTTACTTTCCATGAGCCCTTTTAGAAATAGACCACATTTCCAAGTATAATTTGTATACATGCAATCTGTCTCATTTGTAACCTTCATATGCATAACAAATCAGTTTTACCTGCCCTTACCCTTCACCCCACCTCACTTTACCCAGAGTAACTCCTATATCAGTCTAACCATTCTGTACATTTAATGAAGTGATCTGCAGCTTAGGTCAGGGCAGCTTCAGGATTGACACTTATGCCCTTTAACAAAATTTGTTAAATGGAAAAAGTCCTACCAAATTCCTCTTGTTTTCTTTTTACTACAACAGACTAACACTCTCTCCTTCTTTGTTGTCTACATTTCCAAGAGAGAGTGATCTTGTAAATCCCAGTTTCTCAAATCAAAGTAGACCCAACCCTTATGGCTGTGTGGTTGGTGGTGGGATTCAAATTTTTTTACTACCGGTTCTGTGGGTGTGGCTTGATGGGCGGGGCTTTGTGGATGGGGCAGGGGAAGGATCCTGTAAAATCTCCATTCCCTCCCCACTCCAGGGGAAGGATCCTGTAAAATCTCCATTCCCTCCCCACTCCAGGGGAAGGTTACTGCAAAATTCCCATTTCCTCCCAATCAGCTGGGATTTGGGAGGCACAGAATAGATGGGGGCAAGGCCAGTCAGAGGTGGTATTTACCGGTTCTCCAAACTACTCAAAATTTCCACTACCGGTTCTCCAGAACTAGTCAGAACCTGCTGAATACCACCTCTGGTGTGGTCAGTAAAATTAATTTACTGAAATGTAAACTCAATTACAAAAGCTAATATTTTGTGTAAGCATTAACACGATACCTCTAGAGAATTTCAGATCCTGGATTTAAAAGACTTGCTACCCTCCCACCCATTTACATTAGCTGAGAAACATACAATTAACGTTTCACGGTTACCAACACTTCTGACCCTTCATTGCCCTTACCTGAAGCCCTTCCAATTTGCATTTTTAAAAAATTGCAGTGCTCAGCACCTTGATGAGGATTGGTTAATGCAAGGCTAACATTTATCTTTTTTTTCCCCTCCGATACCCCATTGCCATTCTGTGCCATGATGCTGTTTCTATCTACAGCACATCCACCAAATACATTGCAACTATACTTAGCACCCTACAGACCTTCCCAACTGAAGCTGAAGGAAGTGATTGTGCCTGACTCTTTTGTCCCCAATGTATTTGGTTTCTGATGTAAAAAGGCCAGCAAGAATCTCTGGAATTAAGCTTCTGCCTCTTGAATAGAATGTGTAAGCGAGCTCATTTTACTGCAAGTACAAATACCGTGATGTCTTTACACATTTAGTCTGGGAACTATAGGATAATATTAAATCCTCTACTGACACTCCTAATTAACATTTCTACTCAAGACTGCTAACAGAGATTGGACTGTCTACATCTATTGCTATGGCCTTAAATTGGGGGAAAGCGGCAGGTTACGCTGAGGAGAACATCAAAAGAAAATCACTTGTTTTGAACTTTGCTCAGTCAGAATGTCATGCTAAAAGAAATGCATGGGGGGGGAGGAAGAGAGAGAACACTTTGCCACAAAATATCCCTAGATAAAGCTTCCGATTAAATACAAAGCAGTCAAGTCAAAATTATTGGTGACAATTACTGTAACTCAATTAGGTGCAATAGCAAGCGCGCTTCCCTTAAATCACTTTCCCGAGTCTCCAAGGAGTCACGCAAGCAATACTATATGAGGTTCATTTAATCTCTAACGTCGTAATTATCGCTACTGACGAAAGAAAACTACCACAAAGCAAGGGAATAAATTTAATAGTTCATGTTTTAATAAACATTTTATGGGTAACCCAGTTAGTTTAGAAGCACTTAATTAATCTCATTGGCTTTGCAGAAATTCTTGGCTATGTGTGACTTCATGAGAAAATGCCATGCTTCCATCACTTCCACCATGGGAGGTAGGTGTAATATTTCATTCCTAAACATCTACGCTCATTAATTGTGATTCAGATATATCTCTGTTCTTGCAATCCTTTTCTCTGTCAGTTGTTGGAGTTGGCTTCCAAGCACTTATATCAACCAATGCACCTTATCAAAAACCCCATTATTTACAGCATGTTTTGCTCGCATATATGTCGTTTAGATTTGTTATGAGTGCCCACCTGAGTAGACTTTATAAGACAGCTTACCTTAGATTGTAGGGAGAGATGTGCATTGAAGTAAGATTATTTTAGTGATTTGCTGACAAACAAATCAATGGCATCCAAAGAAATTAGGATTAAAACTACAAGAATTCCCAGTAATTTCACCATGCTGCTGAAGTGTGGATACTTGAAGGACACAGCTGGAAGGTATTCAATGGACAATAAAGCTCATCCTAATTTCATCAAAATTGCAATGCAAACATGTCCCAGGAACTATTTTTTTTAATGCAATGTCTGTACAGCACTGTTTTCATTTCATCTTCATCTTATAGCTGAAGTAATCTATCAGTAGTAGTTGTCTTTCTTCTTTGGCATTATCATTGATATGATTGCTGATGCAGTCTGAGGTGATCTGCCCAACTTCTATTGGCTATATTAAATTCCTGTGGATGTGTCCACTCCCATTGACCTATAAGATACAGTCATTTTGGTCCGAGATGTGGAAGGACCCTTAAACTACACACACACACACACACACACACACACACACACACACACACACACCAGAGGTGGGTTTCAGCAGGTTCTGACCAGTTCTGGAGAACTGGTAGTGGACATTTTGAGTAGTTCGGAGAACTGGTAGTAAAAATTCTGACTGGCCCCGCCCCCATCTATTCTCTGCCTCCCGAGTCCCAGCTGATCGGGAGGAAATGGGGATTTTGCAGTATCCTTCCCCTAGAGTGGGGTGGGAATGGAGTTTTTACAGTATCCTTCCCCTGCCATACCCACCAAGCCAAGCCAAGCCCACCAAGCTACACCCACAGAACTGGTAGTAAAAAAAATTGAAACCCACCACGGACGCACACACACAGAGACAGACAGACAGAGAGAGACACAGAGAGACACACGGAGAGAGACTTTTTGAGCTTTTAAAAGGTAATTTTGATATTTGGTTCAGTCTATCAGTTCTGGTGGATAAGAGCCGTGGTGGCGCAGTAATTAGAGTGCAGTACTGCAGGCTACTTCTGCTGATCACTGGCTGCCATCAGTTCAATGGCAGATCAAAGCTCACCAGGCTCAAGATTGACTCAGCCTTCCATCCTTCCGAAGTGGGTAAAACGAGGACCCAGATTGTTGGGAGCTATAGGATGACTCTATAAACCGCTTAGAGAGGGCTGTAAAGCACTGTGAAGTGGTATATAAGTCTAAGTGCTATTGCTATATGATGGCTATATGGCACCCAGTGCTATGCAAGCAATAAGCTGTCCAACATCAGTTGGTAGTTAGTAACATGATGAGAAGTGGATTGTCTTCAAGCAATAACTTTTTGAAATGCTTAAGTCTAAATGAAGTTCTTTCCTTCTTTCATTGATACCTAAGCAGCCTACAACCAGTATGTGAGGACGTTACATGTTTGTCATTCATGTTTTGCTTGACAGCTTCCAAAAACATGGGAAATCAATTATGTGCATTTGGTTGTTTCATAAAGGACCTTCTAAAGTCTTATTTGCTGTATCCTTTTTATTTCCAGCCACAGGCGATCCACATACCTACTTTTCTGGCAAGAAACAAATAGACGTAATTCTCATTTTTGGTAAAATAATAATTTGCTTCTTCCTAAATTTATACCTGCAGCATATTCTGCAAACAACACTTTTATGATTGCCCTCCCCTTTAATTTGTTTTATTTATAATATGGTTAGGTTTTCCCATCCACTCTTTTTGCAATCAATCATGTTTTTTAACTTTCATGTTTTTTCTCACACCTCCTAAGTTAATCATTTTTCACTTGACCCAGAAAGAAAGAGGCTAATGGGAAGTCTTCTGTAATCAATCTGAAAACTAATAAATATTTTGAGACTGTCATAAGCACAACTTATGCATGTAATTGTAAGAGGAATGAATGAACTGCTGACTAGAGACTTTTAAGTAAGTTTCTACAGCTGATTCACTTTTAAAGAAAAGGGATAAACAATATTTTAACCATAGGTATGTTAGTATATTCTCAGAAAATAGTACTGAAGATCTCTAGTCAAATTTAACCTGTTTTATGGGACTACCCAAGCTTTTATATTATTTTTAATTGCATCTTGGTTGAAATCAATCTGGTGGAGAAAAGCAGAGATTTTACCATTACCATAGGTAATTTTTCCAATATTTATTTGCTCTGGCAGTGTTTGAGTTGGTGTAAAGACATATCTATCTCAAAAGCCTGACTGTTTGCAACTAGCTTAAATTTGTTTGCAGGATGAATAATATAAAAATGATGGAGACAATGCCAAAGAACTGGGGGAAAAGCTTTTCTAAGAGAAGGCTGCCTTGAGATTAAAGAGAGAGTGTATCACTTTTAAAAGAAAAGAGTTAAGGGGGGGGGGTTGTTTGAAATATCAGTAAAGGAAACCCAAGATAGGGAGGGGAGGGGTACCATTCAGCAAGTTCCAAAGACATCACCTTTCCTTCTGTTTAAAGATGAACTGTAGAAAAGCAGCATATTTTATAAAGAACATCATCCTAGTTCTTTTTCTTAATTCCACAAAAGATCACCAAAGCTCTCTACAACAACAAACAAATACACTTTTTTTGAAAGCAAATAAATTCATACCTTTGACAGAACAGAAGGAGAAGAATAATTAAATGCCAAATTTTGGCTCTGTCCTGCCAGGGTTGTTCTCCACAGAAAACTCTAAAACCAAGGCAGCTGTATCAATTTTTAAAAAAATTAATACGCAGCTTTAGGCCTGCCTCCTTGTGCAGTAGAATCACTACTTAGGATAAAGGCTAGGATTGCCTCAGGAGGAGAGAAAAACTCAGATCCTGCCTAAACTATTTTCTGAGATCAGATCTGGATTAAATTTAATACCTAAAGATGCTTCTCCTTGGACTAAAAGTCAAAATCAGTTTCATCCCAATAGGCAAAGAGAGACGGAGCTCCATAATGAAGATTACTCTTCTATTACATTTGGAATGAATTGCAGTTCTTCAAAAAGACTGTGGTAATCGATCAGTGTTGCTAGTTCTCCTCAAAGAAAAAGAAAGCATTTATCCTAATTTGGCAGTATTCTGTTATACATATGACCACTGTGTGGTCCTTTTATAGAGATAAAGATCTATTTGTAGTCTTGAGAACAATTCATTATCATTGTCATCACACACACGTAGCTGAATAAAAGAAGGAAGGGATTGTTTATAGTACATCACACCAAAGTGGCTTTCAAATGTTTTTCACAAATCTAGTAAAAAACCCCACAAAGTTGAAGAGAACAGCTGAGATCTTCTCTTAGCAATTAAGAAGAGACAGTAGCTATCCTGAAGAGGGGTTTTTAAAAAAAGATATTAAAAATATAGGAAAAGTAGTAAGAGGACAAAGAGTAATAGAAAAGAGCTTTAATTTAATTTAATTTAAATGCTCAGCATGACTACAGAACAGGCTGCAACAAAGCAGCAGCTTTGGACTTTAAAATCAGGTTTCCCTCAGAGAATTCACTTCTAACTTTACCTTGAAATATGTGTGTTTTGGACATTAGTTTATTTATTGTTGGGTGGGGTGGGTGTCAAGTGAAGTCAACTATTTTTTGTTTACCTTTGTACTTTGT
Organism: Ptyas mucosa; assembly: GCA_012654045.1. Lineage (NCBI taxonomy): Eukaryota > Metazoa > Chordata > Lepidosauria > Squamata > Colubridae > Ptyas > Ptyas mucosa. The sequence goes on along the minus strand of WNWU01000011.1, from coordinate 12,277,414 downwards.
TTTTATAGTTGAAGTGAATATTTGATAGCCTCCCATCTCCCTGAAGAAAAAAAAGAAACCCAGGAGGTCTATTAATAGAACTTTACATTGAATAAGGGTCTTCATAACACAATCTGAATCTGTTGAAATGCTTTTGTTCCATCCTGAAAAGATTTTTTCCAACTGGCTGTCTGAGCTTTGCTTTTTTTTTCATATTTGGATATTTTCTTCAAAAGCGTTGTGCATTTTTATGAGTTAGAGAATCTCCCCAGGCCCAACAGAGTCTGCGTTTGAAGACTGAGATTGTTAACCTTTCCCTTCAAAATAGTGAATACGAACAAGTCCTAAAGGAATGTTTGCTTTTGGAAATATTGCAAACACCAAGAATATTTTCACCTCAAAATGTTCTGGTTCTAGCTGTATTTTTTCTCAGGTGTCATGATGACTTAGCATAATTACATTTTCAAAGTGAACAATCAGAGATGTATCTATTGGGGATTGAGTCTGAACCTAATTGCCTTTATAATAAAATCTTTCCAGATTTGCAAACTCTATTCAGAAATGAGAAGGAATTGAAAGTACTCTGCTGCCATCTTTGGGGCATTTGAGTAAACTCTTGTTTCCAAAGTTTTATTACTACTAAGTAGATGGTGAATGAATGAAGACGCAATGATTTTATTTTTGTTCAGCAGATTAAAGACTGGTGTATCTTCCTTCAAGATGAACTTTATAATCTCATGCATTGCAACCTATCTTTTCCCAAAAAAGAAGATTTTATATTCCTTTTTGTAGTCAGTTGCCTGCCTAAATTGGTTGGTACCTTAAAATATGTGAATATCTTATAGTCACAGGATCGTATATCTCTTCACAGGAGACAATGACAATGTAGCTCGAATGCTTGTTTGTCAGAAAGCAATCCTGACAGAAGTAAATTGCATGAATGCAGCAGGATTTTTCAATATAACGGAAAGGACTCCTGCAAAGCACCGATATCTAAAACCTATCATCAGACAAATGAGTTATGTCTGTCTTGTAATGCCACTGTAGCTATCTTGGCCGAAAAACAGCTAACAGGAAAGTACATTTCCATTTTTATCTGTGAACTTTACAACAGGCATATCCATGGCCATGGAGAATCTTCCTCCAGTGTTACAGAACTATGAACATAAAGATAGATGAGGACATACATTTTCTTTTCCACCAAAATGAACATGAGTGATAAATCAGAAGAAATGTTTAGCACAGCATAGAAATAACAGAAACAGCAGTTCATTTATGTTTTTAAACTTCTGAATGTTTCCTAGATTTGAGTACATTTGATTTTTTTATAATTATTTTACTTCACCTTTCTGAAAGGCTTACAACATAAAACAATACAACAATAAATATTAGCATTGATTAAATTCAGTGATCCCATCCTTAACAACATGAAAAAACAGAAAGCATTGCTGTTGCAATTCTGTAAAAAAAAAAACAACACATAGAAGACATAGAAGAAGACCATAGGAAATGAATACATTTTTAGAATCTCCAGATGAATGAACTTAATAAATTAGTTGATAAAGTTCCAGAGATGTGAGGCCACTGCAGTAATAGCAGGGGTGAAATTCACTTACCTTCCCTACCAATTTGCAAATGTGTGCGTGCCATCATCTACACATGCACAAAGCCTTCTGCGCATGCGCAGAGGTTTAAATTGTCGCAAAAAAGCGACGTCATGATGTCCACGCGGGTGGGCGGAGCCTCCCACAGCCGCCACAACCGGTTTGCCTGAGCCGGATAAAAGCGGCTGAATTTCACCCCTGAGTAATAGTCATCCTCATTGCCTCTGCGGATCTGATTTATCTCAAAGGTGGACAAACAAGAGTCTGTTGGATAGATCTTATGGTTTAGGGATAATGATATGATTTTGATGTTTAAAGCTTAGTAAATGAAGAATGACTCTTCTGATTGCTTTAGAAATGTTCTGGAAATCAGTGCAGCTGGCACAATGGGCTCCATTTCTAAAGGGTCTTTAAAATCTGGCCTAATTCCCGCTTAATCTTCCTGATGTTGTGTTTGTTGCCTCAGCTTTGCCTGGAAGCATGTGCTTCACCAGTGTGTCCTTGGGTTCCCTCCAATAGTCTGAATATTCACAGGAGCTCACCATTTTTATATGATTTTGGCAATGTCACCCAGGATTCTTATGCAAGAATCATGATACATATATTATATACACAGAGACACAAATCAATGATCAATACATAAGGATCATTTAGCAATTTAGCAGATGTGGAAAGCTGCCAATTCCTACTCTAGATTATAATGGCTCTTGAGATTTTTGGTTTCATATTTAGATTTTCTCTACGCTGTTCTTTTTACGATTCACGTCCAACAATCCCACCAATGCGCTTGTGTTTAAATTCTGTTTTCCCACTCAACCATTGTTGCCAAAAACAGTTTAGAGCCTTATCAAATCCTATTCAAGCAAGGAATAAAATAAAAGCTACAAACAAAAGAATGGTGGTGATTTTATCAGCTTCTGGGGTTTCGTCTCATAGCAAATTTAGCTTCAGTTAATAAGAAGCAATCTTCAGAAGTTGCACTGGACTATGCTATTTAACTATTCCATTAAAAATGAAAACACATTCAAATTAAAACGCCCGTAAGATATGAAAGGAGATAAAAGGAAGAAGGTGAGAGAATGAACAGAGACCCACACACACCACTTCCAGGAGAAGACATGAAATGCATCAGTAATTTCTCATCAAGATGCAGTTCCCCTAACTGACCATGACAGATAAAAATGAAATAGAAATTTCAGTATCAAATAGAAACACAAAAGAGAGGTGACCTTTGATCAGATGTCAGCTTGTACTTTTGACAGGGAGATTTGCATCCAGAGAGAATTTATGCTGGACGCTTACGATGAAAGTTAAACTCCAGCATGTAAAGAAAAGATGAGGTCATTTTTAAAAAAAATAGCCTGGAAAATAAACGCTACAATTTAGGACTTGTTTTAAAGTATTTGAAATCCTTCTGTAGAAGTTAAAAAGTACACCGTGATATTGAGCAACTAAGCTTAAACCAGGTTTATTTAGAGTAGTTATATATATATTACTCCAAAAATAAAGATAGGCACATTTGCAATTTCAAGAGCATTTTTGAATCTTCTCACAATTGCTACAAAAAAGCTTTCCTGTTCATAAAAGGACTGCCATGTTAAGCATGGTGACTCTTGGTACCATAAATCAAATTTAAAGTTGCTCCTCACCTTTATTTCTAGCTTCACTCAGCAGCTTTCCTCTACCACATCTTACCTATCATTTTGGAAGCAGTAGGGTGTAGATCCAAACAAGCATTAGACGAGCCAGTTAGTTTGATGGACAAATATTTATTTATTTATTTATTTATTTATTTATTTAAAGCGCTCCATGGCTTAGGACCTGGGTATGTACGAGATCGCCTTCTGCCACCGATAGCCTCCCACAGGCCAATACGCTCCCACAAAGAGGGACTCCTCAGGGTGTCGTCGGCCAGACAATGTCGACTGGTGACACCCAGGGGAAGAGCCTTCTCTGTGGGGGCACCTGCCCTCTGGAATGAACTGCCCCCGGAGATTCGCATGATCCCTGACCTTTCTGACTCTTTTGTTCCAACAGGCCGGGCTGGCTTAGAAAATGATTTTAATTGGGTGTTTGTGGTTTTTAATATAAGTGCCAAATTTTTAATATATTTTAAACCTTTTTTTAACTTTTGTGGGTATATGTTGTTTTAATATGGCTGTACACCGCCCTGAGTCCTTCGGGAGAAGGGTGGTATAAAAATTTAATTAATAATAAATTATTATTATTATTATTATTATTATTATTATTATTATTATTATTATTTATTGTCAAACACGTAAGATAACAGATATAAGTATAAACATGATTATGAATACAGGATAAGGATACAAATACATGGGGACAGTAGGACAGGGACGGTAGGCACGCTGGTGTGCTTATGCACGCCCTTACAAACCTCTTAGAAATGAGATGAGGTCAACAGTAGACAGTCTAAAGTTAAAGTTATGGGGGTTTGGGGAAGAAACTACAGAGTCAGGTAGTGCGTTCCAGGCATTGGCCATATATACCAGCAAATATACCAGCAAATCGGAGAAATATCCAAAGGAACAGATTCTCTGAACTCATGGCAGAGGCTGTAATGCAGCATCTGGAAACTGGAACACTCCAACACAAATAACCAAAGGTATGGATTCAGCATGTAGATGACATTTTTGTTATAATAAAGGAATAACTAGAAAAGATGCACGAAACAATAATAGCATCAGAACAAAATTCACAAGAGAAGAAGAAAACAATAACACTACCCTTCCTAGATAGCCTCATAAGCAGAGGAAATGGTGAAAAATTAGAAGTACAAGTCTATCGAAAAGCAACCCATTCGAAACAAGTCATCCATTACCAAAGTAACAACCCAATCTCGCCCAAGAGGAGCTGTGTAAGATCATTATTCAGAAAGTGCAAATGCTCTGCAACCATCCAGAGCACCAGAAAAAGGAAACAAACTGCCTTTACATCTTCCAGTAAAGTGGAAATAAAAAATTGCCTGACCACTCAAATCACTACAACACAACCAACACGAGCTATGAAAAGGATAACATGATCATACATCAAAAACATCTCAGAAATAGCCATCAGACTATTAGAACCACTCAGCATCACTGTAGTCCTCAAACCAACTAAAAGCCTTCAAAAGCATATTAATTAAACCAGAAGAGCCAGCAGCTTAAAAAGAAAAAAGAACAGGAGTCCTTTACAACATACAGAGTAACGATAGTAATAGTTACTATGTGGGAGAAACAGGCAGAAGACTAGCAGAGCTCATCTATGAACATCAACTAGCAGTCAAAGCAGGGGTGAAATGCTACCAGTTTGCACCGGTTTACGCGAACCGGTAGTGATAAAAAAAGCTACTAGTTCGTCTGAACCGGTATTTCCAACTATCAGCTGTGCCGCACGGTTTATATCCTGCTTTCTAGCAAATCTAAATCGTGCAGCGTAGCTGTTCCCCCCCCCCCCGCTGTTCTACTTACCTTGTTAAATGTCCTTTTTCCACACAAAGCATGCATTTGGTGTGCAATGTGCATGCACGCGCAGCGTGCCTTTGGTGTGCACCATACATGCACGGGCAGCGAACTGGTAGCAATCCGCGGAGGATTTCATCACTGAGTCAAAGATACTATGAAAACGCCTTAATCTCACAACACAAGGACAGAATCAAACATAGTTTCAACTTGGAAACTGTAACCATCCTAGATCAAGCTGAATCCAAAAAAAAAAAAACATTAGGGAATTCCTGGAAGCTTGGCATTCCGATAAATCAGATATAAACTATATTGACACACCATTCAAAAGAGATAATAAAAAGCTAAGAAAGATAATAAGCAGAGATTAATAGCAGACAAATAATCAAGCAGAAACCCCTTAAACAAAGAACTACCAACTACCTCCACTGGCAGGACAAGCTAGTGTGAGCAAACCCTACATTCAGTAGTACTGAATGGAATGGAACATCTGCAAGTGAACAACCCACCTCAGAGAGCTCCCAGGATTCTACAATTTAACTCTGAGTTACAGATATTCTCTTCTATTGGAATGTTTCTAAGTAAAAAATGATACTAGAAACTGAAGCTTTGCATTTGTTCTCTTATTTCTATCCATCCATCTTTCTTTGCTGGTAATTATATAGTTGTATTTTTCATTGTTGTACTTTTTCATTGTTTATTTTATTGTTCTATTACCTTCTGTTTTGTTTATACTCTTTTCCTTTTTCCTTTTTATTGTTGTACAGGAAGAAATATCCTTCTGGGTTCAGCTCCAAGTGGGGAAAAAGACACTGGAAACATGGAGACTGCTTGGAATGATGGTTTAATGGTGGACAGGATCACATGGCTTGAGTTCCTGAACAGAAAAAGGGGCGAAACACAGCGAGTCCCTGGGTTTTATGCCCTCTCTGGCTTTGAACTTCCTGGGCCCCAGAAAGAGTATCCTGATTGGTTGTCAGACTCCCGGGGGTGGGGGTCTTAGCTAGCCTTGCTGGCCGCTGTAATCTTCCCAAGTGCCATGTGGTGAGTTTCTGTTGCTAGATGGGTCCTATTGTATTGCAGATGATGGTCCATTGACAAAGATTGAGTTTCTGCCTCTGGCCCATTGACAAAGGATGGGGGCAGGAAGATGGGAGCTCCTTTGTCTTTAAAACATGCTTCTCCATTTCTCATCCAGGGAAACATAATATTCTGCCTTTTTAATATTTCCCAAAATTTTTCATTCCTCTAGGAAAGGGGTGGGTGCTAACTTCCTACAGTTGTAAGCAGTCTAGAGTAGCTCCATGGTAAAATAAGCAGCAAATAAATTTAACAAATAAACAATAAAATAATCATCCCCCCCAAAATCAAATTAGATGGGGCAGAAGCCTAACAACCATCAAGGAAAGTGTACTCACACAAAATGCTGCACAAAAGAGACTGTACTGCGTGTCTCTCTGATATCTTAATTACCAGATCAATTGCTACTTTATATAAGCTATGTTTTGGCTAATCAGTGGAACAACTTGCCTTCAGAAGTTGTGAATGCTCCAACACTGAAACTTTTAAAGAAGATATTGGACAACCATTTGTCTGAAGTGGTGTAGGGTTTCCTGCCTGAGCAGGAGTTGGACTAGAAGACTTTCCAGTTCCAACTCTTTTATTCTCGTCTGTTTTGTTCTATAATAAATGCGGAGAACTCCAATTTGGAGGATGTATGTTCACAGCCTAACTTCCCATGACATAGAGATTAATTCTAATCATTAAAAAATATTTTATGAACATTGAATGAATCTGAAAAATGTGGCCCATAGCCTGAAAGAGACTATTTGATATAGATAATAATCTCCTGATATTGTATGTCATTTAAACTGTGTCTATATGAATGACAATGCGAACCAACTCAGTCAAGGACTCTGGAGGCAAAGCTTAAATGTATTGCCTTACTACAATCCCTGCCCAGACCAATGAATCGTAGCAACTCAAGAGGATTGTAGCTTATTAAAAACCTTTAAACAAACCATCCATTCACTATTGTTTGCTACGAATTCAATGATTGGAAGAAGAAAAACCTAAAATACCAGGAGAAAGAAAAAATGGGGGGGGGGGAAAGGGTTATTCCAAGATATTTTAAAGCAATGAAATGCAAGAAAGATAGCTAAGGAAACAAAATGATACAGATAAGCAAAATGAAGGACATATAGCAAGCATTTCAACTTAGTATGTAGCATTTTAAGAAACGGATTTCAAGCCAGGACAGCTCCCCAAGCTTAAGCATCTTTAATGTGTGAATTTCATTTTCTAGAGATAGAATCACCTTGGCTCCAAATAGTTTAACTGCTGCAGGAACAAAATTGTTACCTTTCCAATTTACATATCTAATTATCTCATTTGTGGTCCTTTGTGTATGAGATTTGTTGATTCCAAGTGGAGGACAAGTGGAAGGTGAATCCTTAATATTTAAAGCACTTGATATGCTCTGTGTGAATTTGTTAATTTGCCATTTATATTGGCAATTAGAATATCTTTTTGTTTAGTAGGGCCACATCGTTTTGGCACAGCGATGCAACTTTGCCTTTATAAAGAAAAATACAAAGCTTTAGAAGCAGGGGAGTCCGAATTTATGAAATCGTTCTCTGTGCTCCTTGCTTTATTCCCAAGGCTCTATCAAATTGTGAATCAGAATTTCCTTCCACAGCCACCTTTCCTTCCAGAATCATTTTGAAAGTGCTTCTTCAAATACTTGCTGAAGATAACAATGGAAGTGATTCAATGGCCCACCTATTGACCCAAATTTTCACTTATAGAAACAATGAATTTAACTCTCCATGAAACATCTGCAAAAGCAGGGGATTAGACTAGAAAACCTCCGTGGTCCCTATATATTGTTATTCTCTATATACCCAGTGTTTTTATTATTATTATTATTCTGTGGCTTGTCAGCTGAAGAGCTAAAAATGATGGCTCTGGAGTCCCAAACTATAACTTTCAGTTAGAAGCTGATCCAAAGTTTTTGTTTTTTTAAAAAAAATGATTTATATGCCGCCCTTCTCCGGAGACTCAGGGCAGCTTACAATGTGCTAAGCAATAGCCTTCATACTTTTGTATATTTATACAAAGTCATCTTATTGCCCTCACAAACTGGGTCCTCAATTTACCTACCCAGAAAGGATGGAAGGCTGAGTCAACCTTGAGCCTGGTGAGATTCGAACCTGCAATAATTGCAGGCAGCTGGTATTAATAACAGGGTGCTTTAAACCACTGTATTACCAAGGCTCTTTTTGAAATTAAGTTTGAAATTATACTTGAGGGAATTTTTGTCACACCCCTTTTATTATTCAAAACTATTTTTAAAGTTACGTAAATACTTTTTTGGGAGGTGGGACACATACTCTACCCATGAACCTGGTGTAAAAGCAGCTCAGTTAACATTCTCTAGATCAGGGGTATCAAACTCAATTTCATTGAGGGCCGCATCAGGGGACTGGTGTGTGTGTGTGTGTGTGTGTGTGTGTGTGTGTGTGTGTGACTAGGGTGGGTGTGGCTAGCTCAACATCACTTATTGAGGCTCCATTTTCAGCCATGACAGCCTCTTGCAGCCCTCTGCCAATGAAAATGGAGCCCAGGGTACTCCCTGTTGTCACTGGCAGAGGGCTTCAGGAGGCTATCATGGCTGAAAATGGAGCCTGGGGGCATGTACAGCCTCTCCGGGTTCCGTTTCAGCAGGTAGAGAGCTGCAGGAGACTATCATGGCCGAAAATGGAGCCCGGGAGGACCACATGCAGCCATCCTGAGCTCCATTTTCACTGGCAGAGGCACTGTGGGCCGGTCCTTGGCTGTTTCCAGGGCAGCCCTGCAGGCCTGATATAAGCACCCTATGGGCCAGATTTGACCCACGGGTCTTGAATTTGACACCCCTACTCTAGATTGTCACTAGATATGCTCAGCTTCAATTTTGAAAAACAATGTAAGTAGTTCTTGACTTATGATCATAATTGAATTCAGAATTACAGCTGTAAATTGTGGCAATTGTTAACCAGGCCATGCGACCATGCCTGATTTTGCAACCTTTTTTAAAAAAATTTGATTTATATGCCGCCCTTCTCCGAAGACTCAGGGCGGCTTACAATGCGTTAAGCAATAGCCTTCATACTTTTGTATATTTTATACAAAGTCAGCTTATTGCCCCCACAATCTGGGTCTTCATTTTACCTACCTTAGAAAGGATGGAAGGCTGAGTCAACCTTGAGCCTGGTGAGATTAGAACTTGCAGTAATTGCAGGCAGCTGAATGTTAATCACAGTGCCTTAGTCTACTGCACCACTCAGGCCCCTTTTTGTGATAGTCATTAAGCAAATGCAGTGTTTGTTAAGCAAATCCATTTTCTGCAATGCTGTTTCATTTATTTATGCTTTTGCCAAACCAAAAATAAATGCTGATTTCTGGCAAACAAAAAAAATGACATAAATTACAGTCACATGACTTCAGGAGGCTACAAATGGCTGTAAATATAGGTTGGTTACCAAGCACCCAAAATGCAATCATGTGACCACAGGGGAAGGGTAGATCATTGGAACTTTAAATTCAGATCATAAATAGCCCTGGGAAAGTCCATCATAACTTCAAACAGCTGCCTAAGGAAGCAGTTGTAAATTGAGGACTACCTGTAGCTCTGTTCACCATATCAAGATTGGTAATCTATGTTACTATATCCACTCCTTTTCTAGGTGCAAATCTGAGATTGTACAGTTCTTATTACTGGATATTTTCACTAAAATTTTAAGGAAATTATTAGGCTCTGCTCTACAGCATGGCCATCAGAAGTCAATCATCCAACAAACAGATCTGGTACTTTATTGTTATGGAATGAAGTTTAATGAAATCTGTAAAGTTTTTTTAAAACTTTGGATGAACAACACTACATGACAATTCTCAAATATCCTAGAAGATGCAACCCTTTAATTTCATGTTTTAAAACCACATATATTCAAATCAATAGTTTAAACCAGAAATGCTACTTTGAAATATTACAGGAAATTCCACCACAAAGGTGATTTAGCTTCATTGAAAACATCCAGCAATGCAATAATAATAACATTTTGAACTTGAGATCAAAATCAGATTTTCCATATTAACTACATTTTACATTGCCTAGATTCCTGATTTTTTCCCCACAGAAATGGTCCCTCAAATCCTCAGTCACAATATCTCAAAGTCTCTAAATTTCATTTTTAATTTTAATTCAAAAAGTATTAGATACATGGAAGACAATTATATTAGCTATAGTTCAATTTCATTAAATTTAGATTTTGTCCTAGTTATTGCCAGTTTGCAGAATATGTGTTCTAAGATCCACTTGGGAGCAATAGAAGTAAATAACCTATGCTTTGTAAGTTATATTTTAAGTTATATAAATCAATGTAAATTATACTTAGAACTTAATTTCTTTATACAATAAAATTAAAAAATATGACATAATTGAAGTAGGTGATGGGGGATTTTTTTAAGCCGTATAGCGATTACTGGTATCTGGAGGCCACAGATTCCTTGCCTCCTAAACTAAGCCAAATAGATTTAAGAGTAGAACAAATCAGCACTAGATTTTGCATAAAATTCAGGCTGGTATATTGGACCGTGAAGCAAAATCCCACCTCAGCATGGAGGTTATTGGTTGACCTTGTGCCAGGTTCTCTCACCTGGTTTAATCTACCACAACAAGGCAGCTGCAAAAATGGAAAGGAACAACTCGACATATGCCAATGTGTGGGTTTGGGGTTTTTTGCCCAAACCACAACAAGCATATTTTGTGTTCTGCTTTCAGCTGAATGAAGAATGAGCTAAAATGATTTACATTGGAATTCTATCAGCAATGGTCAGAGAAATTTCATGTTGTTTTCCTTTGAAAAACAATTCTAGTCTCTCCACTAAATAAATCACACGCTGCTAATCCCTGTGCAGGCAGGATTGAATAATGAGCTATGTGGCTTTTTGACAAGTGATGTTCCAGCTTACATATACCAGTTCAAGTTTTCCCAATTGCCCTTGCCAGTCAGTGCATGTTTTGGCTTCATTTCTCTGATGCAAATTCCTTAGAGCATATGCAGCCTCCCAAATTACCTTTCCAGAGATAGTGTTTGCAAAGAGTGCCTTCTGAAGGTGATGCAGAGCCTAATCATTAAAAAAAAGAACTTTAATTTCATCTGGCATCTTATACTCCAAGCCAGCTTGGCTGGAAATTGGAAATCTGCCACAGTACCTGTCAGTACCAGTGTTTATTGCAGAAATACCCTACAGCTGGCAAATACCAAATTGCAATCTCACACAAGAATTATTGCATGAACAAAAAAGAAGAGAATGAAGGATGACACCAGAAAGCCTGTGTGACTTCCAGTGACAAATGGTTTCTTGGAGGTCCAAACCTAATGTCACCGACTCCTTAGCACCTTAGGACCTACTGACCACAAGGGGCAGAAGGGTGTAGATAGAGGATGTCTCCTCTTTGTGTATCACTCTGCCTGCTTTTTAAGGAATCACTCATCAAAGTCACTTCCTTCTGCCTTTCTTTCCAGGCATACATCTCAAAAGTCTTTGATTCTTCTCCAGGTAGGATGTACAATGCCATTCCCTACAATGTATTTCTTGTAAATAAATCTCCTTTCTGCTATGTTATAAAACTAATAAAGGAGAATATTTGTAGTCCAGGGTTGAAATGAGAGGTCCTTGGTGCTCTCTGAGACATTTCATTACCCCAACTAGGTGACATCATCAATGCAACATCATCAGATGATGTTACCAAGTTGGGGTAATGAAATGTCTGCAAGAAAACAACCAAGTTCAAAGAGCATCAAGGAACCCTTGTTATAAAAAAATATAATTATGCTTCACTAATTATTGCTCTGTTTTTTTTAAATTTGATTTATATGCTGCCCTTCTCTGGAGACTCAGGGCAGCTTTCAGTGCATTAAGCAATAGCCTTCATACTTTTGTATATTTTATACAAAGTCAGCTTATTGCCCCCACAAATGGTCCTCATTTTACCTACCTTAGAAAGGATGGAAGGCTGAGTCAACCTTGAGCCTGGTGGGATTTGAACTTGCAGTAATTGCAGGCAGCTGATGTTAATAACAGTTAATAACACTGCTTTAGTCTGCTGAGCCACCATTGCTTCCAGCTCTCAGGAATATTCACATGCACATGTATAATATTTCAACTTCTATCATGATTAATTATCAGACGGTGCACAACCTAAGTCCCTCTTGTGCACAGAATTCTCTTAAGGCAGGGGTATCAAACTCAAACTCAGATCTGGCCCATGGAGTGCTTAGATCTGGCCCACAGGAAACAGCAAACGACTGGCCCGCAGTACCCCTGCCAGCGAAACCGGAGCTTGGGAGCCTATTTTCGCTGGCAGAGCACTCGGGCCACCACAGGCGCCTCTGACATGAGTGATGTCAATCTGGCCATGCCCACCCTGGCCCCCCAAGGTCAAACACAACCCTGATGTGGCTCTCAATTAAATCGAGTTTGACACCCCTGTCCTAAGGCCGTTGGTCTGCTCCGTTCCAGCAAACTCTCACTTTCTCATCGAATAGATTGGGTGAGTTCAAGCCTATACTTCTATTATATTTCATCCTATATTTTGTTAATGAAAATGGCCTGGGCCAAATGATGGTCTAGAGAAAGCATGAGGGAAATTATGGAATGGGCTGCTCTGAAGCTATGACAGGTCCACATTTGAGACATTCTAACCAGAGGTGGGTTTCAGCAGGTTCTGACCAGTTCTGGAGAACCGGTAGTGGAAATTTTGAGTAGTTCAAAGAACTGGTGGCAAAAATTCTGAGTGGCCCACCCCCATCTATTCTCTGCCTCCCAAATCCCAGCTGATAAGGGAGGAAATGGGGATTTTGCCGTATCCTTCCCCTGGATTGGGGTAGGAATGGAGATTTTACAGTATCCTTCCCCTGCCATGCCCACCAAGCCAAGCCACGCCCACCAAGCCATGCCACGCCCACCAAGCCACACCCACAGAACCGGTAGTTAAAAAATTTGAATTTCACCACTGATCCTAGCACATGTTTCTTACCATCTTGGCTGCAACAGAGAGGTAGCCATGTCTGCCGCAGCAAAACCAGGAATTCAGTGGCAGATTAAAGACTCACAAAGTTCTTATTGATTCTATTTATTGGCATACACATTAAGAGAACAAGCACCATTTTGTCAGAGATGTAAGAGAAGAGAAACAGATCATACAAACATGCACACTGCAGCATTTGGGGGAGGTCAAAAAAGGTAAGAAGGCAGTCACAGCAGGGTGTTCGAAGCCCTTTGAAGGTTCATCAATGCTGGGCAGATATACAAGGTAGCAGAGCTACAATCACATTGTTCTGAGACCACCAGTGGACACAGGTTAATGCGAGATATATTAAGCCATGATAAGGAGCCAGTGAGTTCAAGCACTTATCTCAGGTAAGTTGGATAGTATGAAATCCACAGGAATAACCTTGATTTCCACTGATAAAAATGTTACTAGCAAAAGCAGGAGAAGATAATACCCCCTGCTTCACATATTACCATGTACTGTACAAAACCTGTACAAAGGGAGCACAAAGGTTATGGTATATAAAAAAAATACAATGAATTAGAGTAAGAAGCCATCCCACTTATTTTCATTTTGAATGCAACATGTAATAAAAATTCCTTTTTTATGACCTTGTAGTCCCTATTTGGTGTAGAGTTGAGGCAACTTGATGGAGCTGACCTTTTTTTGGCGGGATCCCTTCCTGATGCCTATGCAGAGTTCACAACAATTATTTTTTTCTGTCACCCCCTAGGAGAGAAACATCTGCCACTACTTAGGATTAAATTCTCAATCTTCTGTGTGGGAGACAACCATCTTCACCACTAGGCCATTATCCCAAAGAGTAGCTACAGGACCATAAAAACTGAATTTTTGGAGCAGCGAATGCAACATGCAATAAGGTCATGCCAATATATTATAAGAAATCATTAGACCCAGTCAGAGTTGTCCGTGAATGTTAGTTAATTAGACATCTAGGTAGACATCAATCACTAAATTTCATTTGGGATTCAATTAAGAACTTAAAAATTCTTTTTTTTTTTAAATTTTAAATAATTTTTTATTTGTTTAAAAGTACACACAAAACAAAACTAGTGATAATAAAACATACAAACCAAACATGAAAACAAAGAGTTCAAATATACATTCTGTCAACTATATCACAACAGTAATGTATGTTCTTATTTGTGTTTTGACTCTTGTTTGTTTGATCTTATTCATATATCTATTTTTATTATTTACTTTAATTACTATTAACTTATGCTAGTGATTTATGTTCCTGTTTCTGTAACTCCAATTGTTCTTTATTCTTTTTTCCTTTTTCTATTTTTCAACCAAGTATACCACTTTTCCCATATTAGATAATAGTCATGTTCCTCTTTATCTTGTAATTCTTTTGTGAGTCTGTCCATTTCTGCACATTCCATAATCTTATTAATTACTCTATCTTCTGTCGGTGTGTCACTACTCTTCCAATTTTGTGCAAAAATTATTCGTGCTGCTGTTATTATATGGATGGTTAAGTATTTTATTTCCTTTTCATATTGTCCATGTATTATACCTAGTAGAAAGGTTTCCGGTCTCATTTCTAATCTTCGTTGTGTGATTTCTTCTATTTGAGTTCTGATCATTCTATTTTCATTTGGACTGAATCAGTAGCAGCCTGTGGTGCAATAAATACAGTCCAGTCCTGTCTTAGGCTATCCTGAGTATAATTATATATCACGCTATCATTATACGAAGCTATAATTATAATTATTTCTTTATTTCCACCAAATTGGATAAAATTAGTAGGGCCATTAAAAATATTTCAATTGATAAAAGCATCCCAATTTCAGAGAAATATGTTGAACATGTATTTATTTATTTATTGGGATGCTATTAAATGTTATTTGCAGGGAAGGTTGCCATTTCAAGTCAAACCATGAGATTTTTGCCATCTTAAGTGTTAATAAATATATTACAAAGCCTTGGCCAAAAAGTAAACAGTGGACACACTTCTGTATTATCCACTGTAATCTACTTTAAGTCCTCTAGTAGGAAATAAATAAAAAAATATGGTTTTTTTTATTCTTTATTCTTTTATTTTTAATGTTCTCTGCACAATATTACATACATACATACAAAGATATACTATCTTGCAGTCTACTGATAAATGGCTTTTAGAAACACAAATACGCATTTCCTGCAAATATTTAATATGAGTAGTTTTAGAGATGCAAAAGAAGTGGGACAAATAAAGGATCGCAACATCTTGAAAAGTCAGATGTATATGTTTTCCAGGCAAAGAACAGCAGAACAGCAAGGATTACCAACTACAGTGGTGTCCACATTTGAACAAATGAAACTTTGCTCATGAAATTATCGGGAGAAAGTTATTACAGTGTAAATATCAAATAATTTAATTACCACAGTTTCATTAAACAGACTCTGTTGGTTTAAATTAATCTTGCATCTTTCATAAATCCATAAACACAGTATATAACAGTATTACGTTTTGCTAGTGCCTTATTGCACCATTTGTCTCTAAATAAATTTAGCCTAAAAAAGACATACCATCTTGAACAAAACCCAGGTCTACTCAAAGAAAGTTAGTGTGGATTTCTGGGTCCATTTATATTCCTGAAAAAAAATGTCAAAAATTTCTACTTCTCTGAACTTTTTGTATGTTTATGAGTTTCAAAACTATCATACTGATTTTTTTTTAATCCTGTCTTTCTTTTAGGATAGGTCTGTCAAACTCATGGCCCACGGGCTGGATGTGTTGTCAGCTCTGGAGACAGTGGTAGAATTCAATTTTTTTTTATTACTAGTTCTGTGGGCGTGGTGTGGTTTGGTTTGGTGGGCGTGGCTTGGTGGACATGGCAGGGGAAGGATACTGCAAAATTGCTTAACGCATTGCTTAACGCATTGTAAGCCGCCCTGAGTCTCTGGAGAAGGGCGGCATATAAATAAAATTAAAAAATAAAAATCCCCATTCCAGGGGTGAAATGCTCCTGGTTCGGACCGGATCACCCAATCCAGTAGCAATGGAGGCGGGTGGAGAACCAGTAGCAAAAATCCCTGCCCCCCCCATACCCAGATGAGCCGCACAATCATCAGAGGCTTTTTTTTTACTTTTAAAAGCATTTTTTGTACAACCTCTTCGGCTGAAAAAATGCTTTTAAAAGTAAAAAAAAGCCTTTGATGATCGCGCGGCTCAGCTAGGATCATCAAAGGCTTTTAAAAGAAACCCCCCCCCCTTTTTTTCCTTTTAAATGCCTCTGACGATCCAAGCTGAGTTGCCTGATCATCAGAGGCATTTAAAAGAAAAAAAAGTCTCTGCCGATCAGGCAACTCAGCCAGGATCGTCAGAGCCTTTTGAAAGCATTTTCTTACAACCTCTTCGCCGAGGTTGTAGAAAAAATGGTTTTAAAAGTTAAAAAAAAAAACCAAAGAAACATACATTCAACTCTCTAGAGGTGGAGGGAACCTGCTGGAATTTATTCTCTCCAGTCCCTTGAATATGCAGAGATGGATTTTGAAAACATCCTTAGCAGCTCAAACCAAGAACTCAAAGTAACATTCAAAGCAAAATGCCTAATCAAGGAGGTCTGAACTGACAGAGCAATTTGGGGCTTGTTCTCTTCAGCAGTCTCAGTAAGCCATCAGGCTCAGCTTCAAGCATATAAGTAATTCTTTATATGAGTAGTCTCTGGCCCCTTCCTTCCCTCTGAGGAACAAGCAATCTGCCTGGATAATGAGCTGAGTCCAGACCAGAGAAGAAGTGAGCCAGGGAGTTTTTTTGCAAAGGGTTGATAAGGACAATTCATCAGATGCTTTTCTCCTGTTGATCTCCGGCATCTCCCTCAACCTTCTTCTCCAAACTCCCACAGCTGTTCTTCCACCAGGAGAGTTGGAGAAGAAGGTTAAAGTCTACATGGCATAGGTCCTGGCCACTTGAGAGATCACCTGTCTCCTATAGTATTTTCCCAGCCAATTTCATCAGCAGGGTTAGTGTTCTCCATGTTCCTTTCATTAAACATCACCATCGATGTTTGGGACCTCATAAGTGTGCCTTCTCTGCAGAAATGCGTACCCTCTGGAATGAAGTTTTCCATGGACTCCATCTAGCTCCCATCCTGCTGATGTTTTAAAGGATCTTTAAGACCTAGATGCCCAGGTCCTTTGACCCTGAAGAGCAAAGCCTTACACACACCCTTCGAAGTATCTGGGCTTATTTTATTTGTTTCTGTTTGTTAGTGGGATGCGGTGGCTCAGTGGCTAAGATGCTGAGCTTGTCAATCGAAAGGTTGGCAGTTCAGCGGTTCGAATCCCTACTGCCGTGTAATGGAGTGAGCTCCCATTACTTGTCCCAGCTTCTGCCAACTTAGCAGTTCGAAAGCACTTAAAAAATGCAAGTAGAAAAAATAGGGACCACCTTTGGTGGGAAGGTAACAGCGTTCTGTGCACCTTTGGTGTTTAGTCATGCCGGCCACATGACCACAGAGACGTCTTCGGACAGTGCTGGCTCTTTGGCTTTGAAACGGAGATGAGCACCGCCCCCTAGAGTCGGGAATGACTAGCACATATGTGTGAGGGGAACCTTT
This sequence comes from Ptyas mucosa, assembly GCA_012654045.1. Classification (NCBI taxonomy): domain Eukaryota; kingdom Metazoa; phylum Chordata; class Lepidosauria; order Squamata; family Colubridae; genus Ptyas; species Ptyas mucosa. The sequence continues at coordinate 12,259,701 of WNWU01000011.1, read as the reverse complement.
ACCTTTACTTTTTGTTACTCTTCCCATCTTCACTGTTCCTTTTTTGTCTACTGTTGTGTTTTCCTTGAAACTCTTCTAGTCCAACTGCCTGCCCAGGGCAGGAATCCTTATTACATCTGAGACAAATAGCTGACCAATCTTTTCTTGAAAACTTCAGCAATGGAACACCCACAACTTCAGGAAGCAAGTTGTTTCGTTGACTAATTGTTCTCACTGTCAGGCACCTTCTCCTTAGTTCCAGGTTGGATTTTTCTCTGATGAACTTCCACCCAATACCTTCAATGCTCTGGAAAATAAATAAACTCTCCTCTTCCCTGTGACAGCTCTTCTACTATTGGAAAATTGTTATCATGTCACACACACCTCCAAACCTCCTCTTTCTTAGGCTGAACATTCCTAGTTCCCTTAGCCATTCATCATATAGTTTAACCTTCAGTCTCCTTATCATCTTTGTTGCTCTTCTCTGGACTCTTTCTAGAGCCTCAGTATACTTTTTTGTACTGTGACCAAAACCGATCCACGTATTCTAAGTGTGGCTTTACCAGTGCAGTACTATCACTTCTTGTGATCTGGATGCTTTCCCTATTTCGATGCAGTTCTGTCTTGCATTTATATATATATATATATATATATATATATATATATATATATATATATATATACTTTATCTTTATCATGTTTTATCTGTAACCACCCAGAGCTCCGTTTTTATTAGCAGAGGGTTGCAGGAGGCCGTGGCAGCCAAAAATGGCGCTCAAGAGCCTGTTTTCGCTGGCAGAGTGTTCGGGCCACCACAGGAACCCCCGACAGGAGTGACGTTGAGCTGGCCACACCCACCTGGCCATGCCCACCAGGGGTGGGTTCTACTTACCTTTACTACCGGTTTGCAATGGGATCGTGTGTGCAAGCGAAGCGAGCAAGCACGCCTTGCTTCTGCACATGCGCAGATTGCCAATGATGACATCCAGGGTGGTGGGCGGAGCCTCCCACCGGTTTTTCTACCTGTTCTTGTGAACTGGTCTGAACCGGGGTCAACCCACCACTGATGCCCACCCTGGCCCCCCGAGGTCAAACACAACCCTGAGGTAGCCCTCAGTGAAATCAGGTTTGACACCCCTGCCCTAGAGGATACAAAGAGGAGGAGGAGAAGGAAAGAAAAGCCTTTTATTTATTTATTAAACAAATTTATTTATTTAGTTAGTTAGTTCAATTTTTTTAAAAAAAATTGATTTATATGCCGCCTTTTTCCGGAGACTCAGGGCGGCTTACAATGCGCTAAGCAATAGCCTTCATACTTTTGTATATTTTATACAAAGTCAGCTTATTGCCCCCACAAACTGGGTCCTCAATTTACCTACCTTAGAAAGGATGGAAGGCTGAGCCAACCTTGAGCCTGGTGAGAAATTTATATGCCGCCTTTCTCTGGAGACTCAGGGCGGCTTACAATGCATTTAAAAAAACATTATAAAAACATTTAAATATTAAAATATTAAAACCCATTCAAACCATTCATGGCCGGATCTCACAAGATCGCAACAGCAAGATCAACGGCCCCAGGCCTGCCGGAAAAGCCAGGTCTTCACCGCTTTTCGGAAGGTCAATAGGGTGGGGGTGGTCCGGACCTCAGGAGGTTACTGGTTCCAGAGAGCTGGGGCAGCCACAGAGAAGGCCCTTCCCCGTGGGCCCGCCAGCCAGCATTGTTTAGCTGATGGGACCTGGAGGACACCAACTCTGTGGGATCTTACCGGTTGCTGGGAGCTATGTGTTAGAAATTTATATAGCCATCCACCTCACAGTGATTCCAAGTGGCATACAATATTAAAAGTCCACACTTAAAAATTCACAATTTAACCCTTCATCCCACCTCCCATCCTTTTGCATAACAAATTATCACCTTGTGTCTGTGCAGGATTGCAAAGACGTTTTATCAACAGAGAGCTAGAGAGGAGAACATAGAAGATGGCTGCTTGTCCTTTTAGGGTTGGTTATTAACCCTCAAAGAATTGTTGTAAGAATAAAATGGAGGAGAGGGAAGAATTACGTACACCGCTCTTCAGTGTATTTTGTAGTTTCTCTGCTGAATTTCTGGCAACTGAAATGTAAAACAGTAACCACAAAATCATTTATGCAGCTACACAGAAGAGCCAGTTAGTTCAATGGAACTGGCTCCCACAGAAGAGAAGTACATGATTGTACCTTAATTTCTTTGTGGCATTTTCCCTTTTCCTTGGCATTTGCTGAATTCGTGCAGCAGTTGGAGCAGCAGCATCGACATTCAATTTTGCAATAAAATGCCTAAATTTCTGAATAAAATTTATAAAGCTACCCAACGCAAACAGTATAGGCAAGATACGGCATTAAAAAGGACAATAAAACCCCAAACCATGTAACATTAAACATCAGCAATATATAAATACTTAGGCATTCTCATGCTAGAGTTTTTGTGCAAAATGGACATCCTCTGGGGACATCCTCTGGGGACCAAGGAATAACTTCTAGAACAGCATTTAGGTCAGGGTCAACCTAACACTGAACTCAATTTCATTGAGGGCCACATCAGGGTTGCGTTAGATCTTGGGGGGGGGGCGTGGCCATGGTGGGCATGGCCAGCTCAACATCACTGGTGTTGGGGATGCCTATGGTGGCCTGAGCACTCTGCCAGCAAAAGCGGCTTGTCGAGCTCCATTTTCGGCTGCAATGGCCTCCTACAACCTCTGCCAGTGAAAACGGAGCTCAGGAGGGCCATATGCAGCCCTCCTGAGTTCTGTTTTCGCTGGCAGAGGTACCATGGGGCGGTCCTTTCGCAGGTTCCAGGGCGGCTCCATGGGCCGGATCCAGCCCCTGGACCTTGAGTTTGACACCCCTCCTGATTTATGTGTTTCTTCCCTTGGCAACCACCATTGTGGATGAAAATAATGGATTCTATTGTGTTTAGGGATTAAGAAACTAGAGAAAGCTACTTCAGCTTGGGCATGTGATATGAAGATGAGATTTGTTTTGATTTAAATCAAATATAGGAAAGAAAATAATAGCGCTAAATCAAATGCTTTTACTGCTTTTCACATGGTGACTGCTTATACCATAGGTAAGCGCAGCACAATTCTTATTTGAATTGTGCAAGTCATAGTATTTCCTGTGATACTCTGTGGAAATAAAAGTTGGACTTTACAGAAGCAATATAGGAAGAATATTGACAGCTCTCTCAAGGAGAGAGGCAATTTAGAAATAAAGAGAAATTTCCTGACAGTTAGAACAATTAATAAGTGGAACAACTTGCCTGAAGAAGTTGTGAATGCCCCAACACTGGAAATTTTTAAGAAGATGTTGGATAACCATTTGTCTGAAGTGGTGTAGGGTTTCCTGCCTGGACAGGGGGTTGGACTAGAAGACCTCCAAGGTCCCTTCCAACTCTGTTATTTTATTCTATTCTATTCTATTCTATTCTATTCTATTCTATTCTATTCTATTCTATTCTATTCTATTCTATTCTATTCTATTCTATTCTATTCTATTCTATTCTATTCTATTCTACCTTTGAACTTTTGTGGTGGAGAAAATTCCTGAGAATACTGTGGACAGCCAAGAGAAAAAAAAACCCAAATGGGTCATCAAACAAATCAGATCAAAGTTCTCACTTGAGATACAAATGACAAGGGTCACATTATCCTACTTTGGACACATTAATGAGAAGATCTAACTCTCTGGAAAAGGCTCTAATGTTGGGAAAGGAAAGAAGATGACCAGCAGCAAGGTGGATGGACTTACAGTAGTACATTGAGTTGGGAGACTTGAAAGAAAAAAAAGATTATGGAGGCATTATCATGAAAAAAAGTCTATGTTCTTTCTAGAAATTGAAGACAACTCGATGACACATAAGTAAGTAAGCATAGTACAAAATTTATTTTCCCATGTTCCCCGGTAACCTGTGTAGTAACATGGGCTGAGAAATAATGACCATCTAAAAGTCACTAAAAGCTTCTGTGGTTGAAGCTAGACTAGATCTTAAGTCTCATAGCTCCTAGTCCAAAACTTTAATCATTATATCGCACCAGGATCTTCTGTTAAAGATATTCCATGAAAATTAGTTTAATATGCATATTTTGGATTGGCCACTTTAATCTAGGCCCAGAAATAGACTGATATCTAGTGTAGATGATAAATAATCATAGTCATCAAGCTGGAAAGGTCCATTTAGGCCAAGCTATCAGCTCCTACTCCATGCAAAAATTCAAATTAAAGTATCCCCAAGAGAATGCTATCTGGACTCTTTACATGTCCTGTAATGGGGAATTCTCTTTTTAGTTCAGTAACTAGTTTCACTCTTACTTTGCTTTTACCATCAGAATATTTGCCTTCCTATAAATATATATGCCTTCCTATAAATTAATCCCACTTTTACTTCCTTCCTCCTTCTCCTCCTTCCTCCTGAGTACCAAGTATTGTGAGAATAGAGTATTGGGTAAAGTGCTTCTGTGTTGGTCCCAACTTCATGACCTCCTTCTTCTGGAAGATACCATCCACGTAAATGTTTGAAGAAACAATTTTTATATGAACTCAAGTTTAATACATCAGAGAATCTGTTGGTCCCTCCAGTTCTCATTGAGCTTCAGCCTGTAACATCTCTTACCATTTCTTAGGAGGTTTGGAAATGCTGAGAGCTCTAGTCTGGAACCCTTGGAAGGCCACAGACTCCTTTACATTTAGACTTGAAGTTCAACGAAGGGTCATCATTCCTTTCTAAAAGTAATTTTCTCTGTAGCAGCCTGATCTTAGAATCCTTTATTCTCCTTTTGTGGCACAGGGAGATCTGGATATTTCCGGATGATTGGTATGAGAGGATCTCAAAATGATTATAGGCCATGTCTGGACCAGATGGTTCACTAGTCTTAGAACTCATCTGTTTTTTCCAGAAATACTCGTATTTCAATAAAAGAGGCAATACCTATTTCAGCATTACATTCTTTGATTGTGACAATTGCAAAAGAGGGAGAAAAAAAGCAGGCAAATCAGAGAAACACTATTGCAGAGATCCAATACAGGAAAATAGGCAAACACTGCAGGCTACATTATGAGGCTTTTTACAGTTTGCCTTCAATAGATTTCCTCATCTGTTTCAATATATTATTGCACTGGATTCACCCTCTTCTTCTAAGCCACAATCCTACAATTGAATGAATGTCATTAGCCTGGTACAGATGCTGGTTTTCATTTTTATTTCAGTCACAGATCCCAACCAATCTGAACAATGACAATTAAAAGTTACAAAACAGTTTAAGGATGATACCAATTTGGAAACAGCGCTTTGGAAATCTAACTTGTTCTTTTTTTTAATAGCTATTAAAATTTTAAAAATTAATCTAATGCAAACTAAAAAAAATAGAAAGTGCAGAAAAGAAGAAAAAATGGAAAGAAAAATGGAAAGAAAAACAAGAATATGGTAAAGAAAAAGAAAGGAAATATATAAGGAAGTGACTTCCCACTTACAAGTATAAACAATTTTAATAACATAATTTCTCTTAAAATGCAACAAATGAACTTTTTTCCCCATATCTCATGTCTTATCTTTAAAGCAATCCTTAAAGCCTTGTGGTTGTGTCCTGATCAGCAAAAGTCCATTAAAGGTTACCAAACATAACCACAGATCTATTTTAATCTTGATCAAATAAACCAATTTTATATTCCTTCCGTTTGATATTCTTGATCTTTAATTCCTTCAAATAATACTATAGAAGTTTCTTTCTTTACATTTTTTTCTTTGTCACTTCTCATGATTTTTTTTTCAAAATGTTAATAAGTCTCTTCTGTAAATCTAATGTAGACAAGTTATCCAGGTCACTCTTTTGGCTCATTATCCCTTTTAATTATTAAGCCATCAGTCAAGTTCATTTTGTACAGTATATCCTATACAGCATCTTTTCCCAATATAATTCCTGTAGCCTATCATTTTTAAATCCACTTTCAGATCAGTCTCAATCTTGTCTGGTTCCATAACACAATTTAACACAGTTTATCTATAATGGCAGACATTAATTGTTTATAGATATCTTTCAATACATCCAATGTTAAAGAATTTTGCTCCATTCTGTCTTAGCAAGTGAAATTTAAACATTTATCTCCTTTATTTGTAATGTTTAGTTCTTTCTTGTTGCCTCTAGTGTCCAACCTTCAAAGTCTCATCCTATCATTTTTAAAGAATTTGAAACTGCATTTTCCCATAGGAAGGATTCTTATAATGAATCTCAAAATCTTATTTCAAATCCATCTGGACCCTTAGTCCATTTGTAACTTTCCAAAATCAATATTCTAATCACCATTTTACTTTTTATTTTTATTTTAAAAAGCATTTTAAGTCCTTAAACTTTCATTTAAAACTTGTTTTGGTATTGATTGAAGGAAACTCACCTGGTGCTGTAAAACTGGTAGATTCAAAGGTTCCTAATAGCTGAAATGCAAAGCAATTTCTGAAAGTAATTAGAAAAGGAAGTGTGCAAACTGCGTGCCTATAAAGGAACTGATCAAAAAAGCCAATATAGTATTGAGCATCAACAGAGGTATAATGCTGAGATCACAGGGAGTGATAGTTCTACTCTATGCTACTCTGTGCAGACTGCACCTGTAATAGTTTGTCCAGTTTGGGCTGCCAAGTAACAAAAAAGATGCTGAGAACCTGAAAATAATGCAAAAAAGAGGAATATTGGAGGACATTGAAGGACATGGTAACTAAATCTTATAAGGCAGTGTTTTTCAAACTTGATAACTTTAAGATGTATGGACTTCATCTACCAAGTTGGGAAACATTGCTATAATGAGCGGTTAAAGGAACCAAGTAAGCATGGCATAAAGACGAGAAGGTTCAGAGGAGACAGAATAGCAAAATAACAATTAGAAAGGACCTTGGAGGTCTTTTAATCCAACCTCCTGCTCAGGCAGGAAATCCTATACCATTTCAGACAAATGGTTGTCCACTCTCTTCTTTAAAACTTCAAATGTTGGAGAATTCACAACTTCTGGAGGCAAGTTGTTTCACTGATTAATTGTTCTGTCAGGAAATTTCTCCTTAATTCTAGGTTGCTTCTCTCCTTGATTACCGGTAGTTTCCACCCATTGCTTCTTGTTTTATCCTCAGGTGCTTTGGAGAATATCTTGACTCCCTCTTCTTTGTGGCAGCCCCTTGGATACTGGAACACTGCTATCATGACACCCCTAGTCCTTCTTATCATTAAACTAGACACACCCAATTCCAGCAACCGTTCTTTATATGTTTTAGCCTTCATTCCCCTAATTATCTTTGTGGCTCTTCTCTGCACTCTTTCTAGAGTCTGTCTAGAAAACTCTTTCTAGAGTATAGCCTAAAAACTAAAGGTTAAGAGGAAGGCTAGCATCCTTCGGTTATCACAGGGAACAAGCGTAGACAAGCACCAATGATCGAAAGCTTCATATAAATCCAAACTCAGAATAAGGCCAAATTTCCTAACTCTGGGAGTTTTTAAGCTTGCCTCCAGAATTGTGGGGGTCCTGCAATCCTGGATCTTTAAGAAAAAATTAGACAGGTGTCTGTTGGAGATGAGCTGAGAATTCCTGCCCAGGAGAGGAGGCTGGACTACAAGAACTCCCAGGTTCTTTCCAACCCTATGATTCTATGCTCTTGATTGGGCTCCAAAGCTAAGCAACCTTGGACTTACCGTGTTTCCCCGAAAATAAGACCCTGTCTTATATCTTTTTTGCCACCAAAAAGACACCATGTCTTATTTGGGGGGGGGGGAGGCATGTCATCCACTTACTCACCTCATTTGCGCTCATTGCTCCCAGCCTATCAGAGGCCTTCAGGAACTTCTTTGTCCAGCAAGGCCAGCTAGAGAGGCCTTCAGGAAAGGCCTCTTTAGCTGATAACAGAGCTCCAGATAGATCCTTGGCTGTGTTATTGGCTTCAGAGGCCTTCAGGAAAGCCTTGCCAGTTGCAGCAAAGGAATTGGGCCAAGGTGTGCGAGCCAACTATCCGAAGGTAGGTAGTAGGGCAGCTCCACTCCCCCCACTCTATCTTAATTTTTACCTGTGCATCCTGTAGTGGGTGGGGTCTTAATTAGGGCTTATTTTGTGGGGTACGGCTTATATTGGACACACGTGTAAACATCAAGCTAGGACTTACTTTCTGAGTAGGTTTTATTTTCGGGAAAACATGGTACTTAATTCTTGAATGGAACACCTCAGGGAGTTTCAAGATGATAGGCTAGATTGGGAAGTCTTTAAATACCAAAAAACAAAAAACAAAAAAACCCCTTAGAATAAATTAGCAGGGATGAATTATTGCTACAAAGCAACTTCATGTATGCATCCATAAAGCCACCAGCTTGACTTGGGGAAACATTTATGTTAAGGAAAGATTAGAGTTTTTAGCCTTTGTAGATTAGCACCCTGTGTTCAAAACAGCCACCTGAAAGAGTCTCTCAGCTGTTTACACTTATCACAGTTGCTTTTCAGAGACTTCCAAGGCAGTTCATATTAATGAAGGAAAAGATGTGGTGTTGCCAGTTCTGATTGTGTAGAAGAGCTAAGCAAAAGGAGAAGCGTGTATTTTTTATTATCTTTCTCTACACAAACACATAGACATATAAACAGCCGGATTATTCAACTTTCAGATGCAATCATTGCCGCAGTGTTGACATTAAATCTGACAATTTAATGAGTTGTTTTGTCTGATCCAACCCATCCCTTCAAGGAATAAATGTCAATAAATAGCTTTAAAATTGTGAATAGAAAATAAATATGATTTTTGAGTGGAAAGAGCGGGATAAATGCTTTATAAAAGCAATTGATCATGGCTCTAGGTTTATGTCATCAGAGTGGAAAGAGAGGGATAAATGCTTTATAAAAGCAATGATCATAGTTCTAGGTTTATGTCACCACCCAACTCCTAAATGACTCTGGGCAGCTCACAATATCAAAAAGAAAACACACAAAAACATAATGCAGTACAAATAACCAAGCTGCCATATTGACCCACCTTTGCAAATGCAGACTTGTGCCTGCTTGTGATGTGCCTCCTGTTTAATCCGCTTCCAACTCTGCAATCAATAACCAGTTATTTCAATCCAGTGATAATTTTATGCAAGGGTTAGGGTTAAAATGAATACAAATAATTTTTGTGCCAGGGGACCTACCAAAAATATATACACTGAAAGCCAAACTCCAGGATGGAAGGAAAAAAAATCCTTCCTGAATTGTATTAACTTAGCCTCAGACAAAGATCACCTTTTAAAATATTTCATGTATAACGGAAATAAGTATATTATCAAAACATTCAAAATCTAGTATTTTGTCTAAAATAAAACACATAATATGTAACTATGTCTAACTGTATCTGAGTCTTTGCAAGCTTTAGCTGTTCATCTGACTGCCTGTAAAGGGTAGTCTATAGTGTAGCCCAAGGCTACACTAGTGTCAAACTCGCAGCCCGCAGACCAGATGCATCATGCACTGGCCACGCCCATGCCCAGTTTAGCAAAGGGGGAAAAAGTCCTGATACATCATATGATGCAGCCATAATGACATGAGTTTGACACCCCTGGTCTAGCATTTAAGTCCTAACTGGGACTATAATGAATCCTTCCTGTGAGAAAATGCCTATATTTTGAATTCTTTTTTTATAAATAAGACGTTACAACAGCAATAGCAATAGCACTTAAATTTATATACCACTTTACATTGCTTTACAGCCCTCTCTAAGTGGTTTACAGAATCAGCATATTGCCCCCAACAATTTGGGTCCTCATTTTACCCACCGTGGAAGGATGGAAGGCTGAGTCAACCTTGAGCCTGGTGAGATTTGAACTACCAAATTGCAGGCAGCCAGCAGTCAGCAGAAGTAGCCTACAGTACTGGACTCTAACCACTGTGCCACCATGGCTACAAACAGGACTCCAGAAGGAAGTAAAGATTACAATTAAAATTGCAATTAAAATTACAATTAAAATTACAATTAAAATTTGAATATATATATATTCAAATTCTGTATATCAAATTCTTCAGTTCTATGGCTGAAGATCTGCATATGGTGCGTGATCTGCATATGGCAGGGCCAGCTTGTTAGTTTAAAGATGATGAGGGATGATTTTCTGCCTTTCCTCATTCATATTTCCCTCTACCTAGTGTGTTGCAGCTTGGAGCATGGAAAACCACCACTTGCTCATTCTACTCTGCTGTCGCAAACCCTACCTATTGGTTGGGATGGTTTATCCAGTGATTGCACAGGAAGTTCTGTGGGTTGGTACACAACATGCTGCTCTAGTTACCGCAGCATGGTTCAGAAAGATTTTAACCACATTGAAGCAACCTTCTATTATTTTCACATGGTGAAACTTCTCAACGCCCTAAACTTGAAAAGGCAAACAAGAGCTTTTTGTGTATCCCGGTCACTTTTCCTCAATCAAGCAACCATCCTCATAAAGCCCAAATGCCATCTAAAGGGCGGTTGTCTTTTTCCTGCCACAATACCAGTGCAACACATCTCACTCATTAGAAGCCAACCTACTCGGTTCCCATTCACAAATTCCTTGGGCCTGAATTAATGCCAGAGAATTAAGTCTCTGTCAAAGGAGTCAGTGATTAAAAATGAAACCCGGGAAGCACTCTATCCATGCAGTGTGGGCAGAGACAATAATGTTTTGTAAGAGGTTTTGTTTGATGTGTAATGACGGGAATTAATCATTTTATGGAACAGAATTGTGCTTTGTTATGTAAACTTATGTAAAGCCTGCCTTATGTGACCTTTTTCAATTAGGAACAAATTGTTTAAAACTATCTTCTTTCTGGGGGCCTCTGAATTGCAACCCCTGGGACTTGGTTGTCATTTGGCCCTGAGAAGACTTACAGCTGTAGTGCAGCAGGAAAAGAGAGAGAAAGAAAGAGAGAAAGAGGGAGAGGGGGAGGGGGAGGGAGGGAGGGAGGCAGAGAGTGGGGAGAGAGAGAGAGAGAGAGAGAGAGAGAGAGAGAGAGAGAGAGATTAAAATTTGATTTCACTATCAATAAGTTTCACTGGGAAAGTCTCAGGATTCTGTGAGACAGAAGTAAGATGTCCTTTAACATCCTTTGTCATTCCTTGCTTTATGTCTCTTCATGGCATTCAAGAGAATTTGACTTTTCTTTTGGGTTAATTGGGAGGTGGCTGTTTTTTAGGTCAGTGCATTGTCCTAAGATGTGAAATTCAGATAAAGAGATCATTATACTGAGGCGAAAAGATAACTGAAATACATTGGGGTGCCAAATCTTTTCTAGCAAGAACACACGTTTGGAAACAGGTCATATTACAGGTAGCCCTTGACTTACCACAGTTGTTTAGTGACTGTTTGAAGTTCCAACAGTGCTGAAAAAAGTGACTTATGACCGTTTTTCACACTTATAACCGTTGCAGCAACCTCATGGCCACGTGATCAAAATTCAGATGCTTGGCAACTGACGCGTATTGATGACGGTTGCGGTATCCCGGGAGTCATGGGATGACTTTTTGAGATCTTCTGACAAGCAAAATCAATGGGGATGCTAGATTCACTTAAAGACCATTTTACTAACTTAACAACTGCAGTGGTTCACATAGCAACTGTGGCAATAATGGTCATAAAATGGAGCAAAACTCAATGGCTCACTTAGCAACAGAAATTTTGGGCTCAATTGTGGTCGTGCGTCAAGGACTACCTGCTTTCAAATACAAAACAATAATTTGCTAGAAGGCAGGCTCCTCATCATCTGTTTAGCCAGCCAGATTTATTTTATTTTATTATTGTCATTTATTTTATTATTTCCTGGCTAGATGACCAAACCTGCTGAGTTTTCATTTTGATGATGATGATGTGGAGATGATGATGATGATGGTATTGGCCAATCAGAATGGCCATACTACTGGTAGATTGCTCTTCATTTGTGGCTGTTTATTGCACAATTTTATTGCCATCTGTACAATTGTCTGTACAATTATAGCAGCTGATGTTAAAATCAGCTGAGTGGCGTAGGAGGCTAATGCCTCCTACTAAGGCAGCATTTAACATCCAGCTGTCTGCAATTACTGCGAGTTCAATTCTCACCTGGCTCAAGGTTGACTCAGCCTTCCATCTTTTCTAAGGTGAATAAAATGAGGACCCGGTTTGTGGGGGCAATAAGCCGACTTTGTATAAAATATACAAAGTATGAAGGCTATTGCTTAGCGCATTGTAAGCCGCCCTGAGTCTCCGGAGAAGGGCGGTATATAAATATAATTTTTTTTAAAAAAAAAGGGGGCAAGAATAGCAGCATAGTTGTTTATTTTTAAAAACGGTTCAAGGGAGCTTTGTTTTGGATGTTATGAGTAGCATGTGGTTCTTTAATGAATTCTTATTTTGGTTTTTCTACCTGGTGAAGGGAAAGGGGCTTGTTAATGTTTCATCTTGGGTACTAAATTCATGGATGCTTTTCCCTAGGAAAGCAGGGAGAGTGCACATTTAATATATTGATTTCATTAATTAATCAATATGCCACACATATATGGTTTGAGGTGATTGTAGGAAGCTTCATATTGCTTTTCTGCCTTAAAAAAGATATAATTTTCATCACGTCACAGTCAGCTCCAGTGATTTTATGGATGCAACAAGCAGGTTTTTAGCAATGACAAGAAAATGGTTTGTATTGCTTTCTTCAGGGTTTTTTTCAATGTTTTTAGGAAATAATATCCTTCACCTAGCTCTCTTGGTTATTTGCTTGCACACTTATTATTTCATAAAATAATCCATATTTACAGCAGGTGGTAGTACCTATCTGAATTTGGCTGATGTGAGAAAAGCTAAATAGGACATGACAAATTTATTCCTACTTGGATGAAAGACCAACAAAAAATCTCAGGACTCTAGCTAGATTGAAACATCCCCACCCTGCAAAAAAAAGTCCCAACTCTCAGAAAGAAGCAATATTAAACCACTCTATATTATTGCCAAGAAAATAATCTGGAGAGAACTATAATATATGAATAAAACGTTATCTAGCAAATATTTGCCATGGTGAGCCACAGTGACACAGTTGTTAGAATGCAGTACTGCAGGCTACTTCTGCTGCCTGCCAGCTGCCTGCAGTTTGGCAGTTCGAGTCTCACCAGGCTCAAAGTTGACTCAGCCTTCCATCCTTCCGAGATGGGTAAAATGAGGACCTCGATTGTTGGAGGCAATATGCTGACTTTGTGAGGCAGTATATAAGTCTAAGTATATGTCTGTCATCTGCACCTCTATAACTGTCTGGTTTGGTTCTGCAACCCAACAATAGAGACACATTCAGAGGATAATTAGAACTGCAGAAAAAACAATTATTACCAACCTGCTTTCCATTGAGGACCTGTATACTGCACGAGTCAAAAAGAGGGCTGTGAAAATATTTACAGACCCCTCACATCCTGGACACAAACTGTTTCAACTCCTACCCTCAAAACGACGCTGTAGAGCACTGCACACCAGAACAACTAGACACAAGAACAGTTTTTTCCTGAACGCCATCACTCTGCTAAACGAATTCCCTCAACACTGTCAAACTATTTACTAAGTCTGCACTACTATTAATCTCATTGTTCCCACCACCTAACTCCTTCCACTTATGACTGTATGACTGTATGACTGTAACTTTGTTGCTTGTATCCTTACGATTTATATTGATATTGTTCCTGATTGCTTCTTTGTACCCTTCGACTATCATTAAGTGCTGTACCTTATGATTCTTGATGAATGTATCTTTTCCTTTATGTACACTGAGAGCATATGCACCAAGACAAATTCCTTGGCCAATAAAAAATTAAATTCTATTCTATTCTAATTGCTATTGCTATTTATAAAATGCTTTCTCATATCATATCATAGCATTATAAAGAATTCTGGCATGTATGTAATGGAATATGGAGATGGTCATGGAGAAAATATACCACTACCATTAATACATTAACATTCGGAAAACAGAAAAGCATGAAAAAGAAACTCAAAATTGTTGCCAGGTTTTCAAGATGCTGTCATTACAGCCTATACAATAGTGTTTTAGTATTTCTTATGAATTTTCGATCTGGTCTGTCTGTCTGAAAGGAATGTCATGAATGGCTAGATCTGGATGTTCAAGCTTTTTTTCTGAGGGACACAGGCATTTGTGTTTGCTCTTTTTTTCAGTGTGCGTTGTCTATTTTAGGACTTATCACAGGGCTGCAGAAATTGGGATCTGAGAATTATATGATTTTTAAGTGATATTCTACTCTCCAAACTAAATTTTGCATATTTTAAGGTATTTTTTAAAAAAAATAAAATTAATGAAACACATTTAATAATTTGTTTATTGTTGCATTAAATTTAGCAGCAATTTATGAAAAAGTTGGGGAGGGGAACCTTACCAAAATCTTTGATTGCTGCTGGTTACACAACCTCTGGTTGTGTAAAGGTAAAGATTCCCCTCGCACATATGTGCTAGTCATAAGGGGTGGTGCTCATCTCCGTTACAAAGCAGAAGAGCCAGCGCTGCCTGAAGACCTCTCCATGGTCATGTGGCTGGCATGACTAAACACCAAAGGCACACGGAATGCTGTTACTTTCCCACCAAAGGTGGTTCCTATTTTTCTACTTTTCTACATTTTTAACGTACTTTCGAACTGCTAGGTTGGCAGAAGCTGGGACAAGTAACGGGAGCTTACCCTGTTAGGCAGCACTAGGGATTCGAACTGCTGAACTGCCAACCTTTCAATCGACAAGCTCAGCGTCTTAGCCACTGAGCCACCGCGCCCCTTCTGGTTGTGTACCTCAGGCTTATTATGATATATGCAGCACTTATGGCCATGAAAATTGGAGGTTGCATTCCCTGTTCTGAGACTGACACGTAATGTTGATGAAACTGAATGAGTTTCAACATTATCCTGGTAATTTTTTTACCCTAGGGGGAAAAAAAGATATTTGTAAGCATATACTGTACCCTTTCAAAGCTGTAGATCTGTTGTCATGCAAGGACTAAATGCTTGATAGGAAGCTTCTGTAAAATCAGCAATTTACCTTCTATTACGTAAACATACCTTCTTTTATTTTAAAATAAAACTTATGTTTTATTTTATGTATACTGAGAGCATATGCACCAAGACAAATTCCTTGTGTGCCCAATCACACTTGGCCAATAAAAAATTCTATTCTATTCTATTCTATTCTATTCTATTCTATTCTATTCTATTCTATTCTATTCTATTCTATTCTATTCTATTCTATTC
>WNWU01000011.1:12220270-12234815 GCA_012654045.1 Ptyas mucosa | reverse complement strand
AAAGAAAGAAAGAAAGAAAGAAAGAAAGAAAGAAAGAAAGAAAGAAAAGGGGTTAATCATATATAATATAGATATAGAAAGGATATACTTCCATTTTCTTCATACTAAATTAAAGAAATATTCCAAATTTCTCATAACAACATCCAAAACTGCTGCAGAATACTTCATCTTCTACAGATTGGAAAATAGTATCATGGGCTTTCAAAATTAATTAAAAACCCATTTTATAAAATAGAAAACTTTAAAAGACCAAATACCACAATACATTTTATGATGTTTTAGTGGCCTCCTTCAAAATTTTATGAGTTTTAGGGTGAGAAGACACGGTTTCCCAAAAATTAAATGTTTTTGAACTTCAGGTAAAACAACAAGACACACAATGAAGATGTATAAAATGTCGAGGAAGTGAATAGGGAAATAGGATGGGCTAAAGGAAATACCCTGCATGCTGTGGACATATATAAAAAAGACATAGCGATTTTAAAATGATTAGGGACATTCATAAGCAGTACAATTATCCACTTCTATCTTTCTCAAGAGATAGCTGGAAGATGTAAACAAGGGAAATCTAGCTATCAATAATAATATTTAAAATGACTCCCAAACTCATGGGGATCAAATCTTAAAAGATCTCTGGGCTCATGCTGAACTTGTCAGAGATCTTACAAGATTTCACCATTTTTGATAATAAAAATATAGAAATCAATGTTTTAATTTAAACAAAACAAAACAATGTCTCTAAGACATTGTTTGAAATAACACACTAGTGCCTCTTTTTTTTTAAAGTGTGATTTGTTTATCTGGATTGGCTATCCAAATCTAGCCTGGAGAGAAATTTGTTAAGCAAGCGGCATTTGAAGATTACTGCCATACACAGTGAAAATATCATCAAACCACAAAGAGGAATTTGAGATGAGTTAATCCCATCTGTATCAAGATCATTCCCAGTGATTCTCCTGTATTCAGACAGTTATGTAATCTATCAGTTAAACCTAATAAACAAAAGAGATGAACAACAATAAAGACCGATGGACTGAACCTATCAAGTCTCTATCTGACTCTTCCTTGAGTTCAGTGGTGGGATTCAAATAATTTAACAACCGGTTCTCTGCCCTAATGACTGGCTGGTTGGGCGTGGCCATAGAGGGCATGGCCAGAAGGTGTGACAGGCAGCACTCGGCCTCCTGCACCCCCTTGGGAGCAAAAACAGGCCATGAGGGGGTCCCGCTGCACACACACACACCCGCACTCCGTTTTGGCCTAGTAGGCCTCCCTGAACTTACCTGGGAGCTAAATGGGGTGCATGGGGACTCCCGGAAGGTGTGGGGAGAGGAGGAGCCAACCAGCAATTTAACTATTGATTCACCCGAACCAGCTGAATCCCACCACTGATTGAGTTGGTTTCTTATCCGGTATGGATCAATTCAGTACCTACTGAGTTTCAATAATATCAGGACACTGAATGCTTCCTTAGCAATTTTTCCATGAAAGGTTTATACATGCAATGATTTGCAGAGGTAAAGTAGCTCAGTCCTGAGTTTTACCTGGAAGTTGAATCAGAATGTTGAAAACCTATGTGCAAATGCCGCCAAAATGTATCATTTTACAGCAGGAATTCTCAAACCTCTCCAGGCTATGGAACCTGCTGGTTTAAATATATATATATATATATATATATATATATATATATATATATATATATATATATATATATATATGTATGTATGTATGTATATATATTTTCCTGGAATCACTGACCCAATGGAGAAGTTGCTAGAACATTCAACTGTGGTCAAATGAATGTCTTTGATTGTTTGTTTTCTTTGTACTTTCTCATGGACCGCCATCATGTTCTCCCAGGCGTAGAGCTTTAAGGAACACATGGAATCAGGCCTTCAGAGATAGGCAGGGCATTTTGTGAGCAAACCAGATGATAGAAATATTTTTTTTAAAAAAATAGAAAGTCACCTTTTGCTAATTCAGTACAGGCCCTATAATATCTGCAACAATATAAAGCAGAATTATGCCTTCTGAAATTTGATTTGACTGATTTTTTGCATAGAAAGCACTATTTGTGGCATTTTATAATGGCAGACTTATGTACGTGACAATGTACAAATATTTTGAGGGAATTTGCACATGGCTTGTGTAACCATGTTTCTGTATGGATAGTCCTCAACTTGTGATCACCGTTGGGATCAGAATTTTGGTTGCTAAGCAAAGCCATTGTTAAGTGATATGTGCCCAATTTTATGATCTCTTGGCCACAGTTATTAAGTGAATCATGATGTTATTAAGCAAGTCCGGTGTCCCCCATTGACTTTGCTTGTCAGCAAAGGAAAGCGGCAAATGGCGATCACATGAGTCTGAGATATTGCAACAGTCATAAATACATGCCAATTGCCAAGCACCCAACTATTAATCACATGACTGTGGGAATTCTACAACAGTCATACGTGTGAGGACTGGTCTTACATCACTTTTTTCAGTGTTGTATAACTTCGAATGGCCACTAAACAAATGGTTGTAAACCCTCCACACAAGAGGATACCTGTAATGGTATATCGGAAAGACCCTGGGAACCTGGAGGAAGAGATGCTGTCAAGCGAATGGACAGAGAAGAGGCAGCATAGTCTACAGCTGCCTGGTGAGTGGAGCAATAGGATCAGAAGAAACTGTCTAATTTCTCAGGCCCTAAATTGTAGAGAAGAGAATTGTACTTTCAGATTTGCAAGATTTTGTAAGTGTAGCTTTACAAAAAACTGGAATTAGTTCATCTGGTTGTGATTCCTAGCCGGTTTACCGGGGCGGACATTTTCCCCAAAGAACCACAATAAACTGTATTTCTACAACCTGCTAAGCCAACGTCAACTAAATTGTATTGTGGTTTAGCCTTATGTATGAACCAACCCCTTTGTATTCAGATCCTAATCTATTAACTGTTGTAATTTGTGAACTCTGATCTATAGTTAAGCATTATGGGCAGATCAAAACACTAACATGTTCAAACCATGGTTAAAACAAATATGGCTTATCAGACCATGAGGTGTCAAGGGGGAGGAGGTGTTGGCTTTCCAGATAAATTGTAATTTAGTATAAAAACACAGTTCCAAAAATATGATAACATATTTAACTTATTTCATTCCATTGACAAGAAAAATATAAGTACAATTTAAGATTCATACCATGTCATTTCTTCTCCCTCTTGTTTCAGTAACTAATGATTCCTATTTCTTCAGTTGTACTGGAACAAAATGTTTCCTTCGAATCAAGCCAGGGTCCTGGTATAACTTCACACTTCCACAAAGTTTTCTTGATAATGGAGAACTGTTGGTGCTTTCTCTTCCCTTCTTCCAGTCTAGCCTATTATTTCAAAATAATTGTAGTCAAAACCTTTCGGCTTTCTTCCCACAAGATGGCCATCTTCTCCTCTGAAAATGTCTGCCGGATTCACGCTTGGATTCAAGTTTCACTCTGCTTTTTGCTCCAAGAGCTTTTTGCTGCCAAATTACTTTTTGGTAGATGGCTGATTTTATAAAGTGGCTTATGATTTAATGCAGGCAATCAAAAGTTATCAATACTGGAGGTAACAATTATTCTTTCTTTCTGTCATTCCTGCAGTTTATATGTCACTCAGGTCACAATCTATCTGAGGCTGTAGCTGCTTCAAAAAGGCCTAAAAATAAAACAATAGAGTAAAATAAAATATCAAATAAATAAAACAATCATGATGCATACATAATACATTATTTTAATTGTACATATATCTTTTTAACATTTATATTTTACTGTGTTTTACTAATCTAGGTGAAATGTTAATATATATGGCTAATCCATGTATCATACGACACACGCTAAATAAATAAATTTTAATTGTAAGCTGGCCAAAGTCATTGAATGAGATGGGTGGCTATAAAATGAATAAATAATAAAATAAAACAATATAAAGTAAACTCAAGGAAACTATTATAACAACCCAAACCCAATAATAAAAACAAACATTCCTGTTCATTTACACACTAAGAAAAAATAGTTATTATAGAATTAATCACCTACTGCAGAAATAAGGTCTACCGTGCTATGAAACCCCAAAGGTTTTCCAGAACACAAGATCTTGGGGGCTTATCTGAATATAAAAGGAGTACAAGGTAGACCTCGGCCTACAATCATTTGTTTAGTGACTGGTCAATGTTACAATGGTACTTACGACCATTTTTCACAGTTTCGATTGTTGCAGCATCCCCCATGATCACGTGATCAAAATGGGCAATAGAATATTAGACCGCATCAACAGGATTACGGTTTCCAAATATCAGGAAATCACAGTTCTACTTACTTCAAATATTGTGTCTGGTTCTGGGCATAGCATTTTATGAAGGCATCGGAGAACTTGAAAAGAGTTGAGAGAATGGCAATGGTCAAAGGGATTGGAAACAAGTCTGAGGAAGAGAGATAGAAAGAGATGGACCTGTTCAATCTTGAGAAAACTAGAGTGAAGAGTAGGAAAGCAGACTATAAATATCTAAAAAGAAGTTACACAAAAGAAGGTCAAGAGTCATTCTCTGTCTTTCCAGTATGAAGGACAAAGAATAATGAGTTTAAGTTAAAGGTAAAGGTTAAGGTTCCCCTCGCACATATGTGCTAGTCGTTCCTGACTCTAGGGGGCGGTGCTCATCTCCATTTCAAAGCCAAAGAGCCAGCACTCTCCAAAGATGTCTCCATGGTCATGTGGCCGGCATGACTCAATGCCAAAGGCACACGGAATGCTGTTACCTTCCCACCAAAGGTGGTCCCTATTTTTCTACTTGCATTTTTTATGCGCTTTCGAACTGCTAGGTTGGCAGAAACTGGGACAAGTAACCAGACCCCACCACATTATGCAGCAGTAGGGATTTGAACCGCTGAACTGCTGACCTTTCGATTGACAAGCTCAGCGTCTTAGCCATTGAGCCACTGCATCCCTATGTTACAAGTTACAAGCTAATAAAACTTCCAAACAATAAAAGCTATTGGTAGAATTAATTTTGTTTGTTTGTATTCCAACTTTATTATTTTTACGTATCCAACACATCTTCCTCCTCCTGTTTTCCCCATCCAAACAACCCTGTGAAGTGAGTTGGTCTGAAAGAGAGTGACTGGCCCAAGATCACCCAACTGACTTTCATGGCTGAGGCAAAGCTTAAACTCACCTTCTTATGCTTTCTAGCCTGGTGCCTTAACTACTGGACCAAACCAGCTTTCCTTAACTTCCCAAAAGCTTGGTGCTTCCTTCCCTCAGTAGCCATTTGTCAAGGAGGCTTTAATATGGATTCTTGCCTGAGAAAGGGGAGGAACTCAATGTCCCAAGCAGCCTCTTTCAACTCTACAATTCAGGGATTCTTATTTATTTATTATATTTCTGTACAGCCATTTCTGTACAGCCATGGTGATAAGAATCTTAGAAGTACTGAAGAAGCACACATAAAACATAAACCACATAATAAATTAATTAGGATATAAATATATCACAATTAAATCCAGAGTTGTATACCACAAAAAATTACACGATGGCTTGATCTCAAAAACTAAATAATCTAATTCAGCTTTATCAGGCTTCCAGAATGCTTTCTTAACCAGCTTCCGGAAGGCCACCAGTAATAGTCAAATATGACTTCCAGGAGAAAGTTTTATGACAGAAAAGCTTCTGTTCCTGGACTTAGTGACTTCACAGAAGTGAAGATCCATGTGCAATGTTTACCGAGGTGTATCTATCACATGGTTTAATTCTAGTTGAAGAAGTTGGTCCTGCAAATTTCTCAGGCTCAAATCTTATAGGGCTTTATAGCTTACAACTTGTGCTTTGAAGTACACCCAGATACTGTATCTCCTGAAACACAGAGCCCACAACCAGAGGTGTACATGGAGGAGGGGTGAGGGACATGTTAAGAAAGTCAAGATATTTGCAGCAACCACATAATCAAGGCCCTGCCCCCTTTTCACATGGATTGCATATGTGCTTCAACCACATCATATTCAATCACATGGCTATAGCTGTCCCCCTTCCCCACAAACACTGTTGCTGTTTAGTCTAATGTGCTCCTGATGAATTGAACCAATTGATAAAACATTCGCTCCATTTTATAGAATCAACAGCTTCCTTAAAGGAAGCTCCATGGAAAGCAAATTTACAGAGGTCCACTCAAATAGTGGTAAGAACATGAGTTGTCATTCTGTTACTGTTGAACCAGAATGATTCCATACATCACATATATATTTGTGTGCAGTGAGAAATAATGCATAGGATACTCTACGGTGTATCCTATGCATTATTTTCATAGTTTTTTCATAGTTGCATGGCCTTATTATCTCCTACTGTTTCCATAATATTCAGCTGCACCTTTTTTATAGTACACAATTCCATAGTAGTAGTAGAATGCTTAAATTACACAAAATGGACAAAGGAAATGTAAACATATGGAGTAAACTTTATCTCCAAGAACATCCAATAGACCCATGCAACAAGAACAGCCATTCTAAGTCAGATCCAAGGCTACCTAAGAGTCCTTCTATTCTCACAGTGGCCAGGTGGCTACCAAAGGAAAACCGATAAACAAGCATTGGAATGTATGAGTCCAGATATATTGCAAAATTCCATCTTAGCTATTTCAGCCATGGTGTCTTGTGATCAAACGCACTGGGAAAAGGCAAATTATGCTCCAAATGGTCAGCAGTTTTTACGAGTGAAGCTTCAAAAAAAAAAACCCACGGTGGTGGGATACCCTCAAAATCAACATCAGCCAGAGCATAAAACAACTGAAAGAAACCATACAAGATCAGAAAATGTGGAGAACGCTGGTCCATAGTACCTCTGAGAATCAGACACGATCGAATCGGATAGCATCATCTTCCTTGTGCCTTCCATATGCCTGGCTGGGTGGCTCAGTGGCTAAGACGCTGAGCTTGTCGATCAGAAAGGTCGGCAGTTCGGCAGTTCGGATCCCTAGTATAGATCTCCTGTATGAGCAGGGCTGGACTATTTGACCTCCAAGATCCCTTTCAACTCTGTTATTGTTACTGTTACTTGTATTAGGCAAAAAATGAATCCCAGCCCAGAGACTTTACTGCTTTTTCCTAACACGTAGTTTTGAATTTCCAGCTAACCATAGACATCTACAAGAAGAAGAGTGATGACATAGCCACGTGATGGTCCTTGTACCCATGCAGCCAACTTAGATCAATACATGCAGTCGAAGGGCGCCTGTCACAGGAAGGCTACCCTGATATAGCTGGACATTTTGCCTTATTGGACAAAAAGTCCATTTCCATTAGAAATACAGCATGGAGGGAAGATAGCCCTGGTCTCTTCAAGCACAGCAACCTCTGTTCAAACTGCCTGATGCATTAAGGGTATGGTATGGTCTCAAAACAAAATCCAAGGGGATCCCAATAGATAAGCATTTTTTGCTGAGTTAGGTTGCCCTTGCAAATTTTCTCCTTTTCGGTTTCGCCTTCTCGGTCCCTGAGCCTGGAAACATAGCAAGGTTCTTTTTTCCCCCCTCTGACCCTCTTTCCAAAGCTTGGCATTCCTTAGAAGCTATTTATTCACCCATGACCAAAATATTAAGCCATGTACAAGCACAAGAGGATGTATACTAGAGGATTCTTTGTCTTGTCCCTCCACTCTTTCTGAAGGATGACACATGGTTTCAATGATGCCTTTGTTATTAGATCAAGCCTTCAGTCCCATTTGCAATTTTAATGAAAATCAGACACCTGTGCTGCAACTGATCACCGTACATGGGATTAGCAGTCACAGCTACTCTTGCATTTCAGAGGCAAGGGCGCTTTTAATATCCTGTTACCCAAGACCAGATTGGGATTTCAGATGTAGTGCAACTGGGAAGAAAGGAATCCTTTATCCATAGTCCTTTGCAAACAATGAGCAAAGTCAGGGGCAACCGGTTTCCTGCCCTCTTCACTGGGAACTGCGCAGCTTTCAGATAATCCTTCCAATCTAATGCTACAAACCACTTTCGGGCCTCATAATCAGTTTCCTAAGCCCTAGTCCTGCGGAGTAGCAATAATACGGTTTGTTTAGCTTTGGCTTCATTCACTCTGCTAACCGAACTTTAGTCGTTTCTATAAAATCTCAATTTATGGCTTAGCATATTCTATGACCTGATTATAGCTGACTTAAAAGCTGTGGTTAAACAAACCATGGTTTTGGTCAGGGTAGGTAATATTTGAGAAGTTTGGAGTGCATTTCAAGTTCCCAGCGCTCCACTGGGATTCAAGAGGGGTCGGGCTGACATTTTCCAGCCTACTATTTTTCCGTTTAGAGCAACTATAGAAATGGGAGATCTTGAGAAAAACTACTCTCAATCATTCCTTAATTTGTGTGTGTGTGTGTGTGTGAGAGAGAGAGAGAGAGAGAGGGAAAGAGAGAGAGAAAGAGAGAGGGAG
Source organism: Ptyas mucosa (assembly GCA_012654045.1). Classification (NCBI taxonomy): domain Eukaryota; kingdom Metazoa; phylum Chordata; class Lepidosauria; order Squamata; family Colubridae; genus Ptyas; species Ptyas mucosa. The sequence continues at coordinate 12,226,373 of WNWU01000011.1, read as the reverse complement.
GGACGGAGGGAGGAAGGGATGGAGAGAGAGAGAAGGAAGGAGGGACAGAGGGAGGGAGAAAGAGAGAAGGAGGAAGGAGGGAGGGGAGGGATGGAGAGAGAGAGAGGGAGGAGGGAGGAAGGGACAGAGAGAGAGGGAGGGAGGGAGAAAGAGAGGGGGAGGGAGAGAGGGAGGGACGGAGGGACACAGAGAGAGGGACGGAGGGACGGAGGGAGAAAGAGAGAGGGAGGCAGGAGGGAGGGGAGGGATGGAGAGAGAGAGGGAATTGGGAGGAAGGGATGGAGAGAGAGAGGGAAGAGGGAGGGAGGGATGGAGAGAGAGAGGGAGGGACAGAGGGACGGAGGGAGAAAGAGAGAGGAAGGAAGGAGGGAGGGGAGGGATGGAGAGAGAGAGAGAGGGAAGAGGGAGGAAGGGATGGAGAGAGGGAGGGAGGGAGGGAGAGAGGCATTAAAATTTGATTTCACTACCAATAAGTTTCACAGGGAAAGTCTCAGGATTCTGTGTAGACAGAAGTATGATGTCATGAACTGAAAGTTACCTGCTTCATTATCATGTATGAACAAAAGCACATTTATACATGTTTAATTTTCACTGATTTCAGGAAGACTTATGTCTGCATCATCACTCTGTTGCTAGAGGTCTTTTCTTCCCTCCTCCAGTATAGACATATCCTCAAGAATGATCTATTCCCCAACCTGGTCCTTCAAGTCTTTCAAAAATGCCTATAGTCTCTCCAAATTGCTGCTGATTGCCATGTTCTCTTTCATTCAACTTTTCACAACAATACTGACTTCTCTCCAGAGAGCTAGGTTTTTCCATAAGATATTCAAATATGATAATTTGTGCCTCAGGTGAGAACCCTTGACTGATGTGTTTTATGTTTCACTGATTAGTTTTCTTGGCCATTCATGGTATTCTGAGAAATCTTCTGCAATACTCAATACTGTTGTTTTGAATTTATTTATCTGATCTTTATTCTGATCTTTATTTGTTGTTTACTAATAACTCAAGGTGCCAAACATCCCTAATACTCCTTTCTCCTTCTATTTTTCCCACAACAACAACATAGTGAGGTGGGCTGAGAGAGAGTGACTGGCCCAGCTGCTGGTTCCTGCCTAAGGTAGGTCTAGAACAGTGGTGAAATCCAAATTGTTTTACTACCGGTTCTGTGGGCATGTCTTGGTGGGTGTGGCTTGGTAGGTGTGGCAGTGGAAGGATACTGCAAAATCTCCATTCCCTCTCCACTCGAGGCGAAGGATACTGCAAAATCCTCATTCCCTTCCCACTACTGGAGGAAAGATATTGCAAAATCTCCATTCCCACCCCACTCTGGGGCCAGCCAGAGGTGGCATTTGCCAGTTCTCTGAACTACTCAAAATTTCTGCTACCGGTTCTACAGAATCTGCTGGATTTCACCCCTGGTCTGGAGCTCACAGTCCCCTATGAGTTGTAGACCAGCAGCTTAACCAAACTGGATCTCTTTATTTCAATATCATTTTTCAATATCTTTCTATCCTCCTTCTTTAAACTCCAGCTTTCACTTCCATAGAGTGTCAGAGGGAAAATGACTGTCTGCCGGATTCTGAATTTTGTTAAATATAGACACAAGAAATTAATGTTTCTTCCTTCAATTTTTAAAACTCTACTCATCTTCCAAGCTAGTCACACTCCATGAATATATTCAGCATATGGTTGAATAAATAAGGAGAAAATATACAGCTTTGTTTCATTTCCTTGCCAGCCTGGCGCCCATTTGTTTCATTATCCAGACTTTGGCTCCTGTTTTGTGTAGAGGTTTCTTATGAGGAGAATGAGATACTCCAGGTCCCCCATTTTTCTAAGCACATTCCACACTTTGTCAGAGTTGCCACAATAAAGGATCTTTCTATAATCAGTGAAGCACATGCTGATCTCTTTTTTGTATTTTGGGATTATTGAATTACCCATCATGTAATCTGTAATCTCTTATTCCTTGGGGTTTTTTCTAATGCCAGTTTGAACATCTGGCATCTTTCTTTCCAGATTATGGCTCTAATCTTCATTGGATGATCCTAAAAAAATTTTTTGGTAGTACAGTATCTGAAATCAAGGATATTGTACAAAAGCTTGCCCACTGTGTTAAGTGCCCTTTCCTTGGTATAGATCTATAGACTTTTTTGGACTATTGCACCTTCAAATCTGCTACCACCTTTTAGTTAGAGCTTCTTTTCCTGCATGGCACTATTAGCTTCTAGAAGGCTTCTAGCCCTCAACATAATACCATTCATGTTTCAGAAGATCTCAATTCTTCCTTGGTAGTCTTAGAAGTTAGAATTAAAGGGTTGAAAGGGACCTTAGAGGTCTTCTAGTCCAAACCCCTGCTTGAGCAGGGGACTTTATACCATTCCACTCTCTTCTTGAAAAGATTGTCCATTCTCTTCTTGAAAACCTCCAGTGATGGAGCACCCACAACTCCAGGAGGCAATCTATTTCACTTATTAATTGTTCTCACTGTGAGGAAATTTGTTCTTTGTTCCAGATTGGATCGCTCTTTAATAAGCTTTCACCCATTATGCCCTCAGGTGTTTTGGAGAATAAGTCAATCCCCTCTTCTCTGTGACAGGCCTTCAAGTACTGGAAGACAGTTACCATGTCACCCCTAGTCAGTGGTGTGATTCAGCCGGTTCGGGCCTGTTCAGGTGAACTGGTAGTTAAATTGCTGGCTGGCTCCGCCCTGCCTCGCCCCTTCCAGGAGTCCCCATGCGCTGCATTTTTGCTCCCAGGAGGCTTCAGGGAGGCCCAAAACGGGGGAGGGGCGGGACAGGATGTGGGCACCGTGTCCCCCCCAGCCTATTTTTGTTCCCAGGGGGGTGCAGGAGGCCGAGTGCTACCTATCACACCCCAGCCATGCCCATCCAGCCACTCATTAGGGCAGAGAACCAATTCTTAAATTATTTGAATCTACTGCCCTTAGTCCTTCTTTTTACTAGGCATACCTAGTTCCTTAATCTTTTATAGTATGGCTTAGCTTCCAGACTCTTAATCATCTTTGTTGCTCTTCTTTGTACCCTTTTAAAGGCTTCAGCAACTTTTTTGTATTGTGGTGACTAGAATTGGACACAGTATTCCAATGGTACTAAGACTTCTCATGACTATGATACTATTCTTTTATTGATGCACTCTAGGACTGCATTGGCTTTTTTTGCAGCTACAGCACACTGCTGTCTTACAGTTAAGTGGTGGTCTACTACTAGGACATCTAGATCCCTCTCACAGTTACTACTGCTGAGCCAGGCACCACCTATTCTATACCTGTGCATTTGGGTTTTTCTTGCCTTGATGTAAGAATTTACTTTCCTTACCACTGAATTATATTTTGTTGGATAGGGCACAGTGCTCAAGTCTGTCAAGATCCTTCTGAATCTTGAGTATTTTCCAGTGTTAGCAATTCCCCCTCACCTTGGTGTTGCCTGGAAATCTGATGCGCCCCTTTCCATCACTTCATCTAAATCATTTAGAAGAGCACCAGGTTTAAGACAGAACATTGAGATACCCCTCTGCACGTTTCCCTCCATGTAGATGTAGCTTGCCTTCAGAAGTTGTAGGAACTTCATCACTGGAAGCTTTTAAGAAGAGACTGGACTTCCATCTGTCAGAAATGGTGTAGCCAGGGGTGGGCTTCAAAAATTTTAGCGAGGGGTTCTCTGCCCAGTTGCTGGGTAGGTGTGGCCATGGTGGGTGTGGTCTAGTCGGCCTCCTGCACCATGGCGGGGGGGGGGTTACCCTCCCCGGGCTCCGGAGGTTTTTTTTTAACCTCCGGGAGAGCGAAAATGGCCTCTCCAGACTCCGGAGGCCCATTGACATTGGGCATTGTCTGAGAATCATTTTTGGGCAACTTAAAATACCATAAAAAGTTTATCACATGGATTTCATTGAAGGACTGGGTTTCTGCATGAGAGAATGTATGAATTGCACAAAGCTGAAAGGCTGAGTATCCTGGAAGCCAAAATCCTTTTGCTTGAGGCTGCAGAACGAGCTCCATGGAGGACTACCTGCTGAATGTAGCTGGTCAGCCTATTGCAAATATATCTGATGGTGGTACTGCCTAACAGTGATGGGTTGCCCCCGGTTCAGACCAATTCTATAGAACCGGTAGTAAAACCGGCGGGAGGCTCCGCCCACTGACCCTGACATCATCATCAGTGATCTGCACAGTGATTACTGTGCAGAAGCAAGGTGTGTGCGTGAGCGAAGCGAGCACGCGCGTGTGATCCTGTTGCGAACCGGTAGTAAAGGTAAGTAGAACCCACCCCTGTGCCTAACCCACATTGTTCTATCTAGCACAAGCTAACTACTATATATGACAGGAATGATACTTTAATGAAGTTGGTGTGCTCCAAGTTAGGGAAAATAGGTCTAAATGAAAAAGGGGATATTTTCTGACACACAAATATGGGTGTTTTATTTTATTTTTTTAGCGTTCCCAGATTAAAAGTTCTTTAATTATTTTGTTCCTCTTTAGGATCTTCTTCCATCCCCCCCCCCAAATAATGCAGTTGATCAAGCTCTGCTGTGCACAACTGGATCTAACCTTGGCACTGCACACTGTGGAAAGTGTCCGCTAGATGCCCAATAAAAATTACTGCTTGTAAAACAATAGAAGGGAGATTTTTCTTCAGATGGTTTTATGGCTCTCTCTGTATCCTTTCCGCTTTCATAACGCTGTCACTTGCACGGTGGTCAAGACATTGCTGTGCCTGATAGTTGTTTTTTTCTTTCTCTTTTACAATCTGACCACATTCACTCCAACCTTGGCTGAAATCCCTACTGCAAGTGTCTGTGTTTTGTTTCATTTAAAAATGCATCACAAGGACTATGCTTTTTAAATACTACCTCTTCAAGCCAATGACATTTACCATACATCTGTTTCATTATGTATAAGTAGTCCACAATTTACAATGGCACTGAAAAAAAGTGACTTATGGCCAATTCTCATACTTATGACCGTTGTAATATCCCCATAGTCATCTGATCAAACTTCAGGTGATTGGCAACCAGCATGTACTTACAATAGTTGCAGCATCCCAAAATTCTGGGATTCTCTTTTGCAACCTTCCTAGAGAGCTTCTGACAAGAAAAATGAATGGGGAAAATGAGATTCGCTGCATGACTGCATGATTCACTTAACAACTGCAATGACTTAACAAGCGTGGTAAAAAAAGATCGTAAACTGGGGCACAACTCACTTAACAATTACGGTACCTTGCTTAGCAACAGAAAATTGGAGCCCTATTGCAGGGGTGAAATGTTCTCGGATCGGACCGGATTGCCTGATCCAGTAGCGATTTTTCCCTGTGGTTCGGCAATCCGGTAGCGATCGCCACACAGGTGTCATTACTTCCTGGTTTTAACCAGGAAGCAATGTTTTTTTACCTTCTGCGCATGTGCAGAAGGTTATGCACGCACATGACATGCGCACACGCTTCTGAACTGGTAAGGAAGGTAAGTAGATTTCACCCCTGCCCCATTGTGGTTGTAAATCCAGGATTCCCTGTTTATCCCTTTCATCTTTGTATATTTAAAGTACTTGAAAAATAGTTTGGCGCTCCCTTTCCATTTTAAAAGGAAGGCAATAGTTTCATTGTGCTCAAAGTCTCGAAGTACTGCAGTGACTCAGACATGCAGAAAATGACTACTACTTATTTATTCAATGAGAGCAGCTAAAGCTATGAATTCTAGGTTATTAATGTTTGGGGTGGGGTGGGGGGGGAATAAGCCAACAAAATTGCATAGAGTTCTAGACAGTTGTTACTTCCGCAGATTCTCTTCCAAGGGGAAGCCCTTAAGCAGAAACATCCTTGGGATTTTCCAAGAAGATTCTAAAGAAAAGGATTACCAGCATATGAAAATTCTTTATGGACTTCAACTTCCAATATGGATGGCTGAGGAATTCTCGGAATTGAAGTCCATAAGTCTTAAAGTTGCCAAGTTTGGAGACCCTTGGTCTAAAGAAAGTGATATCCTAGTTATGATTATCATTAGTTCTTTTGCAAGTAGAATAGAATAGAATAGAATAGAATAGAATAGAATAGAATAGAATAGAATAGAATAGAATAGAATAGAA
>WNWU01000011.1:12208134-12220260 GCA_012654045.1 Ptyas mucosa | reverse complement strand
AATAGAATAGAATAGAATAGAATAGAATAGAATAGAATAGAATAGAACAAAAATTTTTATTGGCCAAGTGTGATTGGACACACAAGGAGTTTGTCTTGGTGCATATGCTCTCAGTGTACATAAAAGAAAAAATACGTTCATCAAGAATCATAAGATACAACACTTAATGATAGTCGAAGGGTACAAATAAGCAATCAGGAACAATATAAATATAAATCGTAAGGATACAAGCAACAAAGTTACAGTCATACAGTCATAAGTGGAAGGAGATGGGTGGTGGGAATGATGAGAAGATTAATAGTAGTCTAGACTTAGTAAATAGTTTGACAGTGTTGAGGGAATTATTTGTTTAGCAGAGTGATGACATTCGGGGAAAAACTGTTCTTGTGTCTAGTTGTTCTGGTGTGCAGTGCTCTATAGCGTCGTTTTGAGGGTAGGAGTTGAAACGGTTTATGTCCAGGATGCGAGGGGTCTGTAAATATTTTCACAGCCCTCTTTTTGACTCGTGCAGTATACAGATCCTCAATGGAAAGCAGGTTCGTAGCAATTGATTTTTCTGCAGTTCTAATTATCCCCTGAAGTCTGTGTCTGTCTTGTTGGGTTGCAGAATTGCTATTGCTATCAGAGTTATAAAAAATGGTGGTGGTGATGATGACGACGACGACGATGATGATGATTAAAGTGAACTTTGTATACCAGCAATCCTATAGTATACTATGACATTGCCTCAAAGCCCTAGAACAGATGGGACTTTCCTTTCCAAAGTTAAGAGGAAGACTTTCCATTTCAGAAAAAAAGTTTATGCTACTTTGGATTCTGTATTTGTTTCTTTGTTGGCCTTTCAAAATAACTTCTTTCTGAATATCCCCATTTAGAAAGCCTTGAAAGGAATGGGTCAGAATCAGGATGGAGTGAAGGTCTCAAAGTTGCCAATTCTTTGCCACACCCACAAACATCTGCACTATTTACATCAGCTAAAGAACTGGCCTAAATTTCTCCTTGCCTATTCCTAGTGTAGCCCTTTTCTTTTTCTTTTGCCTCAAATTACAGCCAAGTTGGCTTGTAAGGGATTGTTCGTAAGTATAAACATTTTGGGTTTTTTTTTTTAAAATCATGTACACACATCCACCAAGAATCCTTTGCAACTGAACTGAAAGATAATCAAAAGAGAAAGGTTTATAAATTTAAATAATAAGTAAGCAAAAAAATAAATACACACACACAGAAAGTGGACTGGGTTTGTTCTGACATTAAAACTCTTTCATTGATTGATTTATTTTGAAATCTTAGAACAAATGTTATTGAAGATCAACAATAAAGATCTTATTTTATTTTTTTTTACTGTATGTTGTGGACATCATTGAGAGCCCAGATAAAGATGTCCACAAGCCATATATATATATATATGCAAAAACCCCAAGAATTTCCTTGGGAAAAAGAAAACAGGATGAAGTTATTACCTCATGCCACACCAACTTTCATTTTTCCAGCTGCTCACCTCCTGCTTTTCCCTCCTGGTCTTGTCAATCAGCAGTGAGCTAACAACCCAAGACAAAAACATCTGTGGTCTGCCAGACAAAGGAAAAATTGGTACTTTCAAAATGAACACGGCTTCTCCTGAGGAGCCTAACAGCCCTCCATAAATCTCTACAGAACTGCTCTCCGAATTCCTAGCAATCAAAAGAGCACAATCCTCAAAAGAAAAGAGTATTTCATTTCTTTGCAAAGCACATCAAGAAGGGGGTAATTGGAGTCTACCCTGTGTAACTAAAGCTATAGTTACAGGTGTTTTAGAGCAATCCAAACAGTAGCCTTGATCAAGTATAAACACAGTTCACGAGCTGCTTTCAGAGGACATGCCTACAAGCTAAGCCTGCATCTTGTTGTGCACCCCAGCATCTTATTCCCTTTGTCTTCTTGGAGTACTCATTTTAGTCCCTATGCTCAGAGGTGGTATTCAGCTGGTTCGGACCAGTTCACCCAAACTGGTAGCGGAAATCGCGGGTGGCCCCGCCCACCAGCCCCAGCTCTATGCCATCTTATTTAGATACATTTTTGAGGCTGGGTGCATGCATGAAAGGCCAGGCACATGTGTGGATGGGGAGCATGTGCTCACATTTGCAAACCGGTAGGGAAAGTAAGTGAATACCACCTCTGCCTATGCTGGTGAGCAAGTAATTGACTCCAATTTGAGCAACACCAATGCTTGCTAAGAAGACATTTTTTTGTTAAGTTAAACCAAACTATCCTGAGTAGCAGGATAACCAGTTCCATAAAACCACATTCCAAAACTATTTTATTTTATTTTATTTTATTTATTTATTAAATTTATATACCACCCTACTCCCGAAGGACTCAGGGCGGTGTACAGTTGAACGAAATATACGTGTAATAAAGGAATTGAAAAAACCGATTTAAAATATAATTAAATAGTTAGGTTCGGATATAGTATTGAATTAGATCATTTCAAGTTTCTGGGGCAGATTCAAAATATAAAATTTAAAGTAGTTTTTAGACGAGGTTAGGTCAGGCCGGCCTGCTTGAAAAGAAATGTTTTGAGGGCACGGCGGAATGTACGAAGATCCGAGATTATCCAAATCTCTGAGGGCAGCTCATTCCAGATGGTAGGTGCTCCCACAGAGAAGGCTCTCCCCCTGGGGGCCACCAGCTGACACTGTTTGACCGACGGTACCCTGAGAAGTCCCTCTCTATGGGAGCGTACTGGTCTGTGGGAGGTTATTGGTGACAGAAGGCGGTCTCATAGGTATCCCGGTCCTAAGCCATGGAGCGCTTTAAAGATGGTAACAGAAACCTTGAAGCGCACCCGGAAGACCACAGGGAGCCAGTGCAGCTCGCGTAGCAGGGGAGCCACATGGGAATGTCATGTCGCTCCCATAACAACCCGCGCGGCCGCATTCTGGACCAACTGAAGCCTCCAGGTGCTCCTCAGGGGGAGCCCCATGTAGAGAGCATTGCAGTAGTCCATGCGGGAAGAGACGATAAATTATAAATCCAAGACATTGAAGAACTAATGAATAGCAAGGATTTTTATGGATAATTCTAAGCATGAAGAGAATTTGGAAGTAAGAAATCAGGAACCAGGGTTGTTCAAATGAATGTAAGTTTATTCAGTGGTATCTCTAAACAAGAATCTGACCTACTAACAGTCAAGGGAAATTGGTGGCAGATAAGAGTCAGCAGAATTAAAGGAGGGCTGGACTTAGGTCTTTTGTGGGCCCAAAGGGATTCCAAACTGATGATGCACTTGACGCTTTCCTCAGGGTCAGCCTGGTCATCTCCTAGAAAGAGGATAGTAGGGTTCCATGTGTTTCAAACTCAGTCTTGTTTCAATAAATAATTATTCCCAGTCAGGAATATAGAATTTTGTTGTCCTCCTGGTTTAGATAAAGATATTGTTAGGAGCAAAAGTTTCATTTGTAACAGTGTGAACAGGAACATATCTAAAAAAAATCTGCAAAACAAGAATGAAAGCTGTGATTCATTTGGACAGATTGCATTTTCTCAGTGTGGCATATGAAAAAAACAGAATAATATAAACTGAAACAAATTGGATGGGCATAGTATCCTTCCAATACATTATGCCTAAAATGCTGAACTTCCAAGGGAAAGCTTTCTAGTTTACTTAATTCTCAGTTTTGCAAATAAGTCAACAAAATGGCATGAAACTTTGAGTAAAAGCCCAAGTACATTTCTTCTACTGTACACATTTTGAAGTGTGCATTTTCTAGACATTTTGTGAATACTTCCCCATATTATATGTACACAACTCTTTCTAGCTAATATATAAGTTTAGAATAGGGTAATTGCCCCTTAAAATAAAAATCAAACAAAGTTTTTTTCCCATTCCTGCCCTGAGTCAGTCTTATTGTTTGAGCACCATACAAACTGTATCCAGATGGCCATCAGTTTACAACCAGAGGTGGATTTCAGCAGGTTCTGACCAGTTCTGGGGAACCGGTAGCGGAAATTTTGAGTAGTTCAGAGAACCGGTAGTAAAAATTCTGACTGGCCCTGCCCCCATCTATTCTCTGCCTCCCAAGTCCCAGATGATCAGCAGGAAATGGGGATTTTACAGTAATCTTCCCCTGGAGTTTATTTATTTATTTATTTATTGGTTCAATTTATATGCCGTCCTTCTCCGGAGACTCAGGGCAGCTTACAATGCGTTAAGCAATAGCCTTCATACTTTTGTATATACCTGCTTAGTAGGGCTTTCAGCCCACCTTAAGCGGTGTTCTTTTTTTTATATATATACAAAGTCAGCTTTTTGCCCCCACAATCCGGGTCTTCATTTTACCTACCTCGAAAGGATGGAAGGCTGAGTCAACCTTGAGCCTGATGAGATTCGAACTTGCAGTAATTGCAGGCAGCTGGTGCTAATTAACAGCACTTTAGTCTGCTGCGCCACCAAGGCTCTAGGAGTGGGGAGGGAATGGAGATTTTACAGTATCCTTCCCATGGAGTGGGGTGGGAATGGAGATTTTACAGTATCCTTTCCCTGCCATGCCCATCAAGCCACGCCCACCAGGCCATGACACACCCACAGAACTGGTAGTAAAAAAATTTGAAACCCACCACTGCTTACAACCAATTTCTAAGCGACTTTTCAAAGGTATGACAGACCCTGAAAAAAGAGCCTTACAACTCAGATTCAAAATTCAAACATCTCCCCCCCCCCCCCCCCCCCCCCCCCATGGTCAGAAGGCCACGTTTTGGGCACTCAGCAATCAACCTGCATTTAGGACTGTTTGCAGATCCCATTGTCATGTGACCACGATTTATTATGGAGGATTTTTTGGGGAGGTGTGTGGAGAAATCAACGTTTCCTTGTGGTTTCTGGCAGAAAACACCTGAAAGCAAACAATGGCCACGGCACTGTAAAAAAAAAAGATTGTGAAATCAGGTGTGGTCACATGGGTGTCCCACTTTTGATTGTCACGACTGACAACTGAAATTGCAGGCTGAATTGCAGTTGTTAAAGAATATCTGAAGTTAACCATGGGCTGAAGTCAATCCTCAATTCCCGCAGTCATTGCTGGAAGTGTATTTTTTAAACGAATTTCACCTCCTTCTTCACGAAGCTGTTCAAATGTTTGTCTGCAAATACAAGGGGAAAATGGAGAAATACATCTGCTGGTTTCCAATGGCTCCAGATTTAAGGTCCCATTATTACACATACTTTGGAAGACTTTGAGCCTGGTTACCTGGCAAAAGACCTTGTCTTGAAACAGCTTTTGGGGGTTATATCCCCACCATCATGTGGAAGGGTTGCATTCAGAGGTGGTATTCAGCAGGTTCGAACTGATTTGGGCGAACCGGTAGCGGAAATCGTGGGTGGGCACATTTAGGCACATTTTTGAGCCTGGGTGTATGCGCGGAAGGCATGCGCGTGAGCAAAGCACATGCACAGAAGGCCAAGCGCATGCACGGAAGGCCGAGCACATACACGGAAGGTATGCACGCATGGCGAACCAGTGGTAACAAAAAGTGAAACACACTGCTGTTTGCATTTCATATCAACACCAAAGAGAACCATTTGGGCTTAGTAAACCATGAGAAAACCCAAAAATGGGACATATCTAAATATATTGGGAGGCTCTTTTCAGTGGTTCCCTCAGTCATTAAATAGAGACCAATAGAGACAAGGGTACAGGCTGAATAACAAAGAGGTTACATTGGCTAGTAGAGGATTTTGCTATTACTTGTATTTTGTACAGAGTAAACAAAAACATGTACGCTAAGAAAGGCATACCCCTATTCAATAACATGGCTCGGTTTTACAGGAATCAACAACTGAAAAAAGGGATATCTGATGAAATAAAATGTCTGATAATATAAGGTAAATAAATACATGGGGTAATTTGAATAAATTTACTTTAGTTAACTGAACTTTCATTTTCCAGAAGTAGTCTTCTAACAATTTGGACCATCTAGACCAGTGATGGTTAACCTTTTTGGTGGCGAGTGCCCAAAACATGCACACGTGCATGAATGCACACGTGCATGCCCGAACACCCAAAATACAATGTGAGTGCCCCCCTGCCCATGCGCCCTGCCCACTGTGCCCCATTTTGGCTTCCAGGTTGGTGCAGGAGGCTTTCCAGGCCCAAAATGGGGCATCGGAGGCGCTGCGTGAGGCTCCCTGTGCCCCATTTTGGGCCTGGAAAGCCTCTTGCACCAACCTGCACCCTCCCCATGTATGCGCTGTGCACCCACGCATGTGTGGTAGAGATCCGAAGACCAGCTGGATGGATGGCAAGAGGCGCGCAAGCATGCGTGGTGAAGCTAGGCTGGGATGTCGGCTGGCGTGCCCACAGAGAAGGCTCTGTGTGCCACCTATGGCACATGTGCCATAGGTTCCCCATCACGGATCTAGACTATCCATGCTCACACTCCTTTAAAAGTTGATTTCTATTACTAATTTATGAGGATTTCTTTACTTTTGAAATAATCATTTATATAAATCATGTGAAATGCATATTTAGCCAAGATTTTCTCCAATGCTGCTTTGGAAAACCAAGGATTCCTCTCCTTTCCCCTTTCTCTTTTTCTCTGTTTTAGTTTTCTCTTTTTGTCTTTCTTTGGTGTTGTTGTCAAGAAGAATCTGGATAACTTTAAGTTTAGACAATACCTATTACTCCTGGGCTGGGAAAGTAGTGATAACCAGTGTGGGTAAATATGAACTTCAGTAATAAGATAGGCACAAGATTCTCAGAAGCAAATCTTGGTGAGATATCCCACATATGCATTATCAGTCTTTTGTCCCAAACAAAGGGGGGGAAATTCATCCTAATCTGTCCTTACACTTTCTTTTTTCGATAAATTATTGGTTTCTTTTTTGTTTGTTACCCTGAGCTGATTAAAGGTCTTCCTGTTGAAACAGAATCTTCATAAAACGTGAACTGTGTAGTTTTTCAAAATGATATTTTTCTTTAGAGTGATTCTGTTGAAAGTTCACCTCCCCTCTCTTTCTCTCTTTTGTATAAAAATTACTTTCATAATTTCCATGTGGCTTAATTGATCTCAGTTACACCTCTTGATCATTCTCTTTTTAAATGTTGCATAGCAGTATCTGTCAGGCCTGGAAGCCATCTTTTTCATTGGATCTTCAGGCCTGCCACATTTACTACTGTGGGAAACTGGGAGGGGGGAATTGTATGGAGCCAGGGTGATATATAGACATAATAACATTCCTTTCTCAGAAAGTCAAGGACATCTTGCCCTGCACCTGGAGGGGTGTGGCTGGGTGTGGCATCTCCAGTTGGAAGAGTTGTTAAGGATATTGGTGTTGTGTTACCAACCAGCAGAGTAACTGCACAAGGAAACGTTGCTGAGAGCAATGAATAAGAGATAAGCAAACTGGTCTACCAAAAGCTTACTTTATAGTAGGTAAAACAGTCTCATAGTCGTTAAACAAATTCCAAGTCTTTGCCAGTTAAATCAGTCCAGTAGTTACAGTATAACAAACTCACTCTGGTTCACAAACCACGATAGTAGCAGATCCATCAAATGATGATTAGCATATAGCAACTCCTCTCAACATAGCAGCATAGCAGCATATCATCATATTGAACATGTTACAATGCTTTGCTTAAATACGCTCACAACCAGTCATTACCTAATTACAGCATGACTCAGCATTACAATGAATCAGATTAAAGGTACACTACAAATATATTGCCTGGACAACTAGTTAGGCCCAAACCATATCCTAACAACGGTGCTTTGATTGGACCATATGATGGACATGTGGGTGTTGGGTAGGGACTTGAACTTTCTGTTGGGTGGGGGAAACCTGGAAGCTTTCAGATTCGGGTTTTCCCAGATGTGCCAATATGACATCTCTAATAAAATGGAACTTTGAGGAAACTCAAGCCTCGGAGTTTTCTTTCGTTGCGGGTGTTACTTGGAACCCTGACAGTATCATCAGAACATAGAATCTGATGGAATCTAATCACCAGTGCAATTACCATGCTATCCTTCCCTCTGCAAATCTCCCTACTCTTTAGCTGGGATGGCAGAAGAAAGAGTTGATCTATTTGTGCAGCAACACCACTATAACTTTCAATTCTTAATCTTCTGTGTTATGTGAGTAATAACAAATAGCCTGGTGTTTCCCTTGAGATAAGGTGCGAGTGTAGGTTTCTGGGATTGATAGCAGTAAAAAAGCAAGACATGGCAAATATCTGGCTTTGGGAAACCAGAGGGCAAACTGTTGACATTGCGGCCAAGATTAATTTGCTTGCTTAATTTTATGAATCAGGATTGCACGGCCCCAGTGGGTTTTAGTTAGGAGGCTCAACCAAGCCCATGGAAAAGGTGGTGATACCTCTTGTCCTTCCGAATGTGGATATCAACAGGACAGGAACTTCCCCTTCACAGTACCTCATAGCCAAGGAAGAGCTCAGGAGGCAGAGGGAAGCTCTTTTTCCAAAGAGAGGAATCGTCCTGAGGAATGTCTATTTCTATCTATTTATAGAAGAAAATATCTGTAGAATATGTGTTATGATATACTTCTGCATATCACATTAATCACTTTATTTACACTTTATTTATTTGTCACATTTAATCATTTTATTTTAGTCAGCGTCATATTACTTTTAATTCTACTTTTGATCAGGCATTAGATGTACATATGCACATTTCTTTCCAGGCGTTTGAGAAAAAAATGATGACCAGACTCAAATTATCCTACTTCAGACACATTTAGGTGAATGCCCAGCTCTCTGAAAAAGGTTCTGATACTGGAAAAGAGGAAAGAGAAGACAAGGATCAGTGGTGGGTTGCCCCCAGTTCAGATTGGTTTGCAAGAACCAGTAGTAAAACTGGCAGGAGGCCCCACCCACCACCCCAGATGTTGTCATCAGCGATCTGATGCAAGGTGCACACACAAGCGAAGTGCAATCCCATTGTAAATCAGTGGTAAAGGTAAATAGAACCCACCTCTGACAAGGATGATCATCAGCAAGGTGTCTGGACTCAAGTTACAGTGGTGATGAGGGCACCTTTGGGAGATGGGAAAGAACAGATAAGGAATAGATTGTCATGGAAAATACCCAGGGGTGGGATTCAGCCTATTCAGACCGGTTTGAGCGAGCCGGTTGTTCCGACGATCAGCTGAGAGCGAATCAGTTCACTCCGATGATCATGTGGGCCCGCCCACCCGTCCCTGCGCTATACTGACCTTTATTTTCTTATTTTGAAACCCAGCTGATAGGCACGGGAGAGCAGATTGCCACACCTCAGCTGTTTTACTCACCAGGGCTGCAGTCGAAGGTAAGTTTTAGACAGGTTTGGAAATGAACCGCTCGTGCGCGGAGTGTGCATTTGGTGCACATGCGCTCAACGAACCGGTTGTTAACACCGGTTGAATCCCACCACTGAAAATACCCATAATCAATCAAAAATGTTCATTGTCATTAATATTTTTTATCCTTCTCAACCTGCATTGCTCTTTCCTACAAAGAATATCAGAGAGGCAACTCACTACTCACATCACCATTTCAACTTGTCCACATTGAATTTCATAATTGAGGGGGGAGAAGAATGTGGCCCCCCATTTGCTCTCAAAAGCCCTCTCTGCGTTTTGTAGCTCTTTGTCTGGCTCCCCAGTGGAGAGAGGGAGGGAAAAGGAGACAAAGGCAAGGTCATCAGCCCTTCTTAGCATATTTCCTCATTAATCAAGGGGGCAAATAGTTCTTTTTAGAAAAATATTATCTATCTCTGTAATCCCAAAGGTGTTTTTTCAAGAGGTAACTGGACTTTCCAGTATTTCTTTGAAGACGTTTCACTTCTCAGGGTAACAGCAACAGAGTTGGAAGGGACCTTGGAGGTCATCTAGTCCAACCCCCTGCTCACGCAGAAAACCTGTACCAGGGATTCGAACCGCCGAACTGCCAACCTTTCTGATCGACAAGCTCAGTGTCTTAGCCACTGAGCCACCTAATCATCCAAGAAGCTTCTTCAGCTCTGACTGGAGGATGGGGAATGGGGAATTTTCTTTATCTCTGTAAAGAAAAAGGCTGCATCAGCATCTAAGAAAACAGCATAGCTGTTAAACTAAGCTCTGATCTATTTTCCCTGATCTCTGTTCAGATCATCTCTCATTCAGCAGCAATCTTGCCTCTGAATTCCCAATGCCACCAGTACTCCTTAAATACAGAAATCCCACATAAAGATCAGTGCGTGGGACTGTGACTATGGTGCGTTTGGCTGTCTGGCCAATTTGGGTCTGAGGTTCTGCTTTGAAATCCAAATATTAGATATTTGCATTTAACACCTACCACACCCCCTGAATTTTTTCAAAAGGGTAAACCTTAGCAGCTGCTTTACAAAAGAAATCATATATCTGTTTGTCTTGGTATCACGTCCTTCTGACGCTATATCCTAATCAAAGGAAAATGTGGCCCTAATGTCAATATTGTAGTAAGATAAAGACTTCTTCTTTTTTTTTTCATATGGAAACTCTGGTTCCTGCTTTGCAAATCAGTGCTGATAAGGCATATCTCAACTTTTGTCCCGTGCAGATGTATACATTTGTTATACATGCTGCTAAACATTACATTTTTTTCCCCTAAAAAACAAATAGTTTTTTTAAATCCATTTTCAGACAATCATATATAAGATAAGACCGAGCAATTCACTATGCGCACACACAAAGGGAAAAAAAACTTACACAGGTCAGTACATAAAAAGAAGAAAAATCTGTATAGCCCAAGCTCACTTGATTTTTGTAACTCTTTAAAAGAAAATACAAAAATTTTAATGTTGACTAAGCGTGTCCAAGAATCTTTTTTCCAAAGACAGAGAGAAAGTGACATTTCATTTCATTTTCATTTTATTAGGTTTATATACCGCCCTACTCCCGAAGGACTCAGGGCGGTGAACAGCCAAAGAGATAAAACACACAGACTACAAAATTTAAAAGACAATATAAAAACCCATTAAATAAATTTGGCCCAGAACAGATTAAAACACCCCTAAAATTTTAAACAAATTTAAAATTACAATTAAAAAGGGTGGTTAGGCCAGGCCAGCCTGTTGGAATAAAAAGGTCTTGAGGGCATGGCAGAAAGTGCATAAATCTGGGATCCTCCGTATCTCTGGGGGGAGCTCATTCCAGATAGCAGGTGCCCCCACAGAGAAGGCTCTCCCCCTGGGGGCCACCAGTCGACACTGTTTGGCTGACGGCACCCTGAGGAGCCCCTCTCTATGAGAGCGTACTGGCCGGTGAGAGGCTGGCATACTGGCCGGTGTGAGGCTAATGGTGGCAGCAGGCAGTCCCGTAAGTACCCAGGTCCTAAGCCATGGAGCTGATGAACTGAATATGTAATTTTCTCAAAACTTGATAAATCACACATCTCTAGAATCCAATCTTTTATATATACTGTATCCAGTTTTGGCCACCAAACTAAAAAAAAAAGATGTTGAGACTCTAGAATAGGGTTGTCAAACTCACGGCCAGCGAGCTGGATGCGTCACACACTGGCCACACCCCCGCCCAGTTTAGCGAAGGGAAAAAAAGTCCCGATATGTCACGTGATGCTGCCGTGACAACGCGAGTTTGACACCCCTGCTCTAGAAAGAGTGCAGAGAAGAACAACCAAGATTATTAGAAGACTGGAGGCTAAAACATATGATGAACGGTTGCAGGAACTGGGCATGGCTAGTCTAGTGAAGAGAAGGACCAGGGGAGACATGATAGCAGTGTTCCAATATTTGAGGGGCTGCCACAGAGAGGAAGGGGTCAAGCTATTTTCCAAAGCACCTGAAGACCAGACAAGGAATAATGGATGGAAACTGAACAAGGAGAGATTCAACCTGTAAATAAGAAGGAACTTTCTGGCAGAGAGAGCAATCAACCAATGGAACAGAAGTTGCCTTCAGAAGTTGTGGGAGCTTCATCACTTGAAGCTTTCAAGAAGAGACTGGACTGCCATCTGTCAGAAATGATGTAGGGTCTCCTGCTTGGGCGGGGGGGGGTTGGACTAGATGACCTACAAGGTCTCTTCCAGCTCTGTTAAAGATATATATGAAATTATAATTCCTAAATATTATAAATTAGAAAATTTGCCCTTTCCCTGTTTGCTTCCCCCCGTCCCCCCC
>WNWU01000011.1:12167656-12208034 GCA_012654045.1 Ptyas mucosa | reverse complement strand
CCCCCGTCCCCCCCGTCCCCCAGCGAAGACAAACAACTCATTTCTGCTAATGCTGAATGATGGTTTTCTCCAATCTGGGGTTCCTCAAATGTTTTGGACCTCACCTCTCATTAACCAATTGCCAAAAGCCATGCTGGCTGGGAGAGCAGAGGAAACATAACTCAACCCATACAAATGCTGCCAAAGAGGAAGTGGTTCCCCTAAAATGGAAAAGGAAAAACCAGCTCCCTTTAAATATTTACATATGCCAGGTAAATGAAACAGAAATGAAAGGGCAATAAACCAATGATGTTATCTCCTAAGAAGTTTCCTTGTGGAGGCCCTAAAGAAATCCATAATATCAACTCAAGAATATTGTAATATTTTATTTCCAGCTCTCTACAGTACTGTGCCATTGGACTTTTCTCATTTAATTTGGGTACTCACTATTTAAAATCAAGTAGACAAATCTTCCCCTTTTCCTATCATCATTATTTTCATTTGTATTTTATATTAAGATAATTTTAATAAAATTCTGAATACTATTATAATCAAGTAGACAAATGAGGCAAATAAATAAAACCATTTAAAATTTAAATTCATTGTTCACTTCCCTTTTTTCTCTGGCATTGTAATCAAACATAAGGGCATAATCTCGCTAATATAATTGGCCAGCATTTGTTTAATTAAATCTATAGGTTTAAATAAAAGTAATATTATGGCATCATATTTATTTGCCATATTTATTTATTGTAAGTCCCTTCACTGTAATATTTCAGGGAGAGATATTATTTTCCTTCAGAATGCTTTCATTTTATTTATTTAGTGATTTACTTATTTCTCAAATTCATCTTACCATAGTTTTTTATTAAGAGGGACATATTAAAATCTTCTTCCTCTAACATAGAAGTTCCCACAATTAGGAATGGGAACTTGGAAACCCTTAAATACTACCTTAAATACCTTAAATACTTAAATCTAACCTTACTTAATAATAAGTAATAATTCTTATTACTTATAAGAATTAATTACTTATAAGTAATAAGTAATAAGTAATTTACGATCCAGGCTTGACCCTGTTTCCCCCCTCCCCCCAGGTGTGTCATCAGTCACATTCACCAACTGAGCAATTTTGCGGGTTGTAGAGATCATTCCCCTCTGGCCACTGTGGGTAACCCTGGGAGACAGCCTTGAGACATATATGTCTGGAATGTGCTTTTGTTTTTGGTTGCCATGCTGCTTCATCATTTTCCCATCCCACTTGCCTATGGCAACTCGAGAGCAGGCCAAGGACATTTTGCGAGTTGACATCTGGCTCCCCTCACTTCCTGAAGGCGACCTGTGCAAAGCAAAAACAATTTGAGTACAGGTATAGATTTTAGGGTTGCAATCCCCCCCCCCAGACATGTTTGGGTTGTCTTCATGGAATTTTGCTATAAGGCGGTCAGCCTGGATGTTCCTACTCTTTACCCAAGATGCCTCTGATAAGGGGTAGCCCTTCCACTTAATTAAGTAAGGTTAGAAATCAGGTTAAGGTAAAAGTATCTTAAGTACTTTATCTTCCCAAAAAAGTTATTCCCTAAACAGTGAAATTTCCTAACCTAGGAAATTTCCTAGGTCTAGGAGGCAATCCATATTGGACAAATAACTGAAGGGCAAAAGATGTTTCTAATTTCTCTATTACTTTATTATTATTTATTTATTATTTATTAATTTTTTATACCGCCCTTCTCCTCTCGGACTCAGGGCGGTGAACAGTCAACTAAAAACATAATATACAAAAGTTAAAATAATTTAAAATGATTTAAATAGAATTTGGCCCAAAATTACAAAAGCATTTAAAATTTAAAATTTAAAATCAATATCAAAACTTTAAAACCAATATGGGGTCAGGCTAGCTCAGCTAACTGAAAGAGATGGGTTTTAAGGGCCTGACGAAAAGTCCGGAGGTCTGGGATCACTCGTATCTCTGGGGGGAGGTCATTCCAGAGGGTAGGCGCCACCACAGAGAAAGCTCTCCCCCTGGGGGTCACCAGCCGACATTGTCTGGCCGACAGCACCCTGAAGAGACCCTCTCTGTGGGAGCGGACTGGCCGGTGGGAGGCAATTGGTGGCAGAAGGCAGTCCTGTAGATACCCTGGCCCTAAGCCATGGAGCGCTTTAAAGGTGGTCACCAACACCTTGAAACGCACCCAGAAGTCCACTGGAAGCCAATGCAGCTCATGCAGGAGAGGTGTCACATGGGAGTGTCCCGTCACTCCCATAATCCCCTGGCGGCCGCATTCTGCACCTGCTGGAACCTCCAGGTGCATCCCAAGGGGAGACCCATGTAGAGAGCGTTACAATAGTCCAGACGAGAAGTGACAAGAGCTTGAGTGACCGTGCGTAAGGAGTCCCGATCTAGAAAGGGGCGCAACTGGCATATCAGGCGAACCTGGTAGAAAGCCCCCCTGGCCACGGCCATCGTATGCTCTTCTAAAGACAGCCATGAGTCCAGGAGGACACCCAAGTTGCGAGCCCTTTCCATGGGGACCAATGATTCACCCCCAATAACCAGCGATGGCACCAGCTGGCTATACCGGGACGCAGGCAGCCACAGCCACTCGGTCTTGGAAGGGTTGAGTCGAAGCCAGTTTCTCCCCATCCAGACCCGCACAGCCTCCAGGCACTGGAACATCACTTCCAAAGCATCGTTGGGATGGTCTGGGGTGGAGATGTACAGCTGGGTGTCATCAGCGTACTGATGGAACTCCACCCCAAAACCACGGATGATCTCACCCAGCGGCTTCACATAAATATTGAACAAGGGGGCGAGAGGACCGACCCTTGTGGCACCCCACAAACAAGGCACTTCGGGATGACCGCTGCCCCCCTGTCAACACAGATTGCAACCGGTTGGAGAGATAGGAGGAGAACCACTTGAAGATGAATGTAGAATATAGGAACATTGGAAAACATTCACTGAGATTATTTGTTTGTTTATTAGATTTCTATGCTGCCCATCTCACTATGCAAACCAACTCTGGGAAACATATAAATATATCATTAGATATTGTAATCCCAAGCAGAAGTACTGTTTCTTTAAATCAGATGTCTCATGGTACGTGCATAGCAACATGCACACAAGTCCATCATAATATATCATATCATAGATAGTAGAGTACAGCTTTTCCAAAATTGCAGTCCCCCCCACCCCAGGAGAGGAAACCGACAGTGTAGAAATCTGTTGCTATATGGCTGCACTTGGGTGACAAAAACCTAGCTGTTTATCAGATGCATGATTTATTTGAAATTTGGCTAGGCTTGGTTTGATTTGCTTTTCTTTCTTTCTTTTAAACCAAAGTCACCATGAGTTTGAACAATTTGCAACACTATCTGCTGGGAGTTGAGCAGAATATTATCAATTGTGCTAATAAACTTTCTCAATCCTTAGGGTATCCCTTCCTAAAGCATTTATTTTATTGACAGAACAAACTTCAGGATTGAGCCCTCTGAGTTAATTTGATTACAAATAGTAACTAAATTTTTAATGAAATCAATGTTCTTTCTGCATTACCACTGTAGTTCCTTTTGACCTTCAGAAACTGAATACAAATGAATAATTCAAAGCAAATGTTATGTTGGTCCAACTTTAAGCCTGCTAAAATGATGCTAATTTTTAAATCTGGTTTTGTTCTCTGTAGCACGTAAAGCAACATGACACAAAATATTCAACAGTTGTATGTTTTTTGGAGTTTTACAATTTACAGTTTAATATATACACAAACACACACATTACACACAGATCAGCTATCATTACAAGCTACTATATATGGGGAAAAACAAGAGATTATCAATCATTCTGGTGCAAATTAAAATAAAGTTACCTAAATTAACAGTTTCAAAATATAATGCTTTTAGTATTTTGTATTCTGGACATTGAAGTATGTTATTTTTATAAATGCATTTTTTCTTTTATTCCTACAGTAATTTCAAATGAAACTTTTTACTACTTCTTTAAAAAGTTCAAAGCGTGAAGATGTTTAATGCAATTATATTTCAGCAATAATATCATTCTAAGGTCTGATTCTAAGGTGATTCTATTTCATCTTTGTACCTTCATGCACTAACTGCCTTTTTCTTGTAATATCCAAGAAAGCACAAGAACCTTCTCAAGGAGAAAAAGAGTTGTGGATTCAAACAAGTTAGGGGAACAGTCTTATTTCATTCTTAACACACGTGTGTGTGTGTGTGTGTGTGTGTGTGTGTGTGTGTGTGTGTGTATTTCTCTTTAGCCAGGTTCTACCTACGTAAACCAAGATTTTATTCAGCCCTAGTTCAGTGAAATTTCATTCACTAGTTTTGGGGCTTTTTTTCTTCTAGCAGCCAGCAAACTCTTTGCTGCCCATTGGGAGACTAAGATAGATCTATTTCTGCCTTATAAGGGGTCATCAGTTAGCCACACCCTCATCTCATGTATCCTCCCTATAAAGGTACAATATGTGTTTTTCTTTCTTTTTCGTAGGTTTTATGTGTATTTCTCTTTAGCCAGGTTCTACCTAAGACTAAGAACCTGGCTAAAGAGAAATACACATAAAACCTACGAAAAAGATACACACACACACACACACACATCAGCAATGTGCTACCAGGATCGCCACATCACATGACTGCTGATTGCCACTCCGCACGTTGCGTTTTCAGCCTCTGCGCGTCACATTTTCGGCCTCCACACACCCCATTTTTGGCCTCTGTGCATTGCATTTTTGGCCAGTTCCAGGCGGTGCAGATTGCTACCGTCACTGCCAATCCCCGCTGCCTGGAACCAGCCGAAAATGTGACGTGCAGAGGCCAAAAATGCGATGTGCGGAGGTGGCGATCAGCGGCGATGTGCTGTGGCGATCCTTGCAGCCTGGAACAGGTCTCAAATGGAGCATGCGGAGGCTGAAAATGTGACGCACAGAGGCCGAAAACAGCCAAAGGGTGGGGGGCGGCAGGTGGGTGGGGCTTTGGCAACATTTGGTATATAAGATGCACCACAATTTTCATGCACTTTTAGTGGGGGGAAGTCCATCTTATACTCTGAAAAATATGGTATATGCAACCCTTAATAAAATGTCTAAGACGGCCATAGGACTGTTTGGCTTTTCTTCCTCCAAGCTCAGAGGAGGAAATATAATATGGGAGACCTGGTGGCACAGTGGTTAAAATGCAGCACTGCAGGCAAACTCTGCCCATAAGCCTGCAGTTGACTCAGCCTTCCACCCTTCCAAAGAAAAATGAGGACCCAGATTGCTGTGGGCAATATTCAAATAATGTTTACATTGTAATCCATGCAAAGAGTGCTGTAAAGCACTATGGGGTGGGATATATATCTATGTGCTATTGCTATATGGGATCCCCGTCCACTTCCAACACCAGACTCCATGGTTGGGACAAAGAAATGTTTGGAAATTCTATCCTAAAAAGTTCCCTACTTCTACCACTCTCGTACTGTGATCATGCCAGGGTAGAAATTTAGTCATTCCCACCCCTTTCAATATTTTCTTCTTCTTGGCAAAGAGAAGGGGAAGAAATGGAAGTAGTGACAGACTTTACCTTCTTGGGCTTCAAGATGACTGCAGATAATGACTCCATCCTTGAAATCTTCTCATCGTTCCTATCACCCATCTCCTCCGACTTATGACTGTATGACTGTAACCTTGTTGCTGGAATCCTTAAGATTTATATTGACTGTTTCCCTATGACTATCGTTAAGTGTTGTACTTTATGATTCTTGACGAATGTATCTTTTCTTTTATGTACACCGAGAGCGTATGCACCAAGACAAATTCCTTGTGTGCCCAATCACACTTGGCCAATAAAGAATTCTGTCTGTCTGTCTGTCTGTCTAAATTAAAAGACACTTGATCCTTGGTGGAAAACAGAATGGTGAGTGGTAAAACTCTGATTTTCTTGGGTCGCTCCAAGGTTTGAGAACTACTACACACACACACATATAGAATAGAGGAACATTCTTTTTTTCAGACAGAGAGGTACAAGTTGAAAATCTTATCATAAAATGAACTTCAGAGTAGAGCATAGCAGAGGAAAAAATCATGGGGAAAAAGATAAAAACTAAATTTGATCTCACTTTCATTTACATTTCTATACTAGCTGGGGATTCTGGGAGCAACATCCCAACACATCTGGAGAGTCCCAAGTAGAAGAAAGCTGACATAGTGCATTTGTATTTGTTTACAAAGCTGGCAAGCAATAATAAACAGAACACTGTTTGTGCGGGATCTGAGCTGAATCCAATGTGAAGAGCAAAAGAATCTACGCTCGCTGTTTTCCATCTGCTTTGCAGCTGCTTCTGTCAAGGGCAGCTATAAAGCTTTCTCCAGTGGCTGGACTTGATTGGTGCCAAGGACTACCTATTGATAATTGCAGTGAATACACACAAGCTCTTGGGAGAAGTAATGCCAAAATTTTACATTGGAGTGGGGAAATAAAATGGCCTTCTGGATTCCATTTTGGGTTTTTTTTAAAAAAAATTGTTTGTTTGTTTTGTTCATTTGAGCACCATGGTAGGACTTGGAGTGGGAAGGAGACAGGTGCTTCTTTGTACAGAAATATTTTTGGGGTAGATGTCGTATTTGTCATTTGTAAGCCAAATCTTACAGCTTGATGCCAACAAGAATGCCGAGGCTGTTAATACTGTGAAGGCCATCAGTCAAGAATAAGGCATTCTTAGGCATTTTCTTATGCCTAAGAAAATACATCATTCTTTCAGGCACCCATGGGATCTTGAATTGCATTAATTTTTGACCACAAGACATTTGTTTGTTTGTTTGTTTGTTTGTTTGTTTGTTTAAAATTTATATACCGCCCTTCTCCCTGAGGACTCAGGGCAGTGTACAGCCAAATAAAAACATACAATACAAACATTAAAAACAATTTTAAAAAATCTCTGTTTGGCCCCAAATTTAAAAAGACAAACCAATTAAAATTATTAAAAGAATTTGTTAAGCCAGCCCGGCTTGCTGAAATAAGAAAGTATTAAGGGCACGGCGGAAGGCACCGAGGTCTTGGATTCTCCTTATCTCTGGGGGAAGCTGATTCCAGAGGGTAGGTGCCTCCACAGAGAAGGTCCTCCCCCTGGGGGTCACCAGCTTACATTGTTTGGCTGATGGCACCCCGAGGAGGCCCTCTCTGTGGGAGCGCACAGGTCGTTGGGAGGTCGTTGGTGGCAGCAGGCGGTCTCGAAGGTAACTAGGTCCTATGCCATGGAGCGCTTTAAAGGTGGTAACCAACACCTTGAAGCACATCCGGAAGACCACTGGGAGCCAGTGCAGCTCACGCAGGAGCAGTGTTATGTGGGAGTGCCATGCAGCTCTCGTAACTACCCGCGCGGCCACATTCTGGACCATTTGGAGCCTCCGGGTGCACATCCCAAAGTGATGTGTCCATCCTGGACATGTGACATGAAAGATATTGAAGGAAGCAGGCAGATGATGAATTACTGAATTTAGGGATCCCTTGGTTAAAGAAAAGGGAGAATGTTTTATACCTTTTAGGACTTTTCACAGAAGGATAGAAGTTGTAAATGTTCTAATGCAATTATTTCCACCTAGATCCTTGAAGAATGTCTTAGTGGGAGGAGCAAGTTTTTAGAGTATGGTAGCCTCTGCTGCAAAATACCATGTGTTGGGATTATAGCAAGCTGCAGTGGCACAGTGGTTAGAATGCAGTACTGCAGGCTACTTCTGCTGCCTACTGCCTGCCAGCAGTTTGTCTGTTCGAGCCTCACCGGCTCAAGGTTAACTCAGCCATCCATCCTTCCAAGGTGGGTAAAATGAGGACCCAGATTGTCGGAGGGCAATATGCTGACTCTGTAAACCACTTAGAGGGGGCTGTAAAGCACCATGAAGTGGTATATAAGTGCTATTGCTATTGCTATCACTATCACTATCATTATCGCTATCGCTGTCTATTCATTTATTTTAGCTCAAAAGCAACACTCTATTTCTAGACTAGAAGTTGGACTTTGAAGAAGCAGGGTAGGAAGTATGTTGACATTTTTGAGCTCTGGTGTTGAAGAAGACTCCTGAGAATACTATGCCATGAAAACAAATCAATGGATCATCCAACAAATTAATGCAGAGTTCCCATCTGAGGGCCAAATGACCAGGCTCAATTATCCTAATTTGGAGACATTATGCAAAGTCTCAGTTCTGTGGAAAAGTCTGTAATGCCAGGAAGGAAAGAGAAGAAGAGAATAATCAGCAGCAAGAATGATAGACTCAGTTACACCAGTAATGGGTGCACTCTTGGAAGATTTGAAGTCAGATTATAGACAGATCATCATGAAGAACATCTGGAGTGGTGCAGTGGCCTAGAGGTGGAGCTCTCGTCTCACAATCAGGAGACTGTGAGTTCGATCCTAGCTAGAGGCAGATATTTCTCTCTCTGGGCACACTGAGAATATACAGTATCTGCTGAACAAAACTCGGCATTGGTGACAAGAAGGGCATCTGGCCATTAAAGCACTCTGCTAGCTCCACTCAGTTTCCCAGATTCCACCCCACCAGGGATTATCGGGTCATTAAAAGAAGATGATGATCATGGAGAAAATCTAAGTAATCACTAAATGCCGACACCAACTTGATGGCAAATGATCAATCAACCTTTCCCATTCTCTCTGTAGTAATGTACTCACCCTATAATCAATGTTTCCACCCAACGTTATCAGAGAATTCAATCTCAGTCCTTCCCAATAATTTCAATGATGCCAACAAAAACAGATTCTGGTTCTGGGCAGCTTCACAACAATGAAATGGGTTGTACTCAATAGCAGAAGCATACAGAAATCATTGTACTCCTTATAGGAAGAGTTACGGGATAAATATTTTTAACAGAAAACATAAAAAGGGCAAAAGAAGAAGAGGATGACAGAGTATGCAGTGGCTGGATGGAGTCACTGAAGCAGTAGGCGTGAGCTTAAATGGACTCCAGAGGATGGTAGAGGACAGGAAGGCCTGGAAGAATGTTGTCCATGGGGTCATGATGGGTCAGACACGACTTCACAACTAACAACAACAACAAAGGATGGGATAGAGCAAATGCACATTATTTGAGTTGAACCATTAGCTGGTGAGATATAACACCACAATATCTGCCAAACAAGTTCTTACAGATCTTTCTGAGAATTTTCTTTGTGGAGTGTTACAAATAAATCTTTAAGTCCTAAAGCATAAATCACTTTCAGTTATTAAAACACAGTTTATAACACACAATACTAATTTTTCAGAGAAATGCACACAGCTATATGGAGACAGCCCGAGACTATGGCAGAAGCTGAAATATGTTTTCAGAAAACAAGTACGGATAGTTCTCAACTTACAACCATTTGTTCAGTGACCGTTCAAAGTTACAACGGCACTGAAAAAAATACTTATGACCAGTTTTCACACTTAAAGCCATTGCAGAATCCCCATGGTCATGTGATCAAAATTCGGATGTTTGGCAACTGGCATGTATTTATGATTGTTACACTGTTCCTGGGTCATGTGACCAGCATTTGTAACTTTCCCTTCTGGCTTCCGACAAGCAAAATCAATGAAGGAAGCCAGATTCACTTAATGATCAGATGTTCTGCCCCAGCTACGGACTCCAAAGAACGCAGCACATACAAACTCTATACAAAGCTTATTTTACTCAAATAACTTAGTCTTTATCAATCAAAGGCTGTTAATAATGTCTTAACAGCCTTCCAGAATTCTAAGATAAGGTAATCAAAGTCTTACTAGAGTTGGCAGAAAGCCCAGAAGCAATTTTGCAGAGAATCCAGACGCGAAGTAGAGTGAACTAAAGTTGTTCCCAAAGCTTGCTGCAAGCGGTGATCCTCCTTAAATAGGCTAAGGGAGTGGCCAATTAGCCCCAAGCCTTACTCTCGAGGAGACCTTCTCCTGAGGAGCCACTCCTGCCTTTTGGCAGCTCTGCGCGTCCATGCATTGTCCTCTTCACTTAAAGGAGCTTCTGGAGGTTCTGAAGGCCCTGACTGAATCCCTGCCTCTGGCACCACATCTTCTGCAGCCTCCTCACTGTCCAACTCGAGCGCCAGCTGCACAGGCTGCTGGCGCAGCAGCACACCAGCCTCCTCATTGTCGGAATCAGCTACAATCTGCACAGGCTGCTGACAGGCCAGAACATCAGATGATTCACTTGTAGCAAGAAAGGTGGTAAAATGGGGCAAAATTATCTTAACTGTTTTGCTTAGCAACAGAAAATTTGGACTCAATTGTGATCATAAGTCGAGGATTACATGTATTCATAGAAAAAAACTGCAGACATTCTACTACAGGGCAAGAATGCTTAGGGCACCTTAGTAAGGAAGATATTTTCCTATGACATATGCCTGTTTGTTGAAAAATACACAATCCAATTAATGTGGCTGAGCAACTCATATTTCAGGCCTTAACTTGGTTTTCATTTTAGCTTCACAGATATACCTTTAAGTATTTAATCTTTTAAATATTTGTCAGGCTTCTTAGATGGCAGCTATCATAAAAGGCTCCAGACTCTCTCAAGAATAAGATTACAATGAAAATTATTATTTATCATAGTCTGATTTTCTCTTTGAAAGGAAAACAGTACAAACTTGGAAAGATCTCAGAGCCATTGCCAGATAGGTCCAACATCAACAATAACATAAGCAAGTCCAATATTTATTTTAGGAGGATGAAGGAAAGAAAACATACACAGTGAACACAGCTACTGGTAAAATTATTCTTTAATCTTATCTATTTAATAGAGAATTGTGCTCTCTTTAAAGATTAGAGAAAACTTTGAATTTTGTCTGCTAATGTGCACTTCTGCTACCTGTCTCAGCATTACAACTTGGTCTGGATAAATTCCTGAAAAAGCATGGATCTTTACTAAAACACATACAGAGAAAAAGGCACGAACTACCAATGCTTTCCAGATGGCATAGGACAGTAATTACATCTTGAACTGAACCACAAATTCTGAAGCTGGTTTTGTTGGGTTCTATAGATTCCAAACTCTCATGAGCAAAAGGTGTGACCCAACCCAAATTAAAGACAACATTTCATATGGTCAGAAACATATATGTGGTCTCAAGCATCAAGTCAGAACTGGCCCCAAATTCCTTCCACAGTGAATGTACTGTATGACCCTTATCATGAAGATGAATGGTTATAAATTCAGAACAGATAAAAGCAATTTATTCTTATCGTGAGCTGCAGATAATTCATTCATTATGATGTATACCAGCTTGGCTAATTTCAAAAAAGAGGTTCTACAATTCATGAACAATACGTTGATCAATAGGCAATATCATGATGGCTGGTGGTTACCTTCACGATCAGAGAAAGCATGTCTCTGATTGCAGCATATTAAGGATCCAAACTGGGATAACTCTATTGACTCATTCCCTATCCTCATTCGTGATTTTCCTAAAGGCATCTGGTTGACCATTATTGGAAATAGAATGCTTGATTAGATTGTCCTTTAATCTAATCCAACGAAGTTCTTTTGTTCTTATCTCGGGCTATTCTTTAAACATGGTCAGAATTACACAACTTCTTCAAAATGATTCAAAAACAGCTTTCTTTGTTTGCTTGTTTAATACATTTTATCCTGCCTTAGAAAGCATCTCTGCTCAAAAGATGGCTTTAAAACATGATCAATTTTACATTAGTTTAAAAAAAATTGTGATAAGCAATAATCTGTAATAACTGATTTATTGTAATATATTACTAATTGTTAGAAATAATCATATTCAAAATTCTGATTATTAAAAATTCAGAAGAAGAAGACAATACTACAATTAGCAGCAGGAGAGAAGATAATCACTAAAACACAACATGATAAAGATATACATGATGGAGAAGTACTCATGAGAGAAATAAAATGCTTTTTTTCTTACCTGTTTTTATTCAATTCAGTGAAAAGATAATTAAAATTAAGGAAAAGAAGACACAGAGATTTTCTGGTGGGAGTTTTACGCGGTGCTCAAGATGTACAGAAATGTTTCCTTTTCATTTTATAAGCCTCTCTCCAGCTGATTGTAGGCTCATCAGCTCAACAAAGGACATCATAAGGGAACTTGTCCCATTGGATACATGCAATTTGAAAAAGGACATTTAGAATCCTGGCTGGAATAGAGTTCAGAATTGACCTCAAAGCTCAGGCAGATATATGGTGACAAACTCAGAACACTTGATCCCAAACAGTGTATTTGTTCTTGGAAAATAGCAACAACTTTAATTGAATCCAGCAATGAATAGACAGGCAGAGGAGCAAGTACAGACTAAATATGATTTGTTCAAAGTGTCTGGGTACTGCATTGATTGTCAATCATAGATTCTGCCAGTAATTAAAATGGAGGAGCAGCTCCACATAAAACACATTGCAGTAACCCACTTTAGATGTCACCAAAGCAAAGATAGGTTTTGTCAAAGTAAAGCCACATTTTTATCAGAGTCTGATAAAAATATTGTTGAATTATCAATGACACCTACATTTCCACATATAATCCTGATTCCAAGAACATTCCCAAATTATAGTACTGGCTTTTTAAATGAATCCATGATTCAAATTAACAGGATTTCACAAGTCATCTAGTTGGCCTGGATTGTTTCAGGTTTGCCATTTTCCATCTATTTATTGTTTCCTCTATTGGATGAAAAAAGGGTGAGGTAGAGCTTATTAAAGGGACGTGGTGGCTCAATGGCTAAGGTGCTGAGCTTGTCGATCGAAAGGTCGGCAGTTCAGTGGTTTGAATCCCTAGTGCTGCATAACAGGGTGAGTTCCCGTTGCTTGTCCCAGCTTCTGCCAACCTAACAGTTTGAAAGCATGTAAAAAATGCAAGTAGAAAAACAGGAACCACCTTTGGTGGGAAGGTAACAGCGTTCTGTGCACCTTTGGCATTTAGTCATGCCGGCCACATGACCACGGAGACATCTTCGGACAGCGCTGGCTCTTCGGCTTTGAAACGGAGATGAGCACTGCCCCTAGAGTTGGGAAGGACTAGCACATATGTGTGAGGGTGACCTTTACCTTTACCTTTAGAGCTTATTCATGACCACCAAATCACCATCAATGCATTTCATTTTAGACAATAGCACAAGAACCCCAGGATCCAAAAGACTAAATAATTCGCTACAGGCAGCAAAGAGTGATTTAGGATTGGTGAACGACTTCTGAAATGCAGGGAAACTTTCCCAAAGAAGTCATAATAATAGAAAGAGCTCTTGTGTGATGGGGCTTTGTTGGACCATTGCACTGTAGGCATTTCCATTTGGTGGCATGCTCTTTGTCCCATGCATTGATGCTCCCCCATGTGACCTGCGTGCCATTTTGTATCAGTTGTCGCCGTCTCTTCCACGTAATCACTGCATCCCATGGGAAGAGGCCATTCTACTGGGAATGGGACGACAGTTGGTAATGCAGAATCACAGAAAATGTGAGAACAGCAGGCTTTGGCAGGGGAAGCCGAGAGAGAGAGAGAGAGAGAGAGAGAGAGAGAGAGAGAGAGAGAGAGAGAGAGAGAGGATCCCATTAGGGCTTCCTTCATGACATTGTCAGGCACAGGTGTTAAAATGCTGAACTGCCAGCGGGACTTGTGGGGATCTTTAACTGGAAATATTTCAAAGGCTTAGGATGGTCCGGTGGGAAATTCAAGGGGAGGAAAGGGCGAAAGGTCCTTGGCGCAGCCGAAAAACCTCAGCGTGACAGATTTGCTGTTCCATCAAACGATGACAGGTGAACTGCATACATCACGCCTGGCAGCTCTGAACACTTGACAAAATGTCAGGAATGTATAAGGCACTTGTGTAAGCAATTGCTCATTTCATTTTCTCTTTCACGTCTTTTTTTTTTCCCTTTCTTTTTTTTCCCACCACACCGCCCCTTCAGTTCCCTCCCCACTCCAGGGTTTTTTATGATATGATATGATGTTGATGATTTTAAATAAAGAAATACTGCATCTGCTCCAACATAGCAAAAGGGGTGGGGGAAAGTGATTTGTATTGGCCGAAAGCATCTGCCCCAAGAATGCTTCCTTGTGTTGTAAAGCAAACAAGGGAAAAGGGAAAAAGAAGAGGGGGAAAAAAAACAGAATCACACCTGGGTGGAGAATCTTGCTTACAAAAGCCATGTCTAGGGCCTGAATCAAACTGCTTGTCATATTTATCTGGCCTCGAGGCATTTCAATACAGGGAGCCAAGCTTCAAAGTCAAAACAAGGACAGCAAACAGCACAATCAAAACCCGTTGGAGTCCTTGGGCGCGATCAGGCAGAGGCCCACTCTGTCGTCCATTTGCAAGGGCACAACTTTTCCCTCAAAATCTATATTTAATTACAGGGGTCTAAACTTCAGAGATCTGGCTATAAAGTTTCAAAACTGCACACCTGAATGGGAGCTGAAAATCAGACTAGCCACACTGGAGACTGGAATAATCCCACAGGGATCCATCAGGAATCCTGTCTGGGTTGATGGCCTGTTTTCTTGCATTTTAAAATTAAGCTCCACAAGACTATGTCTGTGCTCTGTCAAGGACATGCAGTTCAGGTTTGATTGGGTATATCAAATACATGCCCAAAGTATATATTTTCTTTCTTACAACTTTTGGAATCAGAGTTTTCTCCCCAAAAAAAGTGTTCAGAATAGCACAGAAGCCAATATCCTGGACTGGTCATAGCAGGGGTGCTATTCAGTAGGTTCTGACAGGTTCTGGAGAACCAGTAACAGAATTTTTGAGTAGTTTGGAGAACCGGCAAATACCATCTCTGGCTGGCCCCAGAGTGGGGTGGGAATGGGGATTTTGCAGTATCCTTCCCCTGGAGTGGGGTGGGATTGCAGATTTTGCAGTATCCTTCTTCTGCCACACCTACCAGGCCACGCCCACCAGGCCACGCCCACAGAACCGGTAGTAAAAAAAATCACGGCATGAAGGTCATCTGTCCAGTTAAAGCATAGGAATATGATTAACCCCCCTGTATTATTCTCTTTCCAGAACATGTGTCTTTTCTGAGGGTGGGGCAGCCTGTCACACCTGGAAACCATCTTTCTACCTTTGTGCCTTCAGGCTTCAGGCCTGCCACAAATTCTACTGTGTGAAATTGGGAGGGGGGATTGTATGAGTAAAGAAGATATGTAGTCAAAATAAAATTCTTTATAGAAAGTCAAGGCCATTGTGCCCTGCAGCTGTGTTGAGAAGAATGAGGAGGTATCTTCTGTTCTGGATGGTACCTGATTGGATGTGTGATGGACATGTGGGGGGGGCAAGGTCTTGAACTTTCTTTTGGGTGTGGAAAACCTAGAAGCTCTCAGATTCGGGTTTTCTCAGCTGTGCCAATATGACATCTCTAATAAAAATTAGCTTTGAGGAACTTCAAGCCTCGGAGTTTGATTTCATTGGGGGTGTTACTTGGAACTCTGACATATCAGGCAGCAGCACTAGAGGAAGGGCAGATGTTCACTTCAATGACAATCACAAAGATATAATTTCATAATGTGTGGGAGGAGGCAATGGTAAATCACTCCGGTATTTTACTAAGGAAACCACATGGATAGAAAATATATAGAGCCAGATGCTGGGCCCCTCAGATCAGATGGCATTTAACATATTACTAAAGAAGGGCTGAGGATCTTTCAGAGAACTAATGGTGTTTATGGTGTTTCTAGATTAAATCCTTCACAATCCTAAACTTCAAAGGCAGAACTACAGTGGGACCATGAAACGTAAGAAGGATAAACATGAGAAAGCTCAGCCCAGTGAAAGATGAAATGAACCAATTACATATTGACATCTTAGTCATCATTGCAATGAAATGGACTGGCATTGGGCATTTTCAGTCCAATTTACTACTCCAAAAACAAAGGAAAAAAAGGTGTTGCTTTCAAAAACAGGAAGGATATAGCAAAGTCAGTAGTTGGGTACTTCGAATAATATCAGTTACATTTCATAGACAAACTTCATTATGATGGCTATCCAAGTTTATGCTCCAACCACAGAGGAACAGCAGGTTAACTGGTTTTATGGAGAAGTTCAATATGAAATTGACAGAAGGTGCAAGTTAGATATGAGATGAGGTTGGAGACTCGAATCCCCAAGTTGGAAATACCAAAGAGGTGTCAGTACTTTGAGCCCAGATCAGGAAATAGATTCCACATGAAGATTTTAACTTGATTTTATTGAGAATATAAAAACAGAATCTTGCGAGCCTGATTGTGCTTTACCTCCGTTTCCTATTATATCCCATTTGGATAATCCTGAGCAATATTTTATTAACATCTGAAATTATGGTTGTTGAAAGATAGTCTCCAACCAAATCTTACCATCAAACACAGATGAATGCTCTACATAGAAAAAAGTGGGCCAGATGTTTGAGCTGGCTACAGAAAAGTCTGTGGAACAAAAGACATCATGCATACTGGGTAATTGAGAATGCCAAAGAACGGTCATATGTGCTTCATTGATTATAGACAGGCCTTTGATTGTGTTCACCATGTCAAGCTGTCCTAAAATAGAAATTCCTGAAAATTTCATTCTTTCTATGCAAAACCTATGCACAGAACAGGACTATTTCAGCCTGGAGTACATATTGAGGAAAGCTAGTTGATGAATATGATTTGCTATGTTGATAACACTATTCTGATACCTAAAATGCAAATGATGCACAAGTACTAGTAATGAAATTCAGGGAATACAATGAAGTCAATATAACTAAATATAAAAATCAAATAATTGCAACAAGCACATTAAAAAGAACAGCTACCTACCACTTAAATATCTTCATTGTCAAATTTAAGGCTAGTCTTAAAATTGCCAATAAAGATATTCATGTGGTAAATAGGTTCTTTTTAGGATGAACAATCATCACTAAAGGAACCAGCAGACAGGAAGAACACTGAGGACTAGCACTTCTTAAGATGGAAATGAAGACCATGGAAAAGATATTCAAATGCTGAGACATGCCCATATTTACAAAGATCAGTATTGCACAGGTAATTCCCCCCCCCATGTGATATCTAAATAGTTAAATTTATCTCTCCATCCATCCATCCACTTTTAAACTTTGAAGAAGCAAAATTGATTTTTTTTAAATGCTTTGAATGTTGAAGTTGGAGAAGTATGTTGCCTATAATTTGAAGAATCAAGAAAATCACCACATGGATAATTGGGGAAAAAATCAATCCAAAATTCTTACTCAAAGCGCAAATGACCACGCTTGTATTATCTTACTTCAGTCACATTATGTGAAAACCTGCCTTTCTTGAGAAATCTACAATGTTGGGAAACATGGAAGGAAAGAAGAGAGTACCCTTAGGGTAGATGGACTTGATTACAGCATGACATAATGGAATTGCTGAATTGCTGAAGGGGCAATTTTGACCAGATCATAAAGAGGCACAGTGGCTCAGTGGCTTAAAGACGATGGAGAAGGTCTGTGCTCCAGTGGTTCAAATCCTGTTAAAATTTTTATGTCACATCTGGTGTTGCCTCCAGCCCTGACCTAATTTATTTGCTCTGTTCTTTTGGAATTTGACTTTTGGACCCTATTTTGATCCAGTGAGATTTAAATGTAAGCTTTAATGAACTATCTGATCACTGCAGAAACAAGATGCAAAATTACCTAAAAGCACTCCCTATAGTGACTTCATTAGAAAAAACATGGTGGACAGGCAAGCTGCCCACCGTTTCTTATTGCTGTCTTACAGCTGTCATGGAAACTTTATAACATTGGATATTTTTCCAGAAATGTATGCAAACTAAATTAAAAAAGAAATCCTATGCATTCCAACTCGATACCTCAGCTTTAAGAGGAAAGTACAATTCATTAAATTTGCAGCTGAGTTTTATAGTAGCCTAGTAACTTAATGTAACCAAATAATCTCTGGACAAAGATTATCTGGAACTTAGAGACGGTGAGTTTGTATATCAACAAAGCATCTTTTTCTGGGTGCTGGTGTTCTATGTTTAGTTGCATGCATCTTTCTGAAAAGAAAGGCTAAAGAGATGCTGACCTTCTCTATTTATATAGCAATTTATAGAGTGCCAAGTGGCAGGCAAGTCAGTCACTATCTGCAGTTATTGACAAATGGATGGAGAGAGAACATTTTTAAATAACTTTTCTTAGACACTGCGATGTTACACAAGGGCCAAAACCTTGCTTCACAAGAGAATTTCTTTCTCAGGCAGACTTTCTGTGTGGTCTTCTACTTCAAAATAGCTAGCTGAACTGAATCAGAACATATGTGGCAGATTTTTAAAAAATTAAATGTATCGGCCTATATCCAAGAGATTTATAAATAAGGACCAAATTTAGGTCACCTGAAAGTAAATACATGTATTTCTTTTTTGGAAAAAAAATGTAACAGTAGATGGCCAGTTCATTTAACCCAAATTACTATCCCTAGCCAGTGGGCATTTGGTACCAAGTGGGTGGCAATGAAGTTATTATAGCTTAGAGATCCAACTACCAGCAACTTTTTTTTCTTTCTTTCTCTATTTCTGGCTACAGATCAGATACAAAAGTCCTCAGCTTGGAACCTTATTTCTTCCCTCATTTTCTTTCTGAGGAAAGAAATGCACCTCTGAAACCCACAAAGGTCATATCAAGAAGGATTTTCATCCCCAGATGGAAAGGTTTCTCTCTTGTTAGGTCCCCATTAAGAAGAGATCTTTGGAGATGGTGGTCGTAGTCACGACGACAACACATTTTTGTTCTCTGTTACTTTCTTTCCTCCTCTACCATCCATCTTTCATCTGTTACTCCACCCAGAAAGGCCAACAGCATGAACAGATGACTTGTCAGAGATCCAGAATGAGCCTTGCCAGACAGCTTTTGAAATCGGATTGAAGATCAAAAACTTCAACCAACTTTGTGGCATTGAGAATAACGCCTTAACAACACCGCTTGATATAATATCCATAAGCTCTAAAAGCAAAACAAAATATTTAAAAGTTATTCAAATCTTGTTTTCACAAGATTTTACACAAGACTGTGACGGCCTCGTGACATTTCAGTAATCTACCACTGATTTTTGGAGGAGACACTAATGTCATTCTGTGAAAATGCACAGTAGCACACAGGAAAAACTGTTGATCTCTGTCTTATAGCAATTGCTGCAGGAAATCAGTATAAAATCCAGATGCTAAATCTAGGATGGACTTCCTCTCTGGTGTTACATAAAATTATCCAAAAGCTTGTAATGTCAGACCATGTAATTCTTGTGTCTCAGCTACTGATAATTTCTATACACCAAAAATGGATGTCCTATAGCTGGATTTAAACCAATTTTTAAAAAATTTTATTTTATTGAAAAGACAGTGCCATGTCAAGATAACAATGCAAATAAATTACAACCAGAGAGAGATCAATGATAAATAACATACCGGTACATGCTAATAACTATAACTTACTATGTAAACAGTAATTGCAACAATACAACCCCAAAAAACCCCAAAATAAAATAAAACTTCAACTAAGTTTCTACTTACATTAGCTTATTTACAGATTTCTCCATATTATATCCATGGTTTTATACATCTTTGTTGTACTGAAATTCATAAACTTCCCTCTCATTTCTGCCTCTTGTCTCTATCCATTCATAAAATCTACTCCATGTCCTGTAATATTTCGAGTCTTCTTTAACTTTAATTCTTAAAGATAATCTGTCCATTTCTGCACAATCCCAAATTTTCCTAATTATGTCATCATCCTGTGGGGTGTTCACATTTTTCCAATATTTAGCATATGTAATTCTAGCTGCCATCAATATATGTAACACTACTGTAAGTAGATGGTTGCCTTGTCTTAGGTATATTCTGACAATATACCTAAGAGGCATGTTTCTAGTTTGAACTCAATATGTTGCTCCATTATCATTTCTAGCCATTTATGAATTTTCTCCCAATTTTTTTTTAATAGTCATGTTAAAAATAACTCAGGAATCATATCAGGGCAACCTACCCTCTTTATTCATGAGTGATGTTGAAATAATTTTATTTTCTAAAATATTTAATATTACATATAATTATGGCAGCTAGATTGGCATTAGCTCAATATTGGAAAACGGATCAATTACCAACAGATCAACTAATAATCCAAAAAATGTACAATTGTGCTGAAATGGATAAATTAACATTTGAGTTAAAAGATAAGGTAGACTCAAAATACTACACGGCATGGAATAGATGGTACGATTGGATAAATCAAAAGAAAGGAGAGTAAATGTGAAATTATGTAAGACAACAAAATTAACAAACAGGCACCTTCAACATAAAGGATGTGATAAAGTGACAAAGTCATTTTCTATATTTTGTTTTTCGTTTTTCGTTTTTTTTTCTCTTTTCTTCTTTTTCTTTTTAGTTTTGTTTTGTTTTCCTTTTCTATCTTTTGCTGTGAGTAAGTAATGTTGTTCGGATTAATATAAATGTATTCTGTATATACTGTATTTTATCGTTTTAAGTTTAATAAAGTTTGTTTTTAATATTAAAAAAAAGAAATAATTTTACTTTACTTTCCTTAAAAGCTTAAACTTAATGCCATACAGAACAGGCTTGCATCCCCATTCCATACATGTGTTCTGCAAATAAGAGACAGAAAGCAATATGGTGGGAAGGCTATTTTTGTTAAAGAAGTATTTCAGTTTCCTTTAAGAATAATAAGGTTTGGCCTGGAAAGAGATAAAAAAGTAAGGATGGGGAGAGAAGTAATTTAAGGACTATGTCAATCTTGGTCAAGCTAAATCATTCTATCTTCCTTTCCTCTCCAAATCCATTATATATGCAGTTTTAAAAGGGAAAGGCTGTATTGCAAAACACAGAGAAATGTGAAGTGTGAAAAGTAACTGTGTTTCAATCTACTGGAAGTGTAAATTAAGATGAGGACCTTATGACCAGCATCTCTATTATGACTGCTATGTGGACAGCAAATTAAACACTCCATTTTCCTTGCAGGAATTGTAAAGCAAAAGCATTTTAAGAATAGAGATGGATCTGTCATCCCAGAATTTGGAGTCAGAATGTGAGCAAGGAGTTATGCTCTTCTAATGCAAAAATGAAACACACCTTTGGAAGGGGGGAAAAATCCATTTGAAAGTGCAGTACAGAGGGAGAAAGAATAAGCTTCTTGCTAAACTAAAGATTTCAGATTTATTTCCCAAGATCAAACCTACCATTGATCAGGCTAAGGCAGCAGCTGTTCAGAGCTGTGTTTTGTCTGTTGCTTTCAGGTTTGGTAACAAATGCTATCCAATTGAGTTGCTATTGGCACAAAGTCTGAAAGGAAACATCAAACCCTGTTTGTTTCATTAAAAAAAAAATTAAAACTTAGTTTTACCATTTTCCCTCAGGTAACAAAATGTCTTAGGCTAACTATACTGTTTCCTCATTCTATTAAGTTTGGCTGGATCAGAAACTAAGTAACTACATATAACTGCTTGGGTTGATGCAGAGGTGGGTTCTACTTACCTTTACTACTGGTTTGCAATGGGATCACTCACGCATGCGCAGATTGCCAATGACAACATCCGGGGCGGTGGTCAGGGCCTTCCGCCGGTATTACTACCGGTTCTTGTGAACCGGTCCGAACCGGGGGAAACCCACCACTGGGTTGATTAATTATTAGTGTGTCTATGTGTTTGTGTGGGTATGCAGTGTGTAATCAGAAAGAGAGGTGTAGATTTAAATCTCCCTACCTCAAATGGATAATTTTATTTGTGCTTAAATAAACATTGGAGTAGTACATGCTACATCTTTTAACATTCCAAATAATTTGCTCCCAAATTTGGGCAATAAAATGTATTATTCTAAAGTTAGGAAAACATGGATTAGTAACCAGTGTCTCATCTCCTATGATAGCTCTAGTTCTAGACGTTTAGCACTGAGACCGTCTTTATCATGCGTGGGGAACAATGGCCGTTTTATGACTTGTGGACTTCAACTCCCAGGATTCCTGAGCCAGCCATGCTCAGGGCCATTGCTCCCCACCCCTGATCTTTATGATGACCTTGAAAGATCTGATGGATTCTAAATTAGGCCAAGCAGCTCTCCTAGCAAAGAATACTAGTGGGCCTTCTTATTAGCATGTGGCCTTAGATCTGAATCTGAAGAAAGTAGAGCTTTTTATATCCTTTGAGTGCTTTCGTTCTGTGTTTTTAAGAAGCAGTAACTAAATCAGCAGTGGGATGAGGGAAGTTTTGCCTCACATCACACCAAGAGAAACAGTGCAAGTAATACAGGTAGTCTTCAATTTATCACCACAATTTCTGTTGATAAGCAAGTGAATTGCTAAGTGAGCAACACTTTACAATCCTTTTTCCTATGCTTAAGTGAATCACTGGGGTTGTTAAGTGAATCATATGTTCAATAAGCGAATCTGGTTTTCTCCACTGACTTTAATTGTTAGAAGCCATCTAGAAAAGTTTGCCATTTGTGATTATGTGACCCAAGGATGCTGCAACCTCCATAAATATATGGCAGTTGCCAAGCAACCAAATTCTGATCATGTGACTGTGGGGAATGCTGCAATGGTCTTAAAGTGTAAGGACTGGTTGTAAGTAATTTTTTTTTCAGTGCTGTTGTAACTTTGAATGAATGGTTATAAATCGAGGGCTATCTGTAATTAGCCCAGATTAAGTGTTCTGGAAGATTAATCATTTTAGAGGAGATCAAGACCATAATCTCATTCCCATTCCTACAGGATATAGATGTAGTTTAGAAATAGAAATAGAATAACAGAGTTGGAAGGAATCTTGGAGGT
Source organism: Ptyas mucosa (assembly GCA_012654045.1). Taxonomy (NCBI): domain Eukaryota; kingdom Metazoa; phylum Chordata; class Lepidosauria; order Squamata; family Colubridae; genus Ptyas; species Ptyas mucosa. The sequence goes on along the minus strand of WNWU01000011.1, from coordinate 12,185,297 downwards.
TTTCTAGTCCAACCCCCTGCCCAGGCAGGAAACCCTACACTACTTCAGACAAATGGTTATCCAACATCTTCTTAAAAATTGTGAATGCTCCAACATTCACAACTTCTGGAGGCAAGTTGTTCCACTTATTAATGGTTCTAACTGTCAGGAAATTTCTCCTTAGTTCTAAGTTGCTTCTCTCCTTGATTAGTTTCCACCCATTGCTTCTTGTTCTAACCTCAGGTGCTTTGGAGAATAGTTTGACTCCCTCTTCTTTGTGGCAACCCCTGAGATATTGGAACACTGCTATCATGTCTTCCCTAGTCCTTCTTTTCATTAAACCATACATACCCAGTTCCTGCAATCATTCTTCTTATGTTTTAGCCTCCAGTCCCCTAATCATCTTTGTTGCTCTTCTCTGCACTCTTTCTAGAGTCTCCACATCTTTTTTACATCATGGTGAACAAAACTGGATGCAGTATTCCAAGTGTGGCCTTACCAAGGCATTATAAAGTGGTATTAACACTTCACATGATCTTGATTCTATCCCTCTGTTTATGCAGCCTAGAACTGTGTTGGCTTTTTTGGCAGCTGCAGCATACTGCTGGCTCATATTTAAATCCCTCTCATAGTTACTACTATTAAGCCAGGTACCACCTATACTATTTCCTGTGCATTTGGTTTTTCTTACCTGAATGTAGAACCTTACTTTTTTCACCATTGAATTTAATTTTGTTAGATAGGGCCCAATGTTCAATAGTGATTTTTTTAATTCCATGTGTGGCTCAGACTTATTCATTTATTCCAAATACATTACACTCACAGCACAAAAACATTACATATTTAGCTTCATCTATTTTAGAGATGACTTCAGATTTAAATATCACCATCTTACTTTTCTAAAGGAGCCCTTCTATATGTAAATTTGAGCAATTTTTTTTGTCTTTTCCGTTAACAACATTTAAATGCCCAACCTACTAGGAAACTCAAATTTCCATGGTTTGTGCCAAGGAAAACCAAATTTATTTATATTTGTGCTACATATACATGATCTCAGAATGCAAAGAATCCTTGTTCTAAGACTGATTCAGCCAACTGCGGGGGAGCATTGTCTATTCTTCAAGATCACTGCATTCTGATCAAGTTTTTACATGAAAGGATTCACTTGGCAACTTCACGTGGTAAAAGAGCTGTACTAAAGAACTGGATTATAGTATTAGTCTATAGGTAAACATGATTTGGGAAGGGAAATCAACACTCCTTTTATGAACATTGTGCTTCCTAAAGCTTTTGCTCAGAGTGCCAACAACAATATGAATAAGAGCCAATGTGTCAATATATTACGCACTCGAATTTTCAGAAGTTCTAAGAGAAAAATCTTTCAGCAAAGGCCATTATGAAAAAGAGTGGTGGATCGAGGTGGTGGGTTTTGATTTTATAGTTTTGCAATAGTCTAGTCATTGGGTGGGCAGAATAAAAAAAGGACAGGGTTGTAATGTCTTAAATAATGGTTCAAAAAAAAGGACTTTAGCAAGCGTAGCTTTTATGACAAAGGTGCACTATCGAAATTGACCCTTCTTACAATATCTTACTAGTTATTATAAATACATTAGCTTCATCCTCTTTTGCATCTGCTGTTTTTAAAAAACAAAGGAACAGAATAAACACTCAAGACTCTATTTGCAATAAAGTTTACATTGCATTAAAGACCTATCAGTCCTTAACGCATTCTTTGGAAATAGCCTTTACTGCAGTCACTGAACAAAGCAATCATTCATATTTACTGCTAAAATTATTGATTTTAAATAAAAATAATACAGAAGGAGTTTATATAAAGTGATAGTAAATATTGTAAGGAAAACCTATCCTAACAGTGAGACAATAAGAGAAAAAATACTTATGTTTACAATCCCCAGAAGCTGACTGTCTGTTTGATAATGTACTACACCTTTTAAAAAGTCTTAATGTAATATTTAAGGACTAAAATACTGGTTTAATATTCTACTAAATTTTAAAAGTTGAAACATTAAAATATAAAGTCAGTCCCATTGATTGATAAAAGATGATTAAAGATGATAAAGGCCTGGAGACAAAAACATATGAAGAACAGTTGCAGAAATTGGGGATGGCTAATTTAGACAAAAGAAGGATTAGGGATGACATGTTGTATTCCAGTATTTGAGGGGCTGCCACAAAGAAGAGGGGGTCAACTTATTTTCCAAAGCACCAGAAGGCAAGACAAGAAACAATGGACAAATTACAAATAACAGCTGTCCTACCTCATTTCATTGCTATATTTTTCCTAATTTATATGCTTCCATTACTGTATATGCAAGCAAAAGTTTTCTAACATCCTAGAAATGACACCGAAACAGTTTCTTCTACAAAATAATGAAAGATTATGTTTCATAACTATGACCTATTCACCTATTATACTAAGCCTCAATACACTATCTGAATTACTTCCCCAAAATTGTATTTTTCTTTTAAAAAAAAAGATTAATAGAAGTTTATAAATTAGATTAAAAACAATAAAGGATTCTGCTCCAGATGTGATCAGTTGGTCTTGTATCAGCTGGTCTTGGACCTTCAGATGAGAAGGTGTATCTACTTCAAGGTCAGGATGATACCTGGGGTAAAATCCAACAGGTTCTGGAGAACTGGTAGCAGAAATTTTGAGCAGTTCAGAGAACCGGTAGCGGAAATTTTGAGTACTTCAGAGAACCGGCAAATACCACCTCTGGCTGCCCCCAGAGTGGGGTGGGAATGGAGATTTTGCAATATCCTTCCCCTGGAGTGGGGTGGGAATAGAGACTTTGCAGTAGCCTTCCCCTGCCACGCCCACCAAGCTACACCACGCCCACCAAGCCACGCCCACAGAACCAGCAGTAAAAAAAATTGGATTTTACCACTGGATGATACTATATCTTGTATGGATGGGCATTTCCATCCAAATTTAGTGTATACGTGACAAGCCTCCTGCTCTTTTTTACCTGCTTTGACACCTTGCTTCAAACCACAATCAGAGCAGACCTGCTTCAAAAGCTGATTGAGCAGTGATCAAGTGCAATGTCTGGTATTATGTGAGAGGAAGCAGTCATAGCTGACCTGGCACTTCTCTTAGTGCAGATCCCATAACTGAAAAGAGCAGGTCATTTTGGATTTGTTTTTTCATACAAAGATTTGAGAGTTCTATATTGTGACATATTTGTACCTGAACGAGCAGAGTTGTGGAGTCATGCAGTCATACATTGAGAGCGTTTTAACAAACTGCATCACTGTTTGGTTTGGTGACAGCAGTGCCACAGATAGAAAGTCCATACAGAGAGTGGTAAGGACAGCTGAGAAGATTATAGGAAGCTGCCTTCCTGTCGTTCAGGATGCTGCTTATAAGAACTATGTGCTTAGAGCTCAAAGCATTGTTAGACACCCCACATACCCACTTCATGGGGTGTTTCTGTTTCTTCCTTTCTGAGAGGAGGTTTTTGAAGTATTGCTAGCAGGACTACCAGATTCTGTAACAGCTTTGTTTATTTATTTATTAGTTCAATTTATATGCCGCCCTTCTCCGGAGACTCAGGGTGGCTTACAATGCGTTAAGCAATAGCTATCATACTTTTGTATATACCTGCTTAGTAGGGTTTTTGCCCCCCCCCACAAGCGGTGTTCTTTTTTTTTTATATACAAAGTCATCTTATTGCCCCCACAATCTGGGTCCTCATGCCATCCATCTCTCTGGGTCCTCATGCCATCCCATTGTTCTCTATGCCATCCATCTGGCATAGAGAACAATGCCATCCAACTATGCCATCCATCTGGTAAACTCGCAAGATTCATTTTTCTCGCCATGTACATGTATACATCTGAACTAGACTGTGTTGCTTCTCTGTGTCATATAATATATGTAGGTATATGCATAGTTTTGTATTTATTTATTTATCTTGTCATGTTTATGTGTATGTTGTGTGTATATTGGAGATGAGAGGTAGCGGAATGAAATGAAATTTCATTTTAATTTATGCTGATTAGTATACATTCAAAGGGACAAAGTTATTCTAAGTTCTAATAAAGGGTAGCCTTTTTGTGAGATGGGTGACAAGCAAATTTAATAAATAAATAAATACAGCCGTTTCAGACTGAAAAATTAAAAAATGCTTAATACAGCAAGCTGAGGGATGCGGTGGCTCAGTGGCTAAGATGCTGAGCTTGTCGATCGAAAGGTCGGCAATTCAGTGGTTCGAATCCCTAGTGCCGCGTAACGGGGTGAGCTACTGTTACTTGTCCCAGCTTCTGCCAACCTAGCAATTCGAAAGCACGTAAAAAATGCAAGTAGAAAAAATAGGGACCACCTTTGGTGGGAAGGTAACAGCGTTCTGTGCGCCTTTCGCATTTAGTCATGCCGGCCACATGACCACGGAGATGTCTTTGGACAGTGCTGGCTCTTCAGCTTTGAAACAGAGATGAGCACTGCCCCCTAGAGTCGGGAACGACTAGCACATATGTGCAAGGGAAACCTTTACCTTTACCTTTGCAGCAAGCTATTGCTGAAGTCTGGATTCAGCCTCTTTGTTTTATTAACCAAACCTGGTAAATCACATGTGTTTGAGAGAGAGAGAGAGAGAGAGAGAGAGAGGGAGGGAGGGAGGGAGGGAGAGAGAGAGAGAGAGAGAGAGAGAGAATAATTTTATTCACACAAACACACACACACACATCACACAAAGCAAGTTGGTAATAGGTTCTTATAAAAAGAGGCTCTGTTCTATCTCTTTCACAGAATTATTTATGGACTATGCCATGTCATTCAAGTTTTGCTATGGCCCATTAAATATTCACCTGGACATTGCATCATTTAACAAGTGGAATGCGGTGTTCCATGTGTGTGTTTTGCTTTTCTAAGAGTGCCATGGTAGACATTCAGTATTGTGTATATTACACTACCTGTTGGCTCCAGCAATGCACTGTATGTCTTCACAGGGTAAAGTGATTATACATTTCATTATTCATTACATACAGCTATAGACAAAGCATTGGTCTAACTCTTACTACACCCATTACTATTTGTTTACTCTCTCATGACAACAGTATTTACTAAGTAAATTTACTTTGAACATAATGTCTCCACATGACCTAGATTTCTATGCATAAGACCACAAGCACATAGCCTTTCTTGTTCTGGTTATTCTTCTGATAGGAAAATAAATACAATTGAAAAATGATTTCGGGAACCCTTGAAAACTGATAAAACACTACTCCGGGTCGCGTTCAACATTTCTTGCACAGATTTTTTGAAAAATCTCATTCATTTTGATGGAAAAGCAATTACTTGACAAACTGTACAAATGATTTTTTTTTTTTTACAATGGGAGTCTTTATGAATTCTAGCAAGGTACAAAACTAGCAATAGTTAATAAAATAAAATGTTGGCTACATTTTTAAGGGTAAAGTGAGGAAGTTCTTACACAAATATATGAGTCACCATAGGATTCTTAGTAGAGTACTGCCATTGAATTGAATGGAGGCATTGTGAGAGAAATCAGGCATCCAAGACCTTCTCTTGTTGGGCTTTTTCAAAAAAAAAAAAGACTGGTGCTTGAGTTTTGCTGCCTTATAGCAGTAAAGTAAGCATCAAGACACCCAACAAACATCACTTGAAAACATTCTAAACCTCATGTGTATGAGGTGAAACCAGAAGCTTCTTTTCTTGGGTGTTTTCAAAAAATCCAAAAGCAGATTTACTTAGCTAGTTAGCTGATCCATATCCTGTCTTTCAGCCCAGAGCATTTTCTATCCCACCACATTGGAAAAATTGACTCAGGGTAAAAATTAAGACACAAGCTCATTATTATACTGTCTAATATTACGTTTCTGCAAGCTAAAAAGGTTGGCCTCCCAGTAAATTGTTGGTATCCATGACCAGCAAATTCTTCCCAGATCCAGATATCTAATTTATTGAACTGGATCCTCACCTTTTATCACCTGCTCATCTTGCAAACAAAATAGAATATATACAGTATGTAATATGGCTGGGGAGCTGCCATAGTTCCTGTATTTAATTAAATACATTTTTCATTTTAATTACAAAAAAAAAAATAAATTGAATCAATTGAAATTAGCTTTTGTCCTGGCCTCACATTTTACAACTCAAAGGTGAAATGCAGTCCTCAGCTCAGAAAACATTGTATATCTCTAACATGAAAGAATCTACATCAGGGGTGGGTTCCACTTATCTTTACTACCGGTTCATGGCGGGAGCATGCATGCTTCTGCTCATGCGCAGAAGCTTCTGAGCATGCACAGATCACCCATGATGACGTTGTGGCAGGTGGGCGGAGCCTCCCGCCAGTTATACTACCGGTTCTATAGAACCAGACCGAACCGGGAACAACCCACCACTGACCTACATATAGATCTACAACCTACATATAGACCAGGTTATATGCTCAGTCCATTTACTGCCTCTTCTGAGAAATAATAGATCTCCATACCTAGGTCTGGAGACCAAATCCTGTGAAGAATGGCTAAAAGAACTAGGTATGTTTATTTAACAAAGAGAAGACTGAGGGGAGACATCATAGCAGCTGTCGTAGGGAAGAGGATGTCAAATTTATTTTCCATAAAATCTGAGGGTAGAATCTGAGGACAAAAAGCAATGAGTAGAAGCTCATCAGAGAGACATTCAACGTGGAAATAAGGAGGAATTTCCTGAGAATAACTTCTATTAAGAAGTGGAACAGCTTGCCTCACAGAGCTGTGGGCTGCTCCCAGAGCAGGTGGTCTATCACCAAAGGTTTTCCACAAAAGATGGGGCAACCATTTGTACTAGATCAGGGGTCAGCAACCTGCGGCTCTGGAGCCGCATGTGCCTCTTACACCAGCTCCCTGTCGCTGGTCAGCGCCACAATTTTGAGAGGAGCTTCTGTTTGGTGGGAGAAGCATGGTGTGTCAGGAGGAGACTATATGGCAAGGGGAAGGTTTTCCGGTCAGCTCCACAATTGATAGGGCTTTTGGTTAGGACAGGTAGAGTGGAAAATGACAGCACACTAGGAGTAGGCTCTAGGTGGGAGAACCAGACTTCCGGTCGGCTCCAGAATTGAATGTGGGGCTTCTGGTTAGGACCTTTGTGGCTCTTTGAGGATTTAAGGTTGCCGACCCCTGTACTAGATGGTTGAGCAGATGATGACTCCTATTTCTGTGGTTGGATTTCCAAAATCCTTTCCAGACCTATCAAAACTAACACATTTATTTATTTATTCGTTTGTTTGTTTATTTAACTTTCTTTCTCCTCCTTTTCCACTTTATAAAGTTTGAGAAGTGTCTAGGTTTTGTTGAACTGAAGTCCAGAATACTTTTAGGTCTTCCTAAGCTAGATTCCATAATAGCTCTGAAGTTTGTTAGGTTCCAGTCCAGAAATACCTTTAATACCTTCTAGGCTCAGGATAGAAAATACATTGAGATTTGCTGGATTTGAGCCCAGTATGATTCTGAGATTTTTCTGGTTGAGTTAGGTGATCAGCATAATACAACTGAACACAGTTTTATGAAAAATCATTGCAAAATTTGCCTTTCTCCAATTTGCCCTTCAGAAGTGGGAGCCATTTTACATAACAAATAACAAGAAATTTTAAAATGAATGAGTGTCTTTATGTAAGTTGAGTGTGCTTTGGATTCAGCCCCAAACCTAAGCTGCCCTTTCCTTTGATAAAGTCTTTCATGTTCCAGATCTCCTCCCACCTTGTTAGATAACAGAGGAAACAGAACATGATAAGAGTTCCTTTGTAAACCAAAATCATTCTTATCAAATCTTTTCCTTTCATAGCTACACAGCACTTCCCTGAGATTAGAAAAATCCCTGTTTGAAGCGGTTAACTTCAAAAAGTATAGAAAAATAAAATAAAATAAAACAGCAAATGGATTGGTTTCCTCCCTCACACAAATTCTACAAATACAGATCTGTTCTGATTTGTGCAGCACCAAAAACATGGGCCTATGGTTAGGCCTTCATGCTCAGCAATTCTATTTTTCAGTAAGGCTCTAAGAGTTCCAACTTTCACAAAGAGTGAATTCCTTTATTATTTATATTCTGCAGACTTCTGTAAAGAGATTTATACAGGGGTGAAATGCTACCAGTTCGGGGCAGTTCACCCGAACCGGTAGTGAAAATGCTACTGGTTCACCCAAACCGGTAGTAAAAAAATGCTTTAAAAAGTTTTTTAAAAAAAAACTTCCCACGATTGTCTGGCACAGCTGATCCTCGGAACTTCTTTAAAACTTTTTTTTAGCATTTTTTACTACCGGTTTGGGCAATAGGTAGTAAAAAAATGCATTAACAAAGTAAAAAAAAGGTTCCGAAAATCAGCTGCGACAATTAACTGTGCCGTGATATAGTCGGAATTTTTTTTACTTTTTTTTTTAATTTTATTGAAAATTATTAAAAAGTACAGAAAAAAAATATAGCAATATGGATAGTACTGCAGAGAGTAATATAATACATATAGAGTTTTAAAGCAACAATTTTCACCTAGAAATAGTACAAACCTCCATTAAACCAAATCATCAAAAAAAAGGAAAAGATTATCCAGAAGAAAGGATTCTCAACTGCCTTGCAATATTCCTATAGATATTTACCCACAGTCACACTAAGATTATTATTTTACATTCTTTTTAAGATTTCTTTTTTTGCAGCCAAGCATACCACCGGTCTCAACTCATAGATAGCCCCGATTCTTGTCTATCTCACAAAAGTCCGGTAAGCTTGTCTGCCTCTGCACAGTCCATGATCTTTGCGGTTAATGTAGCCTCTGATGGGGTATTTTTGGATTTCCATTCTTGTGCAAATGAGATCCTGGCTGCAATGATGATGTGGAGAGCGAGATATCAGTTAGATTTGTTTAAGTTCTCTGGTTTCATGCCTAGCAAAAACATTTCCGGATTCAATTTTATCCTACATCCTATGATTTCTAAAATCCATTTTTGAATTCTGGCCCAATATTCTCCTGCTTGGGGACAGGTCCACCAGATATGAAAATAAATTCCCATAGCAGCGTTGCATTTCCAAAAAACCAGGGAGGTTCTCGGGAACATCTTCGATAATCTAGCTGGAGGGAGGTGCCATCTATACAGCATTTTATATGTATTTTCCTTATAGGAAACCGACATTGTTAGTTTTAGGGTTTTCCCCCAAATTTCTTCCCATTTTTCAAGCTCTAACGAATATCCCAAATTTCTCCCCCAGGCAATCATTGAATCCTTGATAACCTCCTCTCCAATCCAATCCATTAAGAGGAATTGATACAGTTTGAATAATACCTTCTCATCCTTCCCCAACAAGCTCTTATCAAGTTCTTGTAGGGAATTATAGATTCCTCCCTTGTTTTTGTCCTGAGCTGTCCTGGATTGGATCTGATTGTATGTCCACCAATCTAACTCATAGCCTAATTCCACCAGCGTATTTCAAGGTTTTACTTTGCCTAAGAACTTGGTAAGTTAATGGTTTATTTCTGTTATAAAGGGCCGGGTGTATCATCGCCTCTAGAGGGGAAAGCCAAATCGGAGTCATCAAGTAATATTTATTTCTTATTCGATCCCAGGACGAGAATATGGCTTTTGACGGACTACCAAGACTCTAATAGGCAGGAAAGCATTTTGTGCTTTTGATGGCTCAGTGTTAGATTATTGAAATTACTCTCACCCCTTCTGGATGTGACTAGCTTGCAGAAAGACTGGAAAGTAAAGTTGTGCATAGCAGCCAAATAGAAGTTCAAAGGTCCTGGATAAACAGAAGTAGAATTGCCAAGATCTTGTTAGTTTGTTTTTCTTTGACATTGTTGGCGAAAGAGAAAAACCTTTTACATTTTGGTAAAAATCAAACATTTAATATTTACTCATGTTGCTTTTTTCTTGTTGCTATTGATTCTTTTTATTATAAAAGTTTTTATTGGTTAAAAATAAACAATATTATCGCTTACAATATGTGGAATTTTCATTATCCTTTTACAAAGATAATATATAATTACTTTTTTTCACATACAGCAGATCTTCCCTTATTAAAATTTCAAATTTAGCAACCGGATTTATATAAAAATATCAGTTCAATATCCAGAGTAATATTAAAGTTTACAAAAATAAGAGATATCATAAAAGGCACAAAATAATAGATTCCTCTCACTTCATCATTTCTTGGTTCTAGATCTCAAGGTTCTGGCCTTAGCACCCCCTTCCTCCCGGACCGCCACGGCCTTGCCCGCCCCTGTTCCTTGATCAGTTGCTATTGATTCTTGATGGCTTGGGTTAGGACTTTAGAAATTCAGTTTTAGGCATTGCTGTGAAACAATCCATCCGATTATTTTTTCCAGAAGAAACAGGCCAGCAAAAAGTCATGCCACCAAGAATTCTTGGTGGAACATACTGGATTTTGTGGGCAAGTCAATGCATGCTCTGAAAATGTCTACTTAATGGGGAAGCTGGCCATTCACAAAAGGGCAACTATGAAAGGGCAAGAATCACAACTGATTGATGTACTCGAATATTTCCTGCTCTCTATATAATGGTCCTTCCATACAACCTGAAGTACAGGGGAACTTTAAAACAGCATCCTGAATTTTGTATTTACCAACCCATTTGATAATGAGATTGGGCAGTCTTGATAGACTTTGCAGCAAGTCAACTTTCTATTTGTTTTTGTTTTGTTTTTAGGAAGAATAGCTTGGTCCCAATCCAATAAAAAGAATTCCTTCTTGATGTCTTCCCATCAACCCTTGCAGAAGGACATCTGCAAGAGGTGTGTTCAAACATCAAAATGGAGGTTATGGTAGAACAGTGGCAGGGCTTCATGTGGTGGTAATTGGCGTATTGATTTCTTACATATAGCATTCTTACCTAACATCCATAGGCGTTCCCCAATACTCTTGCCTCTGACAATAAATTCTTTTTAGGAAGCAGATTATAGCAAATAAATGAAGGAAAATTCCTCTCCTTGGCAGCATTCCTAATATTAAATCACCTCCTGTGATTACTTTTCACGGTAATCTGCACTTTCCATTTTATTTCCACCTGCAGCTCTCAGTCACACTATTACAGCCTAAGAAGGAAGCTTATTTGATTCAATGCCGATATAAATGATCTAGTCTAGATGTAAAAGGGAGCACACAATTTCTTGCTGGAAAAGTGGCAGCTAAGGTGGAAAAGAAGGGATAATTTGACCGCAAACAGCTAGAAGCTGTTTAAACCAGTGGTGAAATCCAATTTTGTTTTTTATTACTGGTCCTGTGGGCATGGCTTGGTGGGCATGGTGTGGCTTGGTGGGCGGGGCAGGGGAGGAATACTGAAAAATCTCCATTCTCTCCCCACTCCTTGGTAGTACAGTGGTTTAAAGCACCCTGTTATTAACACCAGCTGCCTGCAATTATTGCAGGTTCGAATCTCACCAGGCTCAAGGTTGACTCAGCCTTCCATCCTTTCTAAGGTAGGTAAATTGAGGACCCAGTTTGTGGGGGCAATAAGCTGACTTTGTATAAATATACAAAAGTATGAAGGCTATTGCTTAGCACATTGTAAGCTGCCCTGAGTCTCTGGAGAAGGGTGGCATATAAATTAAAAAAAAAAACCCTCCTAGGGGAAGGATATTGCAAAATCTCCATTCCCACCCCACTCTGGGGCCAGCCAGAGGTGGCATTTGCCAGTTCTTCAAACTACTCAAAATTTCTGCTACTGGTTCTCCGGAATATTCAAAATTTCCGCTACTGGTTCTCCAGAAACCTGCTGGATTTCACTCCGGTTTAAACATGAAATATGTACAAGTCACCCATATACTGGTATTTTTAAACCGTGAGCCATTTTCTGTGCCAGTCTTCTGTTTCAAATAAAAGGTGCATTTCAGAAGGGACCAAGTGAACTTAACCTGTTTAACCCTTTGCAAACAGCCAGTATTATGTGGTTGGTATCCCTTGGCAGTAAGGGAGAAGATCTGGTAGGATGTGCTTTTGTGATGCACCCCTTTAAGTCAAAAATAGAGCCAGACGCAGAGACTTCTGGAATTTATGAGCTATCCTTCAGTTTAAAGGATTACATTGACTGCCTAAAACAGTTGAATGGTTCTCAAGTCAAGATGAACAGACCCTGATCTCCTTGGTGGCAATAGAAGAGTCTATAGTACTACAGAAATGGCTTATTTTCCTTTGCTGAACTCCAGGGCTTGAGAAATGAACAGGTGAAAACAGCTTTGAGGCTCATTTTGTGGCTCTTTGTCTCCCGCAGTGTCAAACCACTCTGGTCATCGTTGGCTGTGACAGATGTTTACTTTATAGCCAACCCTTTATTTCTTTTTGGCTTGTTCTTTCTTCCTTCCTTCCTTTCTTCTCTCTCTCTCTTTTTTTAAAGAGGGTGAAGGAGGAGGTTGATAATTTATAGCCAGCAGAAATAATTGATTACTCCTGGCAAATTTAGTGAAGGGATCAATTGTTCCATATGGAACGAGCCAACCGGCGCTATTCACTAGGGAAGACTGATGTGCTGAAGGGCAAAGGAATGTCGCTTTCAAGTCCCACATTCCTACCCAAAGTGTGGCATTCAAGAGACCTCGCTAGACAAGGGGGCCTAGCTGGCTGCTTACGTGAGGAGACTGGGAGCGTTCCCAAGAACAAGGATTCCCTGTTCACAGTCTCTCATGTCTGAGGGACCTAACAAACCCAAATTCTTATACACATACCCTCTAAAATGTATAATGCATTGGATTGGTTTAATTTCCAAGCATTTCCCATAATCCCCTGCATAAAACTAAATTGCAGTTTAGTGCTATTCTTTCACCATTCAGGGTGAAATTGCTACAAGCTGCAAATGGACGTTAACAAGAGGTGGGCTGCTGCCAGTTCGGACTGGTTCGGGCGAACCAGTAGTTCCGATCAGCAGCTAAGCCCGCCCACCCGTTCTGGCACTATCCCGTCTTATATAATCGCCGTGTTTGCTGCCACGCGCATGCTCACATTTTCAGTTCTGGGTGAACCGGTTGTTACAGTATGCGATGTCCACCTCTGCCGTTAACACAGAAAACCATAGAAAGTGAGACTGAATACATTTGTTTATTTGACCTTAGATATTCCCCCAAATGCCTAGGTAATTCATTTCATGGATTATACTGAATTATCTGGGCAGAATTTACATGAAGAGCAATCTTGCAATAGAAGTATTCCTCAACTTAGAGTCACTTAGTGCAGTGGGACCCCAACCTTTTGAGCACCAGGGATTGGTTCCACGGAGAAAAGTTTTCCCGCGGATCGGAGGGGGTGTGGTTTTTCATGCTGCCTACATACCACAGATAGGGCTTCACTTGTTCGTATGTCCCGATTACTGGCATGCCACGGACCGCTGCCGGTTCACAGACTGGGGATTGGGGACCCCTGGCTTATTGACTGTTCAAAGTTATGACTCACCCGAAAAGGGGATTTACAATCCAGATTCAAACATCCAATGGTCAGGCCCCCCTCTGTGGTCACATGACCAAACTTCAGGTGCTCAGCAATACAGCTGCATTTATGACTGTTTGCAGCATGTTGCAGTTATTTGACCATGTTGTATTACAGTTTTGTCAGAAACCAGCATTTCACTTTCAGTTTTCCATGTCCATAGTGAACCATTGGTTCCCTTAACTACCAAGGCAATTGCTAACCATTGGGAATTCACTTAATGACCACCTCAAAAAGGATCCTAATTTTTTTTAACAATTTTACAACCATTATGACACAAAACCATAATGGGCAGGCTCAATTATGGTCATATGTTGAGGATTACCTGTATTCTTAAATGTCTTTTAATGACCAAGGGACATGTTCTATTTTTGGGAGGGGATGAGAGCTCAAAATGATGGGGGCCACCATACATGTGTATGTAGGGGAGCAGGGAGAGTTTTTCTGATAATCTGTGTTTGTTACAGTGAAATACCTATTTTGGGATAGAAATTATATTCTTCCCAAAATGATGGGATGCTGCCAGAATGGTGAATTCTGTGCCATCCCTCAAGTACATGGAAACAGAAAGAGCAGGCTAAACTACCATAATTCTGGATTGTTGAATAAACCATAATTGCAATTTTTGTCTTGTATGAAAGATCTGTCCTCTGATGCTTCAGAAGGTAACAGCATAATGGGGCAAACATGCCATATGAGCTTTTAAGCTGCAAATCAAAGATAATCAGGAGGATCAATTCATCTGTAGAAACTTTTCACAATGGTGCTACCTTAGAAACAAAAAAAAAAAAAAGGAAAAAAGAGAGAGAAAGAAAGTTTGAGATTATTCTCCATTAAAGTGTAACAAACAAGTACCCAATGATTATTTTGTGACTGGTTATGAGTCCATAAAAACAATTTATAAACAGAGAAATCCCTCCTAGCAGCTTTTTTTGAGAGACTACCCATAATATATTGCCCAGATTTCAAATATCTTTGTTAAATCCAAAAATATCTTCCAGAGATTCCCCAAATAGCTTTGAAGAGTTATTTTAAATGTAGGTCTCTCATTATACGATTGCAACACATTAATTTTACTTTGACCTACCGCACAAGTCTAGGACTAAAGTCATTGCATCCTCAGAGGCTATGTCGGCCCACAGTTAAACATGTTCAAAATGCCATCTGCTAAATTGTAATATTATCTTCCCCCCACCCTAGTTGGAAAATACAATTAAAGAATGCCAAAGTATCTACATGTTTCTGGAGCCAGTTTGGTCTAGTAGTTAAGGCACCTGGCCAGAACCCCAGAGATTGTGAATACTACTCTCACCATAGGCATGAAACTCAGCTGGGTGTCTTTCGGCCCAGTCACTCCCTCGCAGCCCAGCTCAACTCACAGGGTTATTGTTTGGGGGGAAATAGGAGGAAGAAGGATGCAAACAAATAAATAAATAAATATAAAATAAATAAATAATTTTTTTAACCCAAGGGACTATACAACTTAAAAAATAGACAAAAGACCACAACAGTTGACTTGTTACCCCTGAAGGCAGTAATTTGATCCAATGTCAAATCTCATATATTAGTGATAATCTTACACAATTCGACAGTATTTCAGTTTTTGAACGATAGAGTAATCCCAGTTTTCATACATTTTTGCTACAGTTTTCAAACATTTTTGAAGTGGGATATGGAGGTTTCATTAAAGAGCCTGAGGTTTTCCTTTACAATGGAAGCATCCTATTCCTGCTGATGCCAACTCTAGCCATTTTGGTCTTATGTTTAATCTTTGTGGCATGTCCCCTGGCAAAGGAATTTTTTTATTGTTATGGTTATGGTTATGGTTATTATGGTTATTATGGTTATTATGGCATTTAATTTACCCTATTGTAATATACCTACCCTATTTGTAATATAGTGTATGTCTACAACAGAGAGATGATAGATAGATAGATAGACAGATAGATAGATGATAGATAGATAGAAAGAAAGAAAGCTAGATAGATAGAAAATGATACAGATACAGATTAGATTGAGATATAAATTAGATAGAGATAGATGAGGAAAATAGAGATAGATAGATAGATAGATAGATAGATAGATAGATAGATAGATAGACAGACAGACAGACAGATAGATAGATTTTGAAGTGTGCCTGTGTCACACAGATAAATTTGTCTGAATTTATTTCTTTATTTCTGTGAATTAATTCCTGTACAGGAATTTTCTGTGAATTTATTTCTTTATTGTCTAATCTTCATTTTTCAGAAGATAAATTCTTTTCAGGGTAAGAATTGTTTGGAGGAATATTATCCTTCAGAGCCTTGGGCCTCACTAGTAGAAATGGTTCTGATTTTCTTGAGAAAGAAGCATTTGGGTATTCTCATCTGTTCATTCTTTTAATTTTTTGTTTCTGTTGGGAGATCTACGTAGTTAGGAATGTGTTTATGTATTTTTATACAAATTTTCTGGTCTATGACCAAATAAAGATTGATTTGATTTGATTTACACAAGCATAATATTCACAGACCTAGCATGAAATTAAAAGATAAGCAGGACCTCAAAGAGCAGAAGACAAAAGGGAGGGAATAAAAGGCTAATTTATTTAACACCAAAAACAAAGCCTACCTCTTGTAGTTTTGTCCCATGTGGGAAATGGAACATGGAAAGTTACTTCCACGAGTAGGACCGATCATGCTCTGGAAATCTGACAATGCAGATGTACTGTAGCTCACAGTGACTAATTCTAACAAGCTGCTCACAGTGTGACAAAAGGCAGATCTTCTGGCATTTTCATCTCTAACCACCTGGCTTGGACAAACACTGCCTACAAATACCACATATATCATCTGGGATGGACTCAAGAAGTGGAGTGAAGAATTCAAGGGCTAGAGAGTTGAAAGCTGTTTTTTTCCCTTCTGGGCCAAGGATTACAGGGTGAGGTTGGGGGTTGGGAATACTGTGAGCTATTTTGCAAATGAACCATTCCATAAGGCCATGAATTATTTTGTGCATTGTGGAGAACCTCTAAACATCAGGGTATCTGCTCACGATGTCTCACTTTTGTTAGTGTCAAACAATGACATTCTGAGAGCAAACCAATCTTTTAAGGGTTTATAGTATTTTATATTTGCCTTCATAAATATTTGACTGAAAGCACCACACAGAATAATTTAACCCTGTCAAAAAGTAATCTGAGCTTGCAGATACTGCAGCTTAATGGTATATCATTAGTGCAAATATAAGATAGAAAATCTGATCTGGATTCTCTGGTTAGAGATGATTTGGAATTAAAATGTCCTTATCCAATCTTTGTTTTTCCATTACATTTGACTTTTCTATATTTTGGGAACATAGAGTATTCTGTACAGATAGTCCATGATTTACAACTGCAATTGGGACCAGCATTTCCGTGGTTAAGCAAGTGAGTTGGACTCAATGTATGACATTTTGCCACAGTTGTAAAGCAAATCACTGCAGTTGTTAAGTGAATCATATGGTCATTAAATGAATCTGGCTTTCCTCCATTGCCTTTACTTGTTGGAAACCAGCTGCAAAGGTTGCAGATGGGGACCACATGATTCTGGGATGCTACAATTGTCGTAACTATATGCCAGTTGCCAAGTGCTAAAATTTTGATCACATAACTATGAGGATGCTATGATAGCCATAAGTGCCTGGACTGGTGATAAATCTCCTTTTTCAGTGCCATTGTAACATTGCTATATGAATGTATACTGAGAGCATATGCACCAAAGACAAATTCCTTGTGTGTCCAATCACACTTACTTACTTACTTACTTACTTACTTACTTACTTACTTACTTATTTATTGGTTCGATTTATATGCCGCCCTTCTCCGGAGACTCAGTGTGGCTTACAATGCGTTAAGTAATAGCCTTCATACTTTTGCATATACCTGCTTAGTAGGGCTTTCAGGGACCCCTAAGCAGTGTTCTTTTTTATACAAAGTCAGCTTATTGCCCCACAATCCGGGTCCTCATTTTACCTACCTCGAAAGGATGGAAGGCTGAGTCAACCTTGAGCCTGGTGAGATTCGAACTTGCAGTAATTGCAAGCAGCTGGTGTTACTTAACAGCACTTTAATCTGCTGCGCCACCAAGGCTCTACACTTGGCCAATAAAGAATTCTATTCTATTCTATTCTATTCTATTCTATTCTATTCTATTCTATTCTATTCTATTCTATTCTATTCTATTCTA
>WNWU01000011.1:12133012-12167646 GCA_012654045.1 Ptyas mucosa | reverse complement strand
TATTCTATTCTATTCTATTCTATTCTATTCTATTCTATTCTATTCTAAATAGCATCATTTTGTGAATAGTCAAATCTTTTTATCAGAGTGCCTATAACATGCTCTAAAAATTTCAGCTATGTCTCATGAAGAGTTTGGCATTTACAGCTGAAGGACTTTCTTTCCTAGAACCTATTGTAATAGTGCTAAGAATAAGGATTTTCTTTTCTCTCTGATGCTGGCTGGAGTGTTGCAATATCCAGAATCTACAGTCTATTAGAGCATAATTGCAATTAACAATGAGACTTTTCCTCTCTTTTACATCATGTCTTGCTGGGCAAGAAAAGCCTTAAAAACCACTGCAGAGTATACATAATTATGCCCTAGGACTACAGTCATAAATCACAGACAGTTACTGCAGTGTATCTCACCTTCTAGACAGGAAACAAATCTCCTGCCTCTAGATGATTAGCATTACCAGAAGTAGGATAATATGAAATAATTTTTGTAAGGAGTATCATCTGTGTCACACCAGAATATATTTTTTCCTTCAGGTCAAAACTCAACACATATTTAGCATTGTTTGTAGAGCCATTACCTGGTTATAACATCTGGAAATGTTTAAACCATAGAGTCCTTTCATTATTTATACAGAGAACTATACTAGAAACTCCACCATCTATTCCAGAGTTTTTATCAGCTCCACCAGTAGCACAAAAGGTGTTTTCACATTCTTGCAATATTGAAAAGAGCAAGGCATTAATCCTTGGTGCGTACATATAAACATGCTTTTTGTTTGATAAATTATACAATCATGTGTTGGATTTGTCCGGAACATTTCCTATCTGCCAGTTTCTTTATCAATTATTTTGCTATCTCAGGGAGAACTGGATCTTGCATATCAGTTGTCATCTTGGAAGACATTGGTGCCAAGGTCAATCAGAAAATCTAAAACATCCAGGAAATCTGCTCCTGAATGTGTCAGGCCAAGCACAACTAATTAGCCATATGAAATATATTTTAATTTCAATTTACTGTGGCTTTAGGATACTTAACAAAGAAGCCAGGAGTGAAAACAATTGATCTAGTATCCAGTTGGCCTTTTCAGTATAAATCCATTCAAGTGCACCTAAAAAGCTGGAACTTTTTTGACTTGTCTTAAAACTGTAAGGAAAAAATGGAGGAGTAAAAAATAATCCACTGTTCTGCAGCCTGACTCCTTCTAGATGGAACTATTACATTTGTGAATTCCCAGCCAGATTTCTTAAAGACTCCTGGAAGTTTTAGCCGAGGTTGGTATATTGGACGTGGTTTTTTTTTCTGATTTTCTTTTTTTTTTCCCCCACTATCCAGGACAAATCAGAAAAGGATTTTTTTCCCCTTTTTCTCTTTCCTCAGGAAAAACTCATTATAATAATCATGGAGGATCTTTACAATGTTTCTAGCCATAGAAAAACCTCTGCAAATAATTTGCTGAGATATTTTCTGTGGAATCTTTCAGTATTAGACAAAAAGGTGTTTTTGTTTGTCTTAATCATTTTGGTCTTTGGTATAAATTGTTAAAGATGAGCTTGCAGTGTTTTTTTTTATTGGGTTTTAACAATTAAACAATTCTTATTCAACTCTAGTGCATGACTGTGACCATTTAGATATCATCACACAAATGTTCTCCTATACTCTATATAATTTTACAAAATCTACTATCTGTTATTTCCCTTTTTTACTATCTTCAATCCAATTATACCATTTCTCCCATATTACGTAAAAGTCCGAATCCATTAATCCTTTCAGTTCCAATGTCATTTTATCCATCTTGGCGCAATCTAATATCTTTCTAATTATTAAATCTTCGGAGGGTATGTTTGAATTTCTCCAACATTGCGCAAATGCCAATCTTGCCACCGTTGTCATATGTAGAATAATATATGTTGGGGTTTTTTTCCATATTTCTTTTTCATTATTCCTAGAAGAAACAATTCTGGTGTATATTCTATCTGGAAGCCTATTACTTCCTGTATCCATCTATGTATGCTCTGAAACAAAAAAATATTGGATGAAAATACATAGATCTTGCAGTGTTTAATAGTGTTAATAACGGTAGTGTTAACCAGAGCAGCTGATTTTGTTCCTGCTCAAAAGCTAAAATTTCTAGTTGGCACTTATTTGTATTTGAAGTGATATTAAAATACTGCATTTTATTCTTCATGTGATCAGCTTTTTGGTAGACCAGAAACTGTTGAATACTTTTTATAAATTAAATTGCTGAACAAATAAGTAAATGTTACACTGTACTAAGATGGCTGCTATTTTTTTTAAATATCTCACTGCTAAATACTAAATGTTCTGCATGCTACAATATTTGTCTATCTTTTAAAAGCACCTTGTTTTGGAAGTTCTGTTCCGCTCATCTGCAAATTGAACTGACAAATTCTTAAATAAAGCTAATATAATTGATGGTTTAATATTTTCTTAGTCAACTGTCAGATTTGTCTGTATCAGCCAGGTGGTTCAGATGAAAGGTTTGGGCTGCTGAACTCTGAAATTGAAAGTGTAAATCCAGATGAATGTTCTTTAGCCTTGGCCCTTCCAGTTGTGTTTCTAGCAGGAGCATTTCTTCTGGAACATTCCAATATTCCCAGATTGCATGAATAATACTGGCTAGAGATGGGATTCCAACACATCTGGGGGCTCCAAACCATTCCCATTAAGCCAGTGGTGGGTTCCTCCTGGTTCGGCCCAATTCTCCCAAGCCGGTAGCGGTGACGATATGACATCACCAAACCGGTTCTGTCCCCCTGCCCCCCACCCGCCACATTATTTTTACCTTTTATTTGGCCCCACCTCCAATCGATTGCTGCCTCCTGAGTCCCAGCTGATGGCTAGAGAGAAAAAAACTGTTTAAACTCTTGCCGTGGGGCTTCAAAGGGCCGCCCTACAGCTGATCCGTGTTAAAAGAAAACAAATGAGTAGTCCAGTGCCTGCAAAAATACATGAGTAGATCAGTGCCTGCAAAAATACATGAGTAGACCAGTGCCTGCAAAAAAATAATGGGTAGATCGGTACAGCTCTGCAAGCAGTTAAAACCCTGCTAGACCAGTACCTCTGCTAAATCCTAAATTATTGTCACATGACCATCAAGCTACGCCCACAAAATAAGCCACACCCACAGAACCGGTAGTAACAAATTTTAGAACCCACCCCTGCATTAAGTCTTGAGATTAATCAATTGAAGTTATTGTCCAAGTCACCAGCCAGTTTGTTACTTCTATTCCTGAATCAAATGCCCTAACGCAGTGGGTCTCAACCTTCCTAATGCCGCAACCCTTTAATATAGTTCCTCATGTTGTGGTGACCCCCAAACAC
Source organism: Ptyas mucosa (assembly GCA_012654045.1). Lineage (NCBI taxonomy): Eukaryota > Metazoa > Chordata > Lepidosauria > Squamata > Colubridae > Ptyas > Ptyas mucosa. The sequence goes on along the minus strand of WNWU01000011.1, from coordinate 12,164,304 downwards.
AAAATTATTCCTAAAACCATTGAAAATATGGGTTTTTGGATGGTCTTAGGTGACCCCTGTGAAAGAGTCATTCAATGGGTCCCGACCCACAGGTTGAGAACTACTGCCCTAATGTTTCTATCAATCTCACAGGGAAGTATCATTAGCCTGAGAAGCCTTTTAGCAAAAATGATTTTAATGGGGTGACTGGCTTCAGCTGTAGTTTCATCAGCTTTAATCCACCTTGTACAATTAACTGAAGATAACTGCTGGACAAACTGCTAAAATTATTATTTTTTAATTTTCATTTACTTCTCTTCAACAATAGTTGTTTTTTCATTCTTCCTCAGTTAATAATTGAAATATATGACAGAAAAATGTCATTATCCTAGCCTCATGCTACCAATGTTATTGATTCTAAATACATATTACAGAAGACAAAGAATCCAGTGACTTGTCTGAATAGTGGTATGAATGAGTGGAGGGAAATCTATTTGACTCGCATTTTAATCTAAGTGCAACTATTCTGATATAAACCAAAACGTTATACCCTGTTATTCACACTTTGCTAAATATTGTACTTCGGTTATGCATTTATGCAAGAAAGGGGCTTATCAGATGTATAGCTGGAAAAACAAGAAATGGAACACCACCAAAATCTTCCCACCTGCACAGTTCTTTAGTAGAATCCGAGTACTACTTCTCTCTTCGTGCTGCTTATTAAGGAAAGGATTTTGCTCCTTGCACTGTGAATGAACTGGGTTTCCTGTCATCTCCCATGTGGTCTTGCTATTTGTGTATTGACCAGAATTTTATCTGAGGCAGCATGTTGTCATCTGCAAGAAATTACTTCACTCTGGCAGCGTAGTTGGCAACAGCATGTTGACACTCATCGCTGCTTTCTATGAAATCATACAGCTAAACAAAAGTCTCTGACCTCAAAAGGTTCTTGTAAGTGACCAGCTGGGACTGGAATTGAGCCAGTACTGAATTGTGTAGTAGTCACTGTGATCAAATCTGAAAGGTTTTATTTCGGGGAAGCAGCTGCGGGGGCCGGCCGGCAGCTTCTGCTCTTTATTTTATTTATTTATTTTATTTATTTATATTTATATGCCGCCCTTCTCTGGAGACTCAGGGCGGCTTACAATGCGTTAAGCAATAGCCTTCATACTTTTGTATATTTATACAAAGTCAGCTTATTGCCCCCACAAACCGGGTCCTCATTTTACCCACCTTAGAAAGGATGGAAGGCTGAGTCAACCTTGAGCCTGGTGGGATTAGAACTCGCAGTAATTGCAGGCATCTGGATGTTAAATGCTGCCTTAATAGGAGGCATTAGCCTGCTACGCCACTCAGGGTCCTCCTTTGCCCTGTGGCTGCAGCTGCTGCTACTCTTCTGGGGCGGGGGGACTGCACAGGAGCTGAATCCGCATGGGAGGAATATCTGTCTGGCACTGGGGTAAGAGGCTGGCTGGGAAGTGGTCACGGTCCCTTGGCAGAAGTGGCGGGAGGGGGGGCTGCACTGGCTTGTTCTTGATTTGGGCTGGGTGGGGTGCTTCATTGACCCTCTTCAGGTTTCTGGTACACACACATGTGCACCAGCCAGCTGGTCTTTGCATGTGCATGCACACCAAAAACCGGAAGACCAGGTGGCCGGCACGCATGCATGTGCCAGAAACCAGAAGATGTGCACGCTGGGCAGCCGCTCTTCCGATTTCCGGCACGCCAGCACATGCTCACATACGCTCCCATTTCAGCACACAGTGCCGAAAAGGTACACCAACACTGTTCTAGGTTGTTTCTCTCCTTGGTTAGTTTCCATCTATTGTTTCTTGTCCTGCCTAGAGGTGCTTTGGTAAATAGGTTGCCCCCCCCCCCATCTTCCTTGTGCTGAGAAAGGCTGCTATCAAATCACCCCTGGTCAGTGGTGAGATTCAAGTAATTTAACAACTGGTTCTCTGCCCTAATGATTTCTTCCAACAACCAGTTTGCCAAATTGATCAGAAAGTTAACAACCAGTTCTCCCGAAGTGGTCCGAACTGGCTGAATCCCACCACTGCCCCTGGTCCTTCTTATCACTAGACTAGATATACCCAATTCCTGTAATCATTCTTTGTATGTTGTAACTTGTAGGTCCCTAATCTTTAGGGGCCTAGATTTCTTTAGGAAGAGGACACAATTGGAAGTGATAGTAACTGTCTTAACTGCAATTTCTTCTAATTCCATGATACTTTTTCCTTTCTCTATTGCAACTAACTTGGTATTCACAAAATCTCGAATTCTGTTGGGACCTTGAGATTTACTGTCAGGTCTGCAGTTTTTCATAATCATATAATCAAAATCATAAGTTTATTTGTCAAGCATATATAAGATAACAGGTAAAAGTATAAACATAATTTGAATATATGAAAAGAGTAAGTAAAAAGGAATATTAGGACAGGGACAGTAGGCACGCTGGTGCACTTATGCACGCCCCTTACAGACCTCTTAGGAATGGGGTGAGGTCAACAGTAGAGAGTTTAAGGTTAAAGTTTTGGGTTAAAGTTATGTTGATATATAGAAAGGCTCAGCCACAGCAGAATCCCTCTAAAGTGTGTAGTGCTTTCTACAAGTCAATGCACAAGAATGAGGCTGCTGACACCTTTTAGTTGATGATTTATTCTCTCACTGCAAGCCTTGCTTACTCTACAGTGTTGAGAAGCTCTCTTTCATTTCATCCTGCTCACAGTTGAGTCATCTCTGAGAGCATTTCTAAGAACATCGTTAAGATATATCTGCAGTTCATTGTTCAGGATTGGTAGCCTCTGCAGTGATTTTTTTTCCAATTGCAAGACACTTTACAATAACAGCAAACATGATTGAAATTTGATATTCTTGAAAAACATTGGCAGAAGACATATTGTTGCAAGACAAGCAGCGGTAGAATTCAGCCAGTTCGCACCTATTCGAGAGAACCGGTTGTTAACTTTCTAAGCAGTTCAGAGAACCGGTTGTTGGAAGAAATCTTATTTTGTTTTTTTCCACTTTACAGGGCTAATCCTGTAAGGAAGGCAAGAAGGAAACATTCTGGTGTTGTTTCTAGCCTAATCTTTATTGCCCTGCTTACAGAAACTGCCCCCCTGGTTAACCCTTGTAACAGCTAAGGTGAAGCGCCCATCGATGTGAGTGACATTGAGTTGGCCATGCCCACACGGTCACATGACCACCGAGCCACGCCTACCCAACTGGTCATTAGGCAGGGAACCGGTTGTTAAATTATTTGAATCCCACCCCTGAAGACAAGTATTACAGCAAGTAGATGGGCTTCAAGGGAAAATGGCAGCGTATTAATCAAAGCCCCATAAACATATTTGACTGAATATTAAAAGAGTAACAAGAATCGGAAGGGGCCTTGGAGCTCTTCAGGTCTAACTTCCTCTCTAACCCTATACCATTGCAGACAAATGGCCATCCAGTCTCTGGATGACAACGAAGGACTAGAGTTCAAAATATTTCTTTGATGCTCTGTGATGTTCATCAGATGTTTCCAGCCCAGATTTTTACAACCCTGTTACATCATAGTGATGTTCTGATTTTAACTGAGAATGGCTCAGATAGAAAGCAGAAAGTTGTATAGCTACATGTTAAAGCAGGTGTTTTCGTAAATAGAAGATCTCAGGTTCAACTCCCAAAAAAGTCAGAGAAAGCTTTAAAAAAAATTCCTTTCTAAAATACTGAAGAGCAGTTATTAGTGTGTGTGGGCAGTCCTGCATATGAGACATCCATGATCTCTCAATAAAAACCCCCTTGTTACATATGTTTGTGCCTAACTGTCTTTCCAGAAGTGTTTTCTGCTATAAACTTTTTAAAACTATCTGATGTCCACAGCCTTAAACATCTATTATAATCCATTTGGGCATTGCCATGTTTAGCAGATGTATCACAAATTGGAATTAAGATTGCCGGGAGAAATATCAACAACCTCAGATATGCAGATGATACCACTCTAATGACAGAAAGTGAAGAGGAACTAAAGAGCCTCTTGATTTGGGTGAAGGAGGAGAGTGCAAAAGTTGGCTTGAAATGCAACATTAAGAAAACTAAGATCATGGCATCCGGCCCTCTCAATTCCTGGCAAATAGATGGGGAAGAAATGGAAGTAGTGACAGATTTTATTTTCCTGGGCTCCAAGATCACCAATCACATGGGGACTACAGCCAAGAAATTAAAAGACGCTTGTTCCTGGGAAGGAAAGCTATGGCAAAGTTAGACAGCATACTAAAAAGCAGAGATATCACCCTGCCAACAAAAGTGTGCATAGTTTTTCCAGTTGCAATGTATGGTGGTGAAAATTGGACCATAAGGAAGGCTGAGCATCAAAGAATTGAGGCCTTTGAACTATGGTGCTGGAGAGGACTCCTGAGAGTCCCTTGGACTGCAGGGCGATCAAACCAGTCAGTCCTAGAGGAGATCAACCCTGACTGCTCTTTAGAAGGCCAGATCCTGAAGATGAAACTCAAATACTTTGGCCACCTAATGAGAAAGAAGGACTCACTGGAAAAGAGCCTAATGCTGGGAAAGATTGAGGGCAAAAGAAGAAGGGGACAGCAGAGAATGATGTGGCTGGATGGAGTCACTGAAGCAGCCGGCATGAGCTTAAATGGTCTCCAGGGGATGGTAGAGGACAGGAAGGCCTGAAGGAAAATTGTACATGGGGTCACGATGGGTCGGACATGACTTCGCAACTAACAACATGTTTAGCAGCATTATAGAGAATGACTAGTCATCTATTCTTCTCATTTCTAAGCTGGTTGTTCTTAAATGGACATTATAGTCCTAGTTTTGAGATTTTGAGCATATCTAGATAAGACTTTGGATTTTGGTGAGTTGGGTTACACCTATGTGTAATTACACTGTTGACAGCTTTGACAATTCAGCCAATTCACTTTTGACACAATTCCAAGTCCAGATGAGTTGTAAAACTTCTGTATTAATTTTGAGGTTGGGTGCACTTTGAAGGTGGCCATTTCACATTGGTGAGTGAGAAACCTTCCAATCTCCTCTTTCCCTGTCAGCTTTACCAGGTGGGCCAGACAAAAAACGCAATCAAAGGAGCTAATTGTAAGCCTACACTGACTAAATCTTGCAAATATGCAAGTATATTTTCCCCCTGTCTCTTTACAGCTTGAGAAACCAGGGAGGGTCACTTCTGAGCCTCTTGGTCCACATGATATCCAGCTATAGATTATGCTGTCTCTTATCTTACCATTACCTAAGCAGCATATCTCAGCCTAGTCCCCCAAGGTTATTCCCACATACCATTACACTTCCAGATCTTTAGCTTTGGCTCTTTCTGTAGCTGCTACCTTGCTGTACTACAAGTTTCAGCACAGTTGATTTGCATCTTTGAATTGCTTTTTTTCCTTTTATGATCAAGAGAGGAAAAAACCCCCACAGCAAAATCGATGGAGATTGGGGACATTGTGCCTGTGGGTAGAGGAGGCCTACCAAGAAATAACTCGGGGCACTGCTTGTTGGGAAAGCTCACTATCCATATCAACGTGATTTGGCTCCATTATGAAATTGTCATACCCAGCAATATGAGGATGCCTAGTCTGAATAAGCTGGCGCAAATGTGTAGCACACAGATGTAAATAGCTTTAAATCATTTCCATTTGATAACTATATTATTTGTTAGGAGTGGTGTGGAAAACTGTGTATACTATGTGCCAACTTTTTCCAGTGCCAAAAAAAGTCAATAAACTGGCTTCGAATAAAGAATGGAGGAGTGTTCAGAACATGTCGAGACTTCAATACAAAGTAGAAAATCCAGGATACAGTTCACACCTTTATTCTTCAAATATGTAACCTTTAGACTGTTTCTCCTTAAATTCTGTCACTGCAGGGAATGCTTTACGAGATCTTCTCCTATCGGCTCACCTGTTTGCCATTAGCAAATTAGCTAAAAGATTTAATTTGATTTTTGCTTATCCCTGGGTTAATTAATTCGCTGCTTGTGTGCTTCTTCACTGATGAACATGAAAATGATGGGATTATAATTCAGCTGATCAGAATACAGATGGATTAGATTACCCTTCTGTAGTCCCCAGCTATCTTAAATCCCAGTATTTCTCTTTATCTCATGTATTGTTTCACTGGGAACCATACATAATGAATAGTAATCACGTCCTTCGTCTTATTCTTGTGCAACAAATAAGGACAATTAGCACTGGAACAATGCTATCTCTATATAATATATGAGCAGCAAGAGCACATCACATGGAGATGACAAATTTTGGATCTAATCACACCGAAATAAGAGATAAACTTCTGCCTCCCTGCATGTCTGTAATTTTAAAGAAGAAAACAAGATGCAGAGCTTGAGCATGAAGGAAAAGCAGCCTGTTTAAATCCAATTAAGGTTTTGGGAAAGAACACAAATAAGATTGTGTATTCCTTTTTTGATAACTGTAACAAAATCACAAGATTTTTAGACTGCTCACCTGAGCAATTAGTTGGGCTGGGTTTTTTTTGTTTTTGAGTTGTTCTACTGAAATCGCTTGTTCTGAAGCTTCCAAGCTTTAACATCAACACCGAGTTCACAGCAAAGGGAAGCAGAAAGTAAACCCATTTCAATTTTCCTTGACCTTCAGGAGAAATTTCATTAATATGAACATAACTGCTGCTTAAAGCTTTCACTGAAATGAAAGGGACATAAATAAATTTAGGAGATGTACCCTTATATTTCTCACTTGTGCTGATTGGCCAAGAAAGAATAACAGGCTTACAAATGAACAGAAATAAAAAATAATAAAGCCAGATCTAAATTTAATCATGTTTGGAGTAAATACATTGAAATCAACACAGTGAAACCAGGTTGGTTGATCTCAAGAGATCTGTTCTAAATGTGGATCTAGTTTAACAAATGTATTACTAGGGCTCTAACATAAGTAACTTTACAGAAACAAAATATTAGGAATAATTCAGAACAAACAACATTTTTAATCACTCTCCCAACAAATAAATACTGAGGGATGTTTTTAAACTTGTTTCCTGCACTTTAATCTTTAGATTTCTATGAACTCAGATTAACAAAATATCCCACAGTTAGTTTAAATGGAGAAAATTATTATTAGGAGGTATTTTCCCCTACATGATAGAAAAAATATCCTAGAATCTTACTTGTTTCATCTAAGTGACCTCACTTTGAAAATTCAGCTCTGCAAGTTTTTCCCCCCAAAATTGCTTATGTTTTAAAACCAACGCACGCAGGAGAGAGGGGGGGGGATCTGTATTGTTTAACCATATAGATAACAATATCTCCTATTTACATCATTCTTATTGAATTTTAAAGGTATTTTACCTGTAACTTCCTTTAAATGGTGCTTCCTCTTAATCCATTTTATGACTCTTTTATTCTTTTATTCTAAATTTATAAGTTTTAAAAAGATTCAACTTTTTTTTGCTTATATAAATAATGTGTTCTTTCTCCAAGTAGGATCCTGTCATTATTGAAACTCAAAATACTTACTAGCTGTAACTGAGCCAAAGAACTGTAATAAAAGCAGTAAAGAAAAATGCAAATTTGTAAGGGGAAATAATATCAGAAGAGTATGTTAAAACTAGTCCATTCTAAGTGTAAAGCAACTGATATAATAATAGTATATAATACTGATATAAATCCAGGCTACGAATCTGATGAAGTTGGTAAAAGAAATGGAAATTTAAATAATGCCTTTGCTCCAAGCAGCACAGGCAAGGAGAGCAAGTGGAGAAAGAATATTTAAAATTGGGGAAAAATGTATTACTCTTCCTTGAAGTCACTGTGTTTATACAAATAGGTGCTGCATTTGCATATGAGCTTAGAAATGCTTGGCAGGAGCCCTACTCTCTTGCATGCTGCTAGGAGCAGCTTCTACTAATTTATTTATTTTATTTATTTTAATTTGATTTATATGCCGCCCTTCTCCGGAGACTCAGGGCGGCTTACAGTGCATTAAGCAATAGCCTTCATACTTTTGTATATTTATACAAAGTCAGCTTATTGCCCCCACAATCTGGGTCCTCATTTCACCTACCTTAGAAAGGATGGAAGGCTGAGTCAACCTTGAGCCTTGGTGGGATTCGAACCTGCAATAATTGCAAGCAGCTGATCTTAATAACAGGGTGCATTAGACCACTGTACTATCCAAGGCTCATTTCTGTTTTTTTCCTCAATTTCCACAGATGTAACATGCTTTGTTGAGCTTCTTCAGGATATTTATTTTATTTTGAGATATTCTTTCTTATTTGAGGGGTGAGGGTGGCTTATGGAGGCCAGTATTCAGAAAATTAGCTTCTTGTCTACCATTATTTAATAGAAAAGAATGGGAGGACAATGTAATGGTTGAAACAGGTTTTTCCTATAATCATACATTGCTTATAATTAGCTTTTCAAAGGGGTTTCATTTAAAAAAAACCTATATTTCAAAAAGTGGTACCTAGCAAGTATCCCATGCATTTTTTACAAAAAATTCTTTTCACATTGTGTTAAAAGTTTTACTTTACCAACATGAATCTATTGGAAGAGGAATTTGTGGCACCACAAAGAGCCTATTCTAGACGAACTAGGGGAGACAGGATAGCAGTGTCCCAATATTTGAGGGGCTACCTCACAAAGATGATGGGAGTCAACCTATTTTCCAAAGCACCAGAAGGCAAGACATGAAACAATTTTTCAAATAAATTTTTGGGACCACTCTCCGCAGCTGTGGGCAACGGGGCTGCTTTTGGTGTGTGTCTGTCTGTCATGTGTGAGTCTTGCTCATCTACCTACAGTAAAAGCTTTCCCACTGCCACACCCTGCGAGTCCTGGGATACCTCCTGTGCTCTGGAATAATACTATGCAAAAGGATGATCCATAAATGAAACATATTGTCCAACAAGCTTATCATGTTCATTGATAAGCTTATCATGTTCACTGAGGAGCACCCGGAGGCTCCAACTGGTCCAGAATGCGGCCACGCGGGTAATTACGGGGGCTACATCGCGCTCCCACACAACACCGCTCCTGCGCGAGCTGCACTGGCTCCCAGTGGTCTTCCGGGTGCGCTTCAAGGTGTTGGTTACCACCTTTAAAGCGCTCCATGGCATAGGGCCCAGTTATCTACGAGACCGCCTTCTGCCACCAACAACCTCCCATCGACCCGTGCGCTCCCACAGAGAGGGTCTCCTCGGGGTGCCATCAGCCAAGCAATGTAGGCTGGTGACCCCCAGGGGGAGGGCCTTCTCTGTGGGAGCTCCTACCCTCTGGAATCAGCTTCCCCCGAGATAAGAAAAATCCATGACCTCCGTGCCTTCCGCCGGGCCCTTAAAACATTTTTCTTCCAACAAGCCGGGCTGGCCTAAGCGAAGCCTTTTAAATGATTTTAAAGTGGGGTGTTTTTTAAATTTCTGGGCCAAATTTAGATATTCTTTTTAATTGGTTTTTAATTGTTTATATTATGTGTTTTTACTTGGCTGTACACCGCCCTGAGTCCCCAGGGAGAAGGGCGGTATAGAAATCTAAAAATAAATAAATAAATAAATAAATAAAAATTGGACAGAGGTGCATTGCAGCCTTTTCACTTCCATTTTTTTTCTCATCCGCTTTACACTTAAAATATGAGGATTACCCTTGAATCACTGAGAACACAACAAATGGAACATATTTTTTTTCCTGACTCATCTTGTGTGTGGGGGGGAGTATTGGGGGTAGAAAGAGCAGTTGATTAATTCAGATGCGTCTTCATTTTCAGTAACTACTGTAAAGGTACTCGGAGTTGAAGAAAACAGCACTTAACTGATCTTGTCTGGGCTTGAAATCTAAGCAGTGTAGGGCCTTATTAATACTTGGCTTGAACACTATCAGGAATTCCAGAACTGTGAGATAGACCAGGAATTAATTAAAAAAACGCCCCAGGAGAAGGCAATGGCAAACCACTTCTATGTTGTTTCTAGGAGAGCTTCATGAATGTGTCTATGTAGTCACCAGGAGTCAAGCTTGGTTTGGAAGCATCTTTATTATATTGTTCATAATTGTCTCAAGTGATTGTCCTCAGTGGAGGGCATTCTCCGTTTTTTATAATGAAATAAATAAATAAATTTCACCTGAGCCTTTTTTTTTCCATAATCCAGCCCTCCCCAAAATAACCTCTTCCTAATGTGGGACAAAAACCTTGAAGACTGAAGTACTCCCAACTCCATTTCTTGAGAATTACTTGTTTCACATCAGGGGTGAAATCCAGCAGGTTCTGACAGGTTCTGGAGAACCAGTAGCGGAAATTTTGAGTAGTTTGGAGAACCGGCAAATACCACCTCTGGCTGGCCCCAGAATCGGGTGGAAATGGAGATTTTGCAATATCCTTCCCCCAGGAGGGGAGGGAATGGAGTTTTTGCAGTATCCTTCCCCTGCCACGCCCACCAAGCCATGCCCACAGAACCGGTAGGGAAAAATTTTGGATTTCACCCCTGTTTCACATATGTAGGAAAACCATGTTAAACTATGGTCTAACTCTATGGGATAAACATCCGTGAGCTGTAGGTCACTTTATCAATTGTACAGAGGAAGTTGACTGGTGTAGAATTTAAATTGGGATCAGCTTCTATCTTTTAGTAGAATTAAAATTATTCGGAAAATGGCTACCAGAGTTCTTTTTCTGATTTGTTTTTATTGTTAGCTCATCTTTGCAAACTACCTGCAAATATTCTACTTGAAATGAAAGCTAGGGTGACCCTCTCTTCAGACAGTCTCCTTATCAAGCTTCATCTGTCTCTTGAGGTGGCATTCAGGTTGCTTTACTGTGCATAACTTGTGAACAGTGCTTATATGTTTGCTGTGAGTTAAAAAGTTGCAGTCTGTTTTTTGTTCCATTCAAACTTTGGGAAAACTGCCCTCATGGTAGGATGAAATATTTACTGAAAGTATGTATCAGCTCTATCACTCCCAATACTTGTGCATAATTTTTGTGTTAATAGGATAGGATAGGATAGGATAGGATAGGATAGGATAGGATAGGATAGGATAGGATAGAATAGAATAGAATAGAATAGAATAGAATAGAATAGAATAGAATAGAATAGAATAGAATAGAATAGAATAGAATAGAATAGAATAGAATAGAATAGAATAGAATAAATTTATTAGCCAAGTGTGATTGGACACATAAGGAATTTGTTTTGGTGTATATGCTCTCAGTGTACATAAGGAGAATAAAATACATTCACCAAGAATAAAAAGATACAACACTTAATGATACTCAAGGTTACTAATAAGCTATCAAATTGTACTAAGGAACAAATAAAAACACTATAAATTGAAAGATGCAAGCAACTTGGTTATAGTAATAAGTGGGAAGAGATAGATACTAGTAAGAAAGAGAAGAATAATAGCAATACAGTCTTAGTAAATTATTTGACAGTGTTGTGAGAATTAGTTGTTGAGCAGAATGATGGCATTCGGGAAAAAACTGTCCTTGTGTCTAGTTGTTCTGTTGTGCAGTGTCCCATAGCTACATTTTGAGGGTAGAAGTTGAAACAATTTATGTCCAGGATGTGAGGTAGATATTTTCACAGCCCTTTTTTTGACTCGTGCAGTATATAGATCCTCAATCGAAGGCAGGTTGGTGGCAATTGGTGTATAATTTAACAAATCTATGTTTTCTCCCATTTTGTCTTGTAAGCCTCGTAATTTTTGTAGAGATTTTACTCACAGATTTGTCCTTTTTTACTTTTCAGGATTTTTTAAACGAAAAATAATTTTACCGCCTGTGTTCTCCCCCACTTCCCTCAACGTTATTTGAAAATGATCCTCTTTATTTCACTTTTCTGGCTCACAAACATGACAACAAAGTGTGCAAATTCTTGCCCCACTCTGCCACAATTTTGAAATATCCTCACCATTACTCCAAGCCAAATGCAAGTGAAATAAATTAGTTTGCATTTACACCCAGGCACAGAAAGAGGGAGAGGGAGAAAGTCTTCCTCCATCTTAGGTTCATTCATCTGGCTCACATGAAGAAAAATCCCAGGAGTTGCAAGAGGAGAGAGAAACTGGCATTAAGCCACTTTGCTCTTGGAAGGTCAGTGAATGTGGCTGCAATCCAGGAACCGAGAGGGGTATCTGAAAAATAGAGCTGGACCACCCATCTGATCCACAGAAGTGATTCTAGTGCTCTGAGAGAGAATTACATTGGACTCAATAACCAAACAGGGATAATAAGGTGGAATCATGAGATTCCCAAGCAAATCCTAAAGTAACTCAAACACCACATGTGGAAATGTCCTAGGTTAGAGAAGTAAATAAATAGATAGGCTGTTCCTATTATTCTGCTATGAATTTTGGGATGGAACCCAAAAGATATAGATCGAGGGTGTCAAACTCAATTTCATTGAGGGCCGCATCAGGGTTGTGTTTGACTTCAGGGGGCTGGGTGGGTGTGGCCAGGATGGGCATGGCTGGGGTGGGCGTGGCCAGCTCAACATCACTCATGTCAGGGGTGCCAGTGACGGCCCGGGTTTTCAACTGCAAAAGCAGCCCTCTGCCAGTGAAAACGGGCATGGCTGGGGTGGGTGTGGGCGTTTTCTCTGGCAGAGGCACCGTGGGCCAGTCTTTCACTATTTCCAAGGCGGCCCCATGGGTCAGATCTGAACACTACGCAGACTAGATCTGGCCCATGGGTCTTGAGTTTGACACCCCTGATATAGATAGACATTTATTTATTTATTATTTATTTATTTATTAGTCCAATTTATATGCCGCCCTTCTCCGTAGACTCAGGGCGGCTTACAATGCATTATAGCAATAGCCTGCATACCTTTTTGTATATACCTGCTTATTAGGGCTTTCGGAGGGCCCCAAACGGTGTAGTTCTATACAGAGTTGGCTTATTGCTCCCACAATCCGGGTCCTCAATTTACCTACCTTGGAAGGATGGAAGACTGAGTCAACCTTGAGCCTGGTGAGATTCGAACTTGCACTAATCGCAGGCAGCTGGCAGCTAAGTGCTAGCACTTAACAGCACTTTAGTCTGCTGCACCACCGAGGTTTATTAAGGCAATATGCCCATTCTTTTAGCAAAATGAAAGCTGGTAAGAGGGAAGGTAATGGTTATGGTTAGCTGGAGCTGGAGGAAAACTGTAAATAATCAGGCATTAAAAATTTTGCTTCACTTTTTTGTTCTTCCATCTAGCCCTTGTCTATTACTTGTGGAGTCCATTCTCTGCAACTTCCTTTCCTAATTTGTCTTTAATTGATCTTGGGAACTAGGTTTTGCTCAACCTTTTCATGCATTTTCTTTTCTTTTTATGAAACATTAAAACAGCAAAATGTTTTTCTGTACTTTTTTCTAATAAATAGATACTTTCATGTTTCCATGCTAGACTTGTAGTTCTTTCTCCTGATAATTAAAAGGTAGCCGTCAGATTACCCGTTCCCTTATTTTTATATGATCAAAACTAAGCACTAGAATTAGCGAGATAATTGGATTACATATAGCCTGGTCCACTCAAAAGAAATTAAACAGAACATGAACTGAATTAAACAGAAAGCCATATCTGTCTCTTTCCTTAAATTCTACTGAGTCCTTCTATCTGTCAGCAGGTCACATGACATAATAGGCATAACTATTTCAAGGGTCATCACAAGACATTTTGCTGTCTCACCTGAAAAAAGAAGTTGTCTTGCCCTTACATGAGTGGTGGGATTCAGCCAGTTCGGGAGAACCGGTTGTTAACTTTCTGAGCAGTTTAGCAAACTGGTTGTTGGAAGAAATCATTAGGGCAGAGAACCGGTTGTTAAATTACTTGAATCCCACCATTGCTTTACATGAGCAGAACCTGAGCTAACCCTAACTCTTGTTTTAATTCTGCCCATTGGCCAACATTAAGACTACCAGGTATGGGCTGTAAAATTTTGAATGGACACTAGACAGAAGCATATGTGTAGAAGGCAGATATTGGACAAAAATATTTGCTGTCTTCTACTGTAGTGGTAAATCAGATTTTTTGCAAGCCTAGTCAACATCTTAAATGTGGTAAAGAGGCTGCTGAAGTGGAAAAACGAGGTCAAGAGAGTGTGTAGGAAGAAGAGCAAGCAGGCTGTAATAACCTCACAATTCATCTTGGTGCTCATCTCTGTTTCGAGGTCATTGACCCAGTGCTGTCCAAAGACATTTTCCACAGTCAAGTGTCCAGCATGATGTCATGAAGCATTGTTACCTTCTCACCAAACTGGTACCTATTTTTCTATTGCGTTTGCATGCTTTCAAAGTGCTAGGTTGGCAGGAGCTGTGGCAAGAACGGGAGCTCACCCCATCATGCAGCCCTCAGGTCTCAAACCTGAGCTGTCGGCAAGCCCAGCGTCTTAACCACTGAGCCACCGCACCACTCCAAAATAAAAGTTGCCTTCAAAATAAAAGCAATGCAGTTGTATTGCATGCATGGCATACACTTATTTACCATTGATTTCTAATTTCTGATTTACCTCACTTGGAGTGGACAGAAAGAGCCAAAGGGATGGATGTGTTCTGGGAGAGATAAAATGTTCAGGTCTGTTCTAAAGGAAAGTGAAATTCAACCATTTTCAAAACATTTCCCTAGACCCGTGATGGCAAACCTATGGCACGCGTGCCACAGGTGGCACACAGAGCCATATTGGTGAGCATGCAAGCATTACCTAGCTCAGCTTCAGCATGCATGTGCGCGCTGGCCAGCTGATTTTTGGGCCTTCTGGGCCCACCAGAAGTCGGCAAACAGAAGGGGGTGGGGAAGGCTGTTTTCGCCCTCCCCAGGCTCCTAGAAAGCCTCTGGAGCCTGGGGAGGGAAAAACGGGCCTACTGGGCCTACTGTGCCATCACATGCCAAAAGCGAGGGGAGCATGGGGGGGGTCACGTGTGTATGCATGGGGGGAGGGGAGGGTACATAAAATTATGGGTGTAGGCACACGTGTGCGTGACCGCCCCGCACTCCCCCAGCTTTTGGCATGCAATGGCAAAAAGGTTAGCCATCACTGCCCTAGACTCATGAACTATGGCTATTCTAGTATTTTAATCTTTAAAATGTTCATGGTTTTGGCATTCTAGAGAAGACAGCAACATCGCTAATAGCTTCGTGCCTACAAGAGGAGAATTTGGTGCGGCCATGGAACAGTTTGCCTCACCTCATTCCAAGACAGAAACTTAAGCGGCAAAGGTTATTTATCCATTTCAGCCATAGGACATTTTAAAACACAATTAGCCTTTTCATTAAACAATATCTCGATGAAAAAAAAATGTCATAGTTTTCAAAAGTGAACTGTTCTATGTTAACTGTATGCTGTAGATTTTAAACAAAATATTTGTGCTTACATAAATACTTGGAAAAGGTAAAAATGTCAAAACAGTTGGTGTTTGTTATTAAAGCCACAACTCATCATCAGCTTACAACTGCATTTCAAACAAAGATTGTATTGTGCAGGCTCCGTTTATTCAAGATTTCAGTGTTTAAAAGCCAAAGGATGATTCCAAGTAAGGCTCTGACTGCAAATCTTTTTTATAAGACCTGACCTTCATCTGAATAGCCCCGTGTTTTAGTACCTGAAATCTCTGGTGTCCTTTCAGCTATCATGATTACCTGTAACAGAGCCAAATTATTTATCTTAGGATCCATTTTCAAATATCCAACCTCACAAAATTCTTAGGAAACTTCCAGAGGACCTGCCTTTAATGTCTCATTTCTTCCGAGGCTAATATAAAAGCATCTGAGATTGATGCAGACTGTTTTGAATGTCTTAAGATCTGTTCAGTGTCTTCCCATCCGTGCAACTTTTCTGAGGTTGCGTAGCCCATGCAAAATAAGCCATAGGGAACAATCTGATATGCCGAGCTGTTCTCCTGCCTTCCACCCTCACTTCAATAGCTTGATCTTTTGTCTCTCTTTTTTTTTCCCTCACAGAGATAATCCTCAAGCAATTAAAGTCCTCTTGTCTTCAGCAATTGTGTAAGACTTAAAACTGTTGTGCAAAGGTCCATGTTTGGTTGCCTTTCCCAATCATTATCCATTTGAGAGAGAGCAACTTGTCTTCCAACAGACGTTCCTCGTCCTCCAAATAAAGGAACGTGATCAAGATTTTGCACAATTCCAAGATAATGGTCGGAATGCTATTGTAGTACTCATTTTATGCCAAATCCAAGATTATGCCCTGTCAAGCCATCATTTTCATTTCTTTGTTAGTCACTCCTTGTTTCTTTTATTTCCAAAGTTCCCTAACCAAGTATCCACAATGATTTTTTTTACTAAGCCATGTAAGAAAGATTTCAATGATTCCTTCAGCTTATTGGCAGGAAACTTTACTTATTCAGAAAAGTCACTCCAAGTCTTTTCTCCAAGTACAACTTCCACTTAATCCAAACCTTTTCCCATTCATAACAGGGTGTTAGCTGTCAGAACCCTTGATATATTTTCCCTAATGGGAAGTATCCACATCCCCATATGGATTCAGACATCCTGAGTACAAACATCTTCTAACACCCACCCACTGTGATTTATAAATTATTGTTTATAACATGAATTATTGGATTGAAGAGTTGGGGAGGACCACAAGGATCTCCTTTGCAAATCTCCACAATGTGCAGGGAAACCAGTTAAACTATCCATAAGAGGTGGACAGCTAACATCAAAAACGTCATCAAAAAAGCACAACAAAGAATGTTCTTTCTGCGCCAACTCAGAAAGCTCAAACTGCCCAAGGAGCTGCTGATACAGTTCTACTGGAGTTTGTCATCTGCACCTCTATAACTGTCTGGTTTGGTTCTGCAACCCAACAAGACAGACACAGACTTCAGAGGATAAGTGCCACCAACTGCCTCCCACTGGCCAGTTCGCTCCCAAAGAGGGCTTCCTCAGGGTGCCGTCGGCCAGACAATGTTGGCTGGCGACCCCCAGGGGGAGACCCTTCTCTGTGGTGGCGCCTACCCTCTGGAACGACCTCCCCCCAGAGATACGAGTGATCCCAGACCTTCAGACTTTTCGTCAGGCCCTTAAAACCCATCTTTTTCGGTTAGCTGGGCTGGTCTGACCCATGCCGGTTTTAAAGTCTTTGTTATTGTTTTTTAACTTAAATTGGGCCAAATTTATTTAGATCATTTTAAATTGCTTTTAACTTTTGTACTTGTGCTTTTAGTTGGCTGTTCACTGCCCCGAGTCCGAAAGGAGAAGGGTGGTATAGAAATTTAATTTAATTTAATAATAATAATAATTAGAACTGCAGAAAAACAATTACTACCAACCTGCTTTCCATTGAGGACCTGTATACTGCACGAGTCAAAAAGAGGGCTGTGAAAATATTTACAGACCCTTCGCATCCTGGACATAAACTGTTTCAACTCCTACCCTCAAAACGACTCTATAGAGCACTGCACACCAGAACAACTAGACACAAGAACAGTTTTTTCTCGAACGTCATCACTCTGCTAAACAAATAATTCCCTCAACACTGTCAAGTTATTTACTAAGTCTGCACTACTATTAATCTTCTCATCTTCTCATCGTTCCCATCATCCATCTCCTTCCACTTATGACTGTATGACTGTAACCCTCTTACAGGGTATCCTTACGATTTATATTGATATTGTTTTCTGATTGCTTATTTGTAACCTATGACTATCATTAAGTATTGTACCTTATGATTCTTGATGAACGTATCTTTTCTTTTATGTACCAAGACAAATTCCTTGTGTGTCCAATCACACTTGGCCAATAAAAATTCTATTCTATTCTATGAGTCTTTTCATAAAAAAAACTCCAGAGATTCAGAAAACACAATCTCCATATTCCACTGTTGTACTGATCTTACACTCAGGACTGTTCTTTTCCCCTTATATTTAAGCGAAATCTAGATATCTGCAGCTGCTACCTAGCATTTCTGGTTCTAATTTTTTGGGAATGGAGAACATTCCCAAAATGGAGAACATTCCCAAGAATGGAGAATTCTTGACCATTTTGACCACTGAACATAGGGGCAAGCATTATAGCTTTAAAAAGAACTGGGCTTCATTCACATGGTAGCAGCTGCCAGTTTAATTTTTTTTTCCGCAGAAGGCCCTGATTGCATAAATCTCCATGGGTTTTCTTATTGCAGCTGTCTAGACTGGTTGCCCAAGAAAGCCATTTTTATGTCTCCTTCTGGATATGACAGACCTTCTACAGTCTTTATAGAGTCTATAAATTTTTATAGAAATTAGAAGCTGAGTGAATTCATGAATTCACAATTGCCTGGAAACCTTCACAAGTAATGCTCAGGAAGGCTTCCTGTAGTAGACAATTTTACTGTATCCCTAGAGGATTAACCACAGAGGGTGGTTTTTGTAGAGTGAAACAGTTGCTCAAATCTGATTAGATTAGATTAACAGAGTTGGAAGAAACCTTGTAGGTCATCTAGTTCAACTCCCCCACCCAAGCAGGAGACTCTGCACCATTTCTGACAAATGGCAGCCCAGTCTCTTCTTGAAAGCCTCCAGTGATGAAGCTCCCACAACTTCTGAAGGCAAGCCGTTCCATTGGTTGATTGTTCTCACTGTCAGAAAATTTCTCCTTATTTCCAAGTTGAATCTCTCCTTGATCAGTTTCCATCCATTATTCCTTGTCTGGCCTTCAGGTGCTTTGAAAAATAGCTTGACCCCTTCCTCTGTGTGGCAGCCCCTCAAATATTGGAACACTGCTATCAGGTCTCCCCTGGTCCTTCTCTTCACTAGACTAGCCATGCCCAGTTCCTGTAACTGTTCTTTGTATGTTCTAGTTTCCAGTCCCCTAATCATCCTGGTTGCTCTTCTCTGCACTTTTTCTAGAGTCTCAACATTCTTTTTATAATGTGGTGACCAAAACTAGATATAGTATTCTAGGTGTGGTCTTACTAAGGCTTTATAGAGTGGTATTAGTATCTCATTTGATATTGATCGTATCCCTCTGTTAATGAAATTCAGGATTGTGTTGGCTTTTTTGGCTGGTGCTGTACACTGCTGGCTCATATTTAACTGGTTGTCCACTAAGACTCCAAGATTCCTCTCACCATACTGCTATTAAGCCTGGTTTCCTCCAGTCTATATGTGTGCTTTTGGTTTTTCTTGCCTAAGTAAAGTAAGCATTTACTTTTCTCTACATTGAATTCCATTTTGTTAGACAGGGCCCAGTGTTCAAATCTGTCAAGATCCATCTGGATCTTGAGCCTATTTTCTAGGGTGTTGGCTATTTCTGCCAGCTTAGTTTCATCCGCAAATTAGTTTCATCCGCATCTGGTAAATTCCCCTTCTATTCCCTCATCTAAGTCGTTAATGAAGATCTGATCAAGTTGTGGGTGCTATCAGCAAACTATTGTCTGAACAGAATGAATATCTAAAACCTAGGTGCAATAGCAATAGCACTTAGATGTATATACTGCTTCACAGACCTTTATGGCACTCTCTGGGCAGTTTACAGAATCAGCATATTACCCCCAACATCCTGGTCCTCATTTTATCAATCTTGGAAGGATGGGAGGCTGAATCAATCTTGCGCTGGTCAGCCTGTAATATTCCATTCAAACCACTGCAACACCATGGCTCTTTGTATATCTTTGTATGACCAGAACCAAAGTGAAGTCTTTTTGAATTTCTCCTTTTCTCTAAACCAAGAAAGAATAGTGATTCTTCTCAAAACTGTCCTGTTTTCTTTTTCTTTTTTCAGTACATTAATTTAACCCCTGGCATACATTATTTTGCCTGATATTTTCAATAGTAGATATGTGTCCATGTGCCAGGAGATTAGTTAAATGTCTTCTAGAAGTTTCATCCATCCATCCATCCATCCATCCATCCATCCATCCAATCTATCCATTTGTATCCATATCTATCTATATCCATTCATCCATCCATCCATTCATCTATCTAATTACTATACCACCCATCACACTTGTATCCCTCTGGGCAATTTACAAATAAAACAGTAAAGTCATATAAAAACTGCCAAGACACAACTCCGGTATCTACCAAGTTGTCAAGGCACAACTCTTCCTGTTTCCAATAACTGAGGAAACTTGTAGATATAGATCAGCACTCTCTCCAGAGCCACCTATGCATTAAGCATGTGATTGGGAAGACCTTATTTTTCCTATATGCATCAGTACACAACCACACCCACACACAAAGAGCGACCAGGATGCAATGCAGCAAATTGCCAAGGGTTGTAGAGAGGGCAGATCTTCTTCTCTAAAAGACACAGAAAGCAAACAGGAAGGTAGATCTGGTGGACGCTTTTTTGCCATTGCCCTCTTCATCCTCTTCTCCAAAATTAACTTGGTGTGAGAGACCTGAACCTGAATCTGTGTTGCCAAGCAGTTTCAATTCTCCATTCATTCTTCACCTTAAGAATTGTTTATTGATATCCACAAGACGCCAACTTGAATCAAAAACAAGTTCATACAGCAACTGTGCCTGCACTGAGGTGCGGGTGATGCCTTCTGAAAGCATTAAAAAGAAAAAGAAACTGAGAAGGGAAACAGCTCTTTATATTGCCCAAAGGCAGACATACACCTTTCCAGAAATGTGTGGGGGGTTTTTCCCCCCATCCAGAACAAGAGAAGCTGCAAAGAGACGTGTTCAGAGAAAAACCCCAGTGCAAGTACTCCTATTTAGGACAGCCAACAGAATATGTTTGAACCAAGGTCCCTAATGTGGCATCTCGAAGGTGCCGATGTGTCTGCAAATACCACCCTTGGCATCTTTATTTCCAAGAATGCCTTTGCATAAGTTTTCTTTAAAAAAATTTTTTTTAAAAAAAATGATGGGTTGCTAAAGCTTAGTGTTTAGCTTGGCACTGGGCCCACCTGCCTGGAAAAATGACAAAGGTAAGAAGAAGTTGTGCAGGGCATCTAGGGAAAAGGAGGGAGAAGGGGTGGCACAAAGCTTTCTGGTGAATGCGTGTTTTGTCCTTAACTGGATCTATACCCCGTAGGAGTGTTTCAAAAAATTGGTTTCCTGTAGCAGCCATTTTTGCAAGAGTATCCACAAAACAGCTTCGGAATTGCCGATGTGCCAACCCAAGCTGAAAGAACCGGGTAGGCTACATTGCTTCTTAAAGCCACCAACAAATATTCTTTAGAAAGCTTGCCTATAATTCTTCTACTGTTAGAAAACAAAACCATTGTAATGACGTAATGCCACGATTTTGACTTATGAAGCAGCTGAGTGTGTTGACATCTAGATTTTTATGATTGTAGAAGATGCCGTACAATATCCTTGCTTCTAAGTTAAAATAATACAAGTAAATTGTAAATTAACTTGCAATTAAATGAAATATAAAGCATATAAATTAAACAACCATGTACTGCTTACGTAAGTCAGACCAGCTTACTGCTTAGGTAAGTCAGACCAGCACATATCTACAAATAAAAAATCCTAGCTTCGATTTAACCAGAGAGTGACATACATTGACTGAATGTTGCCCGTTTGGATTTATTTTGATCTGTGTAGACACGTGAATCCAAGACTCAGTGCTGAAGGACTGAATATATATATTCATTTTGAAAATTAAGCATGATTTATTTTTTAGTATGTTTGCCACATACAGTATGTACTGACCTTTATGATTTAATTTAATTTTTTTAGGCTTAAAAATTGTATAGCATTGATTGCTATGCTATTTCACAATTTACTAGTCTGTGAAAAGTTTTGTTTTAAAGGGCCATGCACACATTCTTAAATAAATTGCAGTGAACAGAGAAACCCTGAAAGAGTTAAAGGAAAACCTGGCCTGTCAATTCTGGTGTAAAAGTACAGAGTTCATGAAGTCCATGAACTTCATGAACTCAAAAGCTTCATGAAAAAAAAAGCTTCATGAACTTCAAAAACTGAGGGTACAGAACAGATAGAAGATTCCTTTCTTTAAAAAAGAAGAAGAAGATGAGGCAAATTTATATGGTCTTGTTTTTTGCCTTCACCAGTGAAATAAGAGCCTCTCTTAAAACCAGTTAGGCCAAGGAAGTCCAACTTCGGCAACTTTAAGACTTGTAGACTTCAACTCCCAGAATTCCTCAGCCAGCCACGCTGTCTGGGGAATTCTGAGAGCTGACATTTACAAGTCTTAAAGTTGCCAAGGTTGGACACTCCTGAAATAGTCAGAAGATCAATCTTACTTGATTTATTCCATTTTGATTTAAATTGTATTATAAATTTAGAATCAAATAAAGTATTGTAAAATGGGGATATACACATTAAGACATTGATACATTTAGCTAAAACATTTGGATTGTTAGGATGAAACAATAGCACCACAATCTGGAAGTTCTAACAGTTCAAGTAGAAAGAACAGATCATATTTTGAACATATATGAACACATAAAGCCAAAAATAAGAAAGGTGGGATACAAATAATAAATAAATAAATAAAATTTTGCATGATGTCTGGCTATTGGTCTACGTTTTAATATTGTTTGTAATCATTGGTAATATCACTCCAAGGTTTTGAATACAACCCTTACTCAGTTATGCTAGGAAATGAAGGTGGGGCCTTGTCCATGGTACAGTCCTTCCTCAAGTAGGAAACACCATAATTATCTTCAAGGAAGATGAATCATGAATTTAATTTCCACCACCACCTTTTTCTGGGAAGGTTAGATAGAAAAGATAATCTGCCTTTATTACCATATTTGTTTAGCAAATCTAAGATGACTCTGTCGTTATAAATGATTGTGGAAAATAACTCATCTTGCTTTCCACACAAATTTGATTTTGAATACAGTATTCTCAGCTGAGATTTAAAATACTTTAAACCCTAGATTTAAGATGTTTCATGTATATATAAAATACAAATAACAGAAATACACATGTATGTATGTATGTATGTATGTATGTATATACACACTAGCTGTACCCGGCCACGTGTTGCTGTGGCCCAGTCTTGTGGGTATACAATATTTTTTGACCGAGTGCCAATAATGTCCCTCTGTAGGTCAGGTCATGCCTACTTTGCTTCTGTCCCAATTTGCCGTGGGTGTAAGAGCTGGTTTCCCGGCTTGCCGGTATAACCGCCTTCACCTTCGCAGCTCTCCGCACCACAGGTGGTCCCTGCCAAAGGTACGGCATACTCTGTTAGTCGGGAGGACACTTGGCGGCGGTTGACATTTCCCGCCATTTTGCTTGTGGGTTTGGCGGCGGTGGTGCTGAGGGGGAAAGACCCGGCTCGCGCCTGCCATTATGGTGCTGCAACGTTAAAGTCCAAAAAGATAGTATAGCATGTGTTGCTTTTATGTCCAACAGATGGCACTGTTTTTCAAAAAAGCATGTTTTTACCTGTCACAGGTGTGACATCTATATAATATAGGTATATAAAAACACGCGCGTATTCGAATGCAACGTTGTGTCAAAATTTCAAAGCAATTGGTGAAGAACTTTAGGAGATTTACGATTTTGAACAAACGAACATTTACATTTTTATTTATATAGATGCTGTTCAGACATAAATCACCCTGTAGCTTATTCTCAGATAACTCATTTTAGAATTGCTACAAATCTCATACACCCAGAACAGAACTTTAACACTATAAAAATGAGAATAAAACATTCATTTACAAATTAGTCCTACAAATATCCAATTCAGCTTGATTATTTACAACTGAAATCCTTTGACAGATAATGCAACCAATGTATAAATATTATGGTACCATATCAGGAATGAAACTGGTTGGCTCATAATGATGCAAGCATCCCTTGTCAGTCACTTGATTATGAGAATTTTTGTATTTTTGATACTGTGAAGCCCTCTACTCTTTATTTTATTTATTTAGTTATATTTTATATTTCTTAACCACCCATCTTCCTCAGAGAACAGGGTGTTTGTTTGTTTGTTTGTTTGTTTGTTTGTTTGTCATATTTCTATGCCGTCCACTCTCCGAGGACTCTGGGTGGCTTACACCAAAGACAGTATACTAAATAGCACATTGCCCCCAACAATCTGGGTCCTCATTTTACCCACCTCGGAAGGATGGAAGGCTGAGTCAACCTTGAGCCGGTGAGATTTGATCCGCTGATCCGCTGAACTAGCAGACAGCTGAAGTAGCTGCAGTACTGCACTCTAACCACTGTGCCACCTCGGCTCATTCTCATTAAAAAAATTCAAAATGGTAATCATGGTTGTGCAATCAAAGTCCCACTCCACTGTGTTTGTGTGCATTTTTGACACACATACCAAAAGACTGGGGCTTCAAATCACACAATTGTAATCATCATCCTGACTTTTTTGTTGGTTCCCCTTCTGGCCATTCCCAATTTGCACATCAAATCTTAGGAAATTTGATATCTTCTCATGGAATAAATCTACATTTTAGAGTAATCCAAGTTTGAAATTTTCAGATAATTCCTCTTTCTTTGGAAGGGTATTCATAGATGTTAACAGACTTGCTACTACTTAAGACACCTTATTGCTAATCAAGTTCTAAATCATATGAGTTGCTGCAAAAGGAATGTGAATCCTCTAAATTTGCAGAATGACAGTATTAAAGCATCCTTTGATTTAAGAATTTGGCCCAGCATTATCTGAAATGCATTATCTGAAACCTTGTTATTACTACCAGAATTAAAAAAATGTGTTGTATCCACTGTTAACATTGGATTGTCATTAGCTTTAAGAACTTTGGAACAAAGTATTGGAATTATGCTGCCTTTGTGAGAATGTAGATCTAAAATCTGGAATTTCACTACTTAGATGGTCTTAAGTCATATCATACCAGTTTTCTTTTCTTTCCAGCCCAAAATAAATGCATTTTATATAATGAATACAACATGAAGCAGGGGTGAAATGCTACCGGTTTGCACTGGTGCGGGCGAACTAGTAGCGGCAGCCAGTGGTTTGGAGAACCGGTAGCGGTGGCAGCGCAAGGCTCCACCCACCCCCTGGACGTTGTTACTTTCTGGTTTTAAACAGGAAGTAACCTGTTTTTGATCCTCTGCGCATGCGCAGAAGGCTTTGTACATGCGCAGAGGGTCCAAAATCACACGTGATGCGCACACGCACTTCCAAACCAGTAGGGAAGGTAAGTAGGTTTCACCCCTGAGCTGAAGTCTTTCAACTCACATTGGAAATGCAAATAAAAATGAAGATCTTTTGATAAGACAGTGAAATGTTGGATAGATTGCATAAATATGTATAGAATGATGAGATACAGAGATTTGTAGCTTAGCTGACACAGACAGCTGTTGATCCTGGTGTCCTGATCTTGAAAATGGAAACTCCTAGGCAGCTGGTATATGCAGGTTATCCTGGGACCGTCTAAGATCAGGCCTTTCTTAGGCTTGGCTAATTACCAGAGAATTCAGAATTTGTGACTGTGAAATGAGTGGACAGAGCCTTCTATATATATGGAAAATATGGGTGGAAAGCAGGACAGAGGCTCCGAAGAGACATGCCAGCTAAGTGACAAGAAGACAAAACAGCTTAAATGGACTCCAGAGGATAATAGAGTACAGGAAGGCCTGGAGGAACGTTGTCCATGGGGTCGCGATGGGTTGGACATGACTTTGCAACTAACAACAACAACAAAACAATATTATTCTCACCCATTCTCCATGAGAAAAGAATATAGCATAAATTATCTTCCTTCCACCTCCTTATGCTCTATATATAGTAGTACATGGATTGGTGGTTCAGTCACTTGTGTGTAAAACAAACAAACAAACAAACAACTTGCAACAGTCCCTGTGAGGCAGAATAGAAACAAACATCAAGCCAGTTTTTCCCTTGAAAGGTCTGAACCCAGGAATGAGATACATAGTCAAAGTAGACAGACTGCCCACAAACTCTGCAGAACTGAACGTTTTCCAAAAAGAGATAACCCCCACTCCATTAGTTTCACCACAGATTCAGAGACAATTCAGCTGACTTAGAAATATACTGACTTGGCTCTCTGACATTGTGGGACCCCAATGATGGTTAAAAACCAGGTGTGGCTGCCCTCGCCCTTTCTTTGTTTTTGTTTTTCTTTTGACATCCATCACAAATGCTCTTGTTCTTAACTGCACTATTTTTATTTGCATGATTATTTTTGAAGACCTTATATTAAATTTATTATAATAATATATAATATATACGCTATTATTTCCTATGTATTTAGTTTTATACTAAAACTCCTTTATAGGTATGTATCTTAATATTGCCTGTGTGCCCCTTAAAGGATTATATTTGTTAATATAAATTTTAAAATATGTGCAGACATATTTTAATATATATGCAGACATCACTTTTCCAACTGGCCCTATATTGGAAACATGTTTCCTGCCCTCTGTATTTGTGCTGGTCTCACATTCAGCTTACCTTTAAAAAGAAATTGAAATATTTCTACAAACCTTCAAAGAAAAGCTTTTAAAAGTACATTTGACAAAACCGCTTCCCTAATTACATTTCACTTTGAAAACATTTAGGACCTTTACATATGTCTAAAAAGGTTTAAGGCTTTTAAAGAGAAAACCTAAAAATAAAAACCCCAAAATGCACTTTGCCTGGAGTTAATTTCAAAATTGATTTTAAAAATCTTCCCTATATAATTCTCCTTTGGCAATTGTCCATCCCTACAGGCCTCCATCATGAACATTGACATGATGGTGAGGAGGAGGAGCAGGAGGATGTTATCCATTAATTTGTGTCCAATTCTCCATCATGAACATTGACATGATGGTGATGATGATAAGGAGGAGGAGGAGGAGGAGGAGGAGGAGGATATCCATTCATTTGTGTCCAATTCTCCATCATGAACATTGACATGATGGTAATGATGATAAGGAGGAGGAGGAGGAGGATGTTATCCATTCATTTGTGTCCAACTCTTGGTGATTCTATGGTCCAGCTATCTCCCTGTCTTCTGATCTTGTACTACTTCTTTGAGTTGTTCTATGCTCTGGCTGGAGTCAGCTTTCATGGTGTCCAGCCACTGTGTTCTTTTGCAGCCTGATTTCCTTTTACCACCAACTCTTCCAAGCATAATTGCTTTTTCCAATGAATTCCCCTGCATGACATGAGCGAAGTAACTGAGAATCAGTTTCATGATGTTGCCTTCTAGAGACATGTCTGGTATGATGTGTGGACATTGACATGGATGAGTTATTTCTAAATTTGTTATCAGAAAAAGTAACACCTTCACCTTTCACCAACTCCAATTCAATGCCTGATCCACAATTGGGTCCCCCTCGAAGCTGCCAATCTGAAAAAACTGAAATCTAGAAAGCATTTACAGAAAGCTCACCAGCTGTACCTTGCTATAGCCAGCTTTAGGGAGACACATTCAGCTCTCTAAAACTTTTCATTGTTGGCTTCAGTGCTTCCCAAACATGGATAAATTATCCCAAATTGGGTAAAAGTGGTTTTTCTTTGAATAATGACACATAAACCCATATGTTTTTCTGTGCAGTTATACCTACAGTAGTAAAACAGACTTTCTGGTAAGCTGTTTTAGGTAATGAAAGAAAATGTTTGGAAAACAGTGGTTTAATTTAACAGAAAATACAGTAATTTCCCTACCCATTGCCAACTAGTCAGCTGTTTGAGAATTGAAACAGATAATCGTTTTGGTGTTATAGATAATTAGGATATGGGAAGAAGATATCTATGTATATATAAAAGCAAAACCATTCACGCCATAATCACAAAATCTCCAGAACCTTAAAGCCTACAAACATGAAATTTGCTATGTATGTTCCTCTTGACTTCTAGGTGCTCACTAAGAAATGGTTTTTTGAAATGACCATCAGAGCATTAATATTTCATAAACAGTATTATATTCACACACTCTAATGCTAAGGAGTTAGACGTTCTACTCTCCCTCCTCACCTGAAAGGAACTCTGTCCCAACTGCCAGTTGCCTTATATTAACACACTCTGATGCTACCCCTTCGCTAAACCAAGCATGGGCATGGCCAGAGCGTGACTCATCTGGCCTGTGGGCTGGGACATTCTACTCCCCCTCCTCCTCTGTTCCAACTGCTTTATATTAACACGCTCTGATGCTACGGAGTTACACATTCTACATTAAGTTTCAGGCTTTAAGTATCAATTTATCAAGCCCAATCACATAGTTTCATAGCGAAGCACGGGCGTCTAGCTAGTTGTTTGATATACTTTAATGGAAGGTGATAACTTACTAATATTGTTTATACTTGCTGTGATGAAAGTTATGTTACTTCTTTCTATATTTCTTTTTCCTTATTATATTCCTACTTTTCTCTTTCTTCTCTATTCTTCAAATATAAACAGCTTTAAATATTTGGGAAGCATCATCTTGAGTGATGGGTCTTTGGACAAAGAAATTGACTTCAGAATCAGCAAGGGCAGCTAGGGACTGGAATGGCTGTGTAGTAGAGTGCTCAATCAACACAACATCCGTATCTCCACAAAGCTAAAAGTCTATAGAGTTGTACTTATTGCCTCCTACATGGATGTGACTCACGGACTCTATATTGAAGGCACATCAAACAACTGGATAAATTTTATATATGCACTCTCTGATCCATTCTTGACATCTGTTGGCAAGATTGTGTCTCCATCCTGGAGGGTTTGGATCATGTGCAATCGACCAGCATTGAGTCCCTGATGATCAGAGTCCAGATGAGATGGATAGGACACATCATCAAAATGGATGACTGCCATATATCTCCCCAGTTTCTCTATAGTGTACTGGAGTCTGGGAAGAGATCTTAATATTGGCCACACAAGCACTACAAGACACTAAGGAACCTTACCCCACTGTGACATCCAGCCAAGGGACTAGAAGCTGCAGTGGCTGACAGAACCTGCTGGCAAGCCTGAGGCAATGAAGCCTCCACCAGCTTTTAAAATGGTTGTTGCCCAAAACTAATAGTAAACTGTGAGCAGCAACATAAAATAACACTTACGGTTACTACAACAATGGACTTCCAGGACCCCCCACTGTGCTAGACCCTGTGCTCCTGTACTGGGACTGCAGAGCCACTTCCATGTCCGAAGATGAACTGCACAACATAGTATCTTCTTTCTATCTATCATCCATCCATCTATCTATCTATCTATCTATCTATCTATCTATCTATCTATCTATCTATCTATCTATCTTTCTTTCTTTCTTTCTTTCTTTCTTCTTCCTTCCTTCCTTCCTTCCTTCCTTCCTTCCTTCCTTCCTTCCTTCCTTCCTTCCTTTCTTTCTTTTTCTAAATTTAGTTTGTATTAGATTTTACTATTACATGGTACCTTGATACTCAACTGCTTTAAAATTCATTGAATTTGGTACTCAATGCATTTTGACACAAACATTTTGTCCCAGTATTTATCGTTCGTTTAGGACTCAGTGCACAAACTAGAACTTGTTGATGCCTTGTGACTCACTACATTATTCCTTATAGGAAAAAATTGTTTGGTGCTCCTCATTTTTGGTACTCATCATGCCTACCAGAACCGATGAATGATGAGTACTGAGGTATCTATCTATCGCTTAAGAACGGAGCCAAAATTGAAATGGTAACTGAAGAAATGCAAGTAATAAAAGAACACTGAATCTCTGCAATTTGGGTGATTTTGAAAGCATCACAATTTAAGATGCTAATAAGGATGATAAGAAAACCAATTGAGCCTTTCACATTTGGTGGTCAAAATGACACCATAAATAAAAGGAAACTATACATTCATTCCTTGATGTAGCATTATACAGTAAATTTTATTAAATTTGTCCACATTTTCACATCTCCGCTTTCTAGTTGAGAGATACATCATAGCTAAGTATGTTAATAAAACTTCTTGGATATTATTTTTCATGCAACGTATACACTGCTGTTTAATCGTAGATCATGAGGGATCCAGATGGCTTGTTTCAAGGAAGTGCTTCTTTGGCAATGATATTTTGGAAAAAGAAAAAAAAAGTTTCCTCCCACGCTATCAATCACTGGAGCTGTCAAATCTTTCCAGCTGCAATTACATTGCACTGCAGCAAAGAATGGGTGCTTGCACAAGTTTCATGAATATCTTTCTAGACAAGGGCCGCAAGATCAGTCATGACAAATTCCTTTATCCAATGGATACCGTTTCTGGGTCTTAGATGTTATAATTAATAACTACTGATGTGCATGAGAATTAGATTATTGAGATACATTCTATGTGGCCCTGCCTTTGAAAATTTTTCAGAAGTTTCAGTTGACCCCAAGAACAACTGCCATTGCTAATTGATGCAAGTGGTGGGAACATATTCTTCTAGCTTCAAAATGAACTTCATTGACTACCACTTCTGAGCAGAATTCAAAGTGTTGGTACTTATCTTTAAATCCTTATGGATTTAAGTTGCAGATAGCTGAAGAGGTGCTTGGTCAAATAAACTTGCTTGCACAACAGGATTGCATTCAGAAGTGTTGGATGTCCCTTGTTCTTACCAGTTAAGACATGATAATTCTGAAGAAGGTGTTCTCTATTGTGAAATCCTACAAGGTCAGGCAAATATTCCTTTGTCTTTACAGAGCCAGTATGTTGTAATAGTCAAAGAGTTAAGTTAGGGCTACAGAGAGTCAAGCTTAAGAGCACTGTCAGCTAAAAAACTAATTGGATGACAATCCAATGTGGGGACAATTACTATATCAACCCTGAAGCCATTTTGGGAGCATCTTCAGGGCTGCCACAGCAAGACCAGTTGGAGCTGTGGGAACATGAGTGGGGAGATAGAGATAGATAGGGGATGTGTAGCCAAAATAACATTCTTTCCCATGGGAGCCAAGGACGCTCCACCAGGTGTTAGAAAGGCGTGGACAAAAGCCAGCCAGAGTTGGGACTGCGATCTGATTGGAACATGTGATGGATGTGTGATCTGGGAGAACGAACTTTGGGTTTTGATTTGGATGGGGAAAACCTCGGGTCCTTCAGAGTTGGGTTTTCACCAGCTGTGCCAATATGACATTCTAATAAATTCATACTTTGAGGAAATTCTAGGCCTCAAAGTTTTGATTGCTTTGAGTCTGTTACTTGGAACCTTGATATACTATTTATTAATGTTATATTGATCTCAGGATAATTGGGAAAAATTAGAAGGAGCACTATATATGGTATACCTTGAACTTCTAGAAGTAATGTGCAACACAACTTTAAGAAATCAATAATAATAGTAATTGAATTGTGTATTTATTGCTGATGTGGATTATATCCAAATTTGGACCTGGCATTTGCAGGTCTTTGGGAATTAATTAAAGTTTACTCACATCTAAGTTGGTGTTCTATGATTCTTACAGTTTTTGAGTAGTACTGGGACAGAGAATAGAATGGAATGGAATGGAATGGAATGGAATGGAATGGAATGGAATGGAATGGAATGGAAT
>WNWU01000011.1:12122190-12133002 GCA_012654045.1 Ptyas mucosa | reverse complement strand
ATAGAATAGAATAGAATAGAATAGAATAGAATAGAATAGAATAGAATTCTTTATTGGCCAAGTGTGATTGGACACACAAGGAATTTGTCTTGGTGCATGCACTCTCAGTGTAGATAAAAGAAAAGATACATTCGTCAAGAATCATAAGGTACAACACTTAATGATAGTCATAGGGAACAGATAAGCAATCAAATCATATTAGGAAACAATCACTATAAATCGTAAGGATACCAGCAACAAGGTTACAGTCATACAGTCATAAGTGGGAGGAGATGGGTGATAGGAACGATGTTAAGATTAATAGTAATGCAGATTTAATAACTAGTTTGATAGTGTTGAGGGGATTATTTGTTTAGCAGAGTGATGGCGTTCGAGAAAAAACTGTTCTTGTGTCTAGTTGTTCTGGTGTGCAGTGCTCTATAGCATCGTTTTGAGGGTAGGAGTTGAAACACTTTCTGTCCAGGATGCAAGGGGTCTGTAAATATTTTCACAGCCCTCTTTTTGACTCGTGCAGTATACAGGTCCTCAATGGAAGGCAGGTTGGTAGCAATTGTTTTTTCTGCAGTTCTAATTATCCTCTGAAGTCTGTGTCTGTCTTGTTGGGTTGCAGAACCAAACCAGACAGTTACAGAGGTGCAGATGACAGACTCAACAATTTGTCTGTAAAACTGTATCAGCAGCTCCTTGGGGAGTTTGAACTTTCTGAGTTGGCATAGAGTAGTACTGGCAACACTTTTGGGACTGTCTCTGCCTGAACTAACATTTTTTGGACCAAAGATAGCATTTGGAAATGTAGGTCGAACTTGTATATTAGTCCTGAACTAGTAGTTTTTGGTAGGAAGAAGTATGGTATCCAGGAAACTTATTTATTATTAACAGTTAATATATTATTCTAAAGCAAATATATTTTATATGTTTTTTTTAACTGGACAATATGCTATTATTTTTCGCAGAGGCGGCTTTTAATTAGCAGAGCTCATAAGCTTGCCTCTTGTCTTTCTAAGAAATGACATTTCAGTATTTTGTCAACATTTCATGAAAATGTTGACAAAATATTTAAGGAATAATTTGGAGCACACTTTTGTATTACAAAAATCAAAACTAACTAAAATTGGTAGGGCAGTGATTTGCAGAACGTTCATTAAGTATCATCATTGGCCACCATGCTGAGAGTAATTTTAGTAATTTAATTTAATTTAATTTAGTAATTTTAGTCCTAAAGGAGATCAGTTTGAAAAAGCTGGTCAACCACAAATCACTCCTCTAGAGGAGATACTTTGATAATATCTTCCTATGTGGACTTTTGGACAAGAGGTCCTGATACAATTGTTATCTTCCTATCAGCCTAAGCCTAGATCAGACCTTGAAATAAATTAAATTGCTGAAATGACTGAAATTATTAAGAGTGGAATTTACTTAAGAAATAAACTGACAGACCCAGCTACCAGCTTTTCTCTAGAACACACCATAAAATCCATCATTTACAGCCAGACATTGCAATACAATTGCATTTGTTCAGATCCATTCAGTAAAAGCATATAACCAATAGACTTAGAGTAGTCATTGCTTAAAGTTCAGAACCTGCCCAATGAAGGTAAATATCAGATCAGCAGGATCACAATGATTTTAAGACTTGATCTCCTGCGTGAAAAAAACAGAAGAGAAGCCATCATCAACCATCAATGAACTACTACAGCCTACCTTCAATAATTACATTTCCATTTTGGACATGGGAATCTAACTCTGCAGGAGACTCAGATGCCAACATTTTCCCATGGCTATTTAACAACATTATAATATGTCCTAATGCTGGCACTTGTAATTACAGCAATATACTCTTGTCCTTAATGTTGTTTATGTCATCATTTGCCTTGCAACTCTTTCTAATGGAGAAATTACCTAATCTCTATACAGAATAAGCAATGGGCACAAATGTATCAGAAATGACAGTGTACCAAAAGAACAAAAAAAATTATTTTTTTTTTTGACTAGCCTTAGAAGCTGGATTTTTACATCTCTAAGTAAATATTCAGGTATTTAGAAGATTTAACATCATTTGACAGGGATAAAGCAAAGATCATGTTTCTTACCATAACAGGTCGATTAATTATTCAGTACAAATATGTGTCATACCCAACTGTTAGTTTGTTTAGAAGCAATATATATAATTCTCATCACTGCCTTCCTCTTGTCCTTTAACCCTTTCATCATTTCCCACTCAACAATGTTGTGGATGTGTACATCACTGTTATTTGTATGGCTGATTTTCCCTTGGTGAACTTGCCCAGTTACTTAAATCAGTGGAGAGTATCTTCTGAAGATGACCCACTAATGGAAGCTCAACGGTTGGTAAACTACTTCTTCTCTGGGATTCTTGGACTACAGAATGTACATATAGGTAGTCCCTGATTTGCAGCCATTCATTCAACAACAACTGTTCAACGGCACTGTAAACAATGATTGAAGGGTGGTCTTCACACTTTTGCAGTGAGTGGTCAAGTGATCAAAATTCAGGGATTTGGCAACTGGCATGTGTTTACCAATGCTTATAATGTCACAGGGTCACTTGTGTTTGCCATTTGTGATTTTCCCAGCCAGTTTCCAACAAGCAAAGTCAATGGGGGAAGCCAGATTCACAGAATAACAATGTGATTCGTTTAATGACTGCAGTAGTTTACTTAACAAGCATGGCAAAAAAAATGGTCATAAAGCTGGATGTGACTCATTTAAAACTGCCTCACTTAGCAACGGAAATTCTGATGCCAGTTGTGTTTTCATAAATCAAGGATTTCTTGTACTTCCTAAAGAGGTTTATTGGGCTCCCAGTATCTGGGGAGGTGATAAAAACCCATCTCTTCACCAAACATCTACCTATTAAATATTTTAATGATGAGTTTCATTTGCATTTTATTAATTTTGTTTTATTGTATAGTTTTTAATGTTGTAAACCACCTTGGAAGAAAGGCACAGTATAAATTCAATACATTCATGAGAGGGCTCTCTATGCATTTGATGAAATTACGTACCAATGTTTGAGATGCCAGTGAACTTTTTATTGTTTCGAGTCAAGAGGATAGATTAAAATATTCCATCCATAATCCTGATGAAAGACAATCTTGATATTTTACTTCTGGCAAGTTGTGGGAAAGATGTTGCATCCTTACACAAGTTTAAAAGGGGAAAAGGTGGATGTGAATAGATTTACTTACGAATTTAGCATATGGCATATCATACATGGACTTACGATATAAATTAACATTTCAACAAGATTAGTAGAACCCAATAAAATATAAATGTTAAAGAGGCCGGTTGCAGTCGCAGACGCGCCGCTACCCGGCAACACGGAAGCGCCTCCCATTGGCTGAGACGTGACAGCTCAGCCGGCGGGAGAAATAAGCAGGCGCCATTGGCTGTTCCCTTTTGACAGCTGCTATATAAATAGCAGCCGTGACTGAAAGTTGTTGTTGTTGCCGTTCTATCTTGTTCTGGTTGCCTGTTAGTTGTTGTCTCAATAAAAGAGATTTCTCTTCAGCCGTTTGCCTCAGTTTCCCTACTTTGTTCTCTTGATATAGAACAAGGCCTATGTTCAAATATAGGTAGTCCTCCACTTACAACAGTTCACTTAGTGACCATTCAAAATTACAACAGCACTAAAAAAAGCAACTTATGACCGTTTTTCACACTTACGATCGTTGTAGCATCCCCATGGTCAGAAGATCAAAACTGAGATACTTGAGAGCTGATTCACATTTATGACCGATACAGTGTCCCGGGGTCATGTCATCACCTTTTATGACCTTCTGACAAGCAAAGTCAATGGGAAAACCAGATTCACTTAACAAACATGTTTCTAATTTAAAAAACTGCAGCAATTCACTTAACATCTATGGCAAGAGAGGTCGTAAAATGGGGCAAAATTTGCTTAACACGTTTCACTTAGCAACAAAAATGTTGGGCTCAATTGTGGTCGTAAGTTTATTTATTTATTTATTTATTTAAAATTTATATACCGCCCTCCTACCAAGTTGAGGACTACCTGTATCAATGTCTAGGCCAGTGATGGCTAACCTTTTTGCCATCGCGTGCCAGGAGGGGAGCGCGGGGAGGGTCACACGTGTGCATGCCCACACCCATAATTCTATGTGCCCCACACATGCGTGCAGACACCCCCCCACTCCCTCCGCTCTTGGCACACGATGGCCCGGCAGGTCTGTTTTTCTTTCTCACCTGG
Source organism: Ptyas mucosa (assembly GCA_012654045.1). NCBI lineage: Eukaryota > Metazoa > Chordata > Lepidosauria > Squamata > Colubridae > Ptyas > Ptyas mucosa. The sequence continues at coordinate 12,128,771 of WNWU01000011.1, read as the reverse complement.
CTCCAAGGCCTCTCTAGGAGTCTGGGGAAGGCGAAAATAGCCTTCCTCACACACACACACCCGGAGGTCCTCTGGAGGCTGAAAACAGGCTGTTTGACAATTTCCAGTGGGACCGGTAGCTGTCAAATGGCCAGTTTTCGGCCTCCAGAGGACCTCCGGGGGGGTGGGGAAGGCCGTTTTTGCCTGCCCCAGACTCCTAAAAGAAGCCCTGAAGCCAGGTGAGAAAGAAAAACAGGCTTCCCCACCCCTCCACCCCACCCCCAGGGTCTCCAGAGGCAGGAAATAACCTGTTTCCCTACTTCTGGTGGACCCAGAAGACTTGAAAATCAGCTGGCTGGTGCACACATGCGCACCAAAGCTGAGCTTGCGTGCCCACTGATATGGCTACACGTGCCACCTGTGGCACACGTGCCATAGGTTCGCCATCAGGGATCTAGTCCATCTAACCACTGAAACACCTAGATGAATAGATGTATTTGTATACATTCTCTCTATATAAAATTGTGAATTTGTGAATAGATGTGTTTGTCTACAAAGTTAATATAGTCTACAAGGTTAATACAGTGACTGACAGGTCTGTTGGCTTTTTTAAAGATATCTATCTATCTATCTATCTAAAAAGTTTGGTCTGCTTAGAGCTGAAGATTAGTTGTATTTATGTGAAACTTTTTACGATGACCATGTGCTCAGCAATACTGTATGAACCCTTCCTGCTACCAAGAAGTCCTGTGGAAAAAATGGTCTGTTGCAAGCATGCAAAGTGTTTATTGTTATTTTATTTTTCTTTAACCAAAGCCTTTTCTTTCCTGCTCCTAAAGGTTATAAAGCATATGCCAACCCCATATCATATGACCCAGATTTGCTCCCAAATAATTTACAAAGATATTCATTTTTTAAAAACAGACTAAATTTGACAGACTAGATTTGACAAATCAGAACGCTATCCTGAAAACAGAATTTAACAGGCAGGGGACATACCACATACCCTGCAAATCTCCGGTGTTGACATATAGTTTCCAAAGGGATGTTCAGATATGACTTCTGAGTTTATCAGTAAGCGTGGATTTCTGACACATCCACTGATGAGAAATATTGCTTTCAGCCGAACTTTGTTCCTCTGTTTGTCACGGGGCCAATGGCCTTTGAAGTCTTGTTTGCATTCCGCTATTAGAGCCTCTGAAAGGAGCTATCTTTGATAAGGGCCTGCTGACACGTTAGGAAATAAAGATGATTGATTGCTTCAGCAATCAATTGTGTGATTCTTGGGGAAGATTCCTGCTGCGCTGCCCATTATTATTTCTACCGTGGGCAATTGTCTGTAACTTTTATCTTGCATGACCTCATGTTTAAAAAGAAAAGAGACTATCCCACTCTCCAAAACCCCCCTCTGATTTCCAGTTTAAACAAATGACATCAGAAAGTAAAGTATAAAAATTTACCCTGTTAGGTGTCGGCAAGATGTTGAATTGAGTCTGGCCAATTTTCGGGCTGCTTTTAGACTTTGAAATGTTGGGCTCTGAAATTAGCCAGCCAAAACAGCTCAGGCTTAGTTGTTAGCCCTCTCGCCATCTGTTTCAGGCCAAGGACACCTAGACTAGTGAAGAATTGCCTTGTATAACTGTTTGGAAGTCCTAGCAATGTCAGAGGCCCAACTTTTTATGATGTAGATCTAATAAAAGTGCAATAATACTTTTATCAGCATGCTGTCAAAAAGGCAACGAAAATAAAGTTTCATTAAAATGTATGATTTTGCAATGCCCTAAAGTGATGATGTTTTGGGAGGATACTCCCCCGTTTCCCTGAAAATAAGACATCCCCTGATAATAAGCCCAATCGGGCTTTAGAGCGCATGCGCTAAAATAAGCCCCTCCTAAAAATAAACCCTCCCTGAAAATATTTAAATGTATGCACAGCCGGTCCCCGCCATTTCCTCTGGTTTCCTCCACGCACCCCAAAATAATAAAACCTACCCAAAAATAAGGCCAAGTGCTTATTTTGGGGTTCAAAAAATATAAGACAGGGTCTTATTTTCGTGGAAACACAGTATTAATTTGATTTTGAGATGAGGTTTAGTATTTCTTAGGTATTCACGTTGTTTTGAATTATATACCTATTATATACTTTCAACCATAATGGGGCCTATTTATCATGGTTCTAAATTGTTACAGTAGAAAAATGGGTCCTATCCAGTGGTGGGATTCAAATAATTTAACAACCAGTTCTCTGCACTAATGATTTCTTCCAACAACTGGTTCACTAAACTGCTCAGAAAGTTAACAACCGGTTCTCCCAAAGTGGTGAGAACTGGCTAAATCCCACCACTGGTCCTACTCAATTTTATGATATTTTTTGTGATTGTTGTTAAGTGAATACTGTAGTTATTGAGTGAATGCCATGGTCGTTAAGCAAATCAATCTTTGCTATGGGCGCAGGTTTGCTGGAAACCAGAAGTAATGCTGGTTTTGAGCAAAATTGTCATAAAATGTGGTCATATGACTGCAAGATGTGCAAGGAGAGAAGCAACCTAGAACTAAGAAGAAATTTCCTGACCATTAGAATGTGCACCACTCAGGTGACCCTGATGACACATATAAACCTGCGGGTGACCTTAATGATCCGCTAAAAGAATGCAAATGACCAACTGTGTGCAAGGAGTATAAATCCTTCCATTCCTCACCAGCTGAAGAAGCTTCTTGGATGAGAAGCAAAACGTCTTCAGAGAAAAATTAGAAAGTCCAGTTGTCTCTTGAAAAAAAGCACCTTTGGGACAACCATGACCTGGATGACTGAGAATCTCCATAGACAGACCATTAGAACAATTAATCAGTGGAACAACTTGCCTCCAGAAGTTGTAGATGCTCCAACACTGGAAGTTTTTAAAAAGAGACTGGACAACCATTTGTCTGAAATGGTAAAGCAGGGGGTTGGACTAGAAGACCTCCAAGGTACCTTCCAACTCGGTTATTTTGTTATTCTGTAAACAGCCACAAATATGGCCAGTTGCTGAGTGCTCAAAGCTTGTTCACATGACATCCATCAAAATGGATGAACCATCAAAATTGTGAATCTGTATGGTTTGGTCTTGGTACTTTTGTGGTGATTGTCATAATCCATGGCATTGTGAATTTTTTTCCAGAATAATTGAACTACTAAATTGTATTTGGAAAACTGGTGGCATTGTTGTGCATTTTGGCACATCTAAACATCCAAATATGGGACAAAGTCGCTTTCCTTTCATTTGCAAGGTTTTATAGTAGCTCTTCAGTATTCTTTTGGGGGGCGGTGAAGTCAATAACTACTCAAGGGGAAATGTTGAAATGGATAGCTAAGCATATCTTGTATATCTGAAAAGGTCCTAAATATTTGGAATGATTTTATAGGTTACTTCATATCAATCTGTGAAAAATGTCACAAAACAGAAGGGACACCGATCAATCAACTGGAACTTGAGAGAGTAAATTAACAAGTTTTACTACTCAGCGTGTGAGAAATGGGTCACTAAGCATGACTGAATTTTAACAGTCCTATCGCATTTAATGAGACTTTTTCATGATTTTGCAAATGGAGTTTCAATGGTCAGCTAATCTGCCCTTCACCATTGGAGGGAGAGCTGTGTCTAGAAGAAATTTGCCATTGTTACTTCTCCCTCTGATGGCTAATAGCAAGATGGTGTTTGAAATTTCTGTGGGTGATTTCCAATTTCATTTGAACCTAGTGCACTCCCATTCAATCACATTGCATCACTCATCTCGGCTAGCAAAAATGCAGTTTAATGTTTGTTTATTAAGAATCGGCAAATAACCAAACAGTTAACTGGCAAAAAAATGAGATGAAAAGAATGCAGAAGCAGGGAGAAAGAGATGAAAAATAGACAAGAATTAATATTATCTATATCTATAGGTAGCGCTCAACTTACAGCTGGTTGCTTAGTGACTGTTCAGAACCAGGGGTGGGTTTTACTTATCTTTACTACCGGTTCGCAACAGGGCCGTGCATGTGCTCTTCTGCACATGCGCAGAAGCATTTTGATGGTGTCAGGGTCAGTGGGCGGAGCCTCCCACCGGTTTTTACTACTGGTTCTATAGAACCGATACGAACCGGGGACAACCCACCACTGGATGTACCATCCCACAGATACTTATGACTCTGGTATGAAGTTCTGACAGACCCCTCCATCCCTTGTGGGATCTTAGCAACTGGGTTGCATTTACACACATTTGCAGTCACATGAACAAGTTTTATGATAGTTATTGATTCATGGTTTTTGGCAAAACTGGCTCATAGTGAACCATTGGCTCACTTAAGAACCGTGGCATTTGCTTAACGACAAAAAGGTCAGAAAATTGGGTTGATCACATGGGTGACCCAATTTACAACTGTCACAACTTACGACCATGATGGGTGGGCTTCGTTAGAGTCATAACTCAAGAACTACCTGCATGTTATCAAAAGAACAGAATTTTCCAAAGCCACTGAAAACAACACCGTAGGTGATTAGCACAGATAGTTCCAAAATGAGTAACCTTTGTTATTTCAGTTTTAAGCCTCTCTGTACATAACGGCAACAGAATAGAGGTAGAAAGTAGGACACCTGGTGATCTCTCCTTGATTCTGCACCATTAAGTGCATTAATTTGGCAGATAGGGATGATATACCCAACAGATGGCGTAGAAGAATGGAAGTTTCCACTGCGACTGAAGGTGACTGGGAAGGAAGAATGACACTTTCCCCTCTGTACATCATGTGCTTATCTTAGTTCCTTCCAGCTGTCAGGCCCCCAGAACTAAGAAAGACAGGCAGTGTTACTTCTAAGCAGTTTCCTTCATTATTCCTCACCTATAGACAGAGGCCTTGCCAAATTAAAGCAACTATTTGCATCTCTATAGATATATTCTGAGAATTGTTAGGGAGGAACCTTCTTAACTTTCTTTCTCCCAACCAAATCATCTAAACTTCATTGCCTCTTTGCTCTTTGGAATGCAGCCCCTCCCTCCTGGGAATCCAGATTACATTACGCCACACCACTTCCTAAATTGATATTTGTATTTTGAAAATAAAACATGTTTGCAATCTTTGCTGTGAGAGAAGAAGAAAATAAGGAAAGGCATGAACAATGCATTTGATTAAATAATTGTGTACATTAAATTTGAAAAAGTGAATGAAAACAGGTTTTGTGTTTACTGGCTCCACCTGAATTTTGGAGTATGGCTTTAGTGTGTCATCTAAAGCCATCTTTCACTCCAAAAACAGAGAGGGTTTTATCCAGTAGTGAAATTCAAATTTTTTTATTACCTGTTCTGTGGGCGTGGTTTGGTGGGGGTGGTGTGGCTTGGTGGGGATGGCTTGGGGGCATGGCAGAGGAAGGATATTGCAAAAACTCCATTCCCACCCCACTCTGGAGCCAGCCAGAGGTGGCATTTGCCAGTTCTCTGAACTACTCAAAATTTCCGCTACCAGTTCTCCAGAACCTGTCATATCCTGCTGGATTTCACCCTTGGTTTTATCATACTGAAGCAAGAGCAAAATTGTACTTTCAAGCTCTAGACCTTATCTAGCTTCTTCGGCATTTCTGTTGTAGGACAAATCTCCCTCAGAAATTTCTCCAAACAATCATTTAAACCAAAGATCAGTAGACCATTCTATTGGTTTATTATAGTACCAGAAGCAGCAGAAACAAACTTAAAAGGATATAGGGACTCAACTCTATTATATAAATTCATGTTCATTATAATATAAATATTCGTATAGCAAGATATCCTTCTTCCCCTCCTTCCCTCCCTCCCGCCAACTCAAGGCATTGTACAATAATACCGTAAGAACTTTATATCCCACTAGGAGACAGTTAAAGCCATGAAGATTGATTGGCTGTAGCAATATATTTGATATGCATGCTGATGAGGTAAAGAGGGTGACACTACAAAGACAATAGTTCAATCACAAAGGTTGTGTTCTTTGAATAACGGTTGCTATTGATATGCTACTTTCCAGTTGTTATCTCCCAGGGTCTTGCTTCTCAGCACTGTTCCCATTTCCTAGTGCCCCGAAAAGCAATCTTTGTTTCTAAATATTTATAGCTGACCTGACAGTTTCATTTTTCTTTGTGAAAGTGACTCTAAAGAGAGGATAATCTACTTGCCTTACCTGATGCCGTTTTCTTTTCAGCATACCCTGTTGCTCATCGTTGTTTGCAAAGGAATCCTGTTTATGGGCAGAGTAAAATCCGCCCTGTTAAAACATGCTTATTCTATTTTTACAGCCTAACCTGGATCAATGGGATTCATGATCAGCACTGGCAGAATGGTACGAGTTACAAACTAGAATAATTCTTCAGGCAAGTATGTCCTTTTGGACATAACCCTCACACCCAAACAACTGCTTGCACATACAAGTCTTTTGCAGGCAACTATGCTCACCAGATGGACACGATGAAGGCATCATCAGACGTTTCAAGAAGATGGGTACTTCACAGTTAACAAGACGTTGGTGTTCAGGAGTGTTCAGGAAAGTGGACAAGCCAGAAGTTAAAACAAACCTTGAGAGATAGAGATAGAGAGAGAGAGGGGGAGGGAGGGAGGGAGGGA
>WNWU01000011.1:12112085-12122090 GCA_012654045.1 Ptyas mucosa | reverse complement strand
ATCTATGTATCTATGTATCTATGTATCTATATATCTATATCTATATCTATATCTATATCTATATCTATATCTATATCTATATCTATATCTATATCTATATCTATATCTATCTATCTATCTATCTATCTATCTATCTATCTATCTATCTATATTCTTCTTGATTCTGAAAAGCCAAGCACCTTCAAGTTGTCTTTGGAGTGTTGATTTAAAGAAAGAATGCATAGGGCAAGCTTTGAAGATGGAAACATCTGTTCAAATCAAATGTGAACCAGATGTGTAATCATTCACGTGCACATACACGCAGGCAAACAGAGAGGGTCTGTAGAAAAAAGACCTCAAGAGTGCCTTCAGACATCTCTGTTTGTAAGATGGGTCAACATTTGACCCACATTGCATGGGAAAGCTTTTCAGGAAAAACATCTGTTGACATCATGGATGTCAAGCGATACGTTTCCTGTTTCCCAGCTGAAAATCTGAACGCCTTGAGCAGCTCAATCGGCTGTCTTGATGTCTCTTTAGATGCCAATTCATTTATGGTTTTTGCAACTCTTCACTGAAGTTGCTGGCACCTTCCCAACTGCTTATGATCCTGCATAAAGTACAGTATATAGCATAACATTAATAAGAGTGTTTGCTGTGGCTAATGTAGAAAGACTTCAGTTCAAAGTCTTGTTCAGCCATCAACCCACCTGATTCACTTTGGGCCACATACTATTACTTAGCATAATTTCCCAAAAGAGTTGTTTCAAGCCCAAAATGAGGGAGATGGGGGGAGAAAGGAAGAGAACCATGTATATCTTTGAGCTTCTGGCAGCATATGAAATGAAGAATGTGCATTTAATAGATATGAATAACCAATTATTAATAATTGCAAGGAAATAACCATATTAACAAAAAAAATGGCCGAACAAGAATACCTACACTGATGCATGACCAGATAAACAAATGTAAAACCCATATTAAGGCAATATTTTTATTAGACTCAAGCACAAGTCTGTGCTGATTTTTAAATTTAACTAAATGGGAAGATTTTGAAACATAAAGAAATGTCTGATTGGCTTTAAAAACAGAAAGATCTTTAGTCCTCAGTTTGTCTTCTGCTATTGGCAAAGTTCACAGGTCACAAAACCAAAAAAAAAAAGGACTTAAATCAGAAAATACAGCTAATTTGTCTTGTATTACTAGAGAGGATCACATCTTCAGACTATAAAATCTTTCTTCAGATTGTAGTCATTCAATTTTATCAACCTAGATGTCCCTTCAAGAGATTTCTAGATGAAAGAGAAGGATGTATATACATATAAAAGAGTCACTTTTAGCGAGATGCACAGCTATATACAGTAAATGTGATAGATAGATAGATAGATAGATAGATAGATAGATAGATAGATATCCATGTTTCTTCAAAAATACATTAAAATGTATAAAATACATAAAAATACATCTTATTTTCTTTTGACCCCCGAAAAAACAGCTAGGCCTTTTTTCAAGGGGTGTCTTAATTTCCCCCCACGTGCCTCGCCTGGCCACTGGGCCACTTCTTTGGGGGCCAAAAAGAGCAAGTGACATGACCCACACTCCTCGCCTGGCCACCGGACTGCTTCTTTTGCGGCTGAAACGAGCAAGCAATGCGACCCACGCTTCTTTCGTAGCCAAAAAGAAAGCGAGAGAGAAACCCATGCGCCTCACACACCCTTGCCTACCTGTACCGGTCACTCCAGCTATCGGTAGCCATCTACCCGAAAAAGCCTGCCGTCGTCCACTCCGGCAAGCTGGCCACGCATGTGCTTAAATAGGGCCAAATTTTGGGGGCGGGGCTTAATTTTAACACATGCACACAAAACAGTGCTGTCCCTTCTTTTTGGGATGGGTCGTGTTTTAGGAGAAATATATATATGTTCCTTCCCATATTTGGGTAGACCAAGTTGCTTCGATAGAAAACACACACACACACACACACACATATACAGCAACTTGCACTAGAGATAAAGAAGGATGAAAGTAAAAATCGTGGTGGAAACACAGGTAGTTAAAAAGCAGACAGACTTTCTGCCTTTTATGTTGGAGGTTAGAGATTTTCAGTCATATGAAGGAGGAACAGCATAGTCTTCTCTGTGCTACCCTACCTACTAAACACCGACCATCCAGGATTCTTCACTGGTTTTGTACATTAAGAACTCAGTCCTGCCTTCAGTCCTTCAAAGATCACATAAGACCAACACCAAAGTCTCCTTTGCCCTTTTCCTAATACTCCTGTTGCTGTTCTATCCAGTAACTTGCCCATTATCTAGAAGGGCCATCCTTCTAGAACTATCTCTAATTTTAAAGGTTCTCATAACTCATTTCCATGCCAACCCAACCAACCCTGAATTGCACTAGAGCCGTGATGGCGAACCTATGGCACGGGTGTCACAGGTGGCACGCGGAGCCATATCGGTGGGCACGCGAGCTCAGCTCTGGCATGCATGCGTGCGCCAGCCAGCTGATTTTCGGGCCTTCTGGGCCAATCAGAAGTAAGGAAACACATTGTTTTCGGTCTCCGGAGGGCCTCTGGGGGGGGTAGGGAAGGCCGTTTTTGCCCTCCCCAGGCTCCTAGAAAGGCTCTGGAGCCTGGTAAGAGCAAAAAACGGGCCTACCGGGCCCACCGTGCCATCATGTGCCAAAAACGGGGGGAGCACGGGGGGGCGGGGCACATAAAATTATGAATGTGGGCACACATGCGTGTGACCCCACCGCGCTCTCCCAGCTTTTGGCACACAATGGCAAAAAGGTTAGCCATCACTGCACTAGAGGAAGCTGGTCCTGAAATAGGAACACAACTGTGGACATCATTAAAAGATATGTCACAACAAAACCCCCAGATTCTTCTATTTCTTATCCTGCTTGCCAGCAAACCACTAAATTTGTGAATGTTTTTGGTAAAACTGAGTCTCCGTATCTGGCAAGTCAAACTGAAGAGTTATGAAAGTTTGGAATTCCATTCAGAAGGAAGTGTCATTAGCCCAGCTGCTTATGCTCATCAAGGAAGTTAATAGCTTTAAGGATCCAAACTTTTTCATTCTTATGACTGGCTTACTCATTTATTTCAATTATTTCTAATAAGACGTTATCCACTCCTCTTTAAAAAAAATTAAAAAATATTTATTTATATTTTTATTAAAATATACTTGGAAAAGAGTAATAAAGGGTAAAATTTTCCTTTCTGCTTTGAGTCCCAGACTAATGACAAATAATGAATTGTGTTGAATGTTGGCTTTCCTTTTTCCATGATCATAGTTATTCTCTAGTTATTCTCCTGACAACAGAACTTTTAATTTACTTTTTAAGTAAGGCTACATTTTTGTATTTCAGGGCATTCTAGACTCCTTCAAGAATTGCATGGATCTTTCACTAAACACTAAAGGTTCATCTCTACTCTAGTGTGAAAAGTCATTTAAAATTATCACAGAAACATGGAACCATAGAATTATGGAATACTAGAATCATAGATTAGGGAGGAATCTTCTAGTCCAAGCCGTTGCTCCATGCGTGATCCATCAGAACATCTTTGATAGATGACCATCCCAACTTTGTTTGAAGTCTAACAAAGGAAAGCTCACTACTACAGCTTGTTCCACGGGGAAGCAGCTTGTATGACTTTCAATGTCTAGTCAAGTTTTAATCCACTAGGTTTGGTTTTAATTCTGCATTTTGAGGCCATAGAAAATAAGTGCAGTTCTTCTCTCTGTGTCACTATTCTTCAGACATTTAAAAATTACCTTTCCCCACAAAAAAGGTCAGGGTTTTTTTTGCTTTTTAAAATTCCTTCCTTCCTTCCTTCCTTCCTTCCTTCCTTCCTTCCTTCCTTCCTTCCTTCCTTCCTTCTTATTTCAGGTATTTCATTATGGCTGGCGGGAGGCACACACACATGTGCAGTGGAGCTAAACTGGGGCGACAGCTCACATGCCATCAGAGAGGGCACTGCGTGCCACCTCTGGCATATGTGCCATAGGTTTGCCATCAGGGCTGTTGGCCAGTCATGAATAGCACCCTTCCAGGTTTCAGTGATGCCAATCATATCCTATTTGCCCATCTGAGGTAGGATCTCTCATTCTTCCTCTTTATTTCCCATATTCTGTTCATTGGCATAGAAACATCTGAGGTTTTACGTGGCATCATCTACTAATGTCTTTGTTGGCGTTCTTTGTGTGAAAGACTTAGTTCCCATTTTGGCTTTCTACTTTTCCTTTTGTGTCCCATTATCTTGGCCTTAGTACTTGGCTGCATATTCTTCCTTCTCCCTTTTGGACTTTAGCACTCTGCAGACAAGACTGGAGAGATGCCTGGCCAACACTTTCTTCTGAGTCTTTGTTAAGATGCCTCTTCCCAGGACTCTTTTGTGAAGATAAATCTAGGCCCTTGCCAGAGAACCTAAACTCTGCCCAGCAAAACCATCTATGTAAGCCAGTTGCTGCCTTCCTATTTTCTCTTCTTGCATCATGACACTCATTTGTAAGAACAGATAAACAACTCCTTGTGTCCCAGTTTCTATACCTTGCTGTTCATGACCTGTGATCCCCACATATTATTTTGAAGTCTTTCCTGAGCATAAAGATAAATAAAAGTCAGGGGAAAAATAGCTTCAATGTAGGGGTGCATGACAGTGTTTGGCTGATACTACTAAAGCTCGCATTCAAGAATGATACTTAGCATCCAATTTTGTTCATTCATTGTAGGAAAGATTTGATGGATTGTTCCCCCGTAGCTAATGGCTATTCATGTGGGTACAATAAGTGAATGTAGCTTATGCCTGAAAAAAAACCCACATGAAAGCTCAAACTGTACAATCTCTTTTTAGATTCCCTCACTCCACCCCTGGAATTGTCACAGATCTAGATATTGGGTACCTAGATATTGGGTACTCCACACATTGGACTATATCCAACAATGAAAGTGCAGTTCCATGACTTCCTCAAACTGCTCATAATAGTTGAGAGATTTCCTGAACAATATGAGATACAAGGTTGACCCTGAAAATTAACTAACCAACCAACCAACCAACCAACCAAAGAAAGAAAGAAAGAAAGAAAGAAAGAAAGAAAGAAAGAAAGAAACAAACAAACAAACAAACAAACAAACAAAGTTTTAGACCTCCATGGAAGGACAAAAGATTCATCAGGACATCACACAACTTACAAAACTTCCAGTATTTTTTCAATGATGTCATGATTTATATGAAATCATAGTGGTTTTACTGGTCACCTATATTTGGAATTGTAACATAGTGACGTTGTCAGGGTTCCAAGTAACAACCCCAACGAAAGAAGACTCCGAGGCTAGATGTTCTTCAAAGTTCCATTTTATTAGAGATGTCATATTGGCACATCTGGGAAAACCTGAATCTGAAAGCTTCCAGGTTTTCCCCACCCAAAAGAAAGTCCAAGTTCCTTCCCCTGCACCCACATATCTATCACATGGTCCAATCAATGCACCGTCCCAACTGGAGATGCCTCCCAGTCATGCCATTCCAGGTGCAGGGCACATGTCCTTGACTCTAAGAGAAAGGAATGTTATTATGGCTAGATATCTCCACCACTCTATGCAATCCCCCCTCCCAGTTTCCCACACCACTAAATATGGCAGCCCTGAAGATCCAAAGAAAAAGATGGCCTCTAGGGCTGACAGAAATAGTGCCTGATGCAGTCTTGAAGCCAATAAAACTACCGACCTCTGTCCAAGACAGCAATTGCTAGAAAAGTTGTTAATGGAATGGACATCACACATGACTTTGAATGAGATTTTCAGTAATAGTATTTCTGTTACTCTATATGGAAACTGTTTGGGTACCCTTGAGATTAACTATGCTGTGGGGACCTAGCCAGCCTAATCAAACACTTAACAAATTCAATCAATGTAAACAATATAGATTTTTAAGAAGTAAAAAAATTGGTCTCAACAGCAATCAAATATATTCACAACACATCAATGACAAGACATCTCATCCTCCTTTTGAGATAATTTATTTTTAACTTGGGCATGCAATGGACATAATGTATTTCAAGGAAGGGAACTAACTCCATAACTTCTAGGACTTTGGAGATACAGATTAGAATTAGAATTTAGTTTGTTTCAGAAATAACTCAGTATAATATCATTACTGTGAGGCATTTAATGTGATTCCCTCAATTTTACCTAATTGAATGAATTTTAATCTAGGCAATAGCAACTAAAATTTGGTTACAGCAGACTCTGTCTAACAATTGGATAGTCTCAAAACTTGTTTCTTGTTTTTTCATTATATTTTAAATGCCTGTCTCTTAGTGCAGGTTTATTTTATAAAACTATACTAGTGTTCTGTTGTGGATTTTCAAGGCATCTGAAGTTGATAAGCACACTGGAATCTACCTGAATGTCTTCTGAGTAGAATCATCCTTTTTACAATCGAAATCCAATTTTCCAATCGAAATCCAGTTTGAAGACAGGTTTAAGAAGAGGTTATCAGGAACCTTAAAGTTATTCATCCATAAAAATCTGCCTTGGTCATGACCTTCCCTAATATGACAAGAAATATCTGTGCATATAAATCAAGTGAAAACTGAATAGTCCACGTAAATCTATTTTTCCCTTTATTTTCTTCCCTGCATACCACAAACAATTGTAAAATGTGAAAACTATTACTGCTTATTCATTTGCCACAAGTTAGAATTTCCAGATGATGTCATTCTTCCTTCTTTTGGAAAAAAAAAGATACTGAGTTATATTTCCCAAGTAGATGACAGCATTTAGATGCTCTTTGATGGTCTCAGAATGCTAAGCAGCTTCAACCCTACTTGTGATTGGGAGATTGCCTGGAAATCCCATTGGTTAGACTAGGAAGACAAAAAAAAATGATCCAAAATTCCCAAAGAAAGCAAACAAACCCTTTCCATCATGTTGGCTTTTCATCAAGCTAGCAAAAGTCAAATCATTTCCAAGAAGGCTTCACCTTTACATGTCTTTGATCTTTTATGATTCCGAAATATGTCATACCCATTAGATAGAATAGGAGAGAAAATATTTGGCTTTATTCTATTGAAAAGACTATCAAATCCACCTTTTGGATTCGTCAAGAGCTCATTAGTGCATGGTTCTTCTTCTTTGCTTAAGATCATCTGTTTTTTGTTTTGTTTTCTTGTAGGAATATTTCCACAGCAAAAATAGCTCTACAAGATGCTTGCCACTTTTGCTGGATAACTGAGTTGAGGGAGTTTCAAGCTAAGCAAAGGATCAAACCAGTGGTGAAATCCTGCTGGTTCTATCCGGCTTGCGCGAGTCGGTAGCACCGATGGCGCGTGGTTCGGCGAACTGGTAGCGGCGGCAGCCCGGATGTCGTTACTTCCTGATTTTAACTCTGTGCGCATGTGCAAAGCCTTCTGCGCATGTACAGAAGGTCAAAAATCGGATGTGAAGATGGCATGCACACTTCTGAACCAGTAGGGAAGGTAAGTAGATTTCACCCGTGGATCAAACCCACATCTCTCAGGTCCAAAAGCAGCACTCCAGCCACTATTTCAAATGGTTATCTCCAAATTACCAATGGCATTTTTCCCCAGCTCTTCTTTGTCCATGCTGCTCTTTCTTGCCTCTCTAACAGCCTTCCAGTGAAAAAAAAACATGTCTGGACCTATCACTTGCAGGATACCTTAGGGACTGAATATTGGTTCACACAGAGGCTTGATGTTACAACCTTTCTGATTGTGTATGACATATTTCAGGATGTAAATCCTGGTTCCAGATCGAGGAAACAGCCACGATGATGAGTCTCTTCTGAGTAAATTAATCCTAAAAGACTTCTAAAGTATATAATAAATGCAAATGTAGACATGCAAGATTCCTAAGGCTTAGAGCTTTGGCTGAAATGGAAAGAACATTTGAGCAGGTTCCACATAGAGATTTAATTACTAAAGTTCACAGTATGTCAGTATCTCCTTCTATATTTAGTACCAAGATTGTCTTCCTTAATCCAAATGTGGTGGTGTATCATCTAGTTAACACACATAAAATATGAATTACAGTTTAAGAGTGTACTGGTAAATTGTTTTCCAATTAAAACACACAGTAAGTAGCCTGAGTGAAGCAATTAGAATAAACGAAGCATGTTAATTATAGCTTGACAGATCCTGCATGTGGTTGGCAATTATCTCTCACCCCTGTGTTTTCTGAAATCAGTCCAAGTGTATGAAGAGACTTGGATGTGAACCATCAAGCTGAGTGCAAACTTAATGGGTCGCGCATTAAGTATGAGCCTCATCAAAAGATGCATTTGATGCTGGAATCATCTTCTACCATGGCTTGACCCATTTTCCTTTTTAATACTTTATAGCTGGGGAAGACAAATGGCAGCTTGGATATGCTTTCCAGGGCCTTTAATCCAAGCTGACACCCATCATTCTCTGCCAATTTCTATCATACTAAAGTTGCAGCTGCCACCTTCCCAGCTGATTTGATGAAATACCATGTTCCAATTGCAAAATTCCATTATTTCAATGGATAGGTTTCTACAACCTTCCCAAAGCAAGGTTTATTATAACCTTGTTTATTATAACCTTGTTATATACCATGGTATTTAACCAGGTCATCATATCACCATACTAGAGTGCTGGACTAGGATGGAGAAAATCTAGGTTCAAGTTTACTCTTAGCCACTGGGTGATCCAAGCCAGTCAAAGTGTTTCAGATCAAACTATTTCAACAGGTAATTGTTGTAAGTGGAAATTGGAGAAAGGAATGTTATGAATCCTGTCTTAAGTCCACAAAAGAAATATGGAATATAAGTCAAATGAGCAGATATGTAAATAATGCTATGCCATGAACCATGATTACATTGGTTGGGCTCAAACATCACATTATGACCATATGATGGATTAGCACACTATGCAAACCAAGAGGTGATATTCATTCATGTTCATCTGAATAAGGTCAAGAAAATAAAGTAACAAAGAATATAGTTATTGTACTATATACCAAACTATATCCAGATGGATTGTCTAACAATTCTGGGAGTTTCTAGACAATTAAGGACACCAAGTGGGAAAATGCCAACACAACATCTTTTGAAATTATTCATATAGCAAATGCAGCAATTATTACTGTGTTCACTAAGGAGGACATCTCTCCACATGTCATCCTTAGTGAAATGTGCAAACCAGCCTCTGCATTTCCTGCATTGGATGAAGAGAGCACATCTTTCTCCTTCTGTCCTGGCCAATTTTTACAGAGGCACAATTGAGAGCATTTTTTACAAACTGCATCACTGTCTGGTTTCATGGCAACAATGCCTCAGATAGAAAGTCCATACAGAGAGTGGTAAGGACAGCCGAGAAGATCATAGGAAGCTCACTTGCTGTTATTCAGGATACTGCTTATAAATTCTATGTGCTTAGAGCTCAAAGCATTGTAAGAGACCTCACACACCCCTCCATGGTCTGTTTCTGTTGCTCCTCTCTGGGAGGAGGTTTCAAAGTATTTCTAGCAGAAGTACCAGATGCTGTAACAGCTTTATTCCCTATGCCATCCATTTGGTAAACTCGCAAGATTTGATTTTCTCACCATGTACACAGTGGTGGGATTCAAATAATTTAACAACTGGTTCTCTGCCCTAATGATTTCTTCCAACAACCAGTTCACCAAACTGCTCAGAAAGTTAACAACCGGTTCTCCCGAAGTGGTGGCTGAATCCCACCACTGCATGTACATGTATATATCTGAACTAGACTGTGTTGTTTCTCTGTGTCATATAATATATGTGGGTATATGAATTTTTATTTATTTTATTTTATTTTATTATTTTATTTATATTTGTTTGTTTGTTTGTTTATGTATTTATTTATTTTGTCATGTTTATGTAGGGTATATTGGATATGGTGACCCTTTGAGAGCTGTATGCCAATTTTAATGTATGCTGATTAGCGTACATACAAAGTGACAAAGTTCTGTTCTGTTCTATTCTATTCTATTCTATTCTATTCTATTCTATTCTATTCTATT
>WNWU01000011.1:12070785-12100039 GCA_012654045.1 Ptyas mucosa | reverse complement strand
ATAGAATAGAATAGAATAGAATAGAATAGAATAGAATAGAATAGAATAGAATAGAATAGAATAGAATAGAATAGAATAGAATTTTTTATTGGCCAAGTGTGATTGGACACACAAGGAATTTGTCTTGGTGCATATGCTCTCAGTGTACATAAAAGAAAAGATACGTTCATCAAGAATCATAAGATACAACACTTAATGATAGTCATAGGGTACAAATAAGCAATCAGGAAACAATATCAATATAAATCGTAAGGATACAAGCAGCAAAGTTACAGTCATACAGTCATAAGTGGGAGGAGATGGGTGATGGGAACGATGAGAAGTTGAGAAGATTAATAGTAGTGCAGACTTAGTAAATAGTTTGACAGTGTTGAGGGAATTATTTGTTTAGCAGAGTGATGGCGTTCTGGAAAAAACTGTTCTTGTGTCTAGTTGTTCTGGTGTGCAGTGCTCTATAGCGTCATTTTGAGGGTAGGAATTGAAACAGTTTATGTCCAGGATGTGAGGGGTCTGTAAATATTTTGTCTATTTTTTTTTTTTTTGGTCTCCAGGATCTCATAAGATGACATACTTACAGTGAGTTGTGCCCTTTTGCCAGACATGTGGAACAAACAGATATCTTGGGATCAGGCAGTCCTGCAGACAAAACCTGGTTTTATGCCAGGTAGAACTTTATGGATAACAACCAGCATTTTGAATTGTACCCAAAAACCTAGTGAGAGCTAATGTAGCTTGTGGAGTTAGAGGTGTTATGTGCACATACCATAACTGCCTGCAACACATTCTGGAACAACTGAAGTTTCTGAATGATCTTTAAGGCAGGCCCATGAAGGCTGCAATAGTCCAATTAGGAGGAGACTAAGGCATGAATAGGGACATGGTGGCTCAGTGGCTAAGACACTGAGCTTGTCGATCAGAAGGTCAGCAGTTCAGTGGTTTGAATCCCTAGCGCCGCATAACAGAATGAGCTCCCGTTACTTGTCCCAGCTTCTGTCAACCTAGTCTACTGTCAGCTGGTCTAGGACTCAGATTGTGCACAGAATCCGAGTGTAAGGTGTGCAATCCCACCCAGACCCAAGAATGAAGCTCTCCAGTTCTAAGATCCATGAGGCTCAAACCCACAGCCACTCAAGTCTTAGAAATGATGTGGCGTTGTGGCTGCACCGGAGTACTTCGAGTCTCAGGTTTGCGGGGAAATACAATTTGGATCCCTTCCATGCTAGTCCCTCCCTCATGGTCAAGACATCTTTATTGCCTATGAGCCAGGGGTCAGCTGGTAGTGCCACATTTAATTTTGCTGTCAGCTTGTCCCGGTTTGGGTTGGGTGGTCGCCTGGCTTGGCTTCTGGTGGTGACTTGTGCTGCGGATTGTGTGGGGACAGTTCTTCCCCATCTACTGTCCTTACTAACGCTTCCAGACAATGTAGTAGAATCTTCACAGCTTCACTTCGATGGCTGGGGACAGAGATGACAACTAGCATCAGAGTACTGATGATATCATACTCCATGCTGATGGATGACTTTCCCCAATGGCTTTAAGTAGATGCTGAAAAGAATTTGTGTTCCTGATCCTGCATGTCTTTGCCTTCCTCTCTGTCCATCTAATTTGGGTCGCTTTGGGTTGGAGTAGCTTTGGAGCTGACTATTGCCAGATCTCCACTGTTTGGTTCATGCCAGATGAATGTTCATAGCCTAGCCCTGCAAAGAAAGGCATTCCATGGGGAAGAGAAAGGAGAAAGGAGAAGGGAGGAGGTACTTCAGAACTAAAATGATTATTTGGTCACTCATGAAATCGTACCAATGGGAGGGGAATTATGGTAAAGGCAATAGAAACACTCCAATGTATGTTTGGGTGTTGAACCTTTTCTCTCTTCCATAACAGGGAGCCTGAAATACAAGCATTCTTGGGACATTTTAGCTGTGCAAAACAATTACTTTTCAATTAAAAAAAATACTGAAGAAAACCGATATTAAAATTGGAGCTCTGGTGGCTCAGTAGACTAAGGCAGTTATTAACATCCACTTACATCTGCTACCTGCAATTACTGCAAGTTCAAATCCCACCAGGCTCAAGGTTGACTCAGCCTTCCATCCTTTCTAAGGTAGGTAAAATGAGGACCCAGATTATGGGGGCAATAAGCTGACTTTGTATAAATATACAAAAGTATGAAGGCTATTTCTTAACACATTGTAAGCCGCCCTGAGTCTCCAGAGAAGGGCGGCATATAAATCAAATTTTTTAAAAAATGCAATGGACTTTTTTAAGGGCTGGATCCAATTTCACAAATATTTCCTTCCTAATGACCCAGAAAAACTCAGAAGTTGGTTTACCCTGTTTCCAGCATGCTTTTTACAGAGAGGAGGAAGGGAACAATTCAGAGTTATCAGAATCAAACAAGTGTAGAGCAGAACTGCAAGAAATCTGCAGCCCGGTTTCTGACAGCTTTAGGGTGAACTTGGTATTAGTATTTAGCTATTAGTTATCTGTGTCGCTCTGCTGCTCTCTAGCGATCGGCCGGATTTTTGTAGCCAAGATTCGTTTAACCCTAAGAAATAAGAAACGGGAACTAATTTTGTGGGACCCAAACAATCATTGAGTCTGCTGTCGTGGGAATCCTTTCTTATTCGTTTCGTGGGATTAATTCTACCCCCGTCCCCTGTCCATAGCAAAACATCCAGACACAACCCGCGCGTTATATATTCGTTTTTCTCCGATTGGAAATTTCTGGCTCCTAAATTAAATTTCCATTTAAAATGCCAATAATCCAATCGGGAGCTCGAAGGACTTTCTATGGCTCAGGCCTCCTTATGACTCAAAGGCCGGGATCTCAAGAGACCGAGTCAAAGCTGGTGAGTTAAGGAAGATGCGTTTGGTTTTCCCCGCTGATACGCGCTTCCCCTTTAAGACGCTCGGATCGAACCGGGAGTCTCCCCGCTTTCACACCTTGGGTGGGAAAGGGAGGCGGGACCTCTCGCCTCTGATTGACGGCCTGCCAACCTCAATGGAACGTTGTCTATCCGAACGGGGAAAAGGGCCTGCCGTCCAATCGGGAAGCGCGCGGGCACGCCGCGGAATGCCCAGGAGCCAATAAGAGAGCGGGAAGAGGACGGAACATGTTGCAATGTGTCCAACGTGGGTTTGAGTTGGGCAACCGACGCTCGGGGGGACTGAAAAGTGACTTTGCGGACGGGGAAGGTGGGAGGTGGGGAGGCGAAGGTGACCGACTGGCCGCTTGCACCGGCGCCCCGAGAGGATCGCGCGCTTGCTCGGCTCGGCTGCTCCTGAGCTGGGCGCGTATCAGTCCCGAGGAGGCGGGAGGAGGAGGAGGAGGAGGAGAGCCAAGCAAGGAAAGCCAAGAGGGGAAAGTTGCGGAGGCGGAGATAGAGAGAGCACCGCTTCGCCCGTGCTTGGGAAAAAAAGGTGTCGGAGCCTCGGAGGAGAAAAAGGTTCCAGGCATCGGCGTTGCTGTCCCCCTCTGCAAAGTCTTTGCTCCGCTGAGCTTTCGGACTCGGGTCTCATCTCGCAGCGGAGGAGGCGAGAGAAGCAGCGGGGAAGAAAGAGGAGGAACTTTTTGGGTGCGTGGAGCTTTTCCCGGGCTCGGCCCAGGCGCGGCAGCCTGCAAGCCGAAAAGATGCGGGCTCTTTTTTCCCCAGCACAGGATCCAGTCCTTCGCTTAGCCCGCGAGTAGTGATCCCGGAGGGGATCTTTAGAGCTTCGTGCCCGGGGCCAAGAGCTTACTTCTTCTTCTTCCTCCTCCTCTCCTGGCGTTGGAGACTCTTAAAAATCCAGCTGCGTGGAAGAGCCGGCGCTGCGCCCTTTTTTGCGGACCCCGAGAAAGCGGAAAGAAGTTTGCCCGGTGCTTGGACTGAAGTGCCATGGTTTAACCAAGTGCTTCTTCTTCGGAGGCCTGCTGTGACCTCGGAGCAAATAAGCTCAGGTCTAGGGAGAAAGAAAGAGGGGAAAAACAACAACACGAGTGGGACTTTTCTTTCGTTCAACCCTCCCCCCCCATAAACCTTTGACTGGGTGCTTCCACTCTGTGCATGCTCTTGGTCCCCGCTTTTCCACAAGGATACAAAATGGCGCTGCCAGGATGGGGAGAGCTGAGGTCTTCACCCCTCAGAGATGCCTTTTGGACTCTGCTTTTGGTTTTCCAAATGTTCGTGGGAATGGGCTCTTGCGTGGAGTGTGGCTCCAATTGTACGTGCACCGGTGATCTTTTGGACTGCAGCAACCGGGGACTGGAAAGAGTTCCTCTGGAACTGCCCACCTGGATAGTTCATCTGTAAGTGTCCTGTTTGCAAAGGCTAGATTGTTTTGGGATAGGCAGGCCAGATTCTTTTGAAATTCTGCCTTAATGTGTCAGTGCGTTTTGCACATCGAGGTCTCCATCCCCTTCATGAAGGGCAGTTTCTAACCCTTCCTTCTTTGCAGAGGGTGATTAATGTTACAGTGCCTTTCCCCTTCATTGACATATCTAGTTGTAGCCAGTTGCTGAGCAACTAACTCTGACATCCCTTTGGGGGTAGAGAGTTCTCACATCCTCTTAGAGAGAGAACCCAAAGGGAATAGAAGCTGTCCATTCCCCTTCTAGTTATAGACTCTCTTCAGAATGAGATGTTTTAAAGGGGACACCTCACTTCTTCATTCTTCAAACTCTGTGGGTGCCGGTTTGTTGCCGAGTTCCTACTTCATGAGACCCCCATCTGCAAACTCACAGTGTTTTCCTTCTGTCCTTCCTGAAGTTCTCAATCGAGTTTCTCTTAGCAGGAGATATATACAGTACAGGACACATAGGTGCTTTAATTTGCTTTGTTGAACATGTATTTGTTCTGAAGGGTTCTATATCCCTGGTTTATCCTATAATCCTGTGAAACCTGACTGCCTCGGGAAGGTCATTTGTCCTGGAAAAAAAAATCATATTCTGATTAATGATTGAAATAAGCATTGAAGGTAGTCAGGCAGGATTCTTTTATTAGAATTATTTTAAAGTCAAACAAGATCAACAGGTTGGAAAACTCCATGTTTTAAAATATCGATGTCCTCTTAAATTTCACTTACTATAGCCCAGTTAAAACCCAAGATTAGGCCCCAGGAAACCCCATGTTGTATATGATAGAGCTTTAAAATTACCGCACAATTTAGGAAGCTCACGATAATCAAATGTAAGGGTTTATAGAGAGTCATCTGCTGATTATCGTAAGATTGTTATTTGTATGTTGTATGGATACAACATTCAATTTCAGATATAGATTTTTTAAAAACCTGACATAGGTTCTTCTGCCAATCTTTAGTTATTCAACTTTTTTCTTCTGGAGGGATAAGATCACTTTTTGCTTCTTTAATTCAGTGGTCAAATTTAAAGGCAATTGGATAAATGATTGCTGTTTGCTTCTACAAGACGAAGAATATTCTACTTGTCTAAGCCACTTCTTTATACTTCCTAAGGAATTAATAGTTGCAGTCCAAAGTGAAGAACACTGATTTTTTTTGGGGGTAGAAAAAAATTAAATGGTTTGCAGATGTAGGCCAAATGTCTTTCCTTTGGTTGCTGTACACTGGATCCTTGTTATCTGTTAAATAGTTTGATGTCTCAACTTAGTAATTGCAGTACTTAATTCATGTTGTCCTCAGATTGGGGATTCATATAACTTATATTTCAGGTGTTAAAATATGGGCCAATAAAACATGTGGTTTTTATCTAAGCTGGTGCATTCAGATTCTCATCATACCTCTCATGTAAAAGTATTTCCTTTTTGGCTGTAGATGCATTTACTTGGAGGTAAGTATGCTTAGGACTGCAGTGTTTCGTACTCTTTTTAGGCAGAAAATTGCTTATAAATGTTTGTAAGGATAGAACTTCATAAGTAGTTATCAAAGATCAAAATTTTGAGTTATTAAACATTAAAATTATCCCTGGAAAATGAATTTTTCATTGCTGCTTGTAATAACTTTTTTTAGCTGTGTTAGTCAACTTAAATATACTATACATAGATCTGGTATTCTACATAAAGATGTTAGAGTTCTTTAACATACACTGTAACCTGAGAAATGTCAAATCGCCTTAACAGAATAGGATATATCTGTGCCTAGATTGAAACCTACAGGCAACCCGAGAAGCAGAATTAGGACAAAATCACTTTGAGATAAAGAGATGTTCTTATTTGTCATGGAGAGTTTGATACCTAACCAGACTTTAAAAAATGATTTAAAGGCTCTTATTTCATGAGGAAAAAAAGATAGCGATTACAGTACCAAAGCTATAGCTTGCAGCTCACATTCTTGAATAAAATTCTACACTTCCTTCTTTGATGTCTACTTTTATTGATGTTATATAAATTACTTGGCCATGTAAACCTCATTCTCTTTGCATGAGAGTTAATGAATTAATGACTTCATATCTACTGCAAATGTGGTATGTTAGAGTGATTTTTAAACTAAGATTAATGGGATTATAATTGAACTGCCAGTCCCTAGAGTGTAATATTGCCTATCTCCGTATTAACTAACCCTTATCTCAAAGAGTTCTATGCAGCAGACTTTCCACATGTATAAAAGTCAGAATGGAGTATACCTCTTACACTCTGCCATCAGAGATCAGCAAGTGGTTGATCTTTTGATTGTGTTAACCACAATAGTGATTACTTCCTAGGGCTGATTCTTGTAATCCGCTAAGGTTTTGTTTTAAACTTTAATCTAGAAGCCAGCAATATTCTCCCTCACAGTACATGTTTGCTATTTAAGAAGGTTAATTGCTCAGAGTTAATGCTGTACTACAAGAGGACAGAGGCTTTTTCCTGTGTGCCAACTTTATTTTGGTTGTAATTTTAGGACTGGTAATTCATTGCCAGTGGTGCTAAACTGTGGGTGTTGTCTGACAAGTAAGATACCTATAAAGTATGGAGGATATATTTATGAAGACAAGCTCCTTTGATTTTATTACATCATGTTTACATCAACTCATGCTTGGATGCCCAGTTTGTTAATGACAGTAGTCTCCTACTGTGTGTCTTCAGTATTGTGGCAGTGGTCTTTGTTTATTCCTGTGAAAGTTTCACTAGGATTGTGCATGCTTGCTAGTAAAC
Organism: Ptyas mucosa; assembly: GCA_012654045.1. Lineage (NCBI taxonomy): Eukaryota > Metazoa > Chordata > Lepidosauria > Squamata > Colubridae > Ptyas > Ptyas mucosa. The sequence continues at coordinate 12,092,954 of WNWU01000011.1, read as the reverse complement.
TGTGTTAATCAGAGTTGGAGGCCTTTTTATTCAGTTTGGACCAGAAGTATGACGTCACCTGAAATCCCTTATAAACTTTCCGTGGATGGGTTCATGCATTACACAAAGCTGTGGTTTACTTAACAATAGCTTATGGAATAAACTGAAATTGCTTGGGTTCACACACAAGTCACTTGACATAAACCATGGTTTATAAATCATGATGGCAGAGTTCACACAGCAGCAAATCAATCTATAGTTTAAGGTCTTGCATGAAATCAGTTTGGGCATTTGAAAAAGAGGCCTCTTGCGTGGGGAATAGGGTGAGTCTTCTTTGGGGGGAAGGTGTCTTTGATTTTAGCTTTACTTTCACGTTGGCATAGTTATGTGTTATTTATTGTTTCCTTCTGGATTTGTAGCTGTATATTTATGCATTAATTTTGTGCCTAGAAAACTTATTCAGAGAGAATCAATACAAGATTCTAAAATTTTACGATAAGCATCAATTCATTTACATACACGTAGTACAAAGTGGCTTACTTTAACATGTAACTTTAGAACTGTTTTGCATTTAAAAACATGGGGAATGCTTTAGTTCATTAATTGAAGGTACTTACATTATTTTGTAACTCATTTGTGCTAAATGACATTGCTTGCACTTTATTATATTTATGTGAACATAGAACAGAATCAAAGGGCTGGAAGGTACCTCAGTGGTCTTTTAGTCCAAGTCCCTGCTCAAGGCAGGAGATATACCATCTTGGTCAAACAGTGGTCCACTCTATTTTTGAAAACCTCCAATGAATGGAGCACCCACAACTCCAAGAGGCAAGCTATTCCATTATCATTGTCAGAAATTTTCTTCTTACTCTTAGGTTGGATTTTTTGAAACAAAAAAATCAGTTTGTAAATGCATAGATGTAACACTCTGGCAAAACGATCTCTTCTCTTTTTCTTGCCGCTGCAAATTATACTACTGTACTGTAACTGCTTCTTTCTTATTAGTTAGACCAGTGTTTCTTTAGCTTGGTAACTTGAAGATCTGTGGACTTCAACTCCCAGAATTCCCCTTGGCATGACACGCCAATAGCTTGGTACACAGATCAAATCTGGCTATTGTGGTTTGGTGTTGTTCAGTATATCAGCTTGGCCATTTATGGTTTATAAATCATGTTTTATGACTCAGTGTGTTCCGGGGCCGTCTTAACAGCATTATGGGCTCTGGGCAAAGCAGTGTACTGGGGCCCTTACGACAACTTCTCACAGGAATAAAAATGTAAATGGTCAATAAAATTAAACATTTACTTTTAAAAATCAGTGTTGATTTTTATTAACGCATGTTAGTATTAATTAAAAAATGCAGTAAAATGTAATAAATACGTTGCTGTATTTATATGATACAAGGTGCATTGAAGGGTTAACATACACAGATTAGCATGGGGCACCTATGTTCGTGGGGCCCATGGGCAAGTACTCATCAGGCCCATGCGTTAAGACAGCCCTGGTGTGTTCTGGCCAATAGTGTGGCTTATTCAACTTATACAGTGTTTTTCCACTTCGGCTGCTTTAAGCTCTGTGGACTTCAACTCCCAGAATTCAGCCAGCCAGCATGAGGATTCTGGGAATTGAAGTCCACATAGCTTTAAAGTGGCCAAGATTGAGAAACTATATTAGTGTGTCCCCAACTGTATTCCTCAGAATGGTTTGACATTTTAGACATCTTTTAAACAAGTTTTAAATGAATAACTCAGGATTGCAAATTAAAAAAAATAAATAGACTCCCATCTCTGATTCTAGCAATAAAAAAATGGGCTGGCTTTGCAACTGATGTAGATGGGGAGGGGGGGAGGGGAGATGGAGGCTTCTCATTTGACAGTTATGCCGTCATATCCGTAAATCCTCTTCAGAGTCTGTAAATAAATGCAATTAAATTGAGGTGTGATCGCCAAAGGTCAAATTGGTATGTAGCTCAGCAGATCAAAGGCTAGCATAAAAGTTTCGGCTCTCCTTCTTTCCCCAGCCCTTATCCAAACATCCCACGAAAATTTCCAATTTTGTATTTTCAGCACTGGTAAATTTCTCTCTATACGGCAAGCTCTCAGAGGTTGATCTCCTTTTTCTTTTCCTACATTTTCCTGATTTGTTCCTTTTAAGATTTTGTGGTAAAAAATTCTGAATTGTTGGTACCCTGAAGTGATCATAAAATTTGGTGAAGTGATCTGACTATTATGTCTTCCCTTATATTTATTAAGAGGGAAATCTTCCTTCATGACTCAGGTTGACTCAGCCTTCCATCCTTTTCTAAGGTGAGTAAAATGAGGACCCGGTTTGTGGGGGCAATAAGCTGACTTTGTATAAATATACAAAAGTATGAAGGCTATTGCTTAACGCATTGTAAGCCGCCCTGAGTCTCCGGAGAAGGGCGGCATATAAATATATATAAATAAATAAATAAATAAATAAATAAATAAATAAATAAATAAATGACGCTTTTAACATTATTATACGGATAGTCCTCAACTTATGACCACAATTGAGCCTAAATTTTCTATTGTTGAGCTAGACGGCTGTTAAGCGAGTTTTGTTTCATTTTACGACGTTTCTTTGCCATAGATCATAGCGCTGCTGGCTGGGGGATTCTGGGAATTGAAGTCCACCCATCTTCAAGCTACCAAGGTTGAGAAACATTGCCATAAATGTTTAGTGAATCACTGTAGTTGTCCGTAACCCGGTTGTCAAATGAATTCGGCTGCCCCATTGACTTTGCTTTTCAGAAGATCGCAAAACACAATCACACGACTCAGGACACTGCAAATGTCATAAATATGAGCCACTTGCCAAGCTTCCAAATTTTGATCACGAGACCATGGAGATGCTGCAGTAGTTGTAAGTGCGAAAAATGGTCATAAGTCAATTTTTTCCAGTGCTGTAGTAACTTCGAATGGTCACTAATTGAATGGTTGTAAGTTGAGAACTACCTGTATTAGAGAAAGCTTAGTTTACACTCTTTTGTTTTTGTGTGAAGAATCGGTCCTCTCTTATGCTACACAGGCATAGATAGAGGTATAACTTCTACTGGACTTCACTATCTGATTTGCCCCAAAACAATATATACGGAGATGTTTGGATGAATGCTCACTTGTCTGCATGAGCATAGCAGATTTATTTAGTGAGTTATAGGCTTGCCCATACAAATGGATTGATGTTGCTTTTGGTTCAATGGGGTACATATTTCACAGGCTTCTATTGAAGTTCGGCACCGTAAATTTTCCATTGAGTCTTAGAATGTGACCCCTTCCTTAGTTACATTCAGGGAGACTTGAATGAAGTCTTTTGCTTGATTTACTGTGACGGGCATGTGTATTTATGAAATCGTGCTACTGGATAAAGGTACTGTAGATTGCTATTTAGCTACCTCTAAGAATACATTTTAAAAATGCCTAGAAGGGTGTCCCCCAATGTTATTAGAAATATCCAAAAGCTCTATGATCAGAAAAGGTTATAGAAGTATTGAGGCTTTTAAAATTTGGGTCTTTAATTTTCTGAGTGATCATGGTAGAATCTAAAATGGCATTTTTTTTTAATTTGATTTATATGCCGCCCTTCTCCGGAGACTCAGGGTGGCTTACAATGCGCTAAGCAATAGCCTTCATACTTTTGTATATTTATACAAAGTCAGCTTATTGCCCCCACAAACTGGCTCCTCAATTTACCTACCTTAGAAAGGATGGAAGGCTGAGTCAACCTTGAGCCTTGGTGAGATTCGAACCTGCAATAATTGCAGGCAGCTGATGTTAATAACAGGGCTTTAGACCACTGTACTATCCAAGGCATATATTGCTAATTATATGGGTTTATTAAAGCAGAGTTCTTGGAAGTGTTTAATATTGACCTACCAAAAATTGATGGGACTATCTCAGGGGTTTATGTTATTATTTGTAGTACTAATAGTTAAAGTAGTATTTATTAAATTAATTTAATATAATGTCTGGGGGTTAATGAACAATCTAAAACTTCATGAAGAAGTTTGGGAACCTGTTCTAAAGTATGTCTTCATGGGTTGAAAAGGATCTACTCCTATGAAAATCTATTCAGGATCACAGCCTGGAGATCTGTTCAGGCCCTGAGTTTAATTAAACAAGAATATACACCAATGACTTGTCTAAGTGACATTTGTTCTTAGGATATCTGGTTTGGATTACAGTTTAAGTCTGCAGCTGTGGCCCCAGTAGCATGCATAATAATAGGTGTGGGTGTCACTATCGTTTGAGCGGGTATGCTCAGAAGTACATGCATTAAATCATTTTTATGGCATCCCAGTTTATGGTTATGAAAATATATTACATTCGAATGGTTTCTTTTTACGACTTACATTTTCCAATTTTGTGTCTTATCTTTTCTGATTTTTATAGTGATAATTTGTGACACTTGTTGACACTTGCTGCAGAATGGAGAAGTAGAAGGGAGCCAGTGTGCACAACGTTGAGGAAAGTCAGATGCAGAGTTCTCTTTCATTTGAAAATTAAATTTCACAATGTACAAAAGCATATTTCTTTTGGACTGCCATCCTGCTGGTTATGCGCCGTTTTGCAGCTCTGCATGCATCTTTATCTCGTGCAAAACTCTAAAACATTCATTTTTTTAAAAAAATAATAGCTTTATTTTAATTAGCAGTTTTACTTGTTATTAAAGTCCATGTGTGCTTTGACCTTTCTCTTCAAAAGCCTTTAATGTTAGCCTTCGCTGTTCCACAGAGACAAACAAAGCCTGAATGAGACCTGTATTATGGTAGTTAAGTTTAGGCCAGATTGTGGGGCCCAGGACCTGCCTGATGACCTCCAGATGAGTTCTAAAACTCTAAAAGGCCCTTGTGAGAAAGGCTCTTTCCATAGATTTTTCAAGGAATATCTGTACCTTGGTTATAGCACTTGCTGAATAGCTCTTATTAGTGCGTTCTGAAGCATCATTCAATCTGATGGATTTTGGGATCTAAGAGCAAACTGTTTGGGATCCTCTCCTCTTGGGAAACTTTTTGTAGCCTTTAATCACTCTTGGCTTTTCCCTCCCCACAGTGATTGCAATTTGAAACGCAAGGGCCAGATACAAAGGGAGTTGCAACTCAATAGATTCAGAACCACTTACAAAGGGGAAGTTTGAAAGGTGAAGAATGAATGGGCTTGAGTGAGAGTGTGCTAAGGGAGGAGCAGTGGGGCTGAAGGACACGCTTTCGATAGACAGCTGAATTATACCCACATACGCAAGCAAATACCTCTGTTCTTATAAATGGGTTCATTTCAGAATATGGAAACGCTCAGGGTTGTTTAGAATTGAATTTTTTTAAAAACACACACACACACACACAAACACACACACACACACATTTTCCCCATCCGGATGTCCCTTAAACTTCAGTCTTCAGAGCAAAATATGTCAGAAACATATGTATTCTGTAGAACTGAATAGATGCCAAGGAATGTAGGAGTTGTCGCTTTTGGATCAACCTCAGAGGTCTCTTAAGATCAACTGCTCCTGCATCCACTTAGAATTCTCTGAGAAAAAAAACGATTCCTTTTTATTTCCTTATTTTTGTATCCATCGCATCCAGGAAGCATAGGTCTTGTTAGGAGGTTCTCTTCAAAGAATTTAGAGTTCATATCCTTAAGAGCATGCAAGGATGAAAAGGGCTGAAGTAGTAGATGGCTAATATAGTTGTGTCATATCACATATTTACCACAACTATTATTTGAATGGAGAGGAAGAGCAAAGAATTTTGCAGGAAAAGAAGAAAAAAAAATATATTTTAAGTTGGAGTTAACAGAGTTGTAAGTAATCATTTGTCTTAGCTATTTTTACTTCTAATCAGTGAAGTCGTAAATATTACTAGGCAACTGGGCTAACATAAATAAAACAAAACAGAGTATTACTTGCAAAATTAAAGATAGATCCTAAATGTAGAAGAATTGAAGGCTGCTATTTTTTGGTTTGCTGCTTCTTTCTTTTTTTCTGCTCCCCTGTAGATTGAGTAATTTCTCTGTTTCAGTTCAAACTTGAAAAAAAAAGGAATAATGTAATTTTCCCCCAGTAGTTAAATGAAATAAAGAATTGATAAGCATTTTTTTCTCTATAGGTATTTTGGGGATATGGCAAGTTATGAAATTCTAAACAAAACTGGGTATAATTTTATGAATGTGGCTTAAAGGTAAAGGTTCTCCTCGCACACATGTGCTAGTCGTTTCCGACTCTAGGGAGCGGTGCTCATCTCCGTTTCAAAGGTGAAGAGCCAGCATTGTCCAAAGACGTCTCCGTGGTCATGTGGCCAGCATGACTAAACGCCAAAGGCGCACGGAACGCTGTTACCTTCCTACCAAAAGTGGTCCTTGTTTTTCTACTTGCATTTTTTACGTGCTTTTGAACTGCTAGGTTGGCAGAAGCTGGGACAAGTAATGGGAGCTCACCCCGTTATGTAGCACTAGGGATTCAAACCGCTGAACTGCCGACCATTCGATCGACAAGCTCATGTGGCTTAGCCATACATAAATAAGCTATTTGAGGAATAGAATAGAAAGAATAGAGTAGAGTAGAGTAGAGTAGAGTAGAGTAGAGTAGAGTAGAATTCTTTATTGGCCAAGAGTGATTGGACACACAAGGAATTTGTATCCGGTGCATAAGCTCTAAATGTACATGCAAGCAACAAGTGATTTCTACAAAGCATTTCTTCTCTTTAACTTCCAACTTGTTGCTTTTCTTGAGGCTGCTTCTAAAATCCTCAGCAGAGCAAATTAGGTGTCCTCTCAATTGAGAACTTGTGTGAGATATTTGGAGACAAATGATTTTACCAGAGATCAGTGAAACTATTCAAAAGAGGACTTCCTGGTAAGAGTGCTAGTTAGGGTAAGATGAAGTAGATTTTCTATTACACAAAAACTTAAGCAATCATAAATAGATCAACTTTTTTCAGGTGCCCTCTATTGTTTTTGCTGCAGAGAGCTAACATTAGCTACTATGCTGAAAGCTGATGTAAGAACAATGTAACTGTGCATGTGAGATCACAGTAGTGATTGTAAAATGACTTCTCAGTGGAAGAAAGTGCACTTAAAGTAGATTAGCTGTGAATATCTGCTTTATAACCTAAATATCCAAAGACTTCCAACCTGTTGCTTTTCTTGCAGTAATTTATAGTAGAGCAAAGTGTTGAACTTGAAGATAAGTTTATCTATTGTTGGAACGTAAATGAGAAAGATCCTGGCTTCTGTCCTAAAGCATTTAGAGGCTAAAATGCTGTAGGTAAGGCTTAGAGGGCGAATAATAAATGGGAAAATGTGATTGTCAGTTATAAAAGAAAGTTGTTGAATGAAATGGTAGAAGCTCATAATGCAACTGGTATCACTATTTTGGAAATTTTGGCTATTCATACATACATTTTCTATAGCTGCCCATTTTCATCCAAGTGACTCTGGGTGTCTTACAATTCTAAAATGGCCTTATGGACCAGAAACTTATTTTTGAAAAAGGACCTTTTTTGTACCTGTGTTTCCATGGGGAGACACATGGGGAGGATTGCTACACCATTTGGCTTCTTGGCCCTGTTGTTTTTAGGCTGCTTGGCACCTCCGATGTAAACATAACTGAGGAAGTGTAATTGTGGTTTAAGAGTTGTGTGGGTACATAAGGAACAAAGGATTGTTGCTTTTCTTTATTTCCAAAGTTGTAGATTGTCTGAGTTTTATTAATTGGCTATTCTCTTGCACACCTTCATATCTAGCTATATCTCATTCAGATTAGGAAATGTGAGCAAGACATGTTCAGAATTTACAGACTGAAATCCTTGGTGATCTGTAGAAAAAATCCCTCTTGGGAAAGTGTAGACAATGTTTTTCTTCAGATCTAGTGTGAAAATAACAAATTACTCTTGACATGAATGGGAGAGGTTCAGCACCACTATAAAAAGAAATACACTATTCATAGATTGGTAGAAGTCAATCCCTTATGAATCACAAAAGTATCTTTAAATTGTTCCACTGAAAATGAGCAAAATCCTGGTATGTGGACATCTGCTTCATTACTAATCGTTCTGTGTAGCCCATACAAGAATAATTTCTGTGTAAGCCCATTGAAGCAGTTCAGTTCAGTGCAAGAGAATAGCTTTTATAATTAAGGATGGTACACAGTTCTAGTGCCTAACCTCTTACACATGAGTGTTTTCTTGGATTACATAAAAAGTATAAATGGATCCAGTGACTGTATATTTCACTTGGCTGTGGGGAAATCCACTCACAGTTCAAATCAGTCCTAGCCATTAGCTCTTTTAACCTACAAATCAAGCATATTCAAGTCTACCAATAAAGGAGAACATTTGTAGCTCAAGTTTGAAATGAGGGGTCTTTGGTGCTCTCTCTGAGCTTGTTTATTTGCTAGTAGCACTGATGATGTTACCTAGTTAGGGTAATGAAACAACTGCAAGAAAACAAACAAGCTCAGAGAGCATCAAGGACCCCTCATATTCAGGTCTGTAAGGATCAGGCACTGTGTAATATATCATAGGCTTGCTCAGATAAAATAACACAAATAAAACAAGAAGTCCCTATGAAGAAAAAGTGAACTATAAATACCCTGTGATAAATAATACTCTACAGCAGAGGTGTCAAACTCGCGTCATCACAACGGCATCATGTGATGTATCGCGATTTCCCTTCCTTTGCTAAAGTGGCCGTGGGCAGCGCATGACAAAGGGTATTTGTTGGATCATCTGCAACCAACAACAGCTCCCCATCGCCCGGTGCGTTCTCACAGGGAGGGCCTACTCAGGGTGCAGTCGGCTAGACAGTGTTGACTGGCGACCCCTAGAGGCAGAGCTTTCTCTGTGGGTGCTCCCACCCTCTGGAACCAACTTCCTTTGGGGCTCTGGTTGGCCCCTGACCTCCGCACCTTCCGCCACAACTTAAAGACATGGTTGTTCAGCCTGGATGGGGGCAGGGGGGGGGGTTATCATGTATTTTAACATGCTTTTATTGGATATTTTATTGTTGTGAGCCGCCCTGAGTCCTATGGAGATAGGGCGGCATATAAATAAATAAATTAAATGAATGAATGAATGAATGAATGAATGAATGAATGATGCATCTGGCCTGTGGGCTATGAGTTTGACACCCCTATTCTACAGATTATTCTTGCTTTATGACCAAAATTGGAATTGCCAACTCTGTCACTCAGTGATGCAGACCTCAAGCAAGATGTCACTTACAATTGCACTGCCAACTTCTCCATTGGCTTTGCTTATTGGAAGCCAGCTGTGAAGTGTTCAGTTGGAAATCATGTAACAACAGGATGCTGTAATGGTTGTGAGCTCCTGCTGGTTGTGAAGCCCTTGAATCTTAATTATATGGCTGTAGGGATGCTGCAGTGCAGGTTGTAAAGATCATAAAGTTACTTTTGCAGCACCATCATAACTTTGAATGGTTGCTAAGCCATGCAGTCATTAAGTGAGGACTACCTATTATAGCTTTGGGTTTACAAGGCAAATACATTAATCATCATCATAGTTGTGGAAATACACGTGAGCTAGGAAATTGTCCTTAATTTTCATTGTCAGATTAAGTTTTTATAGAAATCTATAGCACAGTATTTATTGTAATTATTTATTTAAAATATTTATGTATTTGCCTAACCTGTGTTAAACTCTGGGCGGCTCCTCAAATTATTTCTTAACAGTAATAATAACAATACTTTAATAGACATTTAAAAGCCAGAAAAAGTCAGAAAAGAGGTAAACCAAGCAAAAAGAACATACACAAACTTTGTAAAATAGAATAAAAAAATTAAAGTACTGCTTGTTTGTTACTGTATAGGAAAGTGAACAAACCTTTATTAAAATGTAGCCACTATTCAACAATTAACGCTCAAAAAGGTAGCTAGTATGATAAGTCAGAATAAAGGACAATGACCTGGGAAGTTTTATCTTTAATAAGTCAGACATGACCTAATTAAATCGTTTTAATCCTTTTTATGTATTGTAAGATTGCAAGAGTTGGTTGGTGATGCAAGCAGCACATAAATAAAATAAATTATGATTCTGCCATAATTTAGAGCTCAGGTGATGGCTGTTGTAATTTTAACTCTGGACATTTTTGTTTAAAAATATAAACCTCTCACACAGCTCTCTGGAAGCAAGTATATTCCAATTATAAAGAAGAGATCACTGATTTTACCCTTTGTTTCTTTCGGATCCCAGAATGTACAGTGAGATTTATCTGTCTTTTTTTTCCTTTCCTTTTCTTAGTGCAGAAAACCAACAGTGGAAGGTTTTTTTCCACCAACAGTGGAAGGTATTGGATTAGGAAGCTGCTGATCTGCAAATACTATCAGAAGTAATAAAACGGATAGCATAGGAGAGCAGCCTGGTTGGAGGCCCTATGAAATACAATCCTTCAAATGGCTTCCAGTTGTCCAAACATAACTGCTTCTCCCTCTTTGTGCATGCATGTGTATGAGAGTCTGGCTCATTAGCCAACAAAAAGGGAAATTGAGGAGAACTGGCAATGGATGGAATTTAGCCCACTGCCCAGGCAGCTTAAACCTCTGAAAGTCTGTTTTTATTGCACAGGTTCTTATTAAAATAGGTTGGCTTTTGTGTCACTAAGTGATAGGAGCTGTTGTCTTCTGAGGATCTGGTAAAAATTCTTAATGATTAGGTAAAAATTCTTAATGATTAAGTGTATTACTCTTTTGAAGATTGTAATCTTCGGGACATTTTTAAAAAGTATTCCATTGCAATGAAGGTTTTTAAAATCTGTAGTAAACTTTGCCTAAGAATCGGCTAAGAGTCGAACCCTGCTCCTTCTTCATGAACTTATCCATTGAGTTCTCTTCCAGCACACCTGACTTGCCTTCTGGCTGTCGTTAAGTAAATTATAAAAACAGGTAAATCGACAAATTTTCCATAGCTTTTCCTATAATGGAGAACATGTTTCCCCATTTGCTTGGAAATATAAAGCAGTATATTATTATTGGAATGCAAAGAGCTGCTTAGATTCACTTACACTACATCATTTACAGAAGGATCAGGCAAAAGAGCCGAGGTGGCTCAGTGGTTAGAGTGCAGTACTGCAGGCTACTTCAGCTGACTGCTAGCTGCAGTTCGGCAGCTCTATAAAACCATTTAGAGAGGGCTGTAAAGCACTATGAAACGGTATATACGTCTAATTGCTGTTGCTATTGCTAATATACTTAGCATCTTTTACAATGACATCAGGGTTCTGGTATGGATGGCATTGAACTTTTTAGATATGGTGATGTTTGGAGGGACTTAGGAAAAGCCCCTCCAATATATATTTATATTGATTTATGTGCCGCCCTTCTCCGGAGACTCAGGGCAGCTTACAATGCACTAAGCAATAGCCTTCATACTATATTTATACAAAGTCAGCTTATTGCCCCCACAAACTGGGTCCTCAATTTACCTACCTTAGAAAGGATGGAAGGCTGAGTCAACCTTGAGCCTTGGTGAGATTCGAACCTGCAATAATTGCAGGCAGCTGATGTTAATAACAGGGCTTTAAACCACTGTACTATCCAAAGCTAAAGTGTCCATTGAGCCTTTTAATAATCTCTCCCATTGAACTGATTTTTCCAGTTGGGGGACTTCAAGAAAAAATAGTTCCGTGCAAATCCCTTCCAAGCTATCTTTCCCCATTACAAAAAGCAAACGGGGGAACAGGCAAGGTAGGCTAGAGACAAAAATGATTTGTTGAATTCCTTTGGCATTGAACTAAGAGGCAACAAACAGCAAAATAAAACAAAACCATGACAGCATGAATCGATAAAAGTGAACCACAACAAATAAAACAGAGCTATTAATACATTAGGAAAATCTGGTTCCATTTGACACCAAGTCCAACTCTATAGACATTCTCCAGAAGAGTAGAGGCTTTACTCCCATTTGGAAGTCCCATCAATTCAACCAGCCAACCAGTTCTAGCGCATTAGAACCACAATGAGACACAACATTTCCCCACACCTGTCCCCCCCCCTCCTCCTGAAAATGGCAAACCACAAATATGGCCCCCAGTCTGAAAAAGATTGCTTATCTCTGGTCCTTTGGAACCCACTATTCACTTTGCTGCATATTTGAGTGCTCCTTCCAAAATTCCTACAGTTCGGAAAAACAACACGAGTTGCTATTGAGATTGGAACTTTGTTGACCATTTTTAGATCTAGTTGTTTTGGTGTAGTATTGATGTGATTTTTATCCAGATGTCGGGGTACATGAAGACTTCCACTTTTCTTAAGGGCATCTAATGCTTTGGATATCATGAGAACTAGTGAGTAAGATTTTGCAACTTGCCAGGTGTGGGTGAGGTCAAAGTAGGTGTTCTGCTTTAGGGAATAACAAACACATGGTATGTGTGCATGCTAGACAGTTTTCCCATTGCTTTTCTTGCATTTGAGGCTTAGCTCTTATGATTTGGAATCTTTTGATATCTTTTTTTTTATTCATATACATTAGGAAATAAGAAATAGACTGCAAGTATCCAAACCTGCATGTAAGGCTTTGAAACAGCGTAGCTGATGGCCAACAGTGAATTATTTACTTTTTCAGTATCGCTAAATGTCTGTGGAGATTCTCAGTCACCCAGACCATGGTTGTCCCAAAGGTGCTTTTTCAAGAGGCCACTGGACTTTCTGGTTTTTCTTTGAAGATGTTTTGCTTCTCATCCAAGAAGCTTCTTCAGCTCTACTTTTTTTTAGTAATTGCTGCAGATTTACTGAAGTGTAAGATAGCTTATTCAAACTCCAATTTTATAGCTTATTTTGTGGTTATAGAAAGGCCATAATCTCTGATGACCTTCGCCGCAGTGATGGGTTGCCCCCAGTTCGGACCAGTTCGCAAGAACCGGTAGTAAAACCGGCGGGAGGCTCCACCCACTGACCCCGACATCATCAGGAAGCTTCTGCGCATGTGCACGCAAGCGAAGCGAATGTGCGCACACGGCCCCATTGCGAACCGGTAGTAAAGGTAAGTACAACCCACCCCTGCTTCATCCCCCCACTTCTTTATTAGGTCCCAGCCTTTTCTTGTGGGGTTGATTTTTCTCTTAAGCCCTGAAGCCATATTCCTTTGATCTGTGCTTTCTCAAATAATTTGAACTAATTGAAATAATTTGTTTATCTCTTTATACCCTTGGAGTTTTATGAGATTTCAACTCTAATATCATCCAAAACAAGGTAGATTTCAGTTATATCACTTCATTTCACAAGAAATCATTGGTTTTGACTCACTCAGTACTTAGATTTCATTTGTTCTGGCTGTGGAATTCCAGAAGAGAGAAACAAATCTCAAAACTTCTGCCAGTCGTATGATTGTGCCATTTGTATTTGAGCGATTTTAAAAGAATGAGAAGATACCTTTACTGATAAAGAAAATATTTTCTTTTTTAAAGCAAGTGGAATTGAATAAATTTGGGGAAGCAGGAGCAAAAGAAAAAAGAGCAAAAGAAAAAAAATCCTTCTAGATATCAGGGTTCCATATCTGTTGATTAACCATACACAGATGGTGCATAATAGTAAAAGAGAAACACAGATTTCTTAGTTTAGAAACTATACTTCAGAAATCTATATGGCCTGTGCTGCAGTGCTTCCATGTCTTTGTTTTCCCATATTTTTGTTGGCCAATGGAAGCCTTCCTTCATGCCAGACATTCCCAGCTGTTTCCTCTATGTGGATTACCACAGTTTGGAATAGTGACCCAGTGATGTCATACCAGTCATCAAGCTGGGGCTTTTCTTTTTTTTTCTTTTTTAAAAATTTGATTTATATGCCGCCCTTCTCCGGAGACTCAGGGCGGCTTACAATGTGCTAAGCAATAGCCTTCATACTTTTGTATATTTATACAAAGTCAGCTTATAGCCCACACAAACTGGGTCCTCAATTTATCTACCTTAGAAAGGATGGAAGGCTGAGTCAACCTTGAGCCTTGGTGAGATTCGAACCTGCAATAATTGCAGGCAGCTGGTGTTAATAACAGGGTGCTTTAGACCACTGTACTATCCAAGGCTCTTCTTAATTTTTTAATGACTTACGAGCCTATTTCCTTTTCTGTGAAAAAAAAAACACTTGTGTTTTTTCAGTGTTTGGGGCCCAATTTTAGAATACGATGGTCATAGGCAGACTTTGGGTTTCCCATTTTATGCTCTAGAACAGGGGTGTCAAACTTATGTCATCACGGTGGCGTCACAGGATGCATAATGGCTTTTTTCCTCTTGGCTAAACCGGGTGTGGGCGTGGCCAGCATGTGACGCATCTGACCCATGGGCCGCGACTTTGACAGCCCTGCTCTAGAAGTTCTTCAAGATCGGTCACAATTTTGGTTTATTGGGAGCAACCAAGTTATATTGGCATATGTTGCTTGGCCATTCCGTCGTGCTAATTGAAATGGTTGTGCAAATCAAACATGATTCATTGAAAGTTGCATCTGAATGGGGGCTCTCTGATTTGTTGTCTTAGCAGACCAGAATTCAAAGCCAAGAGGAATGCAATGAAATGGGAAATAGGGTTTAGAAAACAAGTAACAGATGGGGATTTCCTGTTTGCTTTTTTAAATCAGTCCTAATAGTGAGAGCAGTAGGTGTGGAGAGCATTCAGCAAGCATGTGCCAGCCAACTTGATCAGCCCTAATAATAACCTGTTGACTAACTTCTGAAACTGTGATCATAATTTAGATATCTGTACATTCCCTGCAGACTTTATGGTATATTAATTTGTACAGAATGGTTAGATAGTATCATGGAAACAATGCATGTGAATTTGGGCAAATTCCAGGAGACAGTGGAGAACAGGCAGGTCTGGCATACTATGGTTCATGGGTCATGAAGAGTTGGACACAAATTTGTACAGAGACTGGTCTGGATCTCTTATTGCCAAATTTATTCAAATACGGGCACGTATAAAGTGGTTTTGGGTTTTCATCTCATAAATATGTAGAAGCTCAGTAGTAAAAGTAAAAGTACACAGAAGGCAAGGAGAAAGTTCTAGATTTGAGTTCTGTTATTACAGAAAAAGACACTTGGCTGAAACCCCCTTACGTCTTTGTGTTGACAGTACAAAGGAATAAGTGGGTAAAGATTATGACTTGATATAGTGCTTTAAAAGGTGTTAAGTCTTTTCCTGCCTATAGAAAGAAAACTTTTCTCCATGGAAAAGATGTGATGCTCAGCTGAATCATGATGCTTTCTTACTGGTTAAAATGTAAAAGCAAGTGAGACATCCTGATTCTTAGATTGATTTTGATTATTATCTATCATCAAGTCAATGTCAACTCTTAGTGACTACAAGTAGTCCTCGACTTATGACCCCAAATTTCCATTGCTAAGCATGATACGTGTTAAATGAGATTTGTCCCACTTTATAACCTTTTTTTTGCCATAGTTGTTAAATGAATCAGTTGGTATGTGAATCATGCAGTTGTTAAAGGCATCTGGCCTCCCCCATTGACTTTGCTTGTTGGAAGCTAGCTGGAAAAGCTGCAATTGGTAATCACATGATCTCAGGACATTGCAACCTTCATAAATACATGCCAGTTGCCAAGCAGCCAAATTTTGATCACATAAGTCATAAGTGTGAAAAGCAGTCATAAGTCACTTTTTTTAGTGCTGTCATCACTAGACGAATGCTTGCAAGTCAAGGTATGTAGGTTTTCCCCAGGAAGATCTGTCCCCAACTTGGTGCATCAGATCTTCTCTGTAAATAAGTCCATCCACCTTGGTACTTTATCTTCTACTTTTTCCAGGATCAGAACCTTCTCCAGAGAACTAAGTTTTCATATAAGGTGTCCAAAGTACAGTTATTTGAACCTGCTCATTTTTGCCTTGATTTGCCTCAGGAATATTCTCCAACCTCAAAATTCAAAGGTATCCATGCACTTTCTATCCTGCTTCTTCAAATGGTTTTCAATAGCTTCCTCTACGACTTCCTGAATCTCATTGTTGCTTTGGCAACATCTGTCTTTATTGTTTCAGGACTTAATTCCTTCTTTACGATTATTTGTTGCTAATCTTGGTATAATGTTGACTCCAGATTAAATCATTGCTTAGAGTAGGCATATAAAATTGATAGAATGGATGAGGCTGAATCCTGCCTACATTAGCTGACAATTTATATGTAGTTCTTTCAGTGGTGAAATGTAAAATTTATTACTACTGGTTCTGTGGGCGTGGCTTGGGGGGGTAATGTGACTGGGTGGGTGTGGCCAATTTTTTTTTAAACTTTTAAAAGCATTTTTTCTACAACCTCTTCGGCTGAACAGGTTGTAAAAAAAATGCTTTTAAAAGGCTCTGACGATCCCAGCTGATCGTCAGAGGCTTTTTTTTTCTTTTAAAAGCATTTTTCGGCCAGAGGTGGTAGAAAAATGCTTTTAAAAGTAAAAAAAAAAGCGCCTCTGATGATTGCGCAGCTCAGCTGGGCATGGGGGGGCGGGCAGGGATTTTTGCTACTGGTTCTCCGAACCATCTGCCGCCATCGCTACCGGTTCAAGCGATCTGGTCCGAACCGGGAGCATTTCACCCCTGAGTTCTTTGCATAGTCTAATGAAGAATTTTTTAGTGGTTTATGGAATCTTTGGAATGTG
The DNA here is from genome assembly GCA_012654045.1 of Ptyas mucosa. NCBI lineage: Eukaryota > Metazoa > Chordata > Lepidosauria > Squamata > Colubridae > Ptyas > Ptyas mucosa. The sequence continues at coordinate 12,076,357 of WNWU01000011.1, read as the reverse complement.
AAAGTGAACATCTCTCTCATCCAGCTGAATTAATCCAAATATTATAAAAATAGATTAGATTAGAATTTGGCAAACCTGACACTAAAGTTATTTCCAAGGTAACTAAAATCTTATATCTGATTTTGCTTGGTTTCACATGAGAATGCTAAAATCTTGCAAGTTTAAGGAATGGCATGACATTTTAGCCATTTTTAAATTTAATCTAGCAATGTGAAACTTGTGAAACCTTCATTTTAGAAATCAGACCAAAACTGGTGAACTGCTGGTCCTTTCAGAAGGCTCTGAAGACATGGCTCTGCCATTAGTCCTGGGAATTTGACTGTGGTCAAACTATCTTCAACATCTTATTGTTACGAATTTTTATGAATTTAATTATTTATTTAGCTATCGCATTTGTCTAACTGCCCACTTCATGCAAACAAAAATGAAACTCTCTAGCTGAAGGGAATAGCATGCCTCTGGATTGTACTGTGCTGCTGTTTATGTTTTAACAGAATTTTTAATAATGGTTTTTAGCATAGTTTTGATGGCACTGATAATGTTACATACTTGGATAATGAAATGTCTGCAAGAAAACAAGTTCAGAGAATAAATACCAAGGATCCCATGGTTCAACCCCTATCTACAAATTTTCTCTTCTGTTGGTAATATGGTTTTGTATGTATGTTTTCATTTTTTTTAGTTTGTTCATTGTTTTCAGTGCCATTTTTTAACTGCTGTGAGCCACCGAGATTCACAGATGTGAGATGGAGGGGTTATCTAAATTAAATGAATGAATGAATAAGTAAATAAAGCAGGCAAGCAAGCAAGCAAAGTAACATCAAGGCTTCTGAAGGAAATATGCTGCATTCCCTCAATTTAGCCATCTAAATTTCTCCATAATTCTGCTTGCATGATTCTGAAATTTCCCTGTCATATCACTTATTAGCTGGAGTTATTAGATGCAATTGCAGGGATAGTTATTCAGTATAACTTGAAACCAACTCAATATATTCTTAGAGAAATATTGCTTCTTATAATTGTGATATAAACATCCTTTCATGCTATGAGTTTTCTTGAAAAACAGTTTTCTTACCGGATAAGGAAAACCTTGTTTTCCATGAGCTGGAATTATTTATGGAATCAGAGGACTCTTTAAATAAAAGCAAGCAAGCAAAGAAATACAAGCTGGCTTGCACTATACTCCGACATGCTACTTGGTGCATGTCATGGTCTGTCTTATCCCAGATTCCATAGGAACGTTTCCTTCCCTCTTCTTGTGTGGGATTTGTTTATTTTTCCAGACATCCAGTTCAGAATTCCTTTGCTTCCATTTGTTTGGGTAACTTTGTGGCTACTGAAGCATGTCAGCTGTATAGCAGGAACATTACTACCCCCTTCATGTAATATGTTTATTTTGGAAGAACAGCATAGCATGTTACTGGTTAGATCTCAGTCCATAGAGAGCAGCTCCCAAACCAAGAATAGAAATGTTTCCTTTTTAAAAACGTAACTACCGAGAAATTCTATCTCCTCTTCGTAAGGCACATCAAGTATACACTGCTCTTCTGATATCTGTGTAGATCAGGACGCTGAATGAGACATTCCCAGGCAAGGTGAATACAACAACTCGTTTATTGAAACATGCATGCTCAGGATTGTCTCTAAAGCCAGTAGGTATCTCCAGTTGGAAAAAGCTGGACTTGGTCAGGATCTTTTTCTTGGTAATTCCTGGTTCATTATCAGTTGTTCTGGAAATGAAAGCAGGTGCAGAGCTTCAGAATGAATCACTGACCTTTCAAGATTCTCAAAATTAAACTGCAATTAGCAAAGAGTTATTATATTAAAAAAAGCTGAGAAGAGCACTGGTATCAGCACATTGGAGGTTACAGTGCGTGTTATCACCTTTCCAAAGACCTGGTTTATTGACCAATAAATGTGAAGTAGACGTTCAGTAGTTTTCAAGCATGTCGATTCCATGATTATGAATGCATCCATTGTCTGAAATAAGAACATAATTCAAGGCAAAACATTTATTTTTATCATAGAAGTTCTCTCCAGCAATGACAGTTGTGGTTTCTCTCATCTTAACATGTCTTTTTAAACTTCATATCATGTCTTAATATAGTTATTTTAAAATAACATACAATTCATTTGTTATAACGATGCCCAGATATTTACCTTCCTCTCAATCTTAAAATTTCTTTATTCATCCATTTTGTTTGATCTTCTGTTTCCAACTTTTTTTTAAACATCTTCATCTTCTGTTTGCAGCACTTAATGTTCTATCCCTACTCCAACCTAAGACAATTCAGTATCTTTTTTCTGCTGTACCTAATGCATCTGTTGCATTTTTAATATTGTGTGGCTGTCCAAGTATTGTAGATATCTCATGGTTTTTGCACACCGTTGTGGATTGGTGGCCCAGCTGCGTGGTGTGGGGGAGGAGAGGGGAACCGGGTGGCATGTGTGGTGGACTGGTGCATGTGTGTGTGTGTGTATATGTGTGCTGCCCTGCTGTTCGTACAATTGGAGCTGCGCACACCCATGCGTGCCAGCCCGCCTCTTGTGCAACCTGGTTCCAAATAGGCCATGGGCCAGTTATGGATGCGGCCCAGGGGTTGGGATGCCTGACATAGGCTAGTGATAATCTCTGTTTTCTTCTTCCTTTCTCCATGCATGCCCAGATTATAAACTTTCAAAAATAAAAACTTTTCATTATTTAGTTTTGCCTTCATTTCCACTACTGGGACATAATTCCTTTTTCTTTGAAACAAGCAAATTCTTTTAAAAGCATATGATTGCTCTTAAAGCAAGGCTCTCCAAACTTGGCAACTTCAAGACTTGTGGATTTCAACTCCCAGAATTCCCCAGCCAGCATGTGTTGAAGTCCATATCTTAAAGTTGTCAAGTTTGGAGACAACTGCTCTTAAATATATTTCTTGAAATTGTGTATTTTGTGAAAATGTTCAAGCTACGTAGAGAATTTCAAACTGGATAGAGAATGGAATATATGTGGATGACTTTATTGGATTAAAAGAGGCCACGTATGTTATGTTACCCCTTTTGTCTGTCTTACTATGTTCATTCAAATATTACAGGAAAGTTGTGCCTGTTATTTCATTGAACATAAATATAACCTTGTGTTGTCTTGGACTCTGTTTTATTAGGCTTTTGGATTATGCAAATGGTTAGTTCAAGCCAACGCAAACAAGGCCATCTGTCAGATCTCTTGTTGAACCTGTGGAAATTTGTGTCATTAAATTGTGTGTGTCTCTGTAGTCCTGTTTTCTATCCTGTTTAAAACCTTTCACATTCTCAGATGAATTCCTGAATGGATTATTCACTTTTGTTCTATGTAGAATTGGACCTGGTATTAAAAGAATGGAGATAAATCCCTTTATTTTTCTATTCTTCAGAAGACTGCTAAGTGAATGCAAATTGTTTCTGTGTTGACACAAGTTTATAATCTTAAGAATAAAGTAGAGGTATTCAAGACATTTCAAATTGAGAATATTTCATATTTCAGTTAATTTTTGCGTTCAAAGCAGTTTGTTTTAGCCTTAGCAGAAGTTTTTGGGTGCTGTTCTAACCATTCTGGAAATCCCCTGAGCCGGAAATGTTACTGTTTTGAATTCAGAACATTTTTTTCAAGTTCTCGGAACATTTCTGGAATTGTTGGAAAACTTCTGGTGAAATCGGAACACAATTTCAGATTTCTGGGCATCTTGAATATGAAATGTTTTGGCCATCCCCAGTACAAAGCTGATTTTTGTATTGCTTTGAGAGTTGTTGAAAGAACAATGTTCTGGCAAATTAAAAAGCCTTGCTGGGAAGTGATTGAAAACCTTGAGTTATTAAAAATGAGAATTTGGAAGACAAATAGAAAATAACCCAAATTGGTGTTGCCTCTCTGTGTATGCCCAACCACTATTCTGGCTAACTGTTTAAAGTTTTCTGGCTGCGGGTGTAAAATACAGCGGGAAGAATGTGATTTTGAGGTAAAATTGGATCAGAGAATAAGCCACACTGTTCATATTTTGATTTTCCCTATAGCTTAAAGATTGAGTTTTGAACCTATCTCAGAGAAATAGTGCTGACTTCTTTTGCACGCACTATGAACATCATTTCTTATGTAACAAGGTTGCGTTTGCTGGGCAGAATTGTAGTTTTTTTTAATTATTATCTAGACAAAACATTTTAAACTATGTCCTGAATTGATTAGGCTTAGCTGGCCCAATTCAAGAGGCAGAGTCTGGAATGCTTGGATTGGTTCCATCTAGCCTCATATTTTACTTCTCTTACAGATTTACTGCTAGTTAGTTCCTTGAGGATTTAACTTATTTCAGGAATATGATCACAGTTAAGAATTCTGCTGGCCCTATCTGTCTCTTTTGTCTATTGGTGGCAGGCCTGGTCCAACAGAAATGAAAGACAGGATTACCTTTTGTGCCATTCCATGTGCAGAAGTCAAGAGATTGACAGGTAAAGCTTCTGTGTGAGAGAAGGACCACTGTATCTGAGGCAGCAGGGATAAAAAGCTGTTCATGGAGCAGATCCTACTCTCTTCTCAAAAGTTTCTCAACCTTGGCAACTTGAAGATGTGTAGACTTCAACTCCCCTTTACAGAACTACAAGTGAACTATTGTAAATGCTTCTTTCTTTGCCTGCCTAGCCTTGGCTGAGTTGGGAGCTAAGGTATGCTTGGCTAATACTTTAACGAGAGGACTGTAAGCTGGCTAAGAAAGGAAAATACTGCTTGGAAGAAGGAAAAAATCATTTTTGTATTGTTGCCAAGAGCATTGCATAGCTGCTTCCACAAAATCACCTGCTTCAAATTGGCTCAAGGATGTCTTTGCCTTCCTTCCTTCCTTCCTTCCTTCCTTCCTTCCTTCCTTCCTTCCTTCCTTCCTTCCTTCCTTCCTTCTTCCCTCCCTCCCTCCCTCCCTCCCTCCCTCCCTCCCTCCCTCTCTGGGAAGAGTACCTACTGGTCATCATAGGAGGATTTATCCTTGCTTCAATTAGCACCATCAGGGTGGAGTCAATCTGCTGGACCTCATTCCAGGCAACCTGTTGCCCTTCAGGTGTTTTGGACTATCTGCCATTGGCACCTATCAGCAACAGGGAGGAATTGTGACCACGATGGTCTAGAGCAGAGATGGGGAACGATGGCCATTTTATGACTTGTGAACTTCAACTCCCATAACTCCTGAGCCACCCATGGAATTCTGGGGAGTTGAAGTCCACAAGTCATAAACGGACCATCGTTCCCTATCTCTGGTTTAGACTAGACTAGAGCATCTGGAAGGCACCAGCCCATTTCCCGCCCCCCTCCTCGTATGTTTTAAATAAACTGATGCTCGATTGTGTGTGCTTTTGTTTAGCATTTTGATTTTGTAAGCTGCCTTTTGAGGGTTTAAGTGGATGAAACAAATTTCAGCTTAGAGAAGAGAAATAGAAAGGAGGAGGAGGTGGTTGAGCTCGGCGTCTCCTTTCTGACAGTTTCCAGAGTAATTCCAAGGGATGGTTATGAAAAGAAATCTTTGGTGCCCTGGATCGTACCTGCAACGGTTGTGTTTTGTTTTTTGCTGTT
>WNWU01000011.1:12047912-12070385 GCA_012654045.1 Ptyas mucosa | reverse complement strand
ACATACATACATACATACATACATACATATATATATATATATATGCTAAAAAGCCCCCAACAAAACTCTGGCCTACAGACCCTTTTCTCCTTTTCTGTATACATTTTTAGCTGGGAAGTCCACATACTTCTCCAATGTTTGCTTTGTTGGGGGGCGGGGGGGGGGGGAGTTGAGAACTTAAAAGCTGACATTGCTGATTGACTCCCTTCTGCCTCTCCTCTCCCCTTTCTGTTAAAAGTGGAGAACCACTTCAAAAGCTGTGATGAGCTGGTGCCAGACGCCACACAGTTATTGTTAGAGGAATTTGAAATATAATTGAAAACAAACGTTTGTTCAGCTGAGCCAATCAGCCTGGCTTTTCTTTCTTTCCCTCCTCCCTCCCACCCCTCACAAAAAGAAGATGCTTTCTGAAATCGCCTTCATTGTCTATACAGCCTCATGATCACGAATTTACACATTCCTTTCCATCTGGTAACCATTTGCAGAGTTAGAAATCTCCCCCCCCCCCTCTCTCTTTCTCTCTTTCTGTAAAGAAAATCTTGTAAAGGACACGCATGATCTTTTTTTTTTTACGCTCTTATTCTGATGTTGCGTGTGTGGTAGAAAGCTGAAGCTGCAGGGAATGATATAATTTGAGTTGAGACACTGAGAATCTCAAGGCAGAAGTCGCAACTTGAAGGAGGGGGGTTTGGTGGTGGTTAATCTGATCCAAATCTCTTTTCTCTGCCACACTGTAATTGACTGAAATAGTTTCTCTAGAGTGAAACTGTTTAGCTAATGTCCTAATATCCATTTATTTAACATTAACTGCATTATTTCAGAATTGTTATATTTATGAATTCTGAAAAGTGGGAGAATGCTGTTGGATCTGATTCCGCAGATAGAGTTTTATTGCTGCAGCTGTTTGAGCCATGTGGGAATGGATGAGGGTTAAAAGAGGCCGGGGCGCCATTAGCCTACTACAGGTAGGCCTCAATAGAGACCACAATTTCCATTGCTAAGCGAGGCAGTTGTTAAGTGAGTTAGCCCTGATTTTACCCCTTTTGCCACAGTTATTAGGAGATTCACTACAGTTGTTAAATGAATCACCCGGTTGTTAAGCGAACCCAGCTTTTCCCATCAGAAGCTGGCTGGGAAAGTTGCAAATGGAGTTGACATTAAGCGCTAGGATGCTGCAACTTTTGTAAACACAGGCTATTGCAAAGCCCACTATCTACAAGGCCCAGTCCTGCCTAATACAGGTAGTCCTCCACTTACAACAGTTCACTTAGTGACCATTCAAAGTTGCAACATCATTGAAAAATGTGACTTATGACCATTGTAGCATCCCCATGATCATGTGAACAAAATTAAAATGTTTGGCAACTGGTTCATATTTATGACAGTTGCTATGTCCAGGGGTCATGCAATCATCTTTTGCGACCTTCTGACAAGCAAAGTCAATGGGGAAGTCAGATTCATTTAGCAACCGGGTTCTTAGCTTATCAACTGCATTGATTCACTTAACAATAGTGGCAAAAAAGGTCCTAAAATTGGACAAAACTCACTTAACAAATTTCTCACTTATAACAACAGAAATCTGGGGCTCAATTGTGGCTGTAGGTCGAGGACTAGCTGTAGTTCAAAGGATAACCAGAATTATTGATTTTTAAAACCACCCAAGTGAAATGTACAGATTCTAGATGCTGCTTCTCTGAATCTGAAATGCAGATTCTAGATGCTGCTTCTTTCTATCTTTTGGTTGAGGGTGCACAATATATAAATGAACCCAAACCCAGAATGTTAATTAGCAAAACCAGCAATCCTTTGGGATTTTAATTACTAACAAGTTTTAAATTAATTGCTTTTACTTTCTTGATTTTATTGGATAGAATGACTTTAAAATAGCAATAGTGCTTAGATTTATATACCACTTCATAATGCCTTAGAGCCTCTCTAAGCAGTTTACAGAGTCAGCATATTGCCCCCAACAACCTGGGTCCTCATTTTACCGAACTCAAAACAATGGAAGGCTGAGTCAACCTTGAGCCTGTCAGGTTTGAACTTCTGGCAGTTGGCAGAGTTAGCCTGCAATACTGCATTCTAACTACTGCGCCATCATGTGCTTCTGCTATCGAAAAAGGATAACAGGTTAATCAACTGTATTTGAGCATATTAAGTTTATGAAAATATGATTACCCTTGTGCATTTAATATGCAAACTGGACATAGCTTTGAGCTGCCTAGGGTGCAATTTGTGTATGGTTTTTGTTTTTTCTCATGTTACTACATACAGTGTCTAGGAATTCATGTATGATATGGGGAGTTTTTCAAAAAGTGAATCTCTGTTTATAGCTAAATCCTATCAATTAGTTTTAAATATAAACTTTGCCTTCTAGTTTTAAGCACTGTTATTTTCCAAATCCTGTGCCACATGTGTGGGTTAGATTAGCTGATTTAGTGTCTCTTCATTTGGATCGCTAGCTGTTTAATAGTAAGTAGATGTAAGTAGTTCATAATGTGATTGTGCTTGATGAATAATTTGGACCAATGGGCCAAAAAAGTGGCCTTGGAGAAGTCTGTCTAGGCCAGGGGTGTCAAATTCACGGCGTCACGGTGTTGTCATGTGACGTTATCAGGACTTTTTTCCAATTTGCTAAACTGGGGGTGGCCGTGGCCAGCGAGTGACGCATCCGGCCTGTAGGCTGGGAGTTTGGCAGCCCTAGTCTAGGCAGATCTCTATAAGGGTTTGTCTCACGGAATCCCATGAAATAAAAAAATGAAGTGTATCTGGAGGATTTATGTTAAAGTCCCCAGTTGTCGATGTGGGAAATTTTATGGGTTCTTTGGTGCACATCCATTTCTTTAGCATGCATTTCACACTATAGCTTTAAGGAACTGTTTGCAGGTGGAAATGTATTTATTTATACAATTTATACAGCGGTCTATCCCACGGCAATTATGTACTGGCATGAGAATGTCTGGATGGTTTCAACAATTGATTTAAGACTCCCATCTGAACTGACCCCCTTAGCAGCACAGGAGAATTAATCCTTGGAAAACAAGGAAAATGGGTTCATGGTCTGAAGCACTCCTTGCTGAGATACATGTGGAGGCAAAAAAATAAAAATAAAAAATCTTTTAGCAGTTGAAATGCAAGGTGCCTGCGCTAGGAAAAAAAATTAGGATAGTCTTGTTACAAGGCTTCTTGAAGATCAAACAGGAACCTCTTCAGCTGCAAAGTGATGGCTACTTTCAGCAAAGTGAGAATGAGTCATTTTTGTGTTTGTAATCTAGAGGCACATGCGCCGTCTCCAGCTGTTGTTCCGGGTTCCAATGCGTGCATGTGCGTGCCGTAATCTGGAAGAGAGCAGCTGGCCGCTGCACACATGCGCACTGGCCAGCTGCTCTCTTCCAGGTTCCAGAGCTCTGGCATGTGCACACGCACATAGGCACGCATGTGCCTGATCCAGTTTCGGCACTCGGTGCCAAAAAAGTTAGCCGTCACTGCCTTAGGTGTTAGAACATTTCATGTCATGTGTAGGTAGTCTTCAACTTTCAACCATAATTGAGCTTGCCATTATGATTTTAAATCATGATGGTTTTAAACCAGGTCATTTATATGACCAACTCAATTTTACAACTTTTTTTTTTTGCTGTGGTTGTTAAGTGAATCCACATTTCTTAAGCGAACCCATTGTTCTCCAGAAAGATGGCACCAGCAATCAGGAATGGGTTAACTTCGTCTGATCCGATCGGACTGAGTCTGCAGATTGTTAAGCTCCTCCTCCTCCTCCTCCTCATGCCTCCCAGCTTTTCAGACTCAGTCTGATCGGACAGATGTGGTTTTTCAAGCTGTCCCATTCTAACTTTGTTGCCACAAAGAAGATGGAGTGAAGCTATTCTCCAAAGCACCTGAAGGCAGGACAAGAAGCAATGGATGGAAACTAATCAAGGAGAGGCGCAACCTAGAACTAGGGAGACATTTCCTGACAGTTAGAACAATTATGGCTCCAGGGGTGACAAATTAATCAGTGGAAGAACTTGCCTCCAAAAGTTGCAAATGCTCCAACACTGGAAGTTTTTAAGAAGAGATTGGACAATTTTTTGTCTGAAATGGTATAGGCCCTGCTTGAGCAGAGGGTTGGACTAGAAGACCTCCCAGGTCCCTTCCAAGTCTTATTCTATTCTATTCTATTCAGTTTGGGGCTTTTTGTTGAAAACAAGATGTCAGTGCTGGTTATGGGCAAAAATGTCATAAATCCTAGTCATGTAACCATGGGCTATTGCAAATGGCAATAAATGGGGGCAACCACATGACCATGGAAGGCAGGTGGCCATTGGATCTTTGGCACGAGTCATAGTACTTGGGGAGGAGGGAAAGAGAGCGTCTGTTGTAATATCAAATGGTTGTCAGGAGAGGACTACCGGCACAAACATTTTGCAAAAGTTAAAGTACCATATAAATGCTGAGTTTTGTCTTTGTTTCCAACCAGATTAAGTAGATCAGTAATTATTCTTGATCCATTTTATAAAGATAAATTTTAGTTGCATGCTTGAGTTGTGTATTTAAATGGGTTTCCCAGGCAGACTTGAGAAGTCCTGTGTATGTTGAAGTTTTAAGCCTGTCTGATGTTTTTCCACCTTATAGATGTTATGTGGAAGTTGAAAAACTGTTTATTCAGCTTTGGTAGCTAGCAAGATATCTCCTTAAAATTCTTTTTCCAGTGTTGAAAAGTCTTCAACTCTTTGGCTATTAGGAACAATCTTGGAAAATAACACCAATTGTTCTCCAGGTCATGAATACTGATCATTTAAAAAAAAGAATAGGTTGTTTCTTGGCCTATAGGCATACATTTAATTTATCCCTTCATGTGACTGAATTAAACCAAAGAGCTAAAGTGGTTTTTGTGGCCTCTTGCACTTACAACCTTAATAAGCAACTTAATGGTGCAGTATCATTATGTGGATGCAAATTGTTTTAAGAACCATAGAATTTCCTGTAGGAAATGGTAAAGGTTAGGTACAGCATATGCATACAGCAGCACAAAATGTGCTTTAAAAAAAAAACTTTGGTCAAGTTTGTAATACCAATTGGGTAGGGATACTGGAGGATTTGTTTGCAAGGCTGGGTTAAACCACAGTGGCAAGTGTCTCAAATTTTATTGTTATTTTTTAGTAATAATGCTGAAGAAAAGTGTTTTTTGTCTTGCACAAGAGCCGTACTAGTGGGAATAGGTTAATAAGGGGAAAAAATCCTCTCCAGAACAATAGAACAAAGCCTTTAATGTTACTGGTTTTGTATTAATGAACAGCCAAGCAGAATTGTTGGTTGCCAAGAACTAGCAAGTGAGAGAGCCAACAATATCAGTGTTATGAACTTTGTGCTCCACAGAGTGTGAAGTGATATTGGTTGAAGGAGTTTATTGCACAAGTGGAATAACAGTTCTCTTTCATGGTTCAGCTTTTCCTTTAGTAAGGGAAAATAAAGGAAGTCCACCGGGTCTAAGGTATAGGTCTTTCTTTTTCCTGATCCCAAATTGGAAATAGTTATATACCTGTGAATTAAACATGTGCACAAATCCAGTCAGTGACCCAGTTGGACATAATCTTAACATCGCCCATGCTTGTATTGATATACTGTATCATTGGTACATCTGGTTTAGGTCACCTTAAAATATTTTCTGTTGTGCAGCCATAATGTACAGGCAAGCTTCCTCAGAGACTTGTGCAAAAATACCAGGTAGATCCAAATCTATTTGAAATATCTACAGAATAGGTTAATATAAGTCAATTCATGTAGTATAACTGCAGTTTCTTTACTAGCCTGGACATAATAGTTTTACCATATGACTGAAATTCAGTTCTTTAGGTCTGAATTAGCTGAAGTGTATTTCATTGTAAGAATCTCTCAGAATACTTTTCCTTTTTTTTAAAATGCTTTTCAGATTTCATTGAGTTAAAATGGGTTAATGTTTCACCTTGCATTAGATGCTCTTCATTTAAAATTTCTGTTTTAATACACAGGTAATGCTTGATTTACAACCATTCATTAGAGATAGTTTGGAGTTACAATGGTGCTGGAAAAAGTCTGGTCTTTGCACTTATGTCTGGTCCTCATACTTAGGACTGTCTTACCACTCTGATGTTCATGTGATCTCAATTTGGTGGGCACTCAGCAACCAACTTGCATATACAACCGATTGCAGTCACATGCTTGTGATTTGCGACCTCCCCCTGCCCCCCCCCTTTTTTTTGCTATTTTTCAGCAAAATATGGTTCAATCTGCACTTGTTGTCATGGTGTTCGCTTAATGGCTGTCTTAAAAATGGCTGTAGAATTGGGTTTTTATTCAAAAACTTAGGATAGAAATTCCATGCCTAATTGTAGTTGTATGTCAAGGATTACTTATATGTAATGACAATGTATAGGTTCTGCAGTTGATTTTTAGGGCTAAAATTTGTTGCTTTTTTGTTAGCAACTTGGAATTTGTAGTTAGGTATAAGAAATATCATTGAGCCTTGCATTTGTAGTGCATGTCTGCAGATACAAGGTCTGAATCTATTGCCTTTTAGCTTAGTATTCAAACTAACCACAGTGTGATGTCTGCTGTCTAAATTATGATTAGAAAGTAATCAAGTAAGCTGTGATCACTTTACTGGCAGGTTATTCATCTTATAGCTGATTTTATCCGAATGTTGTGGTAAATATTGAATGTGTGGAGCACTGGTTCGCTATGTAGTATCCTTGAAACCTTAATTTACTACGTGGTCACCATCAAACAGTAATTGCAGAGTTTGGTTTCCTGCATGAAAACCAGCTCTTGAGTAAGATTGTAACTGGCCTTTCTAAATTTAGTAAGACATAAAAAGAGTTTCTAGTGATTCAAGAGTATATGTTTTGATTTTTTGCCCTGATAATCTAGTTGCCTAGGACTAGTAGCTGGGAGAATACAAATATTTAAAATGAATACATCTTTCCAGGTTTAATCAAATTCCACAGGGCCTATCAACATCTCACAAACAGGATTGAACAAATCCGTCATGTTCATTTCTCTCAGTGTTCCACTTACTCCCCAGCTTTTAAGATCGCTCCCCCCCATCAAATTACCACAGCAATTCACAAATCTTTGCAAATATGATAATATAGTTTCAGGATTGTTTTTCTAACTTCGCCTATAGTTTTATTAGTATATAAACTTTGAGTAAATGCTTTTTCCCTGGTAGAGTCAGTTGCATACGTATTAAGGTACACTAATATGTTTTCTCTAATCATGTATAAGTAGTCCTCAACTTATGACCACAGTAGAGCCCACAATTTCCATTTCTAAGCAAAAAGATGATCCCGTGACCCCCCCGAGGCCCTGCAACCGTCATAAATATGAGCCAGTGACTGTGGGGATGCCTCAACGGTCATAAGTGTGGAGAAAAAAAGTCATAAGTCACTTCCCTTGAAAGATGTTTCGCTTCTCATCCAAGAAGCTTCTTCAGCTCTGACAGGATAGTGAGGAATAGTCAAAACTGAAGAAGCTTCTTGGATGAGAAGCGAGACCTCTTCAAAGAAAAAGCAAGAAAGTCCAGTTGCCTCCTGAAAAAGCACCTTTGGGACAACCATGACCTGGATGACTGAGAATCTCTATAGACTCATAAATCACCCTTTTCAGTGCTGTTGTAACTTCGAACTGTCCCTAAACGAATGGTTGTAAGTTGAGGACCACCTGTGTACATTTTTGTGTGTCTCTCCTGAGTTGACCACGGCATTGCATGAAGGGCATTTCTCATTACTTTCTGTTGACATATCCCACAAACCATTGCCTTACACAGCACAATGTATTCCCGTTTTCACAAATGTCTCTTTTTGTGTCATGTAACCTGAGATGGAGCAAACTTGTTTAGTGACTTTTCAGGAGAGATGGATTCCTTACATGGGAAAACAGAATAGTTTTAATTTAGTTGAAGGAGAGGTGTCATGACTCATGCAATTCACGCATTCTATAAAAACCAACCAATATTTGTAGCTTGTCGTTTTTTCACCTCAGAGATCTTTTATCCGTTTGTGACTTCCTCACCTGTGTGCCTTGGTAAGGGGCCTGTTTATTACATTCACACTTTATATTTGATCTCTGATCAAAAGCCTATGCATGAGGTAGCTGTAGAGGGAATAAATAATGGCAGTCACGTAATACCCTAAGGCCATTGCAACATATTTGGAAAGAGACAAGTCTACTGTGGTGTCGCCGTAGGGCGAGGGGAGGGAATAATCTGAGACCCTTACATCCAACATTTCTTCAGCCCTATGACCAATCCTGTGTTCCCCACACTGCTACATTTTTCCGGTAGTTTCAGGTTCCCTTTCCCTGCCACCTCTGCCCCCAAGGGCTATCCTGCTGTTGCGACTGCAGCAGCTATAAATTAGATGGCTGTGTGTTCTCAGGCCTATCTCGCCAAGGAAGGTAATTGCTCTGGACAGCTTTACAGTAAGGAGGTGTGAAGGGCCTGCTCTCTGAGCTGGGGGAGGACGCCCACTTGAGAGACAGTGACAGATTAGTAATTGTCCAACTGTTGAGATACAGGTGCTGGATTGAGATAACTAATTGGAACTGTAGACAAGTTCATGCCTGCTTGTGACACGCAATGAGTTGGAGAAGCCAAAATTACTGCTTGCTCTGAAATTTTTTTGCCCTTTCTTCAATGGGCTGGCTAGGGACTCTACGGAACAATGCAGTGATGTCCCTCTGAATATGGGGAGATTTATATAGGGAAATGTCAGGATGTCAACCATAGTCTACTCCCGTGATGGTGAACCTATGGCACGCATGTCCAAAGTGGCATGCGGAGCCATGTTGACTGGCACATGTGGCGTTGCCTGTTCCTCTTCCGGGTTTCTGGCACGCATACGCACGCGATGATCAGCTGGCCTTTGTGCATGCGGCAGTGCCGGAAACCGGAAAAGCTGGTCTTCCGTTTTCCGGCGTGAGCATGCGCGCCGGCCAGCTGATTGGCGTATGCGCATGCATGGCTGTAACCGGAAGACTTGCTGGCTGGCTGGCTGGCGCGCATGCATGTGCCAGAAACCAGGAATACCTTATCCGTCGCGCACATGCCCCCTGGGCAGCTCCTCTTCCTGTTTGCAGCCCTGACGAGCGCGTGTGCGAGAAGTGCTCCCTTTTCAGTACTTGGTGCCGAAAAGGTTCACCATCACTGGTCTAGTCTTTTGGGTAATTATTAATACATCTTTGGAAGACTAATATATTTGGTACCAGTCTTTGTAAAGGGTCAAAAGTGATTGCTTCAGGTAGCTTCATAATATCATTAGCAATAGTATTTGAAATACAGGTAGTCCATGACTTACAGCGACCATTAGAAATTACAATGAAGAAAGTGACTTATGACCATTTTTCACACTTGTTACCATAGCGGCATCCCCGTGGTCATGTGTTTTACATTCAGCTGCTTGACAACTGACTTGTATTTATGACAGTCGCAATACCCCGGAGTCACGCAATCCCATTTTGTGACCTTCTGACAAGCAAAGTCAATGGGGAAACCAGATTCACTTAACAACCATGTTACTATGTTATCAACGGCAGTGATTTGCTTAACAAATGTGACAAGAAAGGTTGCAAAATGGGGCAAAACTCACTTAGTACACTTCTCACTTAACGACATAAATTTCGGGCTCAATTGTGGTCGTATGTTGAGGACTACCTTTATATTCTCGATCCTTTTAAAGACCTTGACCCTGGAATTAAAGATTAAGCAAAAGTATAACAGTTTACTGCTTCCAAAAGTTTGATGCAGCAGTTTTGTAGCAACTTCATGTTTTTGGTCGAGTGAAGAGCTGTGATTATGACTGTGGTCCCAAGACAACAACACAGAGGGCTGAGTGGTGGGATCTGATTGCTAGCTTTGTGTGGACTTCTTCAGCTTCCTTTCTTTTGTTGTGGCACAGGTACTTCCTATTTGAGGATTTAGTTTACACTTACCATAATGAGAAACAAAGCTTAAGTTTCACAGTTCAATCAAAACAAACACTATCTTTCTCTTTTAAAGTTTGTTACATGTTCATAATTATGGTATGGATTTAAACATCCTTTGGGATGTGGGCATATTTAACAAGCAAAACAAATGCGTCAGAGGCCAAGTTCGCTCGTAAAGTTAGAGCTGTGCTTCCGGTTCAAGTGAAAGCTGCTTTTGTGCAGTATGATTTCATGGCAAGCCTTTTGGCCCATCACGGTTCTTATTTATTTATTAGTCAGATTTCTATGCCGCCCACTCTCCGAGGATTCTGGGCAGCTTACACCAAAGACAGTATACTAAATAGCACATTGCCCCCAACAATCTGGGTCCTCATTTTACCCACCTCGGAAGGATGGAAGGCTGAGTCAACCTTGAGCCGGTGAGATTTGATCCGCTGATCTGCTGAACTAGCAGTCAGCTGAAGTAGCTGCAGTACTGCACTCTAACCACTGCGCCATTTCGGCTCTTATCGGCTTTGCATAAAATTTTCTTTTCTAATAGGTTATACATTTATTTATGAACGTATAGGACCATCCCACTCACAGCTAGAAAATGATGTAGTTTCACTGAATCCAGCAATGGCTTCTGGAGGAGTGGCTTCAGATCCAACAGATCCCCTCTCACATGGATGCATTCACTCTGCATGGAAGTCACCTTCCAGATGTTCTTGACCAAGGGTCTCCAAACTTGGCAACTTTAAGACTCTGACTCTCAGAATTCCTCAGCTAGCCGTGCACTTTTTTTTTTAATTTGATTTATATACCGCCCTTCTCCGGAGACTCAGGGCGGCTTACAATGCGTTAAGCAATAGCCTTCATACTTTTGTATATTTTATACAAAGTCAGCTTATTGCCCCCACAAACCGGGTCCTCATTTTACCTACCTTAGAAAGGATGGAAGGCTGAGTCAACCTTGAGCCTGGTGAGAATTGAACTTGCAGTAATTGCAGGCAGCTGGAAGCTAAATACTACTTTTAACAGTAGCATTAGTCTGCTGCACCACTCAGGGTTCTAAAAATGCTTCTAGAAGTTAATGATCAAATTATAGTTTTGAACAAAAGAGGGGAAGAATTCAATTTAAGTCTGAGCATAAATCATATTAGCTGTGCTTATTTATTTTTATTATTTATTTATTTTTACTAATCACATTTCTATGCCGCCCACTCTCTGAGGACTCTGGGCAGCTTACAACAATCGACAGTATACTAAATAGCATATTACGACCAACAATCTGGGTCCTCATTTTACCCACCTCGGTAGGATGGAAGGCGGAGTCAACCTTGAGCCGGTGAGATTTGATCTGCTGATCTGCTGAACTAGCAGTCAGCTGAAGTAGCTGCAGTACAGCACTCTAACTACTGTGCCACCTTGGCTTATTTTAAATGTGGGTGCAAATGTCAATGAAATCAAATCAAATTTAGATTTTTGTCCTAGCCTGACCCCCTACTTTTTTGGGGAGTGTAACCTGAACAAATCATTCAAATAACCAAGGCAGCCCATTGCAAGAAGAAGTGGCAGAGCCCTGGTCTAGACGCTTCGCTTTTCCTAAGAACTTCAGACCTGATTGCAAAACATTAGATGATAAATACCAAACTACCATTTTGGCAGGCCTATTATTTCATAAGATACCCCCTCTGTTGTAATCCTCCCTGTCTGGTGTCTGTGAACACGACTATAGATGGCTATGACTGTTATTTTCTATTTTAAAAGTGATGTTTGGAGTAATGATGGTTTCAGAGATATTTCTTGGCAACCTTTTAGGAACCCAACCTTTCTTTCTTTCCTTGTTAGGGTGGGGTTTTTTATTTTTTTGGGGGGGGGGGTTGGTCTGCATTTTGATGATTGATCTTGGCTTTTTTCTCAGGGAAGTAGGCATGCAATCTGGGCATGGCATATTTATTTATTGACATGTTGACATTCTTTTTTTTAAATATTTAAAACATGCACAGACTTGAAAGTACTAGTTTCAACATGACCTGAACGTGACCTGAACTGAAGAGGCTTCTTGGATGAGAAGCGAAATGTTTTCAAAGAAGAAAACCAAGAAAGGCCAGTTGCCTTTTGGAAAAAGCATCTTTGGGATAGCTGGGAACAGCTATATGAGCCTGGCAAAGGACGAGGCTGCTTTAACAGTTTGAAAAGAGGCACTTTGGAACATGTGGCAGTACATGTTTCAAATGATTTGTGCCAACGTAGCATAGAACGGTTAAAAAGAGACACAGACGAATGTTTTGTTGAAAAAGGTCCAATATCAATGGACACTGATTGCATATAAACATAACTCAGTATCAAAACATAACATCTTTCAGAGCTGAGGTGGTGCAGTGGTTAGAGTGTAGTACTGCAAGCTACTTCTGCTGACTGCTGGTTGCCTGCAATTTGGCAGATCGAATCTTACCGGGCTCAAGGTTAACTCAGCCTTCCATCCTTCCGAGGTGGGTAAAATGAGGACCCAGATTGTTGGGGGCAATATGCTGACTCTGTAAACTGCTTAGAGAGGGCTGTAAAAGCACTGTGCCTCTAAATACATTTTTTAAAAAAGGCTTAAAATAACAAATGACCAGTTACAATATATCTATATGCTTGATATACTCAAATACCAACAAAGACTTAACCGCCAGAAGGATGATTGTGCGATTAATTTTGTATACATATAACCTATAGATAAGGTATATATAGAGAAATGTTAATGAATAGAAATAAGTAATTATATAAGATGCTTAATATATTTGTATATTTTATTTTGATTTTAATTGTTTTTAATCTTTGTAAATTTAATAAAGTTTGTCTATAAAAAAATAAAATAAATAAAAGCACTGTGAAGCGGTATATAAGTCTTAAGTGCTATTGCTATCAGTAGAATCCACAACATTCAACAAAAATTAAATATACAGAATTAATATTTGAACTGGGCCTAACTAAAAACCAGCAAGTTGACGGCCTGTTTCTAAAATGAAACTTTTAAACATGCCCTTTAGTTCTGACTCAATCAGTTTTCAATAGTGTACTTGATCAGGTGCAAATGAGCAGGATACCCTGCAAAATGAACATTTTCCTAAACTTAATGTTTCATGTAGATTGGTTAGTCAACTTGTTTTTGACTCTTGGATACCCCATATGTCAGTCTTCATGATCATCTGTCCCTAACCTGATATTGATCTTCCAATGGTACACCCATCTCCATTATACTAGAGTCCATCTACTTTACTCCTGCTAGTCGTCTTTTTCTTTTTCTTTTCCCTTCTAACTTTCCCTTCATGAGAGCCTTTACTAGAGAATTGATATTTGCATAATTGAATTGAATTTATTAAATTTTTATACCGCCCTTCTCTCAGAGGGACTCAGGGCAGTGAACAGCCAGAATTAAAATACATACAATATGAAAATTAAAATAATTTAAAACATAATTAAATCCGTTTGGCTCCCCAATTTAAAACCCCTTACCCATAATTTTTTTTTTTTTAAAAAGGCATAATGTGTCCAAAGTAAGATCATTTGTGCTCTGGTCATTCGTGCCTGAGCAGATTTGTTCTAAGATCCATTTGTATGTTTTCTGGGCTGTTCATAGTATCCTTGTTCCATGTACACTGAATTACAAACAGTTATTCACCATCATCCACCAAAAGCGGGAATGATCATCAGGGGAAAAAAATAAGATTGAAAAACTTGCATTTCTCCTATGCTGAGGGCATTGCAGTTCATGTGTGATGTGACTAAGGCATGACTAATTCTTGGTCAATGAGACTGACTCCACTTGCAGCTGGTTTAGTAATTTTGTAAGAACATTTCTTGCACTGCCACTATTTGAAGGTTAAGATCAAGGAGCCCTCAAAGTTATAAACTTGATTTATTAAGCGAAGTATAACCTGTCCTTTTGAACAACAGGGTTTCTATTGTGTCTCAGTTTAATCTTAGTTTGTTGTCTGTCATCCAAGGCTTTATCAGACTCAGGCATCATTCGAAAATATAGAATATCTTCTTGGAGTTAGAACCATAAAGAGCATCAAATCTGGAGATGGTTACTTTTTATTCAGTCTAGAACAACCTTCCAGTGGGGTTCTTTGTGATGTTTTAGAGTCCTGTTTCCAGTTGTCCCCTAGATCAGGGGTCTCCAACTTTGGCAACTTTAAGACTTGTGAACTTCAATTCCCAAAGTTCCTCAGCCAGCTTTGCTGATCCCCTAGATCAGTGTTTCTCAACCAAACAACTCAAAGAGGTGTGGTCTTCAACACCCAGAATTTTCCGTCCTTCAATTCTGAGACCTGAAGTCAACACCTTTTCAAGTTGCTAAGGTTGAGAAACACCGCCATAAACCGTTGGTATTTGCTTAAAATATTCTCCTGTTGTAACACAGGTAGTCCTTGACTTACAACAGTTCATTTAGGGACCGTTCGAAGTTACAGCGGCATTAAAAAAGTTACTTATGACCATTTTTCACACTTACGACCATTGCAGCATCCCCATGGTCATGTGATTTACATTCAGATGCTTGACAACTGGTTCACATTTATGACAGTAGCCGTGTCCTGGGGAAGCCAGATTCCCTTAACAACTCTGTTACTAATTTAACAACTGCAGTGATTCACTTAATAAATGTGGCAGGAAAAGTCATAAAATGGGGCAAAACTCACTTAACAAATGTCTCACTTATCAACATAAATTCTGGTCTCAATTGTTGGTTATAAGTTATGTGTACCATACTTGATATCATACTATCATTCAGTACCATTTGCCCATGTCCAAAATAAGATTTGTTTTTAAAACAAATCCAAACTTGCACTCTCAAATTATCTTCCAACATGAAATAAAAATCTGTGCTATAATGGTCTGCCATGAAATATAAATCTTTTATTCCGCTGATGTTCATTTTAAATCCTATCAATCTCAATCTGATATTGGAGAACAGCTGCAGTGACAAATGATCTGTTAACTCATTTATGCTTGCGACGTGCACACCTACACACAGGTGTTGAAATCCCTCAAGGTATATATCTAGCTATCTGTATGGCTGTTGATCAGGCTTGACATTTTTAAAATAAATGAATGACTCAGTTTAGAATGTAGGTATATTGGGAAGCTCTTTGCATTCCATTTAAATTTTCAAGTGGTATTCAATGCCTGTTCCTACAAACTGGATCCTGTTTTAACTTGATATTTTTTATGCCAAAATGTTTCCAGTGTTTTGATTGTGAAGTGCTTATGGGTGACAACAAGGAAGAATTACGTACAATTTAAAAAATATATATATTTCAAATCTGGCTGCCCAGTTTTTCTGTTCCATTTCATCCTGTCCTCTCACTGGTTTATGTATTTATGTATTTGCTTTTATTTTAAAATATATGTGATTGCCCATATAAGCCTGGCTGAAAAACAAGCTGTACAGAAACAATATAGAAAACTTAGAACCAAAATTAAAAATAACCATTTTTAATTTTAATGGCTAAGAGGGAAAAAAACCAAGATACTATATAACAATTGCAAAAAAAAACCAAAAACCAGACACATATATATTGGTTTCCCCCTAAAATCCTGGCTCTAATACCTGGAGGCAAACCAGATTTTGATAACATTCTCGGAAGCCAAGAAGGTTGATCATACAAAGTCAATGCTATTTTTAAAATTAACAAAATGGCAAGGTAGAGAGAGAAGTACTCCACCAAATTAGTGTGATAGATCAGACAAACAATTATTGTGGAGTATCTAAGATCAACGTACAATAGGGGATTGATGTTTCTTATATAGCATACTGTTGATCTTTTTTAATCTCCCCAAATTAAAGATAAGTGGACTTCAACTCTCAGAATTCTGGGAATTGAAATCCACTCATGTTAGTCAAGTTTGAAAAACGCTGCTTTAAACTTTATAGATGTGTAGTGTATGGGGGATTGAAGAACCATTGTATTATGGCTAATGTGTTACTATTACATTATATTTATACACTGTCATTTACCTGGAAGCCCATAGCAACATATGGGAGAGAGGTGTATGTCTCTTTTGTTTTATTCTTATAACAACTTTGTAAAAGAGATCAAGATGAGAGGGAGTAAATGAGTGCATCAAAGATACTGTACCAATGAGCTAGCAATAGCATGGTTAAGATACACTGGATATAGGTAGTCCTTGATTTATGACCACAGTTAAGCCCAGAATTTCTGTTCCTAGCGAGACATTTGTTAAGTGAGTTTGCCCTATTTCACAATCTTTCTTGCTACAATTGTTAAGTGAATCACTTCAGTTGTTAAATTGGTAAAAAGGTTGCTAAATGAATCTGTTTTTCCCCCTTGACTTTTGTCATCAGAAGGTTGCAAAAAATGATGACATGACCCCGGGACACTCCAACCGTCATAAATATGAGCCAGTTGTCACATGTCTGAATTTTGATCACATGACCATAGTTTCTGCAAAAATCCTAAGTGTGAAAAATGGTCATGTCACAATTTTCAATGCTGTTGTAATTTCGGTCACTAAATGAACTGTTGAGGACTAGCATAATAGAAACCTTTGGAAATATAATAACTAGGAAGAACATATATTTTAGTATCACTAGAACTCATGAAGGTGAACATATAATTTGAAAAAGCAACATTTATCTTCTGCTAGATATAAATGCATTGGTTGGGGTGGATATGATATGATCACAAATATCTGGAGGGCATCAGATTGAACAAGACTAAACTCTGACACATGTACATATGCATACCCAAACACAGAGAAAAGGGAGGGAGGGAGGGAGGGAGGAAGGAAGGAAGGAAGGAAGGAAGAAAGGAAGGAAGATATTCTGAATATCTTCAAGGGTTATCTTCCCTGTATGTCATTTTACTTTGCAGAATGTATTATATTCCCTGATGCTTTATTAGTAATAAAATCCTACCGTGGGAGGACTAAACTTATTATTAGCCATTGATTTCTTAGAAGGAGACAAGGCACATGGTTATAGAAATTGGACACCTTTTTTAAACATAGCTATTTTTTAAGTTTGAGTACTTTTTATTTTTCATTCTTTTAATGCAAGCATAATGAAAGAACCATGCTTTTAAAGAGAGGGCAGCATAACAAGATCATATGTTTCTTTTTTTAGAACATTAGACGTGAAAGCTGTGTTTATACCACTGCTTTCCGAGTTACAGTAATTTTGCGGCTTGAAGACAAATCCTAGGTCTGGGTTACTTTAGTGATACCTGAGTTATACAGGTAGTCCTCAACTTACAATTGAGACTAGAAAAGTTCATCCTTAAGCAAATCACCACGATTGTTAAGCAAGACTTCACATTTGTGATTTGTGATCTTTCCTGCTGGATTTTCCATTGATTTTGCTTTTCAGAAGCTGACCGGGTTAGGATTAGGGTTAGGGTTAGGGTTAGGTCACAATCATGATCATGTAATTACAGGAGGCTGCAGCCATTGTAAATGCAAGCCATTTGCTAAGTATCTGAATCACAATCATGACCATGGGTGATGCAATGGGCATAATTTAGATCAGGGGTCCCCAACCCTCAAGCCATAGCCCACAACTGGGCTGTGGCCTATTCGGAATTCGGCTGCGCAAATGGCTGGCCAGAGCATACACATGCCTGCAGCTCAACTTGCGTGAATGATTGGCACTTGTGTGTGTGGGTGCCAGCCTGCCACTCACACAAGTCGAGCTGCGCATAAGTGCACTGACCTGCCACTTCCGCAAGGGCTGTGTACGCACGTGTGCTGGCCCATTGATTGTGTGGCCCAGTTCCCCTTCCCTCCCCCAGCTGGGCTCCCAAGCCTCAAGAGTTGGGGACTGGTGATTTAGAGAACAGGTCATAAGTAAGAGTTCTTTCAGCACTGTTGCAACTTTGAACTGTGGTTATACAAATGGTCCTAAGTTGAGGACTGCCTGTATTATGGTTGGACAAATTAAGGAATTATGTATACCTACCTATCTACCAACCAACCAACCAAACCAGCCATATAATCCACTTTTTCTGTATTCTGCACTACTGCAGTCTTCCTTAGTTGAAAAACAAAACTAACCCCCCAAATGTAAGGAAAGTCTGTCACTTTCGTAGCTTTATTTATTTTGTCATATTTAAGAACAGCTCGTCTCCCTCCAAATATTTCAAAATATTTGTATGGTTGTCCATCGTAAAACCAAAATTCTGCATGGAGTACGGCCATAATACAAAACAGTATCGCATAAAGAATGGAAACAAACCAATGCAAACAAACAAAAACACCTGGTGCCGCACCCAAACTCCCTGAAGGCAATCCACAGCAATCTCTTCCAACTCTGACTTCATCCTGTCCCAACACTTGAGAAAATAGCCAGCTCTTCACAGCTTTCCAGAAGGTTAAAAAGGTAGGGCTTGGCTGGATCTCAAGAGAAAGGCTGCTCCATAGGGTAGGAGCTGACACAGTTAAGGCAAGCTTCCAAAATCCTGCAAGATAGCAACACTTACGGGGAAGAACCTGATTGTCACCCACTCTATCAAATCTGGTGGGATAAGCAAATATCTCTAGGGAGAGAGGTGGTCCTTCAAATAACCTGGCCCTGTGTTACATAGTGCTTGAAAAATAAAAACCAGCACCTTGAATGTCACCCAGAAGATGCCATTGGAAGCCAGGGCAGCTCATGAAACAGAGGTGTAACATTAAGCAAACCTAGAAGTACACAATTCCGCATGCGTTGTCGCATTCTGAACCAGTTGTAACTTCCGGGTGGTCTTCAAGAGCAGTTCTACCCAGAGTGCATTGCAGTAGTCCAGCTGCAAAGTGATTGAGGTGTGAGCGACCGTGAGCAAAAATAATTGTTCACCAAGCCAAAAATAGTTCTTGTTATTGGTGCAGGTGTGGTTTATAATGTTGGTTTTATAACTAGATGGTTGTTTGTAATGTTCATTTATTTTGCATTCATAACCACTTGTTTAGTCTTGAGACAGCCTCTCCTTGTGGCCCATGAGATGTTTCTCTTGTGACTTACAGCTTTAGCCGAGGAGAAGAGTGGTGGCTTGTTAGGGCCTTTTCAGTAGTCATACTCTCTAGCGAATTAAAATAGGTTGGCTTCTTTTTGCACCAGGCACCCTTTTTATCTTCCACATTTTCTATGTATCTCACTTTTAACAGACTCTTAATCCAGTATAGTGCAGTGATTAAGGTACCAGCCTGGAAACCAGGAATTCTAATCCTACCTTAGGCACAAAATGACTTTGGGGCCAGTCCATCTCTCTCTAGGAAGGAGGCAAGGGCAAAATACTTATGAAATCTTGCTAAGAAAACTGCAGGGATGTGTCCAGGCAGTAACCAGGAGTCAAGACTAAATGGAAGGACAAGAAAGGGGGAGGGTGAAATCCTGGTTTATGGCTGCAGTTGCAATTTGTTCTAATATATCTACTATTCTGAATTATTTTCTTTCAGTTAAATTTAATTATTGCTTTACTTATGGCTAGACTTTGAGAACATGTGGCAAAATATAACAGGGATGGATGGATGGATGGATGGATGGATGGATGGATGGATGGATGGATGGATGGATGGATGGAAAATTTGGCAAGATTTTACATTCTGTTATTCTTGCACCAGATCTTATTTGTTCCAGCTTCATCCCACATGTAATACTAGACTACACTTCTGCTGCACAGACACTGTCTAGACAAACCTTCAAACTTTAGCTCCATGTACCACAACAAAGAAGGAAACTGCAAATGGGAGACTGCTGGCCTCGGCACCAACTCTCACAGCCCTGAAACACACTTTGTTTGAAATATTTTATACCGCTTTCCATTGTCGGTGTGACAGTCTAGCTGGCGGACAACTTTTTTTTTCTTTCCAAAAAAGAAAAAGCCGATCTTAGTCAGAGCTGTGCTAATAGAACACAACCGTAAGGAAATCCAGTTTTACAACTAATTAAAATTTTATCTCACTCGTAATTGATTAAGGAGAACCGGCTGTGGGATTCCTAGGCAGATTTTCAGTAGACAGGGATTCCACAGTCAAGAAATAATCCTCTTTGTTGTCGCTTCTTCTGGCTTTGCCACGAAAGAAGGAAAGATCTAGAGAATCGTCTATGAACATGAACCTGATAGTCAGGAATGTTGAGGAAAGATTACATAAGTGTGCTTCTTTTGTTGGATGTTGCTCTGAGAGAAATGTCACTAATTTGAGCTTTTAAAACAGTTCATTCAGCCTTTCACGTCCTTGCTTTAGGAAATAATTTTACAGATTACTCCTTGGTTGCTACACACGAAGAGAGGGAGAGAAATCTTTTCAGGAAATCGAGTAAGACTGTGTCTATTCTCCAAAATAGCACTGCTGATTTGATTTGTTTTGCGGTTTCGTTTTCACAGAAGCAGGCAGGACCCGTCCATGTTCAGTGACTGGAAAAGCCTTTGGCTGGGACCATAAGCGAACCCTCGCTGTTCCCCAGCTCTAAGGGAAGACAGTGTCTTTAGTCTGGTTTGCCCAAGTGCGAAATTACATTGAGAAATGTTGGTAACAATTAAACTGCATGTTGCGCAGAAGTTTGTTTACAAAACAAGTGGATTCATTTTGTTCTCTTTTTCTCAAAGATGACGTCAGGTTGAGGTTTGGGAATAGTTAGATTGGAACATCTGTGCTGTTAATTCTGAAATGTTACAGCTTCTCTCTCTCTCTCTCTCTGTCTCCCTCTCTCTCTCTCTCTCTCCCCCCCTCCCTCCCTCCTATGTATTTTTATGGCGATCCATGCATTTTTGCTGGAGTAAGCTTAACAAACAACCTTTCCAAAATAAAAACATGCATTTCATTTTGTGCATTTTATGACATCTCCCATAATTGATGACTTCTGTTATCAATTCCATTGGACCATAGTAACGGGGTCTCAGAACAATTACCTGCAAGAATTTGTCTTAGTGTCTTTGACTGCACCAAACTAAGATATTCTGTGCCCGAGAAGTTGCTGATCGGTGCCAAAAATGCAAAGTAATTTCAACCACATTTTTTCAGTCAATGTTCATATAGGGTTAAAGGGAGACAGTTAACTGGTTCAGTTGCTTGCGTTTAAAAGATCAACTCAAAGCTAAATAATCCTCAACAGTTCGCACCTATCTTTTTTGTTTGCTTTCTTCATAAACTGTTTGCTCTTCAGCATTTAAAACTGGCTGGTGATTTAAATTAATTCTGAATATGGGACCTTTACATGTTTGCAGTAAAAGTTGACTTTTTTTTCTTTAAGGAGTCCCTGATTCGAGGACTGTACTACTGCTGAATTCCATATGGATTAAAAAAAACATTTTTAAATCCATTTGTAAGATAGTTTTCCCATTGAAATTGGTAGGATTTAACTGTAGTTTGCAGAGAACTGAAGCTCAAATGTGGTATGTTTGTTTTTGAATTGGGAGTTGTGCAGATCTACGCCTTATATTTAAAAAAAACCCCAAAGCTTATTTTTTGGGATGGATGCACATATGTTAACAGCACCCCCCACTACCATCACCACCTGCACAAACACACAGTGTGTCTTAAGAATGTAACCAGTTCATAATAGCTTTCAGCCTTTGCAGTTGGATGCTTACTTATGCATACTTGGAAGACAGACCTCCTGTAATCAGTGGGATTTTATTTTTGAGCAAAAAAAAAAAATCTTCTAATTATTAAAAACATATCTATCAGTTCATGGGACTATGGAAAAAAAATTTATGACTGCAAAATCTAAATGATATGAGCATGCTTGGTATTATTGCATTGTTTTCTTTTGGTTTAGGTGATATAGTCCAGGGGTGAAATGCTCCCGCTTCGGACTGGCTCGGGCGAGTAGGTAGCGATGGCGGCGGGCAGTTCGGAGAACCGGTAGCAAAAATCCCTCCCCCATGCCCAGCTGAGCCGCGCGATCATCAGAGCCTTTTTTTCCTTTTAAATGGCTCTGAATCCCAGCTGAGTTGTCTGCTAATCAGGCAACTCAGCTTGTCTCGCCAGAGCCATGTAAAAGAAAAAAACTTTTCTCCTTTTAAATGGCTCTGCCTGCTAATCGGTAGCAAAAATCCCTCCCTCTCCCCCCCTCAGCTTGCTTACTTTAGCTGCTGGTTGCAACGCCTTGCTGTAATCCCTGCAATCAAGCAGGCAGGGAGTTGTGGACTTCAACTCCCAGAATTCCTCAGCAAGCAAGCTGAGGAATTCTGGGAGATGAAGTCTACAAGTTTTAAAGTTGCCAAGGTTGGAGACCCCTGTTCAGTTGGGTAAGTTTTTCCCCCCTTTGGGAGCTTTAAAAAAATAGTTGAGTTTTTTTAGTTGTTCTTTTTTTAGACCTAGCCATTTAAAGTTTAGGAAGTTTTAAATTTAGCTGCTTTTATATAAAAATAAAATAAAATAAAATAATATTTGTGCTGCTTTCTGAGATTTAGTGTGTTTCTGTAGTGTTTCACTCTTACTACACTATCACATAAAATCTCACAAAGCTGTATGTGGAATTTTGTGTGTGTAAAGTGTGAAAGTGTGAAAGTTGGTTTTTTGGGTTTTTTGTAGCTGTGTGAGGTT
>WNWU01000011.1:12011020-12039934 GCA_012654045.1 Ptyas mucosa | reverse complement strand
ATAGAATAGAATAGAATAGAATAGAATAGAATAGAATAGAATAGAATTTTTTATTGGCCAAGTGTGATTGGACACACAAGGAATTTGCATATGCTCTCAGTGTACATAAAAAGAGAAGATACAAGAATCATAAGGTACAACACTTAATGATAGTCATAGGGGTACAAATAAGCAATCAAATCATATTAGGAAACAGTCAGTATAAATCGTAAGGATACCAGCAACAGGTTACAGTCATACAGTCATAAGTGGGAGGAGATGGGTGATAGTTTTGCACTAGAAATAGGCCGAATTCAGAATGTTTTGAATCGAAACACATCACTTATTTTATACCAATAAGCCATTCTATTTCACTGTTTTAAATACCGACTGGCAATCCTTCTCTAGACTTTTACAAAGCAATTTCTAAGGTTGAACTTGAGACCTTCTACCGTATATACCCGTGATGTCGAACCTATGGCACGCGTGCCACAGGTGGCACGCGGAGCCATATTGGTGGGCACGTGAGTGTTGCCCTAGCTCAGCTCCAGCACGCATGTGCACGCTGGCTAACTGATTTTCGGGCCTTCTGGGCCCATCAGAAGTTGACAAATGGGCTGTTTCTGGCCTCTGGAGGGTCTCCCGGGGGGGGGCTATTTTTGCCCTCCCCAGGCTCCTAGAAAGCCTCTGGAGCCTGGGGAGGGTGAAAAACAGGCCTACCGGGCCCACCGGGCCAACACATGCCAAAAGCGGGGGGACCATGGGGGGGATCACGCATGCTTGCACGGGGGGCAGTGTGCATAGAATTATGGGTGTGGGCACGCACATGCGTGACTACCCCGCATTCCCCCAGCTTTTGGCACACGATGGCAAAAAGGTTAGCCATCACTGGTATATACTGTATATGAGCACAGCAACATAATTTGGGCCCAGTTCACAATTTCAGTATTTGTAATTCATGCAGACTGAGTTATCCAGTTCTTAATTATATCAAAGTACATCACAACAGAAAGAAAGAAAGAAATGGTTAAACCATGTGCCTCTCCCTTTTAAAAGGAACAGCCACATACTATATGTTCCTTATTTGTTTTCTAAAGGCACTAAAGAGCTTGATGAGAATATAAATGACAACATGAAATTTTGCAAAGTTAAAAATACACATGCTATTCTTAACACAAATGGGTCTAATTTTGCAGTCATGTTTGCATTCCTTTTTGGAAAATAAAAT
Source organism: Ptyas mucosa (assembly GCA_012654045.1). Classification (NCBI taxonomy): domain Eukaryota; kingdom Metazoa; phylum Chordata; class Lepidosauria; order Squamata; family Colubridae; genus Ptyas; species Ptyas mucosa. The sequence goes on along the minus strand of WNWU01000011.1, from coordinate 12,038,727 downwards.
CCACGTTACTCGCTTCTTTTTCTCTTTATGATGCAGACCAGCTCAGACCTGTCTTTCTGGTTTGCGTTTTTTTTTAAGGAAGGGATTTGCCGGACAAATTGTGTTTTTGTTCAATCTCTTGATTGGGAGATACTGTTTCAGGTTTAGAAGTACCTTGGAATTTTTAAGCCGCAGTTCGTTGGTTTTTTTTTTTCATTCAATATAAATCTCTTTGAATCCGTGTTGATTTCTATCCCAGACAGAGAAAAAAACAGCCTTTTGAAAACAGCGGTGAGGGAGGTGGGGGTTTGACGGGATGGGGGGTGTGTTCCTTCCATTTGCTAGCCTTATTTTATCCTTTAACAGCTTGGCACACTTTCAGAATCATATGCTAGCAGTGTTATCTCCAAAGTAACACATATGTATAGTAAGAAGGAAGCTGCTACTTACAAGTTGTTTAAAAATGATGTGTGTTCTCCCCCACCCCAAAAAAGCAACATAGTAAGGGACTTGAGTGGGTGAATAAGAGGTGCTTGTTTCCTTGCTCAACCAAGAAGGCTTATGTTGAAATCCACTCTCGGATGCAGAACTTAACAAGAATTTTTGGGCCAATAACTCTCTCTTAATTCAACTTATAGTACAGGATAATTATTGTGAGGGGGAAAAAAAATACCACCTCAAGCTCCTGAAGAAAAGGTGAAATAGAAATCCAGCCAATAAAAATGAACAAAAGCTGAGGTAATAGTGAAGAACATTCTTTTTTTAAAATACTTTTTTAATTAGGTTATAAAGTATTATAAAATACAAAATCAAATAAGAGGACAGGGAGAGGGAAGGGGCAAAGAAAAGTGAGGAAGGGTAGGGAAAGAAAAAGAAGCATTGACTTCCGACTATCAGTTACAGTAGAATAAGACATTAACAACAAATCACAATTTTTCGTTTTACCATAATAATATGAACCATCATTTCTACAAAAGTCTACCAGTTTAATCTGTAAAACCCAAAATCAAAATTTCATTCTTTTCCACATCAGGCACAAAGTTCAGAAGCAGTTTGTGGAAACAAAAGCACTTATGTTCTTTTCTTTGAGCAGAGTAGTCAATTTTGTCATTTCAGCCAACTCCATCCTCTTCTGCAACCATTTTTCTGTAGTAGGAATCAAACTGTCCTTCCATTTTTGCACATACAATCATCTTGCTGCTGTCAACATGTATACAACAAAGTTCCAAACTTTCTCCAATTCATTAGACCTGAGAGGAAAAGTTCTGGTTTCATATTTGTCTCCATTTTCAGGATTTCCTGTATTAAGATATGAATCATGGTCCAATTTTTTTTATTTTTTTTTTTTGCTTTATCACATGTCCAACGTAGATGGTAAAAGGTTCCTTCTTTGTTTTCACACTTCCAACATACATTTGACATACCGTGTTTCCCTGAAAATAAGACCAGGTCTTATATTAATTTTTGCTCCAAAAGACGCATTAGGGCTTATTTTCTGGTTAGGTCTTATTTTTGGGGAAATATGGTACTAAATGCATACATCTGGCTAACAATCTTAACTAGGGCTTATTTGGGGGGTAGAGCTTATATTAAGAGCATCCTGAAAAATCATGCTAGGACTTATTTTCCAGTTGGGTCTTATTTTTAGGGAAAGAGGGTACCCTTTATACATCTTACATAACTTATCTGAGTAACTTATCTGAACAAAGAACATTCTATTAATAAGTACTAGTATATTATTTAATTGATATTGTTGCACTAAAATAAACAAAGGATGGGAGTTAAATGTGTAAATAACGCCTTCTGATAATATAAGTCCTGGTAATTTTGACTTTATGAGCTTGTTGATAATATCATGACAGGTAGAGGTATCAATTGGTCTTCATCCTGTTGATAATATCAAAAAGATAAAGCTATCAATTGCTCTTCATCCTAGAAGCAAAGTATATGCTACTCTGTTTTAGAGGCACCAAGTCTCTGAATAAAATTTGCCAAAGAAAAGGAATGAGAAGATCCCAGTGTTTTTGGGGCCTGCCAGGAAACAGCATGGGAAAACGGAATACTGGGCTAGATGAGTTTTTGATCTGATCCAGCAAATCTATTTTTAACAATTTCACAAAAAGCTTCAGAAGACAGATGCTATAGTTGCTTCTCCTATAACCTTGTCATTATTTTCTTGGGCCCACAGAAAACTGAGGAGGAAAATGGTAAGACTTTTGCCAAAATGATAAAAGTTGCAAGTAAACACTACAGAGTAAAGGGTAAATAAATAAATCTCTTCGGTGGAGTTTGAGAACATTATTTTAAGATTTTGTTCACCACTTCTATTTACAGCTAACCCAGGTTGCTATAGGGGAGGAAAATAGTGATATTAATTTTGTAAAAAGTAGAAGATGCAGATGACCTTGACAGAAATAGGCAAGAACCGTTACCAAAGCAGTGAGGGGGAAAAACAAATTGTGTCCAAAACAAGCAGAAAATGCATGGAAACGGCTGAGACAGAAATCTCCCTCATGAGCCTAAGAAGGGGGAGACATAAAGCAAATTAGACTTACAAGATTCTGTTACTATAGCCCAGTGGTTCCCAAACTGTGCGCCGCGGCTCCCTGGGGAGCCGCGCTATCGTCATAAGGGCGCCGCGAAATATTCCGCCCGCTGGGTCTAACGCTGATGCGCCATTTCTGAAACGTCTAGTGCGCATGCGCAGTTGCAAGTCGGATTGCTATGGGAGCCGCGCAGTTGCAAGTCGGATTGCTATGGGAGCCGCGAACCGAAAACGATTGGGAACCTCTGCTATAGCCAATAATAAAAACCCAGTCTCAATAAAAGTAGTTTTGGCCTTCCTGTGGAGTTGATTTCTTGGTTTTTCCTACCTAGTGGAGCCGACATTTTGCTGGATACGACAATAAAACAATAGCTTAGGCTGCCCTCTTGGCTCTGGATTTACTAGGAATTGAGCATCATTAACCCAATGCCTCAATAGAGAATTGTGCTATTTGCACATTACTTAGAAATAATCTTCATGGATTATATCGTTTGTTAGATTTATATTCCACCTTTCAGTCAAGAACTCATTGTAGTTCATATATTATTTTCTCCTCTTATCCCCCCCCCCCCAAATAACCTGTGAGGATACTTGGGTTGAGAGAGAGTGAACTTGTGGAACAATGCAATTCCACAACTCAACCACTACACAACATTAGCTGATGATGGGAGTCAGTTTTCCAATAAGTCATAGCGTTGGGCTGCTAATTTTGTGAATGAGTGGATTTACAGTGGATTTCATCTTGACTTGATAAACACTTAAAGAATAACTGTATTTTCTGCAGGAGGATATTTTCTCCTACCAAGTACTCTTTATAAAGTTCTTTTGAGAAAATAGTGCAGGTAATCCTCAACCTACGACCGCAATTGAGCCCAAAAATTCTGTTGTTAAGTAAGTCAATTTTGCCCAATTCTACAAGTTTTCTTGGCACAGTTGTTAAGTGAATCATGTAGTTGTTAAGTTAGCAACAAGGTGGTTAAGAAAAGCACAAAAGGGGATCACATGACCCCAGGATACTGCAACTGTCATAAATGCATGCCAGTTGCCAAGTGCCCAAATTTTAATAATGTATCTATGGGTATGCTGCCACGGTTATAAGTGTTACCAGTAAAGGAGAATATGTGTAGCTCAGGGTTGAAATGAGGAGTCCTTGGTGCTCTCTGAGCTTGCTTGTTTTCTTGCAGATGTTTCATTACCCTAACTAGGTAACATCATCAGTTATAATTGTGAAAAAAATGTTTTCAGTGCCATTGTAACTCTGAATAGTCAGTAAATGAATCATTGCAAGTTGAAGACAATCTGTAATGAAGAAAGTCTTTAGAAGTAAGCATGAACTAAGGCACATTAGGACAAAAAACATTAACCTGTCTTGATGTCTTTAAACCAGCAGTGGCTATTACGGGTAGGAAAATAATCTTGGATTGTGGTAAATATCTCAGGATAAAGCTCCTAAGATAGTGACCTGGTATTGTGGTCCACCAGCAGCCTGCGGAGCTGGCAGCGGAGTCGGACAGTGAGGAGGCTGGGGAGAACAATGGGCTAGTCCTGGAGTCTGGGGAAGACCCGGATGAGGGCTCTGTGTCGGAGGCAGAGATGGGGCCAGGGCCCTCTGGGAATGATGCGTGGACTCCAGAGTCTCCAGAGTCGGACAGCAGAGAGGCAGAGGAACAGGAGGAGCCTGTTCCTAGTGCACGCATGCGCAGAGCTGCCAGAAGGCAAGAGCAGCTGAAGCAAAAGGGACGAATCGGAATTAAGGCCAGGAGATGTTTGGCCCCTCCCATAAGGCTTAAAAGAGCAGCAAAGGCTCTTGGGCTCTTTGTAGGAAAGCAACATTGCTAAATCTGTTTCCAGTCAGTGTCTCTTGTTTCTGAACTTTGTGGGGCTTTGCCAAGAAAGGCCTTTGCCAAAGAAGATAAAGGTTTGTGATAAGCCTGAAGGATTTATTCTGAAAGACTTGTTTTGCTATTAATTTGGACTAAGTTGGGAATGAAGTAATTCTCAGTTATTACAATAAAATAGGTTTGTTGGGGACTAATTGTGTCTTGTAATGACTTAGTGAGCCTAGGTCACAACACTTGGGAAAATTCTCTGCTGCAGTGCTACTTGGAAGAAATAATATGGCCATTATACTATTCTGATAAACTAGATTGCATTACTGTGTTGTTGGAAATGGTGCCTCTATTATGAAATGTGTATGCTGGGACATCAATTGAGTTGGACTGCTTGGAACAGAAGAGAGTGGGGCTCACTGAGTATATTTTGGTCCAGGACACAGTACTAATTTGGGATATTTGAAGGCGATGACTTGTTCGTTTGGACCAACCACCACATTAACATCTTCACTGAAGGTCTTCTCTGTGGTCCAGTTATCAGAAGCCCTGATTACTAAACCCTAATCTACAGGAGACTGAATGACAGTTGCTGGTGGTAGACAGGCAAATGCTCTTACTTTTATTCTGTTTTCTGAATTGTCTAGAAATAGGTCAGTTGTCACTTCTAAGAAAACAGAATTCTGATCTCTCTGAACCTTCTGAATTAATCGAGAAAACACTTTAAGCCGTCATGTTGTTAATGCTTCAGAAGCGCTCAATATTCCTTCATTCCATGAGGCCCTGGATAAAGCTCACAGCTGGACCATCTATTTTGGGGGTGGGGATAGATGTGGTAGACATGTGTTTCCCTTCTTTATGCCTTTGCTCTTATTTTTATTATTATCCAGTGCAACTCTAGAGAATAATTAGGATTGCCATTTTTTTGCTGAGTGTAGAAACTGTCTTTTGCTGATACTACTGTCTCTTTTTAAAACAGAAACCTGAGCCACAACAAACTGACCGAGATTGATCCTTCTGCCTTCGCAAAGCTGCCAAAACTACGGGAAGTGTAAGTATTTTCTGTCTAAAGGACTTTTCATCCTGGCCGCTCTCTGTCTTCACTTCCATTCTGGCTAGAATAGCAGTTGGAAAAAGTATACAGTTTCCTAGGACGTGACTCCATTGTTCTTCCAGCTTGCATCAACAGATTGAATCTGAGCTTTTGTTTTTCTTTCATATAGTACCTGGGTGCTGTTTAAAAAATTAACAGTCAATTAGTACAACACAGTGTCTCAATTAAACTGCAGTGTCTTTATTGGAAATCATTGGTGTTGTCTCTTCTTCCCTGCCTCTATCTGCTACTATATTTCATAATCCCAAGGATAGCCAGGTAATCACACCAAGCTGCATGGATCTGTTTTCCTCTAATAACGATGTAGACTCTGCTGTGACATCTAATGCTAATCTTTTCTGGCTGTCTCAAGAAGAAAAGGCATAATGTTGCTACTATGGAATAATTACCTTCTCCCCCTCTCACCCACTGCTCCCTAGCAGAAGAGACAAAGAGCTTCTTCCCAAGGCTGGTTAAGGGCTATTCATCCTTGAGTCAGCAGAAAGCTATTCTAGCACAAAATTGGGTGCCCCATTACTCTTGTCTGTCTGTTGGCTAATTTCCCAGCATACACCTTGATAATAGATAGACCAATTTCAACATTAGCCTCACCACATAAGGTTACATTACCATGTAACCCAGATGATGAGAATTTATACAGTTGCCATCCCATAAAACATTACTCTGGGCAGCGAATAGCGATTAATTAAAACAAATATATAAAAAGAAGCATTATTAAAATATTTTAAACCCCACCCACAAAATATAAGAGGGTGGATGTTAACCATGGAACCAATTCAAGGATCCAGCTGTCCCTTGAAAACCCCAGGCCTGGTGGAATCAATTATTAAATAATTATTTAATTATTAATAAATTATTTTACCCTAATATTCCTGTAAGCCACCTTGAGTTTCCATGTCCGAATAGGCGGCAATATAAATTTCCTAAATAAATAAATAAAATAAATAAATAAATATGAATCTTTAGAGATGTTTTGAAAACATGTGTCTTGCTGTGCAGGCATATACACTATAATAATATCTATTATATATTGCTATACAATTAAGTATTTCAAATAGTATTAAATACAAGTTAATTGTATTTCTAACAGGAAGGTAGTCCTCCACCTACAGCACAATTGAGTCCAAAATCTATGTTGCTAAGCAAGTGCAGTTGTTAAGTGAACCATGAGATTGTCAGTCAAATCTGGCTTCCCCCATTGACTTTGCTTGTTAGAAGGTGGCACTGAAAAAGTGACTGGTCCTTGCATTTACGCCTGTTATGGTATCCTCATGGTCCCATGATCGAAATTCGGGTGCTTGCTAACTGGTATGTATTTATGACAGCTGCATGGCCCTGGGATCATGTGATCACCATTTGTGACATCCCAGCGGTCTTCCCACAAGTAAAGTCAATGGGGGAAGCCAGATTTGCTTAACGGTCACATGATTCACTTAACACTTCCCGTGATTCAACAAAGAGGTTATAAAATTGAGCACAACTCACTTAATAACCGCCTTGCTTAGCAGCGGAATGTCTGGTCCCAAATGTGGTTGGAAGTCAAAGACTACCTGTAGTATATGCAGAAGACTAGGAAATGGTGCTTTACTGATATCATTGGATAGTTCACTATAGTTCAGGGGTGTCAAACTCAAGACTGGGGGGCTGGATCCAGCGCATGGGGTGTTTAGATCTGGCCTGTGGGTCGCCCTGGAAACAGCAAAGGACTGGCCTGCGGTGCCTCAGCCAGCAAAAATGGAGCTCAGGAGGGCTCTCCCGAGCTCCGTTTTTGCTGGCAGAGGGTTGCAGGAGGCCGTTGCAGCCGAAAACGGAGCTCGGGAGTCCGTTTTCGCTAGTAGAGTGTTCAGAGCACCACAGGCACCCCAACACGAGTTACATTAACCTGGCCATGCCCACCCTGGACCTTCAAAGTCAAACACAACCCTGATGCGGACCTCAATGAAATCGAGTTTGAGACCCCTACTATAGTTGAGATGAATTGGATACCTCCTTTTTTGCAACTGCATACAGTACGCTTCACTACTATACTATTACCTTCAGATATCAATGAAACGGTCTATTTCTTGTGAAGTGGCTTTGCTGCTGTGGCTTCACAGCGAAGAATGCAAGCAACTGATAAAAAAAATGATTAAAAACCCCCAACATGATGGCCACAATGTTCTTTTAATGTGCATTGGTCAAAGCTTCACTTGCACCATTGTGAAAGCTATTTTGACTTTTTTTGACTACACTCTGTGGAGACCCCTGAATCAGAGGTGGGTTTCAGCAGGTTCTGACCAGTTCTGGAGAACCGGTATTGGACATTTTGAGTAGTTCGGAGAACCGGTACTAAAAATTCTGACTGGCCCCGCCCCCATCTATTCTCTGCCTCCCAAGTCCCAGCTGATCAGGAGGAAATGGGGATTTTGCAGTAACCCTCCCCTGGAGTGGGGAGGGAATGGAGATTTTACAGTATCCTTCCCCTAGAGTGGGGTGGAAATGGAGATATTACAGTATCCTTCCCCTGCCACGCCCGCCATGCCACACCCACCAAGCCACACCCACAGAACTGGTAGTAAAAATTTTTGAAACCCACCACTGCCCTGAATGCAAAGTCAATACTTTGCACATGAATTGGTGATGGGGCGCAAGGAAGGCAGGGCAGTTCACAACGTGTTACATAAGAGCAGCAGAATTATTTGGAATCAGATCATAGTCCCTAAGTAATCTAGCATGCTGTTCCCACAGCGGCTAACCAGATGTTTCCTGTTTTGTACCTACCATGAATCTGCCTAGGATTGCAGTGAGATCTACATGGGATTAATCCATTCAATTAATAACTAAAATGAAATCAGTGATTCTGCATGAAGGCCACAAGAAAATCATAAGTACAGAATCCCACCCCACCCATTGGAGATCATACACCATTGGACCACTTTGTGTTGTGTGAAGCTTGCTTTTTGTCTGAATATTCCCCTCTCCACTCTTTTTTACAGCTTGCTTAATTAAATGACATTTTTCCTTTTTAGAGATTCATTTTTGTAAGCTAAAAATCCATGCAGTTTTTAACCTATCAAGGCTCCTTGAACACCACAAGGAGTGAGAATTTGTGGCTGCCTAGAAGTTGTTGAACTATCCTACCTGGCGGCATAAAGGGTGCTTGAGCATAGCCTTACCACTTGAGCACAATGTCTAATTTCAGAGTTCATAAAACCTTAGGCTTGTTTTAATCATAATCAGGGCAAAATTGCATAAAGTTTCTTTTCCCAAACTATTTTTTTTACTGTTTTGCCTGAAAAAAAAGAGTAAAATCTAAGTGCCTTTCAGTGAATCCTCAAGAGAACTGTGCTATTTTTAAGTAGGATCCATTTCAACATGACATTAGCCTGGCAACTAGGTTGTAAATATTTTATACGGAGTGGCACTCCCCCTTCCCCTTCTTACCACACGTAGTATCAGGATCAAAGGGTTGGAAAGAGAGCTTTTAGCTGTAGTTGCTTCAGAGAGTTGTTCAGCCTGTCTTACCTTTGCTTGTTATTTAAGAGAAGCTCCTGACCACATGCCAAAGCTCCTTACCCAACAATATGCCAATATTTAACAGCAAAATAAACTAACAACCAGGAATTTACTGTTTAGATTGCTAGTAAGTTTTAACTTGTCCTGCCATGTTATACCTGCCAATCAACACCCTATAGAAGCTTCTGTTATTGAATATACCTAAGGTCCTTCCTGTTTGCATTAACAAGCCTTAGGAAGGAATTCATGAATGAAGCCATTCGTCACCATTGAAAGCCCTACTTATGTTCCAATGTTCATGTGGAGCTCTTTCATAAAAAGATGCCCGTTTATGTTGTCCACATGCATCTCCTTTTATGTATGTATCGATAAAGGCCATGGTATTGTCAGGGTTCAAAGTAATAAACCCATAGCAAGCAAAACTCCAAGGCAGGTAGATCCCTCAAAGAATAGCTTTATTGGATCTATCATATTGGCACAGATATGGTGAAAACCGACTCTGAAGGTTCCTGCGGTTTTCACCTAATTAAAAGTAAAAGTTTGTCACTTTCCCAAAACAATCAGTCACATGGTCCAATCACGGCTCAGTCTGGTTGCCTGGTGACATCACTCCTCCTTCCTCTGACCAGGTGTGAGAATGTCCTTGGTTCCCAAGAGAAAGTATTTTATTTTGACTACAAAGTCCCAGCTATCTCACTTCGCTCTTCCCTATCCCTCAACTCCAGTGTGGCAACACTGAACCCCTAAGATGGCTTTGGTCAGGTCAGTTTCAGGGTTGACAGGCATTTTTGAGTTCCAAGCAGAATTTGTGAACTTCGGTAGAAGCATCAGGATGTTTGCTAAGTATCTTCACGGCAGAACTTTCCATACATACATAATAATCAGAATCAGTTCAATAATCATCTTCTTGGTTTCTGGAAGGTTTTATTGAACAAAAATGCCCACGTGTATTTATTGTAGAAAACTGTTTATACTTGTAATTGATTGCTCTTGGTATGGTTTATAGTGGATAATTGGATACATGCATTACTGCTATCTCTTCTTATATGCCACTTTATCTTTCATATACTTCTAGAACATCCTCAACATAGCATCCTTCAGATTTGATGGTTATTTATTTATTTTTAAATAGTAGATATTTATTTAATAAATGCTCAAACCGGTTTACGAAATGTCCAATTTTTGTATTGCCCAGAGAATCCAGCTAATACAAAAATCGGGCATTTTGTAACTTCTGTTTTATTTTGAAGGATGCTGGCCTGGGAAAAATTACTGATATAAGCAATAGTTTATAATTTGGTGGTTATCAGGTATAATTTTTAACAATTGTAACCATTTGCCTTGCTTGACTTGTAAAGATAATGTTAAGAAACGCTTTGACATAAAGGAGTTTGCTGAAACAACTGGATCTTAATTTTATTTTGCAACATTTCCCCCCATCTCTGCATTTTACAGATATAACGAATCATACATCTAAAATAAAGAACAAACCATTTTAAATTTTTGCTGTTTGGAAAGACAAAAAAGGATAAATAAAGAAGATCCAATTATATGTACCTCTCCTGTTCTTAGGCAGGAAGCAAAGGGGTTTTTTTGCCTCAATAACTTTTCTGACTGCTTCTTTGGAAAGGTTAAAGCTAGGCAAGGAGACCAGGAAATTGGGCAGTTTTCAAGCAACAATACAAGCACCTGTTTAATGCTAATTAATGGACTAATTCAAAAAGGGAACCCCAGGTGTCTAAATCCTGAAGATAATAGGCTATATGACCTTGGTCACCCTTCTTTCAGTAGTCCAATATAGACATTGTACTATTAAGAGTGAAATTCCAAAACCTAATAATTTAGCAATGGAGGATAAAATTGTAGTGGTCCATTTTTTAATTTCTCTTAGAAAATGATTGAATCTTAAAGCATTCAACCCTTATTTGCATTTCATTTATATCCAGCATGTACCTAAAAGACCATTAATAAACTGAAACAGTTAAGTGGGCATACTTGGCTGAAATAAGCATACTTTTGAGGTAATCATTTCTTTTACAACAATATATACCTTTTCTTCTTTAAGAAGAGGTAAAGAACGTACTTGTGCAAAAAAATTGATCACAAATTCAGTCCTTCCAATTTTTATTTGATGGAGCAGGTAATTGGAGGAGATAGTACAGGTAGTTCCCAACCTATGATTGGTTGCTTAGCAACTGTTCGATGTGCCTTCCTGGCAGTGGTAGGTTGCCCCTGGTTTGTACTGGTTCTATAGAACCGGTAGTAAAACCGCTGGGAGGCTCCGTCCACCGACCCCGACATCATCAAAATGCTTCTGGACATGCACAGAAGTTTCTGCGCTTGCACAGAAGAGCGCACGCACGAACGAAGCGAGTGCGCGCGGCCCCATTGCAAACCGGTAGTAAAGGTAAGTAGAACCCACCCCTGCTTCCTGGGGATACTTATAACTTGGTTCTGAAGTTCTGATGGCCATTCTCCCCTCCCCCATGGTCACATGACTGCAGGTTGGGCACTCAGCAACCTGCTCACATTTATGGCTGTTTCTAGCATCCTAAGCATTCTAGTGACACAAATGCATTTTATGACAGTTTTGCGAAAAACAAACAAAAAACCATGGCATTTACTTTTTTGTCTTCAGCAAAACTGGCCCAGGGTGAACCATTGGTTTGCTTAATGTCTGTGGTTTTTGCTTAACAATCACTGCAATGAAGGTTGTAAAAGCAGTTGAGTCACCCACATTTTATGATCATCATGACTTACAACCATGATGGGCAGTCCTTCCAAGTAAAGGATAACCTGTACTGGGAGAACTGAGCTATTTGTCTGGCTCGATATTAAGCTGTTGTGTATGCTTGGGTTAGCAAGACAAAGCAAAATTTATCCCTCTCTTTGCTTAATTCCTTCTTTCTGCTGAGCTCCTGAGGATTTACTGATTACTTCGACATCTTTTTATCTTCCACTTCTTTTTATGCCTTCGAGTCAGTGTTGACTCTTGCCAAATGCCTACACAAGTCCCACAGTTTTCTTGGCAAGATTTCAGAAGTGGTTTGCCATTGTCTCTTTCCAAGGGCTGAGAGAAAGAGACTCATCCAAGGTTACCTAGCTGGCTTTCTTTGTGCCTAAGGCAGGACTAAAAGCCCCAGTTGCCCGGTTTCTACGTCTTAACCTCTAAACCAGTGATGGGTAACCTTTTCCGGACCGAGTGCCCAAAGTGCATGTGTGTGCGTGCAAATGCGTGTGTGCGTGCCCAAATCCCCAAAATGCAATGCGTGTGTGGCCTCCGTGCATGCACCCCAACCCCTGCGCATGTGTGCATGGCCCCCCACATGCGCTCCCCCCACACACACCCCACATGCACGTGCAGCCCCCTGCACGTCCCCCACGCATTCACGGCAGAGACCCAAAGACCAGCTGGCTGGCGGGAGGCGCATGCACATGCATGGTGGAGCTGAACTGGGGCGATGGCTCACGTGCCTACAGAGAGGGCACTGCGTGCCACAGGTTCACCATCACAGCTCTAGACCGAACTCACTGTCTCCACGTGCACTAAGATTCCCAAATTCATGATGGACTCATTTAGATAGAATAGTTGTCATGGGGTCTGACCAGCCATTGAGCCATCTGACTCAATGTATGTTGTGAGGAAAAAAGAGAGACAGATGGAACAGGATGTTAATTATGGAGCATACCCACAACAACTTCAATCCTGTATGCAAAGAAATGCTTCACACTGTTTCCTCTGTCTGCATCCTACTCACATGGACAGCACCAACCTGGATTGCTGAAGGGACACATAGCATAGGACCGTGATGGCGAACTTATGGCACGGGTGCCACAGGTGGCACACAGAGCCATATCAGTGGGCACGTGAGCTCAGCTCCAGCGGGCATGCACGCGCCAGCCAGCTGATTTTCAGGCCTTCTGGGACTACCAGAAGTAGGGAAACAGGCTGTTTCCGGACTCTGGAGGGCCTCCGGGCGGGTGGGAAGGCTGTTTTCGCCCTTCCCGGGCTCCTAGAGAGGCTCTGGAGCCTAGGGAGAGCAAAAAACGGGCCTACCAGGCCCACTGTGCTATTGCGTGCGAAAAGCGGAGGGAGCGCAGGGGGGGTCGCGCGTGCATGCGCAGAGGGCCCCTGCATTGATTTATGGGTGTGGGCACACGCGACACCCCACCCCCCCCTGCGCTCTCCCCGCTTTTGGCACGCGATGGCAAAAAGGTTAGCCATCACTGGCATAGGAGAAAGGTGGTTGGGAGAACCAAGACTTAATACAGAACAGACTCGGGCACCAGGTCCTTCTTTTATTCCCCTTTGACCACATGATAGCATCTAAAGCAGGAAACTACGGTGGTGTCTAAAGCTGGAGGCCACTGCCCAGCACGATAGCTCTGGATGGATCATCATCATCTGTTATAACTAATGATGCAACCCTCTTTCAGGAGCCATTGTGGTTACGATCACTACTATTCCTGCTCTTGGCTGTAACCATGTCCGGTAATCAAGTTCAACAAGGAGATCCTAATAGAGACACTTCTTGTCCCCAAGCCATCCATTAAAAATACATATATCAAAAGAAATTGGGCAGAAGAATGTAGATCAGAAGCTCTGCGTAGAACTCCCCAGGAGCTGCATGCGTCTCGTGATCTGTAGTTTGTCCAGCCTTGGAGGGAGCTGGCACTTGTTGCCGTTCCATAAATATGTGTTAGCAATAACTAAAGTAGGCATGGAATGTGCAGCTGGGTTTCTGTTACAAGTGCTCTTGGCAGTGACTTGGCTGGAAAGTCACAGAATTACAGGAAGCGCACTGACACATTTCTGCATGCAACTGGGCTTCTAGGTTAGTAATCATGACAGACGGCGAGCAACGAAAAGCAACCTGAGATTCTTAAAAAAAAAAAAAAGTTGCTTCATTTTTTTCATAATTGTTTTTTTATTGTTGTCATTGTTTCCTCCAGGCGACTGAATAACAATGAACTGACAGCCATTCCATCCCTGGGAGCAGCTTCAGCCCACATAACTTCCTTGTTCCTGTAAGTCTCAGCATTAGCATTCCTACGAGTATATTTTTAATTTGAAGAATCTGTGCAAGGTATACTGTGTGTTTCTTATTTTAGCTTTAATACATTCAGTGATATCTGACCAGCTGGAGCTTACTAAATGTTGACGTTCCAGTTAAAGGCCTCTGCTGTTCTCACCTGTAAAGTGAAGTCTTCCACTATCTTTTTCTCTAAAAGTGCCTTTTATCTAGAATACATTAGTAAAATCCAACCTGAAAGAGAGAAATAGTGGTAACCTGTGGTACCTGAAAGAGAAAGAGAATGAAGATTATGAGTTATAGGTCTCAGGACTCAATAGAGGTTATAGGTTTGCAGAACTCGGTTGAAAATTAATTCCCCCCCCCAATCATTTATATCAGAGTTTCCCAACTTTTCTGGGTTGGCGGCCCAGAGGGAAAGGAAGGGACAGGTGATGCTAGTGCTTGTGGTGACATTAGTGTACGTGTGATCTAGCGGTGATGCTACCGTCCCCGTGACATGATGCTGGCTGGAGTGGGGGTGTGAGCACGCACACACAGCAGTGGTGGGATTCAAAATCTGTGGGCGTGGCTTGGTGGGTGTGGCGTGGCTTGGCTTGGTGGGCATGGGAGGGGAAGGATACTGTAAAATCTCCATTCCCTCCCCACTCCAGGGGAAGGTTACTGCAAAATCCCCATTTCCTCACGATCAGCTGGGACTTGGGAGGCAGAGAATAGATGGAGGCGGGGCCAGTCAGAATTTTTACTACCGGTTCTCCGAACCACTCAAAATTTCCACTGCCGGTTCTCCAGAACTGGTCAGAACCTGCTGAAACCCACCTGCAATAAAACCCTTCAAAGGCCACTGGAGCTTGTGGTAACATCTTTACAATTGTGGTATGATCAGCTTGAATCACAATCTGTCCTGGATTGCAGTTGCTCCCAGCCTACGTTATGCTTACATTTGTTATGTAGACACTTTCTAAATGCAACTGGTTGTTTCTTAGTTGTTGTGGTCATAGATCAGCATCTGGTGATCAGCAAATTTCTACAGTTTTTGGCAATTCTTCTGGCTCATGCACATCCTTTACACGTAGCTGTTTGATTCTATTGAGGACATTCATATTCAGGCCCTTTTTCTTAGGGTTGATACAAAGCATTTAAGTAAAAACATAAAATACAAATGATACTTCCTTGCAAAATCTCAGCATAGTTCTAGACGTAGCAGTCTCATACTATATTGTTAATTGAGGCAGAGCCTGACATGTATTACAGTTTAACTGTTCACTGGGGAACAGATTTTATTTTTCTTCCTTTCTGCTTTGAAAATATTGCCAAAGAAATTCATCTCCAACACTAGCAAACATTTGGAAAGGATTTTATGGGAACAGAAGAAAACAATTTGTATGTGAGTTAACCAAAGACAGACCTGCAAAGAGATTATAAATACCGACAACCTGGTGGTGATTGTGATGCAGGAAATTCAAAGTGTGGAGACTATATTTTGAAACACAACTCTGCAAATTCCAAAGATACTCCAGGAGTAGATCTCATTGTAACTTAGTTAATTATTGCTTGGGATGTAGAACCCTGGCGGATTTTTTACAAGCCGCCTGAAAAGATCAGGAGAAGCACAATTCTCTCTATGGCATTCATTGTTCCAATTCTCTTAATTCCTTTTATAAGGACCCCTGAGGATTCTGTATTACTAGCAGGTGAGCCAGGGCAGCGGAAGAAAACCCAGAGATTTTCAAAGCAGGCAATGACACAATCAAGTAAAAAGAAAAATCATGTAGCCTCCTCTGAGGACTTCACAAATACCAACAAAAAGGAGATTAAAATGATAACACTTATCCTGTGTTCCATCCTCATTTCATAGGCCTTCGAGGACAAATCCGTGTAAAAGAATATTTTTCTGACAATTTGGCACTTGTAACATTAGCAAAAGAACGAGAGTGTCTGCTAACTGATGAGTTCAATACAGATGTCTTTCCCAATAAGGACACATGTTAACTAACTGCATATGTTAAGCAACTGGTTGGTTTCAAGATGGAGAAGGGAGGCCAGAATTCAAGGAGGAGAATGAGTGTGGAGAACTTGTAGATCTCCAGATATTGCTCAATTGCTGTTCTCATTTTTCTTCAACTCTGTCCACGTTGGAACTGTTGGGATTTCCGGTTAATAAACATCTGCAGGGCCAGACGTTCCATATCACTGGATGGAAGGATGTTATTTTATGGTAAATTGGCAAAACCTTTTAAACTTTTCTCATTTGCTTCTTGAATAAGGCAGCAGCATGCTCCAACACTGGAAGATTTTAAGAAGAGATTGGACAACCATTTGTCTGAAATGGTATATAGCACTGATGTCTAACCTTTTTGCCGTCGTGTGCCAAAAGTGGGGGAGCGGCGGGGGGTCGCGGATGCGGGTGCCTACATCCATAATTCAGTGTGCCCTGCCCTCCCGCCCATGTGCACGTGATCCCCTCCCACCACTTCCCCCTGCTTTTGACACGCGATGGCACGGTGGGCCCGGTAGGCCCATTTCTCCCCCTCCCCAGGCTCCAGAGGCTTTCTAGGAGCCTGGGGAAGGCAAAAACAGCCTTCCCCATTCTTCCAGAGGCCTTCCAGAGGCTGGAAACAGCCAGTTTCCCAACTTCTGGTGGGACTGGAAGGCCTGAAAATCAGTTGGCCGGTGCATGCATGCGCGCTGGAGCTGAGTTAGGGCAACACCTGCGTGCCCACCAATATGGCTCCGCGTGCCACCTGTGGCACCCGTGCCATAGGTTCGCCATCACGGGTATATAGGGTTTCCTGCCTGAGCAGGGGGTTGGACTAGAAGACCTCCAAGGTCCCTTCCAGTTCTGTTATTCTGTTATTATAAGTGACTATCATGACTAGGGAGAACATCCGCTTTCTGCGGCAACTTAGGAGAGATAGGCAAACTTGGTGAAGTTGTCTGCATTTTCTTTACTTTGTTACGGGATCGTTTTATTATATTGCTTATTTTTGTGCATTACTGATTCTTAAAACAATTGTTCCATGACTAATTAAGGGAAGTCATGAGGTTTGTTATATTGCCTTGTTATGGTAAAACGTATCTTTCCTTTCTTGATTAGACTTTAGTTTTCAGACCAAAGAATAATTGCAGGATTTTATTACATGTCTAGGTAAGTGAATGGCTGGCTCCTTGAACCATTCCCATTTAGGAGGAAAATGGAGATGAGTAGGTGCTTTGTTTATCAAATCACAGTTGGGTTTTGTTTATTTGAAGTCTGCGGGAATCACATAACAGAGTACAGTGAAAAAAATATCTAAAAAGACTCTTATCCAATTTTCTTGTATCATTTCTCTATTTTTGGGACTAATTGCTACCCTGTTTAAGATAGAAATGTTTGCTGTATACATATATGTGCTTGTACTTTCAAACACTGAAACAGAATTTGCTTTATAATAAATGAGTGTAACAAATGTCACCTGTGCATTCTTAGCATTCATACAGTCTCCCGTTCATCTCTTGATGATCTTTATTAAGGTTGCCTTAGGCCCTAATGTTAATGCTGTTACTGGTAAGAATGGTCCCTTCTATAGTGAAGGTAAAAGTTCCCCTTGCACATATGTGCTAGTCAACCTGACTCTAGGGGCAGTGCTCCATCTCCATTTCAAAGCCGAAGAGCCAGCGCTGTCCAAAGACGTCACCATGGTCATGTGGATGGTATGACTAAACACCAAAGGTGCACGGAACGCTGTTACATTCCCACCAAAAGTGGTCCCTATTTTTCTATTTGCATTTTTTACATGCTTTCGAATGGCTAGGTTGGCAGAAGCTGGGACAAGTAATGGGAGCTCTCTCCATTACACGGCACTAGGGAGTCGAACTGCTGAACTGCTGATTGAGCTTTCGATTGACAAGCTCAGCATCTTAGCCTCTGAGCCACCGTGTCCCTTGTTCCACATACGACTATTTGGAACTCCAAACGCCCCATAACATGCTAGTTGAATTTTGTTGTTCAGCCCTTTCAGCTTAGCTGTCGTGGCACAGTGTAGCAGGCTCATTCTGCCAACTGCCAGCAGTTCAATTCTCACCAACTCATGATTGATTCAGGCTTTCATTCTCTCTCTGAGGTTGGTAAAATGAGGACCCAGATTGTTGAGGGGAATATGCTGACTCTGTAAACCGCTTAGAGAGGGCTGTAAAGCACTATGAAGCAGTATATAAGTCAAAGTGCTATTGTTATTTCTATTGCTATTAGTGTTAAGACAAAAACATTGAAGAGGAAGAAGTTATAAGAGGAATTTAAAAATTTAGTTTCTTTCGCATTTTACCAACAGACTGGAAAATAGGATTGGATAATTAATAAAGGACTCAGGAGCATGCTGTAATATAAACATCAGGGTAAAATCAATAGAGCTACTCATCTGCTAAACAGTGCATAAATCTTTCTTGGAAAACAACGGTGATCTTTACAAATTCATTAGCGTAGAGATGAATTCACATTAAATTATAATTAAACAGATTAGTCTAATAATGAGCAATGCATTGCAAATTATGTATTCTACTACTGCTGTTTCAGAATACATGGAAATTAATTTGTCTTCCATTTCAATAGACCATGAGGCAAAGAATTCGGAGCGCAGTACGGGTTGATAATAAAGTGTTGGAGGAGCTGAGTTTAGGATGCTGAACACTTAAAAAATAAGCTCTTTCTTTTACTGAAAATAACAGTTTCCCAAATGTGGTTCTTCAGATGATATTGAACTACAGCTCTCACAGTTGTTGATTATGGGTCTGCTAGTAACTATTCGTGGGGATAAAACTTCAGCAATTGGAGAACCAAAACTGAGAAGTATTAATTTAGATGGATCTTTGGAATGGGTGGATGGGGTAGAGCAGAGAAAAAAAAAGAAAGAAGCTATGAATGAATTTAATTTGTAGATGTAATGGTCCATTTTACAGGGTGCATGGATGCATACGGTGTGGTACCTTTGAATAGTAACACAATAAGTTTAATATCCCAAATATATGTTTTATAAAAACCTAAGCGTGGTTGAGATAAGTAAACCGAAGGAAGCCCATGGTTTAAACTGTAGTTCAGATGTCGTTCAGATCTCAGTACAAGATTGCTTAGTGTCTTGTATTGCCATGAAAATTTTAAATGGCTGTCACCACTTTTAGGTTATAGGAATATAACACCATTTTTTTCGGCTCCATAAGAAGCACTTTTGCCCCCCAAAAAGCGTGTGAAAACAGTGCCGATCCTTTGGTGAATAGAAGCTGGCAGCAGGGTCCTTTTACAGTGCTGCACCCCACCACTTCTGCCTTTGTCATTGCCCGCCTCTTCTGTCTCTTTTCCACAATGCAGGAGTCAATAGGCAGAGCTGGCACATGAGAGGACACCTATCTGTGGTCCTCTCAGGCTCCCACCTGATTTTTTTTTCTTATTTTCCTCCACTAAACCTAGGTGCATCTTATGGTCAGGTGCGTCTTATGGAGCGAAAAATACGCTACTTCATAGCAGTCCTTGTTGCCTAACTCTCTTCCAGTTGTAGGGACTGCTTCCTCCAGGAATTAGTAGCAAATTTTCCTAAAATATCTGAAGAACTTTGTGTTGCAAAAGGCTGTTTTTCTTCCAAACCAAGGGCTATGCAGAAAAAAGTGTTTTCTTGACTGTTATAGCTCTTGGTTTTGACTATTTGACCCAGCACATTCTTACCATGTGTTTTTAAATAATAACATCTGTACAGTTTGGCTACTATCTCTAGGCTGGAAGGTGTTAACAGTTGAAATTTTCTTCTGTTAATGTATGGCTGAGATATTTAATTCCTTATAGAGCCCTTAATTTGAAGAGCTGCTTTACCTAGAGTTACCTATGTTAGGTGAAAGAGTCTAAGTAACTGACTTTTCCAATATTGTTTCTGTTGCTTAGTCTGGGAAGTGCTTTTAGTATTTTCAGAAATGTTTTTAAAAACCATCTTCTGTATAATTTTCTTTAAGTTGAGAATCTGGTAGCAGTTAACATGAACAGGTGCCTATGTATTATATTCTAGAGGCCATAGAGTGGCAAGCAAGGAATATAATAATAACTTTTATTTACGGTCACAGGCCAAAATACAAATATAATTGCAAAAGAACGTGGGGAAAGTAACATCATAAACAGTAGGCTACCAGAAGCCTTGGCTGAGAAAAATTACAGCGTTCTCCTCTAATAGTTACAGCTCTTAATAAAAATTTAGAAACCTGAAAAGTAATGTGTGAGGAGCCATCCCCTAAACAATATAAGGTCAAATTACTAGCATTGGATCCAGAGATCTGTTTCTAGGAGAGGCAGTAATTTAGTCCTGCCTGTGGAAGCAAGGAATATGTTTATGGAGATTCTCAGTCATCCAGGTCATGGTTGTCCCAAAGGTGCTTTTTCAAAAGGCAACTGGACTTTGTTTTCCCTTGAAGGCATTTTGCTTCTCATCCAAGAAGCTTCTTCAGTTCTGGAGAACTGAAGAAGCTTCTTGGATGAGAAGTGAAACATCTTCAAGGAAAAACAAAGTCCACTTGCCTTTTGGAAAAAAAGCAAATTTGGGAGAAGCAAGGAATATTTATACTGGGTTCCTGTTATTTCCTGTTCCTGGAACCACTCAAACATTTTCTAGCTTTGTTCCGTCAGAACTCAGAACGTGCTGAGTTTTGTTCACTGGAATGCATCTGTTTCATAACATTCCAAGTGGGACAGTTTTATGCTTGAAACAAAAACAGTTTTCATTTCCTACAGAATACAGTTTAAGCCCAACAACAATTGGCCAGTTTGCAATCATGGGATTTCAAAACCTGTAGCAAAAAGACAGATTCTGTAAATGGGTTTTCAATTAGAAAAATGATTGCTAAATTGCATTCAGTGGGTAGAGAAAATGGAAATAACAGCCTGATGTGCAGTCCAATTAAAAATTACCGATTTCATGTTTCCTGCTGACACAAGGATATTTGGTCTGGGAGGTACATTTCCTACTAGAGAGGAGTAGAATAGCCTTTCCTGGTTGGTTCATTTTCACTTCTTAAAAAAAAATATTTTTCAGAGGGGGGGAATCTTGGGAAAGCAATATTGAGACTGGCAGGGGAGGGCTGAGGAAATATAGGGCTCATTTTAGCTGGTTTTAAGGTAACCTCACTCCATTCAGATATTCCAAGAAATGCTGGGGAAACATAATAGCAGTCAGCTAAAATAAGCTATTCCAAGGTTCCCAATTCCTTCAGAAGAGTAGTTCTGCTATCAAATTAGTTAGCTTCACCCAAATGGGTTTATTTTGTTGCTTTGATTTATATTGTATGATTTTGTGTTTATAAGAAAAAAATAGCAGAGATGAAATTGCTAATACAGCTTCTTGGAGGATTTGTTTTATAAATGAAGGCCTTGCTGCCTTTTTTTGAAATAGAAAGAATGGGATATCTGTGGTCAACCACTTCAGATTTTTAAGGGGCAATGGTATACAAAATAGCAATAGCACTTAGACTTATATACCGCTTTACAGTACTTTACCGCCCTCTCTAAGCGGTTTACAGATTCAGCATTTTGCCCCCAACAATCTGGGTTCCTCGTTTTACCGACTTTGGAAGGATGGAAGTGAACCTTGAGCTGGTCAGAATCGAATTCTAGGCTGTGGGCAGAGTTAGTCTGCAACACTGCATTCTAACCACTGAGTCACCACGGCTCCTGGTGATAAAGTAATATTAAATAAAAGCAATATTAAATCTGACACCAGAAGGAAGGCATTCCTTGGTTTGAGAACAATCTTAGAAAAGACATTTGTGCGGATGTGACAAGCCTGTGAACCAGTGGTGGGTTTCAAATTTTTTTACTACCGGTTCTGTGGGTGTGGCTTGGTGGGCGTGGCATGGCTTGGTGGGTGTGGCTTGGAGGGTGTGACAGGGGAAGGTTACTGCAAAATCCCCATTTCCTCACGATCAGCTGGGACTTGGGAGGCAGAGAATAGATGGGGATGGGGCCAGTCAGAATTTTTACTACCGGTTCTCCGAACTACTCAAAATTTCTGCTACTGGTTCTCCAGAACCTGCTGAAACCCACCTCTGCTATGAACATGAGGGCATCTGTAAGAGATATTTTGGTGACCTTCATGCCTAGATAGATTTGGTTAGTTAATTTATACAGCTGTCTATCTCAACAAATGACTCTACATGGCAAACAATACTTAAAATAAAAGTGAAAACAATTACAATGACAATTACAACCATTAAAATACATACCTGAGAGAAATATAGCAGCCATCAACACAACTGGGACAGAAGGGACCCCAGGCCCAGGCCCGGGCACAAAGTCTGGTCTTTAAGGCTTTATCAAAGGCCAACAGGGTTGGGGCCAACCTGATTTCCAGAGGGAGAATGTTTTAGAGGGTGGCCATTATGGCAGAGAAGACTCATCTTTTGAGGCTCACCAGCTGACATTCCTTAGCTGATGGAACCTGGAGCATGCCCATCTTGTTGGACCAGTTCGGACAGGTAGAAACAACTTGGGAGAGACAGTCCTTTAAGGTTGTCTCAATACAATCCATTCTTTCATCCATATTAATACTGCGGCCTGGTAATGCAATTCCCAATTTGGTAACCCAAAACCTCCTCTACTTCTTGAATCCTGCAACATTTTAAAGCTAATTCTTGCTTTTTTTCCCTTGCCAAATATATTTTAATATTATTTATTACAGATAAACAGAAAAAAGAGTTGATTAAGAGAATAGATATTCAGATTACTAAGAAAGTGAAATACTTAGGGATTCAGCTGACAACAAGATGTGTAACGATTAAGGAAGATAATATAAATTGTTGCAACAAATTAAAACAGATTTGGAAAAAAATGGAAAGCTCTGCAATTATCGTTGATAGGAAGAATAGCTATAATCAAAATGAATATATTGCTGAGATTATTGTATTTATTTCAAACAATTCTGATAAAATTGGGGAAAAAATACTTTGAGGAATTTTTTTTTAAAAAAACCAGTCCTTTAAGGTTGATAGCCAAATAATATCTCAGGTAGTCAAGTCTTTAGCCATTTAAAACTAACATCTTGAACTATGTCCAGAAAATGCCCAATACAATTTTTTTTACAGTTATAAGATGCTTGTAGGCTCCTATGCCAATTGGTAGTCTAGCTGCAGATTATTCAATTATTTGAAGCTCCGTGATATTCTCTAAGAATAGCCTCTCACAGAATGCATTGAAGTAACTTAAATTATTATGCATCTAAGACAGGGCTGTCAATCTCCCGGCCCATGGGCGGATGCATCACATGCTAGCCACGCCCATGCCCAGTTTAGCGAAGGGGGGAAAGTCCCGATATGTCACATGACGACGCCGTGACGACGCGAGTTTGACACCCCGATCTAAAGCGGACGCAATCAATCTGTCTGGTTTAAGGATGATTGTGACTGAAAACACAGGTGGAAACATTTCTGACCATTGCTGTCATCAGGAGATTGAAGAATATCTGGAGAGTTAGCATTTCCAAACCATGAACCTGCTTCTTTAACCCTTACTAGAAAAAAAGTAATGCATTAATGCAGCTCTTACTAGAAAAAGTTGAACTCCAGACTCAGAATCTGATTTCCTGCAGACCAGCAATCCCACCATATTGATTTAGTTCCAGCTTGTTCACCCTCTTAAAGTTCACCATCAAAAGGGAGTGACTGATTCCTTGGATAGATGACACAGAACTATATATCGGCATCAACAAGGATACTGACCTATCTAGCAAATAGTAGTCCGTTGGCAATACTCTCTAAATTTGGCCAGAACTGTAGTGTCCCCAAAGGCCCAGTTTTGCAGGTGGTCCTGAGGGAAAACCTAATCAGTTGTTTCAAAAGTTGTCAAAACAAAAAACAAACAAAAACTAGACAAACTCTTCAAATTTGGGTTTTTAATGTTTTTAATTGATCATCTTGACCGGCTACCATTGTAGCGACAAGTGGAGTTCAGTGCGTTGCAGCTTTCAATGGTGCTTTGAGTTGGTATCTGCTGCTCCTATAAAAGCATGGTTTGGGCACCTGGGGCACAGTTGAAGAAACGCAAAGGGAGATGAAAAAGCTGGTTCTCACAGATTGGCAAGCAGCCAGTCCAGCAGTCCACACGGAGGTGTATTTCCCAATGCTGGGTGTGTATGTTGTTGCACAAAGTATCTCTTCACCTCTTGGAGAATATCACCCACTGTGTATGCTTTGTTGCCTGCTCTCTCGGCTAGCTCCGGTAGCTTTGATAGTTCATTGTCCTTTTCATTTATGAATGTCAGGCTGGGGACATTGAGATGGGAAGCAGCCATCCACTGAAGAATAGCTTGGAGCTCTCTATTTATTGTGCTATCGTCAGCGTGCTGGTTGTCCACTATTACTTCTGAATTTGTTAATTGTTCTCCATTAGCTGGTAAAGCTGATATTTGCCCTTCACAGTAGGAGTCACCAGAACCATTTTTTTGGACTGTTAAGTCATCAGTCGCTGCATCAGAACTATTCTCTTTATCTGGATTTAAGGATAGCTTTATTATTGATACTGATAACTGATCCATGGGTTGGCTCTCTGTTTCATTCGTATTGTCACAGGTAGCTGGAAGACCTTCTTTCTGTTCTGATTCAACCTTGCCAGATTGGGATGAATTATCAGAAACAGGAATGGGATCTGGATCTTTGGCGCTATGAGGCATTCTGCCCAGCAATTTCACGTCACAATGTTAACCAGTACCGTAATGAAAATCCTGTTCGGTTGAGCAGCTTGGATGACTTAGCCGGACTTGATTTTGTCTGGTCTCTCAGGTGTTCATGCTCTTAATACTGGCTTGATAGCAACTTCCCTTTTAAGAGCGCAAGTTTATGTGTCAGTAGTGACATCATAAAGAATAGTTGTGATTTACTGACCAATCATATGTTGGCAATGCTGTATTTAAATATTAAACCTGCCTAATTCCAGCAGCTTCAGGAAAGATGGCCTATTGCATTAAAAAAAATGTTTTCAAGTCAAGATTGACTTCTTGTGCGTTACATAAACACATTCATGGAATCTTGGCATAATAAGAAATGTTGACCATTGCTTTCTGCCAGGACTTTTTTTTAATTTCCTAGTCTAACTTAGAATCATGAACTTTCCAGATAACCCCTTTAATACTCACCAAGATAAGTCTTGCTCACTGTATGCTGAATTGTATAAGCTGGCCAGAATAATTTTGGAGTGGGCAGCTTCTGAATCAAGTAACTAAAATTATTGGAATTCATAAAACAGAATGAATGAAATGAATAAAATTCTAGAAATGTCACTTTTTCTACATCTCTCTCAATTACTATTCTGCTAGTTATCCAGAAGTGGTAGCCCCTCCTTTTTTTAAAAGGAAAGCACAAAAAAACATCCTTTATCTAAAGCACCGTACAATCATAATGCCAAAATACCAGTTTTACTCACAGAAAATTAGAACAAAGCAACTGCAGAAATTTCAGCCTAATAGTCAACACAATTGCTGAAAAAAAATATCATTATTGTTATTATTACCCAGATCTTTGTTTATATCAGTGTATGATATAAACGTAAAAGCAACTCATAAATATGGAGACATGATAGAAACATTGCATCGTCACCATCAACACATTTTGTAATCTTGTGTAAGTAGCAGTGGTGATAAGTTGAGGCTAACCTGTCGTCACAAAGTCCAAAAAGTTACAAGAGTTGTCAGGTCTCCTTAATTGGAATGCCACAGTTGAGGAAAGTCTCTTTATCTTCATTCAATGGATCATTCTCAATAGTGGAATGAGAGGATTGCTTGAGCCTACCTTCATAATATGTAGACAATGTTCATAAGGATCTCTTACCAAAGGAAGTCTTGATACCTGTGTCTTGAGCAGTTCAAAAGACCTGATTCTAATTAATGATCTTTCTCTTTGGTTTGTAATAACCCCAAGAGTCTAATCTTACTTTATCATCAATTTAGGACTAAGCGTCACAAAGAGAATTCCTCCTTAACTTGCTCATAGTCTGGGTGAATTTCAAAGGGAAATAGCTGTTTGAATTACAACAAAGATGTTCTTTGTCACTTGACGTATTGAGATGAGAATCCATTTCCATAGTTGCTTCAGATTGCTTTAGGCAAAAAGGTTTCATATCTAAATAGAGGCTTTGCTTTCCTTAGCCAATATTTAAGTTTTAGATTCTCTCTGCCCTCCCTCTCTAGAGAGAGCGTGCTACAGGTATTCTGACTTTTTATCCTGATCTTCTCACTGAAAAAAGCTTGCTGTTTGTACCTTCTTGTCTGAGGTGGGGCACAT
Source organism: Ptyas mucosa (assembly GCA_012654045.1). Classification (NCBI taxonomy): domain Eukaryota; kingdom Metazoa; phylum Chordata; class Lepidosauria; order Squamata; family Colubridae; genus Ptyas; species Ptyas mucosa. The sequence continues at coordinate 12,012,456 of WNWU01000011.1, read as the reverse complement.
AATGCACAATTTGGAAAAAAGATTTGGACACAAAGCATTTGGATTTTTGAAAAAAAAAGTCCAGTGCCTATAGATAGATCTTATATTAGAAGGATCCTGTGGGGGAAAAAAAACAGCTTTAGCACACAGTTTGTAGAAAGAATTTTGTGTACTCATGATGGATAAACTGTAGTCTTTCCTCAAAATACATAACTTTAGAGAAATGTGTGTATTCTTTGGAAAGGAGGCAGTTCAAGGAGAGATTATATGTAGCAATAGCAATAGCACTTAGACTTATATACCACTTCACAGTGCTTTTACTGACCTCGGAAAGACGGAAGGCTGAGTCAACCTTGAGCCTGGTGAGGTTCGAACTGCTAAATTGCAGGCAGCCGGCAGTCAATAGAAGTAGCCTGCAGTACTGCACTTTAACCACTGTGCCACCACAGCTCTTGTAGTTATTTCAGAAAGATGTCTAATGGATTAGTCTACTTGCTCATGCCTTCTGAAGTCTTGCATACCTCCCCAATGGAGGTGGTGGTATTATTATTGTTATTATTGTTATTGTTGTTGTTGTTATTATTGTTATTGTTATTATTGTTATTGTTATTATTGTTATTGTTATTATTATTAAGCTGTTTTGTAAATTAGTCTGTTCTGTCTCTGAGCTTCCTGAATGCATTTTAGAAATTGATTTTGCACGATTGCTTGCAAGATATTGGATATTGAAAAGAGATAAATTTGTGATGTTCAAAGTTATGTCTTTTCTCAGCTAATGGGAATATTTTGCTCAGAGATGCAGAAAGCTGTTCTTGTTATAAGTCTACATGATCGGAGAGGTGTAAAAATAAAATGAAGATGGACAGCTCCCTTCCTGTAATATCTCATGGTTTCTCTGACAACAGTCACTGACAAGTGCTTTCAACAGTGTAGAAAGCAGGCCACTTTTTACACTTTTTATCTTATATGTCTTGAAAGTGTTAACAGAAGTCTAAAGTGATCATGGAAGTATTAACAAAGTGTTAAATACAGGGGTAAATCTCTACCAGCTCCATTCTACCTAGGAGGTAGTCTGATGTGTTAATGTTCCTTTGCAGTTAGACAACTAGACAAGTTTTGACTGATTGAGACTACAAAATAATCTTTCTAAAGAAGGATTCCCATTCCTTTAATTGATAAACAAAATATTTTTCTCTTTGATTATATCATACCCAAGATAAGAGAATTTATTTATTTTCCTTTCTATGTCATATTTAAAATCTTGCTTTACTTAACAATTTGTATGACTGCCCAACTTGTAAAAATCTATTCTAGATAGCTATTGTAGGATTAAAAAAATATGATAAGCGGTTAATGAAAAAATGTATAATTATGCAACGTAAAATAGCATAAATAAAGGCCAAAACCATAACAAGTTCAAAGGCTGTAATACATTTTTGGTTTCAATTTCAATTTTT